>VDFB02047230.1:587413649-588089458 GCA_007258455.2 Sequoia sempervirens | reverse complement strand
AGCCTAACATGCAAAGACTTTTCAGTCGAGAACTGTAGGGGTTTTAGAGCTTCTCGGGGCAAATTTTTCTTGAGAAAATCTGGAACATGGGTTTTGTGCACAACGGAATTCTGAACAAACCCAAATGATGAGATTTTCAAAAAGATGTGATTTTATCCCACATGCAAAGAAATTCTCGGAAAAAAGCACAGAGCTTCAGAATGAAGGCTACGAGGCGATTTTCTCGAAAAAATCTAAGACGTGGGTTTTGCTGCAAATGCTGAAGTATGCGAACTCAGATGATCAAACTCTGAAAATACGCTGAATTTCTTTGACGTGCGAAGAAAGTACCTAAGATGAGAAATAGAAGAAATAAGACAGAAGATAGAAGGTTTTGCTTGTTCTGCTTCTGAAGAATTTTCCAATCTCTTTTCTGGAACTTGATGAAACCTGCATGCAAAGTGAAAATAAAGTCTGGAATCTTCTTCCTCTGCACAATCTGAATTCGTTGCTACGAAGAACGCTGAATTCTAACACCTGTAGCACCTTTAGCTTGCTGCTCGCTCAAGAAGAATGTAGGCTTCGAAGTTTGAAATGAAGAAATAATGGACGCCAAGGCTGAAATAAATAAGCTTTCATCATTGAAATTCGCATAAAGCACTAAAGCTTGAAAAATGGCGCTTGGCTTCTAATTGGACCTCATTTTAGTTAACTGAAACTAAAATATGCTAAATAAAGCACCATGCTTTAGGGTTTTCCCTTTCAATCTTCAGTTGACAAAACCATGCGATTTAGACTTCAGTTGACCATCTTCATTGAATTCGCCATCTTCAAAATTTATTAAATTAACAATTAAGAACTAAAGCGTCCCTTTTGAAAACTTCAGTTGACAATCTTGATTGAGATGAGTTCGCCAACTTCATGCTTTAAATCAATTCTAAAAATGGCGACCCTTTCAAGACTTCAGTTGGCATTCAAGAAGTGAATGCGCCAACTTCACATGCTTTAATTCTAAAAATAATGTCCCTTTTGGAACTCAAGTTGACATTCCAAAGCAAATGCGCCAACTTCACATAATTCATGATATTTAATTTAATCAAATATGGCGTCCCCTTTTGGAACTTCAGTTGACAAAGGGTGAAGCGCCTACTTCACAAAATTTTCATAATTTCAACCAAAATTCGTCATGCATGTGAACTGAAGTTGACTTTCAAGTACAGACTTTAGTTAACTGAACATGCAAACAAGTTAACTCAACATGCAAAGTAGTTAACTTGACATGCAAACAGAAAGATCACTCAACATGCCAATATATGAACTGAAGATGACAACCCAGAAAACGTTTAGTCTAACTACAGTCAGAACTCAAGTTAAGGCGTCCATTCAACTCTCTTTCGAAAATCCAACTTTGAACTTTTAAGACGAATTCCAGACTTAGCCAAATTTCATGAAAATTTAAGCTAAAACCTCTGCCGGGACCTCTGTTCATCTTCTGACACTGGCTAACTGACTTCTCCAATTGACTGGTTGACAAGTGCATCGCAGAGCTGAGTAAAAACTGATCAAAAGGTATCTTGAGACTGTACGTCATAAAACTGACATCTGAAGGCTCAAAAATCCAAGCGCCTTTTTCAAAAGCTGCGCTTTTTCTCAGACTTAATCAAATTTTGACTTCTGCATCTCGTACGAAGGGAAAAACAAAATCCTTCATAACTTTTGTTTTATCAACTTTCAGGACTGGATCTCAGGTTCACTGCGGAGCTGACCTCATTCTGCATAATAGCTGCAAAGGCACATTTCCCTAGAAAACATCATCTGAGGGGTGAAAATCAAGGGCGCCTTTTTGAAAAGTTGCTCTTTTCATTCCAGACTTAGCCATTTCTGGAACTAGCTAGAATATCACAAAAACTCCGACTGCAAGCTGCTGAGTCATCCTCTGAACTGACGGAGATAGGCAACGGAAAGCTGAACGTAACACGGACACATTGAATATTTGATATCATCAGAAAGAAAGCATTAAAGGCCTGAAAAGCTTAGGTGCCTTTCCCAAAATGTGCTCTTTTGCTTTTTCCTCTGATATTCTGACTAAGATTTGACCCTACGTTCGACCTCAAGTTCAAGCACTTCAGCAACTCAGATTTACCCACTGATGGATGCGTCGCGAAGCTCGAACAAAATTGAGACAAACATCTCGGGTGGCATTCAGTCAAAATCTTTCATTTGGCACCTCAAAAACAAGGGCGCCATTTCCAAAAGCTGCACTTTTTACCAGTGTTAGCCAATTCTCGTTTTGCCTTGTTTTGCGCTGTATTCACCACAACTTGCTCAAAACAGGTCCATTTGACAGGCTTGATAGCTCACTGCGAAGCTGACGTGATGTCGGACGAATGTCTGCTGGAGGTGACAAACCCTAAAACAGGATCTGGTCCCCTAAAAGATAGGGCGCCTATTTGAAAATGTGCTCCTTTCTCCAGAGAGAATTTTGATGTTTTCCGTTCAGATTTTCACTTTTCTTAAATCTTTTCAGTGACAGACTGACATGATACTGATACCAACTCCATATTTAAAAACCCCAAAAACGACCATTTGACAACACTTTAACAAGATTAAGACTCAATTAAGCAAAATGCCTTAGTGAAGCAAAAATTTTGGTTTTGGGTACAACAAGGTGCTCCCTGTGACAATCAAGTCATCAACATAGAGAACCAAGTAAAGAAGAACATCCTCCTATCTCAAGATATAGACATTCAGATCTAAATGGCATCTAGAGAACCCAATGAGAGAATAAAGGAGTCCATCTTGGCATACCAAGCTCATGGGACTTGCTTGAGTCCATAGAGAGACTTTCTCAATCAACAAACCAATGAAGAATCCTGAACAAATCCCTATGGTTGCTCTATGTAAATATCCTCATGTAGATCCCCATGAAGAAATGGACTCTTCACATCCATCTGATATACAACCCAACCATGAGCTGCAATAGTAGCAAGTATCAAGTGAATGGAGTTCATTTTGGTGACGGGGGAAAGGTCTCAACGTAGTCAACACCTGGTGCCTACGAGAAACCTTTGGACATGATTCATGCTTTGTACTTTTCAATTGATCCATATGCTGCAAATTTCATTCGATAGATCCACTTACACCGAACCAATTTTCTTCCCTTAGGAAATGGAACAAGATCCAAGCTTTGTTCCCAATCAAGGAGTTGTACTCTTCTTCCATTGTTGAATCCCACTTTGCAATACCTAATGATTCATGAAATGACTATGGATCTAAAGCTATGGCAATTTAAGAATGCAGAATGGCCTGGTGTTGTGACCGATTCCTTCGAGTATTTGAAGGATCCCCAACAAGAGTGCCCACAAATTCAAGAGTCTGACGAGCCCAACAAGGCATGGTAGGGGATGAAGGAGGAGAAACCAAATTTTGCAAAGAGGAAGATGAAAACTCGTGATCAACTCTGTGAGTAGAGGAAGCTTGAGGAAAATCCTCTAAGTCATTGTCATCTAAATCCATTGTGGAGGAAGGAAGATGGGAGGATGAGATAGGAGATTTTTCCTCAAAATCCACACAATGCTCAATGAAGAGCTCATCTATCTCAAGATCCATTAGATGATATCCTTTGACACCATTAGGGTAACTAACAAAGATGCAAGGTTTACTCTAAGGTTCTAAGGCCTTATGCTTCTTTGAAGGAATGTGTTCCCATGCTTGGGAGCCAAAAACTCTGAGGTGTCGCACAACAAGTTTCTCGCCATACCAAGCTTCAAAGGGAGTGATTCCCTTTAATGCCTTAATTGGAACTCTATTTTGGATGTAAGAAACATAGTTAATAGCTTCCGCCCAATATTCAAGTGCAAGGGAGTATGCGTGGATCATGCAGCCAACCATTTCTTTTAGGGGCCTATTTTTCCTCTCAATAGGCGATAGTGTGTTGAAGATCAATCCCTTCAAAAGTGAAAATTTTCTCAAAGCAATGGCTCACATAATCTCTATTATTATCTATGCAGAGAATTTTGACACACTTTCCAAATTGCTTCTCAGCTTCAACCTTAAACTCTTGAAATCTATCAAAGACTTCTCCTTTCTATTGAACAAAGTAGATCCATATATATTTGGAATAGTCATCAATAAAGGTGAGAAAATAACGATCCTTGCTAAAGGACAATGTTGGAAAATGACCCGCCAAGACATTGTGAACTAGCTTAAGAACTTCTAAAGCTCTCCAAGCCTTCCCTTTGTCAAACTTTTCCTCAAGATGCTTTCCCAAGGAACAACCCGAACAAATCCCATCTAAAAAATTGATCCTAGGAAAACGTATGAGCATATCCAATGTGCTAAGCTGCTGAAGATAGTGGTAGTTGAGATGGAAAAAAAGCTCATGCCATAGTTTTCTCATAGATTTTGAGTGGGTGACCAGTGCTATAGAATTTGTATCATGTACAAAGTGAGAAAGAATAGAGGAGAGAATCATGATCAACCTTACCAACTGCAAGAAGTGCATTATCTTCAAGATTCTTGATACTAATAGAATAAGTAAATTCAGCGTTTCCGACATTCTAGGTGATCTAGTAGGCGAAGAGAAGGTTGGCTAACAGATTAGGCACACAAAGGACAACCTCAAATGTACCAATGTCAGCATCAATTGAACCCTTTCCAATGACATCCACTAGAGAATCATCCACGATGAGAATGTGGGGTACAAAACAAGGCTCCAATAGATAAAATTGTTCTCTGATAGAACCCATGTGATGCACCCAAGTCAAGAATCCATTGATGTGAAGAATTTGCAAAAGCGAGAAATGCAGTAGCTTTCCCTTTACCTGATTTTGAAGTAGAGGATTGTTGAGCAACAAAAGCAGGAGATTAATGTTGTTCTTTTTCAAAAGATGCTTCAACTCATTGATTTGCTTCTTGTGAAAAGAATGCTCCTCATGACCAACCTTCTTGTAGTAGCTAAGAGTTGGTTTTTCTTTCTTTTGATAGTTCTCTTTTGAAAAAGAGGAGTTGGAGTCTGTTTTTGGGGCAAACAATAGTTGTGCCTGTTCTTTCTATGACTTCTTGGAATTATTTTATCACTTTTTTCAGAACCCAGAAGGAAGAATGCTATATTTGAATGCTCCATTACACATCTATATATATGTACATCTGAAAATGTATATCTATATATAAGTCGTATTGTGTATAATTGAATAGTTTTGATTAATAGCAAATGAATGGTGTGATCAATTTAAAAATAAATCCTTAATTCTTAATTTAACACTAAATCACATTGTGAATCGATTAAGCATCCTATAAACATGCCTTAACACAATTAACTAATAAAACACGGGACACACCTCCTGGCAAGTGACACATCTGGGAGAAGGATGCAATGGTTTGTCCCATTGAACTAGGAGGAGGAAAGCAATGGTCTAGGGACGCAGGAAGGATGTGTTGAAGGCTAACAGGATCACGGCAGGTGAGAGTCGTGAGACTACTCACTTAGCTTTAATGTTTAGTTTTCCTCGATCTGACATAAAAAATGCTGCATGAACCTTTATATGCCCAACCGATCTGTGTATTATTAAAAATAATCTATAGACTTTATTCATTGAAATGCATACAGTCGCCTCTGATGTGTTGAACTTGAAACCATCCCTTCTTGGATATCGAATCTGGAAATAGACTCATAATCGACATTGGGTTTAGGCGGACTATGTAGTCCTTGACTAATCATAGGCCATAATGGTTTACCTTCTATAGATATGGTTCTAATGATGATTGATCTACATGTATATTTGATTGATGTCTGATTTTTGCAAATTACATTTGTATCGAACTAATGTTGGAACTGTAGGTTGTATTGAATTGCATCATCGAAAGAATATAATGAACATGTAGACATGAATATTGCTTAATTTAGTTCTGCATTCTGATATACCTTCATGCTAGGACTCAATGGGACTTGTTGACGTGGTTTTTGTGACCGCACCAAACAGCAGAACAAAGTTGCCAACGGCTACCTTATCCTCTCTTGAACAAAGTATTCAACATGCTAAGATTGCAAGTAAGATCATGCTTTCAACTCCAAGGTTCCTTTAATGCGAATAGACTCAGTTGGCTTGATGTGATTTTGATGTGTTCTTACGAGGGGACTTACACAATTGTTCATAATACTTGCAGTAAACAACGGATATATGCTGTGAAAGGGATTTTGTGCAAATGATTTAGCTTTGAAGTGTGAGTTTCCTAAAACTAACCAAGAGTATGCGGAATTGAATGGCTGCAGGGATTTCGGAAATCTAAATTCTAACCTAAATGCAAAGGATGTTATGCTCAATTTCAATGGACTTCAAACAAACGTTGTCTAGCCTCCTATTGGACAGCTTCGACAAAGTTAGTGCAATCTTCAAAGGGTAAAAAGGATGTTCAAATCACGATTCGATGATGCAATTACCATCACAACGATGCATAGCTACATATGAATCTTGATCGAAGTTAAGTATAGAGTATTCCAGTTGACCACGCAAGACAAGCTTACCATCAATAAGATTGTTAGTGGTATGGATCAAAGAAGCTCACTTACATCAAACATAATCATCCATATCTAACTATTGGCATGAAATTAAGTCCTAGTTGAAGTCAAAGGAAGAAGAAATCTCACAACTACTCACAACAAAGTTTGAATTCACCATCAATGAAATGCTTTATTATGATTAGCCTTTGTGACAATCTCTTACAAAAATTCTCAAAGGGAGAATTCCCCTTCTTCAAACAATGCAATGAAAACTACTCTAACTCAAAAATATCTACTCTCTATTTGCTCCAATATCCACTAATTGCTGACTACTTCTGATTCTAACTATTAGATTACAAATGAGGGGGACTCCCCCTTATATAGCTGGCCAAGTCCAACGGACGGTCCAGATTGAATTACAATGGAGGGCTCAGATCGAGCCACCTCAGCCCTAGACAAGTTTTGCCCTAAAAACCGCCAGAAGGTGGAGGAGTGGTGTCATAAATGATCCCAAAAATAGCAGATTCCTCCTTGACCACTATGAGCAATTAATGCCCACTACCCTTCTAGAAGATTCTCGTCCATGACTCGGATTCCCTTGCTCTTCTCTCTGACCGCGTATGCTACGAATCGGGCCAACACCTCATCAACCTCCTCAGAAATTGCTGGAGTAAGATTAAGCTGATATTCCAGGATAGCCACCATCTGCTCATGTTTTTCACAAGACTTTCCCCAAGCCTCAATAGAATCCTGTGTACTCTGAATAATTGTTGAAAATGTAGAGATGTTTTCAAAGTCAAGCTGGGAAAACGTCCTCATCTCAGAAAAGAAAGGCTGCATTTTTTCCTTTAATCCTTCCACCTCTACCTCCTCATGAGTTGGCCTCCTTGCGAACAACGCATCCAACGTGTTGAGGATACCTTCGTGAATATTCCCCATTGCTTTCTTGATTCTGGAGGACTCCATAGCTGCCGTGTCAAAGAAGCTCTTTCCAGTGAATGCCACCCACGAAAATCATACCTGTCGCCTGCCTGGATCACTCCCTCATTCACCAAAGTTTGCGTGGGCACACGCATCAAAACAGCAAGGCGGGGAATAGTTTTGTCCTGAAAAATATGGGTGTCTCCCCAAGCTTGCTCGACACCATCTAAACGTGAAAGGATACTAGATGCATTCTGAAATGATGAGACAAGATCGGCCATGAACTTTTCTGCTTCAGCACGGACGCCGCTTATCCACCTGTCTCCCTCTCGTATAGCTCTCTTCATCTCCTCAAGCCCACTGATTGGCTCTCGTGGTAGCTCAGGCGGAAGCTCTTCCACTGGATTCTCCTGAGCAACTTCTCGATCTGACTCCAAATCATTTCTTCATCCTCATCCTGAAGGATTCTCCAATCTTGGACTCGACCCGTTCTCCTTTGCCACTCGCCTTCTTGAGCCGAGTGCATACTAGGTCAACACTTAGCCATTTCTTCCAACATGCAACTTTTCTTCTTTCGAGGTTGAAATGTAGTCTTGGAGTATTTGCTCCATCACTTCAATTCCTCCCACTCTGGTTCCTGCAAACAAAGGAAAAGCATCAGAACACTTAATAATATAAACTCACCTCACTTACCTGATATCCATCCTTTGACTTCCAAGGTCTGAGTATCTTCAGATCTGATAGGGTTCATCACTTTTCTCTAGCAAACCTTGCTTTCTTCATAGCTTTTCAACATCTGCATGCCATCTTGACGCCTTCATCCTGATATTTGAGTTTCACTTTAGCTTCACATTATGCCTTAGACAAACTTCTCCTTTCTGAGGGCGCATTTTAGAAGACTCCTGCTTCATCATCTGCCTTAGAAAATTTTCATATCTTCACTTTGGCTTGGAAGAATATTTCCCCCTCCAACAATTTCATCAAAAATCACCTAAGTATCCAACTCCAACTTTTAGCCAAGGCACCTTATTTCTCTTCTTGCCTCAGAAAAATTTTATTTTGTTCTGCCTTAGAAAATTTTATCAACCAGACGCCCATAAAAAATCTTCATCTTAAAATCTTTGGCAAGGTGTGGAAAACTTTAAAATCACATCCTTGTTGAAAATATCCAATACCCAGAAGAAAATTCCCCTCAAAACGTGCAAAATTCATGTGTCTACAAACGAAGGGGTTCATTTAATTTTCAAATTTTAACCTTAGAAAAATATTTTTCCATCAAATTTATTCTTCATTCCTCATCTCTGGGCACATTTTCTTGCTTGGCCTTGAAAATCTTCTTCAATCTCGTGAAGCTAGAGCCTTCTGACATATCTTTGCCAATTTTATCCATGCCTTAACAAATTTCATCTCTTCCATCAAACTTAGGCGTATTTTCCTAGAAGTGGAATTTTGTGCCTTAGAAATTTTTTAAATAATATCACCAACATGGGCGCATATAGGGGCTTCCACTTCAATTTATAATACTTAGAACATTTTCCAACTCCTTCCATAGGTCAAGGCGCATATAGAGGTAACTACTTCAAGCTTTGAACACTTAGAAAATATCAAACTTCCTCTTCAACTCTTAGGCGCATATGACCCTTCAAGCTTTGAGTTTATTTGCCTTAGAAATTTTCAACATTCTTCTCTTCAAGGTTGGGCGTATTTAGGAGGTCAAGCTTCAAGTTTAAATGCCTTAGAAACTTTTCTAACTCTCTGTAATGTCCCCTTCTCGAGCATGATCTTTCCAATTGACCGTTGGCCTATTCCGAAGACTCGTAGGCTACTCGGAAGGTGAAATTAGGGTTTCGTGTTTGGAGGTTGCTTTTGCTCGTGGTTGATGGATTTATTGGCGGATTCTTTCTGAGTTTTCAGAGAGCTTCGCAGTGGTGTGTTTTCTTGGCATTCCGAGCACCTTCAGGAATTTACTATTTTTAGTAAATTCTATTTTTAGCAGTAGTCCAGTCAGCATCAGCCCAGTCAACTTTCCTCTTCTGGCAGTTCATTGGGTAATTCTCATTTTTGGCTTAAAGGGTTCATTTTGGAGAAATAAGTTATTTTAAGTCAAAATGTTTTATTTTAAAAGTACCCCTTGGCCTAGTGATATAACTTAAAAGTTGTTTTTAAAGAAGGGGACTTTGAGGGGTATTTTATCATAAAGGAAATATTTTTATATTTCTAAAAGTTTATATTTGCTCAAGGGAAAATGGACACCTACTTGAAGGAGTTTATATTTTTTTTTTTAAAAAGGGATTTTTATCTCTCAAGAAGGGTACGCCATTTTGAAGAAAGGTTTTTGGTCAAAGATTAAACCTAAAAGCGGCTTGGAATTAGGGCGCACTTTCTAGAAGCCTCCGGAGTCTTCTCTTCAGTCTATAAAAGGAGGTTCCTTCTCTTCATTTGATCATCTTTTGTCTACAGGAATGTTATGCTGCCGGAATGGCTTTGGGATTGCTTCGAGGAATGTAAGCCTCCTAGCTTGGCATTGCTTCTTGCTTGAGATATAGCGACTAGTGATGAGGTAGTTGTAGTTTGAGTGATTTGTAGTGAGATTTCTGCATTGTAGTCACTGTGTGGCTTTGTAGTTCAGTTTTATGCATATTAGTGAGATTCTGGAATTGCATCTTCTTTATAGCTGATTGTTGTTTTTAATCACAAGTCAAAAAATACAAAAAGAATCATTCTGGGGATTGCCTTTATCTCTTTGTCTGTGAGGGGCGACCCTTTCCTCTAAATTGCAGATTTTTTGATGATGTATTGAATTTTTAAAAGCAAATCGCCCTTCCTTGAGGGTCGTACCTTTTTAGACTGCCTTCAAAGTCGTGCATAAATTAAATGAGGTCTTTTGGGTTAGTTTTGTGATTCAATCTTGGGCGCCATCATCCTAGGATCATTATGCATTCTGTCTCGTGAAATTTGAGTGAGTTTGGAGTGAGTTGTGAGCAATATAGTGAGTTTTAGGGCTGCTGTTCATGCATGTGAAAAACAGGACTGTCAAAAATCAGATTGTCAAGTTGGTCTTTAGAGTGGAGTTTCTGATCTAAGCTTTATTATCCAGTGAAGGAGATTCATTATATTGTTGCAGCACTATTTAACTCTTGATTCATGTTCGTAGCAAGGCATTCTCTATCATGTTGTAAGCTAAACAGTAGTACTGTCAGCCTTCTCACTTATTTTCCTTAACTGCATTGTAATACTTAGCATCTCCGTCATATGGTAGCTCCAATTCCATCTCGGGTTGGAAAGCACATTCTTGACGTCGAGTTACATCAATATAATAGTTAGTAGGGATCCTCTGACCACATGCTCGTCGTTCTCCGACGCATTTCTTGGTTAGAGTTCTTTGCTTCCGCATTGTATTAAGACCCTCTGACCACATGATCGTCATTCTCCGACGCATTTCTTGGTTAGAGTTCCTTGTATCAACATTTCATTAAGATCCTCTGACCATATGCTCGCCGTCATCCAGCGCATTCTTGGTTAGAGTTCCTATTTAGCATTGCATTGAGATCCTCTGACCATATGTTCACACCTTGCCCAACTCGGGATCCTGGTGTACATTCTTGGTTAGAATTGAATTCCGCATCGTTTGGTTTAAGTGCTAACCCTAACAATTGTGTATTGCTCTGCTCATTGTAATTGAAAAAGTGAAAAAATTGGTTCGGTATATTTCACTCTCTCACCCAAGTTTAGGCGCATTTCACCATGTCTACTTCCAATTTCAAGCACTTAGTAAAATTTTCCATCAAACTCAAGTAGCTGAGGTGCATATGAGGGCAAGAGCTTCAAATTTTCAACACTTAGAAATTTTTTTTGGTGCCATCATGCAAGTTGGGCGCATTTTACTAGTGGAGCTTCCATTTTTGCATACTTAGAAACTTTTCCATGCCCCTTCACAAGCTTGGGCGCATTTTGATGGGCCTCCTGCCATTTACCAATACTTAGAATATTTTGAAGCTACCTCCTTGAGATGGGCGCATTTAGGGGGTGGAGGAGGAATAAACACTTTGCCTTAGAAACTTTTTTCAATCTCATTTCATGACAGGGCGCATTTGGCATGCTGAGGAGGATTTAACTTCAGACTTAGAAAATTTTCATCCTTCTGCCAGCTTCTCCTTGGGTGCATTTTGGGGTATGAGCAGGAATTTCTTTTGGGAAACTTTTTCATCCTCCTGCCATTCTCATCTTGGGCACATTTGACAGGGTGAGCAGGAACTTCTTCAGACTTAGACATTTCTCAGCTTGCTCGTCCCTGATTTACTATATTTAGTAAGCCCATTGATTTTCATACCTCTGAAGCTTGGATTGATTTGAAATTTTTGCCACAGGACCTTCATGATCTAGTTAATCTGTTCACACTGTCATCTCGTGCTGACTTGCTATTTATAGCATGTTTATGAAGGTGTTTTACTATTTATAGCAACTGCTTGATTTCGAGACTTCCACAACTCCGTTCAGCTTGAAATTTAAATGACGTGACCCTCATGGGATGACCTGCCTGTTCACACTGGCACTTGCTGCTGACTTACTATTTATAGCCTGTTTCAGAAGTGACTTACTATAAATAGTAAGCGCTCCGATTGCCCTCAAATTTTACCAGTGGATAGCTCGAAAGATACTGATCACAGTGGGATACACCGGTTTTCGAAAATTCTGGCATTTGACCCCTCATTTTGGTTCCCGAAGCTGGAAACCCTAATCTAACTTGCATGTCGATCAAATGACCTCCGTTTGACCCCATTTTTGTTGCATGTCGGTCAGTTTGTGATACTGAAGTGTTGGGAGGGGGCTGCCAGAGTGGATCTGCTAAAAATAGTAAGTTCCCAAAAAAGTGACCAACTCTGTTTGCATGTCACATCACTGTGTAGCTCTTGAAAAACCCATAAGGAATAACCTGACATGCACTGAAAAGCCCTGCATGCAAACCCTAAAAATAGCCTTTGAAGACAGCTCCTGAAAAAAGTCCTTATCTTGGTTTGCATGTTACACCACTGTGAAGCTTTCAAAAAATCCACAAAGAATGTTCAGACATGCGTAGAAAATTACAACATGCAAACCCTAAAAATAGCCTCTAAAGGCTGAGTTTTGAAAGTCATCGTCTCTTTTTGCATGTTATATCATCACACAGGTCTCAAAAAATCCAGAAATATTCCTCAAACATGCACTGAAAAAATTTGCATGTAAACCCTAAAATCAACTCCTGAAGGTGAACTTGCTAAAAATAGAAAGTTGTCTGTTTCAGCTCAAAACTTGCAGACAAATAGCTTGACATGCTCTGGATGCAGTGTAACGATCAGAATTTCAAAAGTGTTGAGAAAAATGTCCCAAATTAGGTACTTACTAAAAATAGTAAGTTGTCATAATTTTGCTGGGGACTTGCTGTAAGCATGTTGAATGCACTGTCGAGCTCAAATTTCAATTTATTCACTCCGTTTGACTTCAAACTGGTCAGAAAAATTCAAAACCCTAATTCCTCAAACTTAGCCAAAATTTCAATTTAGACGGGCACAATCCCGGGAAGACAAATACAAGAGAGAGACAACAAGAAAACTAACCAAAAACCAAGCCAAAAGACCCGAACAAAGCAAAAATTAGGGGGTCCCCATTTGCAATGGGGCGATGTGTGAAAATGTCACAACAGAACCCATGCAAACCCAAGTCAAATTCATCAATCTCCTATGCCTTTTTTAATGCTTTTTTTTTTTTAATTTTCATGCTTTGACTTTGACTTGGATGCCCTAAAATAGATTTCAAACACTAAAAGTCACTTCTAAAACATTTCAAACACCAAAATAAGTTCATTTCAGCTCATTTCTATTGCAAAGAACAAATATCATTCAAAAAGGCTAAACATTCATTTTTGTTTGTTGGAACAACAAAGGGAGCTAAAGATTGATCTTTGAAGCTTATACAATAGTTGTATTACCATTCCTATGTATTTGCAAGTGTCCATTGGCTGCCAAGAAGATCATGGAAGAATATTTTTACAAAGAGCTAAGTTTTGTTACTTTTTTCTTCCATTTTTGTTTTACAAACATGAAACAAACTCTTTACTTTCTTTTTTTTATTTTCTTCCATTCTTCTACAAATGTATTGAAAGAGCTAGGTTTTGAATGTGTTGTTTGTAACATTTATTGCCATAGGAAATACAATGGAAACTAGTTCTAGCTCCACAGCCTGACCTAAATTCAAAATAGATCTGAGTTCTTCTCTATAGAAGTATGTTGATATGATACAATCAGTTCTAGGTGTTGGGGGGTATATTTGGATTTTCTAGGGATGCGATGATAAATATTTTAATTCATATGATTAGATGAAATCCCATTTGTGTGGAATACCTAGACAAGAAATCAAAGCTTGCCTTGGGAACAATGGTGTACCTATACAATTGGTGCAAGTGATAGCATATATTATGGAGCAAGAGCAAGTAGATGAACTAGTAGGTCCTAGATCAAATCATCCCCTGTCTGTTGTTTGTTTTTTCTTTGTGTTTCCAAATATGTTTTGAGATGTACTTTGCAATAGTTTGAGATAGACAAATATAGTGCAGGTAATAAAGAGATTTCCAGCGATAATCAACTCAAATAAAATGTTATATTCAAGAATATAAGAGGCTGAAATTTCCAGATTTATAATTTGAGAAAAATATACATTTCTTTCCAAAACTAAGACTTTTTCTAACATACCCAAAATATTTCAGGAGATTTACCATGTGTTGTAGCTGCAACCAGCAAGATGGTAACTCCAAAATCGCCTACAAAATCACCAAACCCTCACTTCTCCACCGTGAAACTGATGCACAACAATATCTTCACCCTAGACGCCTCAAATGGGAGTGATTACAACCACAAACCCTAGGCATTTAACCTAACAAAAGCCACACACCTCTGCTGAAGTTGTATGGGTTGCCAGCAAGGTGCAATACTTTTAGAAAATAAACTGCCACTGTTAAGTCTTCAAATCCTTTGCAAGAGGTGTCGCCCAGATCTAGTGAAGCCTTTGAAACGATACCCACAACACCAAACTCATCATATAAACCTGGAATTCCATTCTAGAGGGTACGGCCTACCTGGCAACTGCATACAACAAACAACTCTAAAAATTGTTCATAAACCTTAGTAAATACCTTTACTCTGAAATAATGCTCAATATATCTGTAAGCTCCTGATAAATCCTTCAAATCCTGGATTGAATCATCCTCTGAAATCATTTATGTGCAATGCATAACCCCTAAATGGAGCTATCTGCAAGCAATCTAGGGAGATCTTTCACTCTTGTAGCATAATGTTCCTCATGAGGGCTTTTGTCCTCAATGAAGCCAAGATTTTAAGACTTTCCAATCCAACCAGCCAAACCCCTATCAAATCTCTCCAAAACATGAATGTGCAAATGAGCTCACAAAAGGGCTTTTATATTTCCCTCCAATTCCCACGCCCAAGTTGGCAAATTAAAATATTTTATTTAATTTATTTCCCTCCTTATATCTCCCTTAAGTTGGCGTTCAACTTTATATTATAAAATAATCTTTTATAACTCCCTTATAACGTCTTTTTATCATGTCATTAAAATATATAAATAATGTAATAAGTTAAATATTTAATTTAACTTTATTATTAGTGCTATTAAATTTAAAAACCATGACCATGATATGCCTAGATAACTTCATGGTGAAAATCCGTCAACTGACCAAGACACTGACCCCCTATAACTTACTAATACTAGTATGGTCAAATTGTCTAAATAAGCTTCAGAAAGTACACTGTGAAATCCCTAGTAAACATTGAGCTGGGAAAACACCGCCTAAGCTCAAATGGTTGACTGACCAAGTCCACAAACGCCCTCAAAGGGCCCCCTAACCACCTTGTTAGTCCACAGGGACCAAGTGATGGACTAACCTCTACAACTGGTAACTATCTAGGAAAAGGGGACATTACAGTCCACCCTCCCCAAGCAATCCACACATGAACACCCTAGCCTGTCAACTGAATACCAAGATCCCAAATAAGCCTGTATGATGCTCTACCAAAACCCCACTGCATCCACTAGATAATGAGAAAGCTAAACTCAGCAGCTTTGTTAATCACTCTCCACATAAGAAACAATCTTCCAAGCCTAATATTTCCTGGATCCCACAACCAAACTGGAAGTCCACCAATCTCAACACCCGCTGACTTCCATTGCTCCATTCTGATAAACATCACTGTGTCACGAGTTGTGAAACAACTCCTCAGGACCCAAACGAAAAGAAGTTCCAAGCATGTCGCCACCTGGATCCCAAACCATCACATCCTCACATCCATCAAACATGAGAAGATGGAGGTACGTTGAAGTGCCAGCATCACCAAACCACTCCCCAACTTCTGCAAATCCCTCAGGGATGTGACGAATACTCTGCATAGGTGCAATAAAGAGTATAACATCCCCCTCTAGGTTGTTGATATGGAACAGATCAATAGCCTCAAGACTGAAAGTCCAATCTATGGGGATGCACATAATACCACTAGGGTCATAGGGTGACAAAGTATCACCCCTATACCGCTCTCCAATGATGAGGAGATGATGCAACTCTCCTCCAAACTCTCAAATTGTCATTGTCCTCCAAAGGTTATGAAAGTAATCCTTGTCCCATGAAGTAGGACATCCATCTCGTGTCAACTTATGGAGTAAAACTCCATAACTGTGGGTTGGAATACCAATGCCATCATGCTCACTAAAATCATAGCTCCCTTGAATCCTCGTTCCCCCAAGTGTAAGCCACAAAAGGGTAGTCCCCCAACGGAAATCACTGAAGCAAGGAAGATGCAAACTCTACCAATGAGTCATTTGCATGATGAGGCTCTGATTCCGACACCTGTATACAACCATCTGAAGGAAACAAAGTAGGAGACCCGCAAGTTCTAGTTCCACCTTTTGAAAATAAATGCACACCATTCTAGAGTGGATGATATAAACCCTAAGCTGACCCACACTTATGCATCATCAAATCATGCGTGTGCAGGCTGAAAGAGAAGTGATGAGCACTCCTTACTATGCAAGGTGAAATTCACTTGCTTGTGCCAATGGAAGACGTGCATAGTCACTGGGATTCCACACCTTATTACTCTCATCACATTCAGGAAGTGGCTCACATCTCAAATCATGAAGCGCAGATTTTGTATTAACTTTGCAAGTCCTCTCTGTGAACCCAATGGCAAAGTCCCAAACTGATAACAACAGGAGGTAATTTGATTTCATTACCTCTAAAGCGTGATTGATGGACTGCAGGCTTGATGTAGAAGTTTCGACTACCACCTCCCTCTTCCTTTCTTCCAATTGAGCCGACTACATGAGGTATTCGGCGAACTTGTGTGTGCTATCATAGTGAGTTAAGGTTTGGACAACCTTATCTTCGATGACTTTCAGTTGTTCCTTAAGTTCATGTGACTCTCTAGGCTCATGTCTACAATCAGCCTCAACCAATTCCTTACCTGGTTTGCTGGAAAATGTAGGAGACTGGTGCCCTTGTCACTTGTGGATGCATGCGCTTCATTGCTGGCTGGTTCACAAGGTGTATGCACCACTACTTATGTTGTATCCATGTCTTGAGCCCCCAATTAGCTCTCCCACAAAGGTGCATCATGATTTCCATGATGCAAGTTGTGTGAATACTCAGAGATTTAAGAATCATTCCTGTCCTCAAACTTATGCAAATCCGGAACCTCCTTGTGCTTGACCACCATAAGGGGTTCTCCCCTCAAACCATGAGTACCACTCTCATCCGTAGGTGTTATGGCAGCCATATTAAACTAATTTCTTGTCGTGGATGATGATGATTGAGCCAAGCTCAATTCCTCATAGAACTCATCAATTTGAATCTCTGATTTTTGAAGGGCCATCTAAGTGCTCTTCAAAGAATCCTTAGTAACCATAAGCTCATCAGTAAGCTTATCCACTTCCCCTTCTTTCCCTTTTAGTGCATCAAAGTAGATTTCACCCACCATGAGAAGATGATCTCTATCGGAGAGTAGGTGTTGCTAATTTGACTTCATTACCACTAATGCTTCTCTAAGTGCCTATGAATCCAAAAGGGAAAGTTCTCCATCAAGGTCCATGTGTGCCCCTAAAGACCTCCAACAACATTTTGCCATCAACTTAAGGGTATCATCAAAGTGTTTAATGGCTGCAATAATTTGGTCTTCATTTACCCTCAATTTCCCTGCCAAATGATAGGACCCCTAAGACTTATCAACCCCATATAATTTTTCTGATTTATGATCAGCACCATGCAACACTAAATTAGATTTGTTTTCAAGGTTGATATCTACACCATCAGTGTCATCAATGTCGTCCCTCATGCTCCACTATGTAGATAAAGTAGGAACTGCAGTATGATCAAAAGTAGATCCATTCCAAGCAAGATCCACATCAAATGTAGGGACCATCACTCCTAGATCCCATGTGCTAAAAAATTTTCTTTGTTCAGGGAGGGTGTGGTCATTGTACTCCTCATCCTGCAATGCCAAGTAGGTCTCATCTAAACCCATTTGTTCACTACATACTGAATTTTCTAAATTGCTAGCATTGGTATAAGAAACATCCACCTCAAAGACACCCAATCCACAAACTAATTCCTTGCCAAGATGAAGTAAAGGTGATGAAGCAATGCTAGGCTCAAATAGAGGAGTATCAAATGAGTTATACCTTCTTGTAGCTGATCCCACATGGCTGACTTGCCAATCCCCATGACGGCGTCTCCTTCAATCTTCATGTTCTATTCATCTAAAGTTTCTATAGGTGACTGTCCTACATCCTTGTCCTCATAGGGCTTAAGTGAACTTGTAGCTTTGTTTTCTTTAGAGCTTAGAGTCTAATCTTCAATGCATGTTGACTGATTTTTATCTTCCCCATGATTACCTGTAGGCTGCAAGTCACAAAAAAAAGCTTCTTCTTCAAACATTCGTCTAATGTACCTCAACAAACCTATCTTCCCAAGTCTCAAGGTTACAACTAAACTCAGGAAGTCATTAAAGGACACATGTGTTTCAAAACCATCAAGCATGGTTTGGTACTCCTCAAATAGTTAGATAGCTTCATGTTCATAAATCTCCTTAATCCGTTCTTCAACCCTTCTGAAACCCATTGTCATACTCTAAATTTTAACTAAATCAGGAAGTCATTAAAGGACACATGTGTTTCAAAACCATCAAGCATGCTTTGGTACTCCTCAAATAGTTGGATAGCTTCATGTTCATAACTCTCCTTAATCCGTTCTTCAACCCTTCTGAAACCCATTGTCATACTCTGAATTTTAACTGAATCAGGAAGTCATTAAAGGACATGTGTTTCAAAACCATCAAGCATGCTTTGGTACTCCTCAAATAGTTGGATAGCTTCATGTTCATAATTCTCCTTAATCCGTTCTTCAACCCTTCTTCAACCCATTGTCATACTCTAAATTTTAACTAAATCCCCAATAGGATGGCAAGAACTTGGGCTCTAATGCCACTATAATGGCCCCCCTATCTGCTATCTATTTTTCTTTTGCGTTTCCAGATATGTTTTGAGATGTATTTTGCAATAGTTTGAGATAGACAAATATAGTGCAAGTAATAGAGAGATTTGCAGCAATAATCAACTCAAATAAAATGCTACATTGAAGAATATAAGAGGCTGAAATTTCCAGATTTATACTCTAAGCAAAATATACATTCTTTTCCAAAACTAAGAGCAATCTAGTTTCTTAAAATGCATTACATATCTTTTTCTAACATACCCAGAATATTTTAGGAACTTTGACCATGTGCTATAGCTATAACCAGCAAGCTGGTAACTCCAAAATCGCCTGCAAAATCACCAAACCCTCGCTTCTCCATTGTGAAACTGATGCACAACAATATCTTCACCCTAGACGCTTCAAATGGGATTGATTACAACCACAAACCCTAGGCGTTTAGCCTAGGAAAAGCCACATGCCTCTGCTGAAGTTGTACGACCTACTAGCAGGGTGCAATACTTTTAGAAAATAAACTGCCACTATTAAGTCTTCAAATCCTTTGCAAGAGGGGCTTCCTAGATCTAGTGAAGCCTTTGAAACAATACCCATAGCACCAAACTCGTCATATAAACCTGGAATTCCATTCTAGAGGGTACGGCCTGCCTGGCAACTTCATACAGCAAACAACTCTGAAAATTGTTCATAAACCTTAGTAAATACCTTTACTCTGAAATGATGTTCAATATATCTGTAAGTTCCTGATAAATCCTTCAAATCCTAGATTGAATCGTCCTCTAAAATCATTTATGTGCAATGCATAACCATTGAATGGAGCTATCTACAAGTAGCCTTGGGAGATTTTTCACTCCTGTAGCATACTGTTCTTCATGAGGATTTTCATCCTCAATGAAGCCAATATTTTAAGACTTTCCAATCCAACTAGCAAAACCCTTATCAAATTTCTCCAAAACATGAATGTGCAAATGAGCTCACAAAAGGGCTTTTATTTTTCCCTCCAATTCCCACGCCCAAGTTGGCAAATTAAAATATTTTATTTAATTTATTTCCCACCTTATATCTCCCTTAAGTTGGCGTTCAAATTTATATTATTAAATAATCTTTTATAACTCCCTTATAACGCCTTTTTATCATGTCATTAAAACATATAAATAATGAAATAAGTTAAATATTTAATTTAACTTTATTATTAACATTATTTAAATTTAAAAGCCATGTCCATGATATGCTTGGATAACTTCATGGTGAAAATCGCCAACTGACCAAGATGTTGACCCCCTGTGACTTACTAAAAATAGTATGGTCAAAGTGTTTGAATAAGCTTCGGAAGACACACTGTGAAATCCCTGGTAAATATTGAGCTGGGAAAACACCGATTAAGCTCAAATGGTTGACTAACCAAGTTCACAAATGCCCTCAAAGGGCCCCCTAACCACCCTGTTAGTCCATGAGGACCAAGTGATGGACTAACTTCTACAACTAATAACTGTCTAGGAAAAGGGGACATTACAATCCACCCTCCCCAAGATTGCTTGTCCCCAAGCAATCCACACCTGAACACCCTGGCCTGTCAACTGAATACCGGAATCCCAAATAAGCTTGTAGGATGCTCTACCAAAACCCCATTGCATCCACTAGATAATGAGAAAGCTAAAATTGGTAGCTTTATTAATCACTCTCCACATAAGAAGCAATCTGCCAAGCCTAATATTTCCTGGATCCCACAACCAAATTGGAAGTCCACCAATCTCAACACCCGCTGACTTCCACATTGCTACCTGGATCCCAAACCACTGCATCCTCACATCCATCAAACGTGAGAAGATGGAGGTACCTCGAAGTGCCAACATCACCAAACCACTCCCCAACTTCTGCAAATCCCCTAGGGATGTGACAAATACTCCACATAGGTGCAAGAAAGAGTATAACAGACCCCTCTAGGTTGCTAATATGGCACAGATCAACAACCACAAGACTGAAAGTCCAACATATGGGGATGCACATAATACTACCAGGGTCATGGGGTGACAGAGTATCACCCCTATGGCACTCTCCAATGATAAGGGGATGATGCAACTCTCCTCCAAACTCCCGAACTGTCGTTGTCCTCCAAAGGTTATGAAAGTAATCCTTGTCCCATGAAGTAGGACAGCCATCTCGTGTCAGCTTATGGAGTAAAACTCCATAACTGTTGGCTGGAATACTAATGACATCATGCTCACTAAAATCGCAGCTCCCCTGAATCCTCGTTCCCCCAAGTGTAAGCCACACAAGGGTAAGTGCCCCCAACAAAAATCCCTGAAGCAAGGAAGTTGCAAACTTTGCCAAGGAGTCATCTACATGATGAGGCTCTAACTCCTACACCTATATACAACCATCTGAAGGAAACAGAGTAGGAGACCCGCAGGTTCTGGTTCCACCTTTTGAAAATGGAAGCACACCATTCCAAAGTGGATGATATAAACCCTAAGCCGACCCACACTTATGCATCATCTAATCATCCATGTGCGGGCTGAAAGAGAAGTGATGAGCATTCCTTACTATGCAGTCAAGGTGAAATTCACCCGTTTGTGCCAAAAGAAGACCTGCATATTCACTAGGATTCCACGCCTCATCACTCTCATCACATGAATTAGGAAGTGGCTCACATCTCAAATCATGAAGGGCAGATTTTGTATTAGCTTTGCAAGTCCTCTCTGCGAACCCAATGGCAAAGTCCCTATCCAATAACAACTGGAGGCAATCTAATTTCATTACCTCTAAAATGTGTTTGATGGACTACAGGCTTGATATAGAAGTTCCAACTACCACCCCTCTTTACCTTTCTTCCAGTTGAGCTGACCACAGGAGGTATTCAACCAACTGTGTGCTATCATAGTGAGTTAAGGTTTGGACAACTTTACCCTTGGTGACTTTCAGTTGTTTCTTAAGTTCCCATGACTCACTAGGTTCATGTCTACAATCAGCCTCAACCAATACCTTACTTGGTTTGCTGGCAAATGTAGGAGACATGCTTCCATAATATGAAGCCCTGCAATCCTCTGATAAATAAGATGGAACAACGTGATGATTCAACACGTTGGTCACACAAGATTTTGCCTCCTCATCACAAGACTCACCAATAGCAATCTCTACTTCATCGATGTAGGGACTGTGCCCCTGTCACTTGTGGATGCATGCACTTCACTGCCGGCTGGTCCACAGGGTGTATGCAACACTACTTTTGTTGTATCCATGTCTTGAGCCCCCAGTTGGCTCTCCCACAAAGGTGCATCATGATCTCCATGATGCAAGTTGTGTGAATACTCAGAGATTTAAGAATCATTCCTTTCCTCAAACCTATGCAAATCTGGAACCTCCTCATGCTTGACCACCATAACGGATTCTCCCCTCAACCATGAGTACCCCTCTACAGGTGTTATGGCAGCTATAGTAAACTGATTTCCTTTCATGGATGATGATGATTGAGCCAAGATCAATTCCTCGCAAAGCTCATCAATCTGAATCTCTGATTTTTGAAGGGCCATCTAAGTGCTCTTCAAAGAATCCTTAGTAACCATAAGCTCATCAGTAAGCTTATCCACTTCCCCTTCTTTACCTTTTAGCACATCAAAGTACATCTCACCAGCATGAGAAGGTGATCTCTATCAGAGAGTAGTTGTTGGTAATTTGACTTCATTACCACTAATGTTTCTCTATGTGCCTGTGAATCCAAAAGGGAAAGTTCTCCATCAAGGTCCATGCGTACCCCTAAAGACCTCAAACAACATTTTTCCATTAACTTAAGGGCATCATCAAAGTAGCAGATTTTTCAGACCATTTCGATTCGTTCAAGGGGTTGTGATGTAATAGTAAATGGGTGCATTCACATGAGGGTTACACAGTCCATCATTCAGAGGACATCTCTAAAGGTCAAATATTGAAATTTGGGAGGTTATGAAGCATTAAAAATAGACTAAATTCAAACCGCAAACCACAATAAGGCATCAGATAAACAAGATAAAATGTTAAAATGGCCAGTTTGCTAATATTGGGAGGGAGATCTTGATCATTATTTTTCATTCCTCAACCTAGTGGGTTTATCCTTTTAAAAGATACCGTTGTCAAGTTATATAACTCGGATATCCAGTCCTCTCAAATCAAATCTCAAATGTCATCAGGATGTCATTGAATCAAACTGGGGTTGGACTCCTCACAAAATCCAACAGGATTGCACTTGCAATGTATGTTCTTTGAGCTTACAAGTATCCCACCCTGCTAAACTTCAGAATAGTATCTCTTAAAGAAAATTCGATTAAGGAAAATTTCCATTCTATTCGTGAGGTGAGTTTCAGTTAGATACAGAAACTCACCTTAAAACGTTGCACTGGAAATACAAATTAGTTACTTATATTATAATTTCTGTAACTGCAAAACTCAAGCCCTCCATGAAGCCAAGCCATTGAAACTCATCAAATACCTTAAATTCCCGCCACCACTATACACTCTCAGAACAACAAATATCGTATTTAAAACAAAATCTACTGTCTTTAAAGCCTCCCCAAAAAAGCAATCAAATCTATGTATCACCCCAAATAACATGAAAGTTGGTAGTTAGAGATGATAGAGTTACCTGAGAAGATGTCATTGTTTGTACGCAAACAAATTTCTGGAACTAAGTAAATGGTGGGTATGAGATCGAAATAGCGAAGTTGTTCCATAGAATCAATACATAGCAGTACTCGTCAGCCTCCGACGTGAAAGTCAACGAATATATTATTAAGTGATATTATCAAGATAAGTTCTGTGACCTCTTCACACCTGTATTAAAAAATTTAAAACTGTGTCCGTCCTGTATATTTTATGGTGGTTTATCATGAAGCTTTTCTCACGCCGCTGTGCCGGAAAATTGTCCGTAAACCAGGATTTCTCTAATGAGAATTTTGTTTTTTAAAAAGTTGGAAAGAGTGGATAACTCAAATCAATTTAAAAAATAAATACCGCCTACTTATAAAAGAATACATATATTTTAGTAATTGAAACAACAAATGCAAATAATAATCTCATAAACCATACGGTCAACTGAATATAGATATGTGAATACATGTATATAGTGATAAATTGTATAAATTTGTATAAAGTTAAGTCTTTTTATTTTTATTTTCCATCCATCTTATACACATATTCATATATATTAAATTCTATTTTATTTTTATGTAAAATTCAATTTCGAGATCATTACATTTTTTTAATTCAATTCATAACAATTATCAATGTGATCGAACAAACATCTTTCATCTGAATTGAAAGTGTTGATTTCAAAACTTCTCCATTCATCATGGTGGCAACAACTCAATGCCACCATTTATATGCTTATACTTGAAAAGGTTAAGCTCCCACAATTAGGGTCATCCCTAGACCTAGACCTAAACCTTGAGGGTTCATTCGTGATGACCCTACCTACGTATCCTCTTTGGGAAATCAAAGGCTTCATAGTTTGCACACCACTATCAGAGGGAGATCATCATCTCTCTCATGATCTCACTTTTAACTCATGACTATTAATTAAATATGTGTAAGTTATCTGCTTAGCCGATTATAATATAATGATAATAATTTGTCATCAAGTATTGGGTTCATACCAAACATTACCAATCATCAATATGCAACACACACAATTACACATAGGGGTCATATCATTTTATAATCCCAAAGATCATACATAGTGATTGACTCAAGCATATATCACATATACACCAAGTGAAGCTCATACACATCACAAGTATAATAGTGACTAGCTCGTATGCACATAACAAGTACAATAGTGATTGGCTCATACGCACATCACAAGTACAATGGTGATTGGCTCATACGCACATCACAAGTACAATAGTGATTGTCTCATACATACATCACAAGGACTTCACATATATCAAGTGTGAATAATCCACATAATACACCACATGGTCGCATAAAAAACAACTGGTAAAGAGGAAATGGATGCAACCTACTGTTGAACATATGTTGTTGTCGATGTCAAAGGTGTTATGTCAAGGAGTATTGTCCTTGATGTCAAAAGGCGTTCATTGTATCAAAGGTGTAATGTTAGCAATTTAGTGAGAATTAAATGTAATCATACTATAATATCATAGCATTTTGAGAACAATGAAGAAGACTATTGTAGTATGTGTACAATATCATGCTTGTATCTTTTCTGCTGATGGAAGTAATCCAAAAGTTTGATCTAAAATGTTAGAGGTCAATTACTCAGGTAGAGAGATTTTTCTGCAGCATGTTCATGATTTGTATTTCTTCTTGGATGTGAGTTTTGGTTTGCGGTTTGAAAGGAGAGTATGTCTACACTTGTTCTTTCTTATTTCAGAGTTTCCAAAATTTATGTTTAGCAAGAAAAAAGATTGAAGTGATAGAAGGGTCACTATGTCGGTTAATTAACCAGTTGATGTTATAGAGCTATGTGGCAATAGCTTGTAGCGTGTGACCTCTAGAATAGGGATTTTTTTAGTGACGAATCTTCACCAATTGGCGAATAGTTCATATCGGCCAAGCCGGAATTGGTGAATATATTTCAACCAACGAGGTGGCCAAATCACCCAAATTTTATGAACTATCGGTCCAATGCATTTCAATTCACCATCAATTAATTTTATGAGGCATATGTAATTAACAATTTTTCCACAACAAACTATGTGTTTCCAATGGACTAATTAATATTTTCACCTGGAATCTCGGAAGCATGTGTTAAATCACCCACATATTCACCAATACTATTAAAACAACATTGTGTATCAAGACACGTTTCGCCAACATCATTAAATATTCACTGCATGTGAGGACTCATTTCGCCAATAAAATTTATATATAATTACATATATGAGGACCCATTTCGCCAATAACATTAAAAAATAATTACATTTGAGGACACATTTTACCAATTACATTAAAAAATAATTGTGTTTAGGACCTATTTCGTCAATAATATAATAACTCCATGCTAATCCTAGGGTCATAATCGCCTTGAAAATTACAACATATGTGTTCCATTGAGGTTTGATTCACCCAACATTTAAATATATCATTATATAGTCACACGAGATTCACCAATTTTTTATTATACCATTTAAAAATCCCGCAAAATTTGCCAAATATGGATTGATATAAATACAATTGAAACTTTGATTTATTTTTACACATTTTGTTCAAACTTTTAACTTTTGACCTCTCGATTCAGAAGTTGGAACCTTGATCATAGGCAAGTTACAAACTTACAATGTAACAACCACAACCTTATAACAAGGAATTTACATGGTTCAATTTTTAACCATAAAGTAAAAAGTAACTATTCCTTAAAATTAGGACATACAAATTTCTTCAATAAATGAAAGATACATTTGCATAATTGAAAACATAAGTGAAGCATAATAGTTCCATAAATCAATATTTTAATCTAGAAAGTACAAGTTACTTTTCTTTTCATCATTTTCCACAAACAATTTTCAAATATATATTCATCATAAACAAATAAGAAACAAGGGTTAGAGATCCATATTTGGACACTTTCTTTCTTTCTTTTTGTCTCCCAAGACTTGGCAAGTCATCTGCAAGAGGGAGAGAATCACCCAAGTGCTTTGTAATCAATGAAGGGAATGGTTAAGAAACCCCTAATAATAGTCATCTAAGCTCTAGTGTCACGCCCTACTTAACCAATACCGTCTATCAACTATGGAGACCCTCCAACTATAAAAGATAACCCTAATTGCATTAAGATCTGAAACATAGTGAACCGACAAGTGCATGCAAAGACTAA
Source organism: Sequoia sempervirens (assembly GCA_007258455.2). NCBI lineage: Eukaryota > Viridiplantae > Streptophyta > Pinopsida > Cupressales > Cupressaceae > Sequoia > Sequoia sempervirens. The sequence continues at coordinate 588,062,725 of VDFB02047230.1, read as the reverse complement.
TGCACCCACTTTGGCCAAATTTATTTGTATTAAATGGGTCAGTGCAGGATCATGGGGGTCCAAACTAGGCCCCTAAGTGACAATGAAAATTCAAAAAAATAGAGTTAGGCAACTTGACATAAAAATTTGGATAGGTTATTCACATAATTTAAAAAATATGTAACAACAAAACTTGTAGCAAATTGAATGTAGTTTCTAGGCTACTAGTCCTTTTTTGGAAAAAAGTAAATCTATTTTGCGAAAATTTGAAATTTCAATGCAGTGGTACTAAATTTTCAGGAAAAAGATAAAAAGTAGGTGTATGTCTGACCACCCTAAGTACAAGAAAAAGAAAATTCTAAAACTTTCAATATATGTAGAGGACACACGTCTGGATGTGCCATTTTTTTTTTTCTAAATTTTTTGCATGTAGATAATTAGTTATGATTTTTTTATTAGAACATTTCAAAATTATTAAAACGTGTTTGTCTGACCACCATAACTTGATCAAAAATTTATGAAATTCAATTTTTTTATCCTATAGTACATGCGAAGCATAGAATGTGACATATCTTTTAGATTCGAAAAAATGTGAAATAGTTTGAAAATTATAGAATTTTTTCAATCAACCTATCAATCAGGACTTTAGTCGTAATGTATGTAGAAAATCAATAATAATTATTTATTAAATTCAAAATAAGGTATATCTTATATTGGTGGAAAGCTGGCAATTTTTTCTATAAACTCTTTTCATTTCATCAAATTTGGATTAAAAAAGTCGTTAGCCACAAGGACAAACTTTGAAAAACTAAGGAAATTTTGTAAACACGTTTTTTGAGTTGACTTTCCAAGTTTGGCAATCTCAAACCAAATCCCAAGCCTAGTGATTTTTTCATAAAAAGCGGATATCCATTTGAAACTGATATCTGTTTCAAACGGACATCTGTTACTTCTATTATTTATAATACTTAATATTTAATATGCTAATAAATTATGTATATTATATTAAATATTATGTATTATATATTATATTATTATATCATGTGTTATATATTATAATATTATTATATTATATACTATATACTACATATATTTTATATAGTATATATATTATATATTATATTAATATTTTTTGATAGGTAAGATAAGATTTATATTGATTTTCAAAAAATATTTGTAGAGTCCAAGCCCCTGACTATGGGCAGCAGAGAGCAACAATCCTCCATTACTACACCATACACCATATAGACCACACTAGGCCGAAACCAGCCAACCCCCAGACACAGACACCTACATACCATTTACCAATAAACTAAAGTACATAAATATAAAACCAAACAAAGACCCAAACCCAGACACAAACCAAAACCAAAAACACCACAAAACCAAGGCCCGACCGCCACTTTACCAAACATTCTTCAAGCAAACACACGAACCTCATGTTTCCAAGTGGAATCTGACACATCAACCAAATGGTATTTCTTCTTCAGAAATTCAGCACCCGTTGCAGCAACCTACAATGTTCCACCAATGCCAAACCACTTAAGTCAAGAAGGAAGGGATAAAATTTTACCAAGGCATCCGGGTCTTCCAGTAGCCTGAGATCACGAGGTTGAGGGATGCCTTTACCCAGTGAGGCTGCTGCCAATGTTTTCTCTAAACCCACCAATAAATCCATCCTAAAGAGTTGCTTCATAATCACCCTAGCATCCACCTTAGAGACCCCAACATTCAGAAGACCGGCCAGAATGCGGGAGGAAATGCAAGATTCCAGTGGATAGCCTTCTGCCTCCGCCATGAAACACTTACCAACCACACACTTTACAACTGCAAAAGTTAGATAATCTGGGTGGCGAATTATCCGACTCAAACAAAGAGAAGTAATCAAACCAAGAAATGTTGTTTTCCTCTTTGAGCTCCTCAACTGGGTAGGAGTCACCATTTCACCCATCTCCAATTCCTTAGCCGAGACCAAAAGAATGAAGCGTCCCATACCAAGCACAAAACTTGCCTCGAGAAAGCCAGATGAAATGGTGATAAACTAGTGCATAGAATCCTAGGAAAACAAACCCATCACCTTAAATGATGTCCTAGGTGGCAAGTCGTTGCAATGAGGAGAAGTTGATGACAAGACTTGAGAGGACATCTTAAGTGACGGGAGGGAATAATGACCTCACCCTCCCGTAGAAGCCTCCAGAACTCCATCATCGAAACTTCACATGCCAACACTCCCCAAATCCACGTCAACTGTCGATGTGTCTGCCACACCCACACATCTCTTATGGGGTGGCACCCACCCAACTGCCCACATATATTATATTAATATTATGTTATATATATATTATATAATATATTTAATGCATAGTATATATTATATACTACATTATAATATATATATATATATAGTGAGATAGAGAGAGGGGGTGTGAGAGATAGAGGGAGGGAGAGTCTTGAGACAGAGAGGGGTTTGGGAGGGATAGAGGGAGGGAGAGACCAAAGAGAGAGAGAGAGTTATCTTGTTAGGGTGGGAGGGAGAGACCTGAGAGAGAGAGAGAGTGTGTGTGGGAGAGACCAGAGAGAGAGAGAGATACTTGAGAGAAAGAAAGAGAGATAGAGAGAGACATATAGACCTAAGAGAGAGAGAGTTGTCTAGCTAGGGTGCCCAAGGGAGAGACCTAAGAGAGAGAGTTGTCTAGGTAGGGTGGGAGGTATAGAGGGAGTGAGAAACCCAAGAGAGAGAGAGGGTGAGAGAGAGACCTGAGAAGAGAGAGGTTTGGGAGGGAGAGAGAGGGAATGAGAGAGAGTTGTCTAGGTAGGGTGGGAGGGATAGATGGAGAGAGAGAGAGAGAGAGAGATCTAAGAGGGAGATGGAGAGGGAGAGAGGGAGAGAGAGAAACTTGAGAGAGAGAGATCTAAGAGAGAGAAGGGGTGGGAGGGATAGAGGGAGGGAGAGACCTGAGAGGGAGAGAGAGGGACTGAGAGAGTTGTCTAGGTAGGGTGGGAGGTATAGAGGGAGTGATAAAACCGAGAGAGAGAGAGAGAGAGAGAGAGAGAGAGAGAGAGAGAGAGAGAGAGAGAGAGAGAGAGAGATATAGAGAGAGAGACCTGAGAAGAGAGGGATTTGGGAGGGAGAGAGAGAGGGACTGAGAGATTTTTCTAGGTAGGGTGGGAGGGATAGAGGGAGCAAGAGACCCAAGAGAGAGAGAGGGTGGGGGAGAGAGAGAGAGAGAGAGAGAGAGATACCAAAGAGGGAGGGAGGGAGAAAGAGAGAGAAAGACCTAAGAGGGAGATGGAGAGTGTGAGAGAGAGAGGGAAAGATAGAGAGATGGAGGAAGAGGGAGATACTTGAGAGAGAGAGGGAGTGGGAGAGACTTGAGAGATAGGGAGAGGAGTGGGAGTGACCTGAGAGAGAGAGAGGGAGTGGGAGGGACTTGAGAGAGAGAGAGAGAGGTGGGAGGGAGAGGGAGGGAGGGAGAGAGAGAGAGGGAGGGAGAGGGAGAGACTTGAGAGGGAGAGAGAGAGAGGGAGGGTAGATGGAGAGAGATAGTGTGTGTGTGAGAGAGAGAGGGAGTGGGAGACCTAAGAGGGAGAGAGAGAGAGCTAAGAGTAAAAGAGACTTGAGAGGGAGATGGAGTGTGTGTGTCTGTGTGTGTGAGAAAGAGAGAGAGAGAGGGATTGGGAGACCTGAGAGGGAGAGGGAGAGAGAGATACCTAAGAGGGAGAGAGACTTGAGAGGGAGAGACACTTGAGAGGGAGAGAGGGAGTGGGAGAGACCTGAGAGAGACTTGAGAGGGAGAGATAGAAAGAGTGAGATGGAGAGTGTGTGCATGTGAGAGAGAGAGAGAGGGAGTGGGATACTTGAGAGGGGGAGAGAGATACTTGAGAGAGAGGGAGGGAGTGGGAGAGACCTAAGAGAGCGAGAGAGGGAGAAGGAGAGAGAGTTATCTAGTTACTTCCTCCCAGAGACTTGTTCGTGATGCTACCAAGCACTAGATTTCAAACAATCTTGTTAACATTGTCTTTGATGCCAAGTGACTCATTGGAAGGCGCTTCTCTGATTCTTGTGTGTAGGACAACCTAAAATTCTAGAATTTACCATCATCCAAGGGAAGGATGATAAGCCTCTCATCCAAGGACCACTTACAAAGGAGAAACTAAGTTATTTGTGCCTGAAGATATCTCATCCATGCTTTTGATTAGAGATCAATAGGTTTTGCAGGGACCAAAAACCCCTTACAAACAGGTTTTGAGGGGACCAGAAACCCCATACAAACAAAGAAAGCTACAAAAGATAGGAACATAGACAATCAGTAGCCCAACATCAACAATCTACCAAGGGATATTCAAGACAAACCAGACTACAAGAAAACAACTTAGAAGGGACTGAAACCCTTTAGAGCCATAAAATCATATGGGATTTAACCCCAGATCAACAATAAACTACTTGAATCTACCAGGCACCTAAGAACCATGATTATCCAGGAACCATGAACCAGAGACAGGTTTTGAAGGGACCATAAACCCTTTACAATCAGTTTTACGCAGGGACTATAAACCCAAAACAACATTTCTATAGCTCCATCCAAACTGAAACACCATCCAAAAATCCACCTCCATAGGATGATCAGGACTAGCCAAACCTCAGCAAGAACAGGGGGTCCCAAATAGGGCATAAGTAAAGAGAATGCCTAGCAAGAGAGCACACCAAGCAACTTAAACACGCTAGTTAGAGCCAAATAGGGACCAACACTCCACACATCCACCTAGCAAAGAACACCACCAGTCCATAGAGGAATGCCAAATAGGAACCAGAGTACACAAAAAACCAAAACCCCCAAAAGAGAGCCACAAATCAAAGAGCGGGCAAGAACAAAGAAAGACCAAGAGCAAGCAAGAGGAATAACAGGCCTACACGATAAGCCCCCAAGCCCTCCTACTATGCCGAGTAGGAGCATAAAAAAGCCCAAACTTCAACCGCAAAGCCTCAAAAACTTCAGCGCACCACCACACCCTCAGCAAGGCTGACAGCCAGAAAACCAACAGGAAGGGCGACCAGCACCCGACCCCAACTAGAACTTCACCATTAAACAAAAATACCAAGAGCCAAGAATCGACTCCCATGCCACACACAACACACAACCAGGCATATTCATCTACCTGAACGATGTCCTCCAAGCAACCCTCACAATCTATAGAAGACAGACAACCAACACCCAAAAAAACCCCACCCAACGCCTCACGGAGAGGGATCATCGTAGGAGCAAAAGCATCATCCTCGTCGTTGGAGCCTCCATCACCATCCTTGCTAGCAGATTTCAAACTTCTTACAGTGCTGCAATTCCCATCGCTCGCCATTCTATGAAAATTATCAATCTTCAAGATCTCATCCATGTTGCTCATGAAAATGAAGACCATTTCTGAAAATTACCTTGAGTGTGAGGTGAAGACTCTGGTTATTACTATGCCTTCTTATTTTAATGATGTGAAGAATAGGGCCACAAAGGATGCTAGTAAGATTGTAGGCCTCAATTTGATGCGAACAATTATGGAGCCAATGGCTGCAACTATAGCTTATGGTTTCCACGATGTATTCACTGGAGAAAGAAACATTCTCATCTTTGATTTGGGTGGAGGTACATTTGATGTGTCGGTTCTTTCTGTTTGAAAGGGTAATATTTCCGTCAAGGCCATTAGAGGATATATGCATTTGGGAGGTCAAGATTTTGATAACAGAATGCTTAATTACTATGTTCAAAAGTCCAATACAAAATACAAGTTGGATATCAATAGTAGTGCCAGAGCTAGAGAGGGAGAGAGTATAAGATATCTAATATATAGTATATATAATATATACTATATTATTTATATACTAGATATAGTATAAAATATGTATTATATAATATATAAAATATAGTATATATTAAATATAGTATATATAATATATTATATAATATATATCATAATATATAATATATAATTAATTATGATATATTAATATATAATATATTTATTATATATATTAATTAAATATAATACATTTATTATATATTAATAATAAATAATATTGGTTTTATGTATTATTTGGTTTATAAAAATCAAACACAAACGGATATTTGTTATTTATTGTATAAGATTTGAAGCTTCCCCTATGCATACATATTATTATATAATATAGTTTATATACTATATAATATATACCTTAATAATAATAATATAATATATATATATTATATAAATATATATAATATATTATATAAATATATATAATATATTATATAAATATATATAATATATTAATTTATAATATTATATATATATTAATATATAATAAATACATTATAGAGGGGTTTGGAAGGGATAGAGGGAGGGAGAGACCTGAGAGAGGGGGTTTTGGGAGGGATAGAGGGAGGTAGAGAGAGAGAGACCTAAGAGGGAGAGAGAGAATGAGAAATACCTGAGAGGGAGATGGAGAGAGAGAGAGAGTAGGGAGAGAGGGAGTGGGAGACCAAAGAGAGAGAGAGAGGAGGACCTGAGAGAAAGGGAAATAGGGAGTGGGAGGGACTTGAGAGAGAGAGGGAGAGACCAGAGAGAGGGGGGGAGTGGGGGAGAGGGAGGGACATGGGAGAGAGAGACAGAGTGAGAGGGAGAGGGAGAGACCAGAGAGAGATATGGAGAGAGAGAGTGGGAGAGACCAGAGAGAGAGTTGAGAGGGAGATGAAGAGTGAGAGAGGGAGTGGGAGGGACCTGAGAGAGATAGAGACACATATTAATATATAATATAATTTATATACTATATAATATATAATAATATTAATATTAATATATTAATATATAATAAATATATATCATAATATATAATATATCATAACATAAATATTAATAATATTATGCTATTAATAATTCATAAAATGTTTCATGAAGTTTAGTTTTTTAAAAACTAAACAAAACGGATATTCGTTTTAATTTTTAAAGGTTTAGGATTTAGTATTGTGCAAACACAATGGATATCCATTATAAATGGATATCTATTTGAAACAGATATTCGTTTAGTGAATTACATAAAAAAAAAACAAAAATGGGACCGTTTTGAGCATTCCAATGGTCCCCAGATTCTATGTTGCTAAAATCCTGTGTTTTCTATCTGTATGAAACAAATTTTGGCTTTTGGGAGATTGTTTTACATATTTTTAACCTTTACAATCATTTGTGTGCTCCTTTTTATTTGTGCAATGGGGAGCAGTAGTCGTTGTAAGAGAAAAGGAAAGAGAAAACTAACAGTAGATCAAATTGAAGCATATAGAGAAAAAGATAGAGAAAGTCATAGGAAAAGAAGACAATGTATGACAAATACTCAAGTTGAGGCTTCTTCTCCACTGTTAAAAGTTAATTCAAGTGAAGATGAAATAGAATTTGAAAATATTGAACATCATATTGAAATTGAAAATTAAAATGTTGAAATTGAAAATGAAAATATTGAAATTGAAAATAAAAATGTTAACAACAATGAAAATGAAAATGTTGGAATTGATATTGAAAATGACAATATTGAAAATGAAAATGTTGGAATTGATATTGAAAATGAAAATGCTAGAATTGATATTGAAAATGGCAACATTGAAAATGAAAATGTTGGAATTGATATTGAAAATGGAAATGTTGCAATTGTTATTGAAAATGTTGGTAGCATTGAAAATAAAAATGTTAATAACATTGAGTATGTTGAAAATGAACCTTATATATCACCTAATTACATGAGAACCCCTAAATGGTTACTTGAAATAGATGAGAACATAATAGAAAATCTTGATGGAACAAGGTCATCACGAACGGTTCGGTTGTGGGCCACCAATATGTTCAATCAATACTTTTCCAATAAGACATTAAATGAACAATGTCAACTTTTTGTGCAATTTCTAAAGTCTTATAAAATGAGACCATTATTAAGAAAATTGAAGATTCATGTCACCAAAAAGTTAGAAAAAATAGTATTATTGTAAAAATTCTTTTTAATGCTCTAACTTCTATTTGAAAGACTAGTAAGGAAAAAGATAAAAGAGCTACGCATAGAGTGATCACAACCTCAATAGTAAGCCATCATTTGAGAAAGGCTCGTTTAATTAGACAAAATTGTATTGATTTAAATCTAAATCGTAAAACATTGAATAGAGCACTCTCAAGAAGAGGAAGACTCGATAGTCCTCTTCAAAATGATAAGTGGGATTTTAGTGGGAGGCTTCCACGTGTTAATAAAAAGCTAATTGATCATGTAAAGATGCAAATTGAACAATTTTGGAACTTTCACTCTACAGTATCACCAAATGTAAAGGAAGTTTTAAAGTTAAGAATTGGCAATCGAGATCGCACACCGCATCCTAAACATTTCTTGGAATCTATCCAAACAATATTATACAAATAATTTTTTGAAGCACATCCAAATTTTTAAATCTCACAAAGGGATTTTGCGTCTTGCAAGTCATTTTATTGTGTACCTATTAATATTCATAATACATGTTGTTGTAAATACCAGGTTGAGTTTTCAATGCATCATGAATTATTATGTTATATCTGTTCTATTATGCATACTAATGAAATGTTGTAGGAATGTCATGCAATGCAACTTCCTAAGTCATCCAGGGACTTGTTAGATTCATTTTTATGCTTTAGAAGTGATGGTTGATTATTTTATAGAAATGATTATTTAAATTAAACATGTTTGCAATGTGGTGGTTTATCAAAGTTTATAACATGTCTTCATGAGGGCAACGAACATGATTTTGCTAACAAGATTATTGAGAAAAAAAGGTTTGAGACAGTCAAATATAGTTTGAAGAGTGGAGGTGAAGGTTCTAGATGCAAGTTGGTTACAAGAGAGGTAAGTACTCTTGATTTCTGATTTTAAGAAAAATCTTTTCTATAAGTATGCAAGGCATAGCCACGGGTCAGAGTGGTTGGATCGACAATTCAGAATGTGTAACAACTCTTTCCTGATTGGAACTATTGTATCCATAGTTGATTTTGTTGAAAATTACACATTACAACCACAGAATGAGGTACAATCACAATATTACAATTCTATTCAAATTGCTATTTTTGTCCACATAACATATAAACATGCCCCTGATAGTACAAAAGAGGACATGAAGGTAATCAGGGAGTACCATTTTTACATGAGTGATGATAGATCTCATTCATCTGAGTTTGTGCAACATTGTTTTGAAAACGTTTTTGAGTTCTTGTAGGAAAAAAGGTATTGCAATGGGTCAACATCTCATTTGGTTAGATAACTGCACAGGGAAATTCAAGAATGCTCACATGTTTTATTGGTTGAGCGGGATGCATATAGAGAGGGTTGTACTACATATTTGGAGTTTTTTGAAGCTGGAAATGGAAAAGGTGAGCATGATGGTGTAGGTGCATGTGTGAAGAGAGCTTTGGTTAAGGAACAAATGAAGAATAAAGGTGGTGCAACATGCAGTGATGCATGTATTATTATTGATTGGTGTACTTATGTATTATCACGAGGAGGGGAACTTGATTCACAAGTGTGCAAGTTCTCTTGGTTGGTTAAGGAGGGCACAGTGGGATACAAATTGGAATGTCAAACAATTAGAGAATCTTCAAAGATACATTCATTTCAAAGCTCAAATGCGGGTGCATGGACTATATGGACACGAGAGTTGGCTTGTTTTTGTCAGAATTGTATTCAGTTTGATTGGGATTAATGTGAGTCAAGTGAGTGGGTAGATACATGGATTCCAAAGTACTTAACCCCTTTATATGTAGCACAATCCTTTTTAGAAGATGAAATGGAAAGTTCACTTGACTACGACCATCTTTCAGATCTTGTATAGTTAGGACATGTCTATATAGTTGTAGCACCACAAGGTAATGAAGAGGGATTAGACTATTGGTTGGCACAATGTGTACAAGGAAAGAAGAAGCTAACACAACCTCAGACGGATGATGATTGTAGAAACCCCTGTTCTAGCTGAACTCTGAATTGTCTATGTTTTTGCTTGTTTTGATGTTTTTTTGGTTTTTTTGGTGTTTTTGTGCATAAGGGTAAAATGCGAATTTGAAAGAAAATTAATATAAAATCTCTAACCAATACAATAAATTCAGATCTAACACTAAAAGTCTCAGAGAACCATAGCTATTGATTGTATTATCGTTTCACAGCTATTACAATGAAAGATGTCTGACATGCAGGCAAAGTTATGACAAAAATATTAATCAAAAACCTGATTTGTAGCAATTGAAATGGTACGGATGTGATAGGAAACCCTTTCTCCCTCTGTGAAATGTTTTGTAATGATGCCAGAGGTAAATATGCGCCTGTTGGTGAAGACTGAGTGCTATTAAGTGAAGCGCTTTTCCCAAGGTGAGAAGTACGACCTGGTATAAGGTAGTACGGCCCAACAACAGCCTGGTACGACTTAGCAACAACAAGTACAAATCTGTACGGATCTTGAGAATGGTGTCTGATGCTTGGAAAATGGACGCCAATACTGTAGATCCCTTTCTGGATGATTTTCTGACCAAAACCCTAAAGATAGAAAACTCCGTGAAGCTCTGTGATAACTTCTGAATGATGTTATCTCTCTGACTGGCAATAAATCAGCTGGTATTTCACAGCCTCTGAATCACACACACTGAAGATTGCACGTTCTCCAATGCAAGTTGAAAATTGGAACCCTTGGCTCTGTTCTCAGAAGAAAGACTCAGCAAAAATTCAACTTTAATCATAATGGCTCAAATTCCAATGAAAAACCCTTATATTATTCAAAAGCTCGACTTTTCTCAATTAGGTATCATTTAAATAAAATTCAAACTTTTCTTTTTAATATTTCAATAGTTTCAATCTCATTTTTAATTATAAATTATAATTAAAAATGGCCCCCTTCAATGATGGTCGACCCCCTTCAACAAATCACTTAAATTATAATATTTAAAATATTATAACTTTATAATATAAACTCCGAAAAATTAATATTTAATTAATCAATTAAATATTAATATCTCCCTCAAAATATGTCTGATTCACGAACCGTCTGAAGCTGGCGAATAAGTGAGTGATTCTGCACATGACCAAACCATACTGCTAAAAATAGCAGGGGTGCTTTGCTGAGTGCCAAATACTGCTAAAAATAGCAATTCAAACAAATGGTGTCCGAATGAGCCCGAACAAAAGCCAACTGATAAAATTCTGACAACCGAAGCCAAGCCAAGCTCCATCAAGACCCTCTATCCATCCCATCAGCCTACGAGGGTCGCATAATAGGCTAATCATAAGCTCTTAGAGATGTCAACTGGAAGGGGACATGACAGTCCGCCCCTCCTGAAATTGCTTGTCCTCAAGCAATCTCAACTCCAGATGCTGCAGAATATCCTTGCTCTCCCATGTAGCATCCTCCACTAGCAAATCTCTCCATTTCACCAAATATTCCCTGATAGTCCTCCTACGCAACTATCTCTCTCTGTACTCCAGGATAGACTCAGGTACTAGAATCAATTTTCCCTCATCATCCAAGGGAGGTAAAACTGCTGAAGGTACCACACGGTGTCCCAATGCCTTCTTGAGACGTGATACGTGAAAAACATTGTGGACCTTGCTCTCTGCCAAAAGCTCTAACTCATAAGCCACCTCTCCAACATGCCTCAGAATCCTGAAAGGACCATAATAACGTGGCTTAAGCTTCTCTGAACCACTCTTCCTAAGAGTAGACTGACGGTAGGGCTGCAGCATGAGGTAAACCATGTCTCCCACCTCAAAAAAGCTCTCTGTCCTCTTCTGATCTGCGTACTATTTCTATTGATTTTGTGCCTTAGCAATATTCTCCTTGAGAGCCCTCATAATGTCCTGACTCTCCTACAAAAAATCTCCAGCACTCGACACTCTACTGTCACTCAATAGCAAATCCAGAAAGCTCGGCGTCTCATAACCGTACAACGCCATGAAAGGGGACATCTGAATGGTCATGTGGAAGGTAGTATTATAGAAATACTCACACAGATATATCCACTTGACCCACGCCTTTTGCTGCCCTGCAATATAGTTCCATAGGTAACCTTCCACCCATTTATTCACTATCTCCATCTGACCATCGGTTTGCGGGTGGTAACTGGTGCTCGGTGTAAGCTCGGTCCCACAAAGTCTGAACACCTCCTGCCAGAAATGACTCAGAAACCGACTATCCCTATCGCTCACTATGCTCCGAGGCAACCCATGTAGTCTGAATACCTCACAGAAGAAGACCTCTGCTACCTGTGTAGCTGTGTAAGTGGTGGTAATCGGAAGGAAGTGGGCATACTTTGTCAACCGATCCAAAACTACATATATACAATCCTGTCCTTGGGCTTTAGATCTCTCCTGAATCTACCTGTACGTTTTGAAATACCCGGGATGTCCTGCTGTAGGTACATCATGAAAGGCTCGCATGATAGTGTTCTTCATCTCTGAACCTGGGATCAAATAAATCATGTTCTTGTAAATGATCAAGTCATTCACAAGCGTGTATATGGTGTCAATCATCGATCCCTCAACAATACTGGATGTCCAAGTATCCTTGGCATACTCTGCCACAATCAAATGCCTCCAATCCTCTACAATGTGAACCATAGAGCTCAGATAAGGCCTGCGTGAAAGCGCATCAACCACTACATTCTGGGTGCCTTTGATGTAAGAGATATCAAAGTCATATGCCTGCAATTTACTCACCCATTTCTGTTGATGATCATTGAGATCTCGCTGCCCCAGGAAATGCCTCAAACTATTGTGGTCAGTTTTAATGCAGAACTTACTGCCCACGAGATATTGCCTAAATTTTGCTAAGGCATGCATTATAGCTAGCATCTCCTTATCATAAATACTGTAGAGCCTCTCTGGCCCTCTGAGTTTACGGCTCTCATACACAATAGGGTGCTTGTCCTGCATAAGCACCACCTCAATGCCCTCACCAGAAGCATCGCAGTGAAGCTCAAAAGGCTTCGAAAAATCTGGTAGTGCTAACACTGGACACGTAGTCATCAACTCCTTGAACCTCACAAAACACTCTTGTGCCTCAGGAGTCCAACAAAATGCACCCTTTTTCAACAAATCCGTCATAGGTGCTCCATGACGTGAATAACCATTCTCGAATCTGCGATAAAACCCACACAAACCAAGAAATCCTCACAGCTGTGTAAGGTTCGCCGGAGTAGGCCAGTCTATAATAGCGTGGATCTTCTCAGGATCCATCTGCACTCCCTCTGCGCTGATGATATGACCTAAGTAGAGCAACTCGGTCATCCCCAAATCACATTTGGATTCCTTGGCATACAAGGACTCCCTCTCCAAAATACTGAGCACAGTCTCCAAATGAGCCAAATGCTCTTGCCAAGTCCTGCTGTAAATAAGAATGTCATCGAAGAAGACAAGTACATATCTCCTCAGCAGTGAATGGAAGACCCTGTTCATGGTGGATTGAAATGTTGCTGGTGTGTTGGTGAGCCCAAATGGCATCACCACAAACTCGAAGTGTCCACAATGACAACGAAATGCAGTCTTCTCAATGTTTTGCTCACGAACTCTGATCTGGTGATATCTAGACCTTAAGTCTATCTTTGTGAAGTAGCATGCACCATGGAGCTCATCAATAAGCTCATCTATATGAGGTATGGGGTACCTATTTTTGATAGTCCTCTTATTCAGGACTCTGTAATCTATGCACATGCGAAGGGTGCCATCCTTCTTCTTCACCAAAACAACTGAAGAAGCGAATGGTGATTTACTAGGTCTAATGTGACCCATAGCAAGTAACTCCTTGATCGTCTTCTCTATCTCATCTTTCAACCTCTTAGGATGCCTGTAAGGAGTAATCATGATGGGATTAGCGCCCTCCTCAAGCTCTATAATGTGCTCTATGCCCCTGTCTGGAGGTCTCCCTGGCAGAATATCACTGAATACCTTCTCATGCTTGACTCTCAACTGCTGAATGTCAGGATGATACTCAGTCTTGTGCTGTCCCTCCTGTATAGGTGCCAATGTGCACTCGGCAGCCCACTCTACCATGTCATGTCACATGAGCCTCTCGATCTGGCAAAAGGACATAGTCTTAACATTGCTGTCCCGAATGGCCTTCAGGATATGTGTCTTCCCATTGACATCAAAACGGATCTCCATGTCTTTGAGATGAAGAGTGACTTCCTCAAGGGAATGAAGCCACTTCATGCCCAAGACTAAATCGATATCCCCCATGTTCACCACGTAATAATCAGCCTTGAACTCATAGTTGTTCAAGCGCAAGGGGAGATCCTTAATCATTCGATCACACCTGAGAGTGTAACCATCTGCCACCTTAACCCTAATGCCTTTGAACTCCTCAGTTATGAGTCCGCGCTTCTCCACAAATCTAGCATCAATAAAATTGTGTGTGGCTCCTGTGTCAAGAAGGGTGATGACCCTCTGTCCTGCCAAAACTCCACGAAGTCTAAATGAACCTTCCTGCTGAATGCTAGATAGTCGTGCCTCCTGAATCTGAAGCTCTAACTCTACCTCTGCCTTAGGCTCTGAAGCCTCTGACTCTGACTCCTTAGAACTCTCCTGCTGTTTGGAACTCTCAGATTCTGACTCCTCGTAATAAGCCCACATCACTCGATTGGCCTTGCCCTTAGGCTGCAAAGGACAATCATGGTTGGCATCATAGGGACCTTTGTAGTAGAAGCAAAGCTTCTTCCTACGTAGATCATTAAGAGCCTCGCGATCCAAGGGTGGTGCTGCTGATTTCCCCTTCGAGTCACTCTTAAAATCATATCTCTGGTTATTCTTATTAAATCCTTTGTTGTCCCTAAATGAAGAAGTGTTCTTGGAGTTGAATTTGCTAGAAGGTGCTGCCAACTCCATACTACGTGCCTTCTTCATCGCTTCCTGTAACGAAGGAGGATCAAAAGCTTTGATCCAACCTCTCAATGGTTCCATCAATCCCTACATGAAAAGCACTACAAGCTGCCTCTCTGATATATTAGGAACCATAACTGACAGTCGCTGAAAGTCACCTATGTAAGACTCCAAACTGCCACTCTGTCGCAACTAAGCCAAATCTCTGAAATAGGATTCTGGATCCTTCTTATCAAATCGTTCCACCAACGTGTCAACGAACTCCTGATATGAGGTGATTCGATCGTGCTGGAGTGTCACCATCCCGTGGTGCCACCAGTCATAAGCTACCCCCTCAAGATGCAATGTCGCATACCTGATAGCATCCTCCTTAGCCATAGGAAGCAGTGTGAGAAAGGTGTCCAGCTTACTGATCCAGGCTTGTGCTGTGACCTTACCACTACCGTCAAACATAGCTAGATTAAGCCTATTTGTGGCATGCTTCATATCGCTATTCTGATTGTGTCTAGGTCTCCAATCCTGTCTACTCTTGAGATGCTCTCTCCTTTGTGTGAGAAATTAGTCAAAGGTAATCCTCTCTCTGACCTCAAGTGATAGTAATTCCCACTCATCGTTCACTGCCATAAGTGTATCAGCGAACATCTCCTCATGCTCCTCACCTGCAATAGCCTCATCGGGCTCCTGTCTCACAAAAGTAGGCCTAGTGGGCCTGTCTGCCGTCTGTGACACAGTCCTAGGTGCTCTCTGAGATCCTGCATCACTCCTATTATCATCACGATGTGGTGACGGTCTCCTCTGCATACCTAACCTCTGGATTGCCACTGCCAACTGTTGTAGCACATCATTGGAATGCTGTTGACCTACTCATAAATCTCTGAGAGTGTCTAGTACCTTTGCATCGTCCTGATCCCTAGGGTTTTGAGGAACCTCTGTTCTGTCAGCCATGTTTCCCGGCTGCCTATTCAAACCCTGTTGTCTGTCAATCAATGCTCTCCTGCGAGTATAATACCTGTAAGACCCAACCTCTTGTGGCTGCATAAGAGTGCTAAACCCTCAGGATGGCAGGATTTAGCTCTGATACCACTGTAGAAACCCCTGTTCTAGCTGAACTCTGAACTGTCTGTGTTTTTGCTTGTTTTGACATTTTTTTGGTTTTTTTGGTGTTTTTGTGCATAAGGGTAAAATACGAATTTGAAAGAAAAATAATATAAAATCTCTAACCAATACAATAAATTCAGATCTAACACTAAAAGTCTCAGAGAACCATAGCTACTGATTGTATTATCGTTTCACAGCTATTACAATGAAAGATGTCTGACATGCAGGCAAAGTTATGACAAAAATATTAATCAAAAACCTGATTTGTAGCAACTGAAATGGTACGGCTGTGATAGGAAACCCTTTCTCCCTCTGTGAAATGTTCCGTAATGATGCCAGAGGTAAATACACGCCTGTTGGTGAAGGCTGAGTGCTATTAAGTGAAGCGCTTTTCCCAAGGTGAGAAGTACGGCCTGGTACAAGGTAGTACGGCCCAACAACAGCCTGGTACAGCTCAGAAACAACAAGTACAAATCTATACGAATCTTGAGAATGATGTCTGATGCTTGGAAAATGGATGCCAATACTGTAGATCCCTTTTCGGATGATTTTCTGACCAAAACCCCGAAGATAGAAAACTCTGTGAAGCTCTGTGATAACTTCTGAATGATGTTATCTCTCTAATTGGCAATAAATCAGCTGGTATTTCACAGCCTCTGAATCGCACACACTGAAGATTGCATGTTCTCCAATGCAAGTTGAAAATTGGAACCCTTGGCTCTGTTCTCAGAAGAAAGACTCAGCAAAAATTTGATTTCAATCATAATGGCTCGAATTCCAATGAAAAACCCTTATATTCCTCAAAAGCTCGACTTTTCTCAATTAGGTATCATTTAAATAAAATTCAAACTTTTCTTTTTAATATTTCAATAGTTTCAATCTCATTTTTAATTATAAATTATAATTAAAAATGCCCCCCTTCAATGATGGTCGACCCCCTTCAGCAAATCACTTAAGTTATAATATTTAAAATATTATAACTTTATAATATAAACTCTAAAAAATTAATATTTAATTAATCAATTAAATATTAATATCTCCCTCAAAATATGTCTGATTCACGAACCGTCTGAAGCTGGCGAATAAGTGAGTGATTATGCACATGACCAAACCATACTGCTAAAAATAGCAGGGGTGCTTTGTTGAGTGCCAAATACTACTAAAAATAGCAATTCAAGCAAATGGTGTTCAAATGAGCCCGAACGAAAGCCAACTGATAAAATTCTGACAACTGAAGCCAAGCCAAGCTCCATCAAGACCCTCTATCCATCCCATCAGCCTACGAGGGTCGCATAATAGGCTAATCATAAGCTCTGAGAGATGTCAACTGGAAGGGGACATGACAATGATGGGTTCATGTATCCTACAAGTTTAGTTGTTGTTTTCGGAACTTGGTTGCATTACCATGCCATCATCATTTAGGTTGTTTAGAATAATATAGATTTTTTATTCTAAGCATCTTTTCTAGTTTGCATTACCATTTCATTATCATTTAGGTTGTTTAGAAAATATAGATTTGTTATTCTAAGTATATTTAGTTAAACAAAGAAACTAATGAAAGTGACAAAAGAATAATGATCATACAAGTTCAGTTGTTGTTTCTGGAATTTGGTTGTGAACATATATGATTAGAAAGAATGACATACCTGCATTTTAAGACTATGAGAAACAAAAAACCATTCTCATGTATTCGCACATTGTTATAGCAACAAATGTTAAGTTATTGAGAAATCATGCTAAACCAAAAACAAAGGAACTATGAACAATTAGTAGTGTTGATCATGAAGCATTACTCGATACTCTAAAGGTAAGAGATGACCCTTCAGGCACACTTGAGTAGCGAATCATTTTTTGTATGGGACAGGTATGATATTGTTCATCTTATTTTGATTAATGTTCATAATAATTAAATTGCTTGATCTGCTAAGGTTCATTATTTAGGTTGTTTAGAATAATATAGACTTGTTATTCTAAGCATCTTTTCTACTTTGCATTACCATTTCATTATCATTTAGGTTGTTTAGAATACTATAGATTTTTTATTCTAAGTATATTTAGTTAAACAAATAAACTAATGAAATACACAAAAAACTAATGATCATATAGATTTGTTATTCTAAGTGTATTGTGATGTTCGTCGCATGATAGACCATGGAGTTGCTGCAACAATAGCCAATTTTGATCTTGTGGAAAAAGTATGCAATAGATTAGTAAATTTGACATTATATTTGCTCTTATATGGTCTATTATTGAAAACTTTCATGATACTTGTATGCAGTTTAATTGTTATCTTGATGGTTGAGCTACAGGTGCTTGTCACTCCAGATCGTCAATTTGCGACTATTATGGAAGAGCGTGATGATTATTTGTTTGTGATTATTTTGTTATATGCCATTCCACAAAAAATTTCAATTTCTATATATTAACGTATATACTTCTTATTCTATCAATTGCATCTCCAGATGAATGAAGAAAGGAGGACTAGTGGTCACATTCGAAAGACAAAAGAATCAACAAAAACTCCATCCAACCGACTACGAAGGAAATGCGTGATCTATTTCCTTCCCCTAGTGGGAAATGACTATGTATTTGGGTCGTTTGTTGTATGTCTACGTGGAATTTTGTAAATCCTATCTTTGATAGCAATTCTTGAATGATGATATCATGTGTATTGTGTAAATTGTATCTTGAATGTTGTAGCATGGGTGTTGATCATGACTTGTGACTTATGATTTACGTGTATTCAAGTGTATACTTTACAACTTACGTGTATACTTTGTGACTTATGTGTATGGTGCAGGGGCACCTTTGGGAAAATGTTGTCAATCAAGGTTATTGATAAGTAGGCTTTAGGGTATTTTGAGTCTTTTTATGTTCAATAAGGTCATATAGACCAAGTTTTGATGTAATAAGTCTTATTAGTGTGGTTAGGGGTCATTTTTGTTAGTATTGCAAAATTGCAAAATGATGTAAAAAGATGTCAAACAAAAAAGTTGCAAATTTTGCAAGTTTGTGGAAGCTCAACAGTCATATCATTCAAAGGTAAGTTTTAGGCAGTTTTAATAGTTGTTTTAGGAGGTAAAAAGTATATAAGAGATTGAAGAATCATTGTAAGAGGTTGTGGAGAGTTTGTAGAAGATTTTGAACAATAAAATCACTATTTTTTCCTTAAATTCTGTAAACTTCTTTCTGTACAGTGCTATTGCAGGGTTTTGTATGCTTCGTACAGGTCTTATTTTGCTAAGATTTGAATTGTAACTTGTAATAGATATAATCTACTTTCAAATACATCTGGTTTGGTGCAATTTCATTGAGCCTTGTGAAAGTTAGAAGGTTTTTCCTAAGGGTTGCCTGTGTAACCCTGTTTTAAGGGTTTGAAGTCTCACACAATGCAATAAAACCTATCCCACCCTCTTTAATTTCTGTAACTAGGTGGGATAGGTCTAAAATGTTAGGGCTAGATTTTTGAATGAGTTTTTGGAGTAGGGGAAGTTTTTTGTGCGTTTGGGCATGATGCCCTAGTGGTGAATATTGTGGTTTTTGGTTGAAATTGTGAGGTTTGAGAGGGAAAATGTGTGTAAATTTTGGGGGCAGCAATATTTCATGAAATTTTAAGTTTGTGTAGATGTGTATACCTTTTGAAGGATGATTGAAACCTTGGTTGGTAGTGGGGAAGTCAGGAGTATGGTTTTTCAATAAACCCTTGCCTAATTTGTAAAAAAGAAGGGTTTAGAGGATGGGTGCCTTGGAGGCCGCACCATTGAACAAAAGTTGTGGAATCTATGTGTTTGTGACCTAGTTAGTGCTTCCCATTGAGTTTTGAGTTTGGGAAGAAGTTTAGAGATAGGTTCCTTTGAAAAAGTGACCTAATTGGTCAAGGTGCTCAGCGTAGGAAGCCAGATTGTATGGTGATGTTCCAAAGTGACCTAAGTGGATTTTGAGTTATGTTTTGAATAAGGTTAAAGGGTATTTGAAACCCTAATTTTTTTGTGGGATTGGGTAAGCTTTGTGAATATTTGTTCTCACTTCAGTGTTTGGACACCTACAAGGAAAGCTAGGTGAGATTATTGAAACTTGACAAGGTAGGGTTATAAGACTTGAAAGTTTGTTTGATTTGAGTCAAATTATGTTTGTGAACAAGTTGATCCCCTGCTCTTGCATCAGTGTATTCCAATGTATACTTTGTGACTTACATGTTTTCATGCATATACTTTGTATTCATGTGTGTACTTCATGACTTACGTGTATTTGAGTACATGCTTCACTTATTCATTGATTACTAGCGTAAACCTACCCATTTGAACATGTTGGAACTATCGGTTTAGTCACACGAAAAAAAGAAAGAAAGTTACACCCCTTTGCAACTTTACATTGCATGCATCTAACCCTTTTTCCATCAATTGAAAACTCGACACCACAGGAAAATGACTTAGAGATATCAAAAACTAAAAGAGGTTATTATAGAGGGGCCCTGGGTGATCTCATAGCCTCAAACATAATGTTTCTAAGTGACACGATTTTTTGAGTAATAGCTTGTCAAAGATTTATGCCTTTTTGCACTTTGGACTCTTGAGGGATATCATCGGTACAATGTAGCTCAAACTATTTCGGTGTGTTTGGGTGTGAAAAATGACCATGCCTAGCATAAACACACCAATCTAGATGTGTTGGAACTATCAATTTGGTCCCACGAGGAGCAGAACGAAAGTTACACCCGTTTGCAATTTTACACTACATGCATCTGACCCTTTTTCCATCAATTTAAAACTCAACACCACAGAAAAATGCCTCATAGATATCAAAAATTGAGAGATTATTGTAGAGGGACCCTTTGTGATCCCATAGCCTCAAAAGAATTGTTTCTAAGTGACGATTTTTGAGTAATAGATTATCAAAGATTGCTACCTTTTTTCACTTTGGACTCTTAAGGGATATCATCAGTACAATGTAGCTCAAACTGTTTCAGTGTGTTTGGGTGTGAAATAAGACCATTCCTAGCATAAAACCACCAATCTAGATGTGTTGGAACTGTCGGTTTTGTCACACGAGGAGTAGAATGAAAGCTACATGCCTTTGCAACTTTACACTACATGCATTTGACCCTTTTTCCATCAATTGAAAACTTGACACCACAGACAAATGCCTCAGAGATATCAAAAACTGAGAGAGGCCCTACGTGATCCCATAGTCTTAGATGAATTGTTTCTAAGTGACGTGGTTTCTGAGTAATAGCTCGTCAAAGATTGCTGCCTTTTTGCACTTTAGACTCTTAAGGGATATTGTCGGTACAATGTAGCTTGAACTGTTTTGGTGTGTTTGGGTGTGAAATAGGACCATTCCTAGCATAAACCCACCAATTCAGATATGCTGGAACTATCAGTTTGATTGCACAAAGGGAAAAATAAAAGTTACACCCCTTTGCAACTTTACACTGCATACATTTGACCCTTTATCCATTAATTGAAAACTGAACACCATGGGAAAATGCCTCAAAGATATTAAAAACTGAGAGAGTTTATTGTAGAGGGGCCCTACATGATCCTATAGCCTCAAAAATATTATTTCTAAGTGACATGATTTTCAAGTAATAGCTCATCGAAGATTGTTTCCTTTTTGCACTTTGGACTCTTAAGGGATATCGTCAGTACAATGTAGCTCAAATTTTTTTGGTGTGTTTGGGTGTGAAATAGGACTATGCCTACCATACACCCACCAATTCAGACATGTTGGAACTGTCGGTTTGGTCACACGAGGAGCATAACGAAAGTTACATCCATTTGCAACTTTACACTGCATGCATCTGACCCTTTTTCTATCAATTGAAAAATCAACACCACGGAAAAACTCCTCAGAGATATCAAAAACTGAGAGAGGCCCTATGTGATCCCATAGCCTTAGAAAAATTGTTTCTAAGTGACACGATTTTCGAGTAATAGCTCATCAAAGATTTTTCCTTTTTGCACTTTGGACTCTTAAGGATATCATCGGTACAATGTAGCTCAAACTATTTTAGTGTGTTTGGGTGTGAAATAGGACCATTCCTAGCATAAACCCACCAATCCAGATGTGTTGAAACTGTTATTTTAGTCGCACGAGGAGCAGAACGAAAGTTACACCCCTTTGTAACTTTACACTACATGCATTTAACCCTTTTTCCATCAATTCAAAACTCAACACCATGGGCAAATGCCTTAGAGATATCCAAAACTGAGAGTTTATTATAGAAGAGCCCTACGTGATCCCATAATCTCAAAAATATTTTTTTTAAGTGACAATTTTTGAGTAATAGCTTGCCGAAGATTGCTGCCTTTTTGCACTTTGGACTCTTAAGGGATATCGTCAATACAATGTAGCTCAAACTGTTTTGGTGTTTTTGGGTGTGAAATAAGACAATTCCTACCATAAACCCACCAATCCGGACATGTTGGAACTGTTAGATTGGTCACACGAGGAGCAGAATGAAAGTTACACCCCTTTGCAACTTTACACTGCATGCATCTAACCCCTTTTCCATCAATTGAAAACTCGAAACCATGGGAAAACCCCTCAGTGATATCAAAAATGAGAGAGGTTATTATAGAGGGGCCCTAGGCGATATTATAGCCTCAAACAGATTGTTTCTAAGTGACATGGCTTCTGAGTAATAGCTCATCGAAGATTAATGCCTTTTTACACTTTGGACTCTTAAGGGATATCACTAGTACAATGTAGCTCAAACTATTTCACTGTATTTGTGTGTGAAACAAGACCATGCTTAGCATAAACCCACCCATCTAGATGCATTAAAACTATTGGTTTGGTTGCACTAGGAGCATAATGAAAGTTACACCCCTTTTCAACTTTACACTACATGCATCTGACCATTTTCCATCAATTGAAAACTTGACACCATGAGTAAATTCCTCAAAGATATAAAAAATTGAGAGAGGTTATTGTAGAGGGGCCCTAGGTGATCCCATAGCCTCAGATGGATTGTTTCTAAGTGATACATTTTTTGAGTAACAACTAGTCAAATATTGCTATCTTTTTGCACTTTGGAGTCTTAAGGGATATCGTCAGTACAATGTAGCTTGAACTATTTTGGCATGTTTGGGTACAAAATAGGACCATTCCTAGCCTAAATGTACCCATCCAGACGTGTTGGAACTGTTAGTTTGGTCGTACGACGAACATAGAAGAATCTACACATGCACCTTCCTCAACTTCTCAAAAGCAAGAAGAATCTCTTCATTGAATATATTATCTATCTCACTCATTTTGGTTTGCTTCTTTTTCAAGTGTTTTTAGAGAAAATAACCTCCTTTTCATTGACGATAAAATCTTCTTCTTATCTTTTAATTCCTTTTCTAAGTGGTTAATTTTAGTCTTCATTTTTTTTGCTTCAATTTCAACACTTCCAACTATTGCTTTTGCATCTACATCTTGACCATCCACACATTTTTCCTCATCTCTACCGCTATTACCTGTTAACACCTCCTATTATTCATTTTCATGATCTTCTAACTTATGTTTCATATCTTTTACTTTGAGCTTTAGATCAACTACTCTGTCATCAATGCTTAGGACAACAATATCCCTTTGTTTGATAGAGTTTTCAATGTCTTGAATACTTTCATATGTCCACAATACTAATTCTCTTTTTTGCACTTACATTTGATATTGCTTCTTCCTTATGATCTATTTCTAGTTGTATTTGCCCCATGAAATTTTTAAGTTCAAGAATCTTTGACTTCATTTTTTCAAATCCACCTATAGCATCATCTCTCACTTCCTTTTCCTACACAAATTATTACCAAATACAAAACTTCTTGGGTTTTTCCACTTCTCCATTACTATTTTCCCATTCCACATATTGCACATGCACCTTTCTTGAAACTTCTCGAAAAGGAGTATGACAATTACGTTAGGTTGATTGGCATATATGACAACATCCTATCGATTTTGGATTTTGTGTTAAGCATACATCATAACTAGTGTTCATTATGGTGTACTTAGTGTGTTTATTCATGCATGTTGATTATGACTCTTTGAGTGAAAGTTCTAATTACATATATTCCACTAACTTGTATGGATTTGAGTTGATGGTTACAAATTATTATGTATGGAAGTTTTTTGAAAGTTGCTTGTTCATGCATTATGGTTGAGTGACATTGATGTTTCTGTGACTGTATGACATTTGCATGAAGGAATTGATGATATATATCATTTTTTTGTATGTTGGGTTTTGTTCAAAGGTTGTATTACATTTGTATTACACTTATATATTCTTATTTGAAGATTGCATCAAACTCATATAACAAGTTTGGTGTGGGTCAAGGTTGATTGACATATATGACAATATCATATGAGTGTTATTTATTTCGTGCGAAGTGTGCATTATGACTACTATGCATCAATCCCATATGGTATGCCTAGATTTCTTATTCATGCATTATGGTTAGCAACATTCATTTTTGTGCATTATGATAATACAAATTGCATGTGGAAGGCCAAATAACATGCATGTCATGGAGTTGTATTTGGTTTTTTTAATGATTGTATCACACTCATATGGTGTGCATATAAAGTGTTTCTTCATGCATCATGGTTGAGTGATGTCTTTTTTTTTTTATCATGATTATTGTATAGATCTCACATGAACAATCTAATAAACATGTAGCTTGTTGAGTTGTAAGGACTTTGTTTGAAGGTTGCATCAAACCCCTATGGTGTACATAATGTTCTTGTTTATGTATCATGGTTGAAAGATAGTGATTCTTATTCATGATGATTTTATACCTTTTACATGAAGGATCTAGTGACATGTTATAGAGTGTTTAGCACCACATAGTGGCATTGATTTTTATCAAGATGATTATATTACTTTTGAATGAACACTGTAATGACATATATTTCATTAAGTTGTATGGGATTTTTTTGAAGTTTTTAATCAATCAAAAGAATCAATGCCATAATATTTTCATAAACTACTCTTTTCATCTTTATTGCCTTGTCTATGAGACCACAATTCTTTGAGGCATTTTTTCAAACAATTCTTCTCAACAAATATTATGCAGTGCTTCTCATACCATTTTTCATTAATTTTAGCTTCTTTTGAAAAAAAATCAGTTGCCCACTTCATTACAGGAGTTCAAAAAAAAAAATCAAATGTAAATTGATTCAAGAGAGCTTAAAATCATGTGTATTCTCAAATTGAGTATTCACATGCAACATATGGAGGTAATCAAATATTTGAAAACTCTATTACTCTTCCTCTTTGTTGGTACCCCTATGAAACTTTTCCTACAATCACATTGGTAGTATTAGATCAAGTCATTCATATTATGTTGTTAATGTCTACTAGCTTGTTCGAAAGCACCTCATGTTTTAGGCTTTTAGCCATAGCAAAAGACAATAAATTGTTTGACAAAATGCTTTGGTAGACATGTATGAAAAATGTGGTACAATAGAAAAAGTAGTGAATTGTTTGAAAAAACTCCTAAAGAAATGTGGTCTCATGGAATGTAATGTATGTGAACCTTAATATGAATGAAATCTAACATAGATGGATTACCAATTGTAATTCATACGTTCTATTAAAATGCAATTTCGTTAATCTATAACATGTTATTGATCATAACTTTAAACCATTCTAAAATAATTATGCATTCCATTTTGAAGATTCAAAGTAGAAAGACATGCACATGAGGAACAAATTAGATCGAATATCAATTCTTATATATCGAAATGTAGAATAATTGTGTTTGTGCATATAAAAATTTGGCATATATTTCTACTCAAAACAAGTTTTACAAATTGTGGCATATATGCCATCTCAAGATCTATCAAACCATAAATGTATCAATCTCTATCAAATCTTAATCCTATTGAAAAATGAGGTGTTTTCTTAGCTTAATACTTTGTAAAACTTTAATATTTTTGTTACATATATTATTTGTGGGTGATTATCTTGATTAATTCATTTTATTGTTGTAGAATGAAGAGAGAAGTTGATAGAAGAACTAGACATGATATTAGAAAGATCACACAAGATGTACCATGGAGAAACCCTTTCAGGAAAAAACTCCACCAAGAATGATTCTATTATTCAATCTCTGAATTACAATAGCTCCAATTCTTGCTTGAGAATGCTTCTTTTGTCTTTACCAATCTTCTTCACACCTACAATTTAACCATTATGAAAACTCTCTTCAACTTGAATGATATATAGAGACAATATGCAACCTTGTAATCTCCAAATGGTGATAATTACAATGCACAAGCTCAAGCCTTAGAAAAGGTAAGCCATATTGTTTCAAGTTGAGTTCTACCATGAAGACCAAAGCTTAGAACATGTGCTTTACCCATTTGTGCGTCCCAAACTAAAGCTACAACTCATCCTTCACTTCGGTGATAATTACAAAACTCTTCCTCAAAGATGGCGCCCAAAAGAGGGTCCCACTTAACAGAGCCTTCAAAAATATCTTATCATGCATTGGAGTTAATTCCAAGAAAGCATCTTGGGTGCCCAAGTTGGCTCCAAGTGATTTCTAGTTAACTGAAACATTTACTCAACACCATTCCCAAAGAATGGTCATCCCCTGTTAATTGGAGGTAGTCCCTGTTATTTGTCGTACAATTCAATTTTATTAGCCATGCATTCCAAGCTAAGTAAAGTTAACTAAAAATACAACTGAAACTAACTGAAGACAACTGAACCATAACTGAATTGAACTAAACTGAACTAAACTAAACTAAACTAAACTAAACTGATTCTGAATTGAATTGAATTGAACTAAACTGAACTTCAAGCATGCAAACATCAAATCCTAACTCCTAGGATATTTACATGCATACAAAAGTGTTAAATGTTACTCCGTATAGTTAGCTGAACACAAGATGAGTGTCACCTTGCCATGTGTGCACCCACATGCTCCTATTATTTAGGAATAACTACAAATGTCAATTTCATGATTTATTTCATCCAAATAATTAATCTCATCCTAATCTTAGTGTTGTTGAACACATTCCAAGAATCTAGGAGATACATGAAATAATTAATGTTTAGGATTTGCAAATAAATGGCATCCTATTTCCAACAAATCTTGTGATGGATCATCAAAATTGAGCCTCCTCGAAGAACTTAGTGGCTTTGAAGTTTCTTGCACAATAACAATTCAAACCACAAATTAGATTAATTATTTGAACATTTGACAAGATAGACTACTAAATAGAAACTTATATACTATAATTTAGAAATTATCAATTTAACATCAAAATCACTATATTGAACTATATTATATTAAAAATACAATTCTTGTTTACCTCAAGTTTTTCTCTATTTTTTTCAAGACGTTTTGCATATGATTGTCCCTTAGGATTATCAGGAGTTCTCATATAGTGAAATGGTCCCACATTTGTCACATTGTTGAATCGGGTAGAGGAATATAGTAGGTAAAATAAAAATGATACGAATTAACATATAATTGTTGACAATAATCATATTTACTAAGCATATATCTATTCCTATCTAAACGTAAATATTTGCAATATAAAATAAACACATACCTAATGTGATGCTTCTACACTAGATGGGCTCATGATGGATGAAGCAACTAAGATGGTTTCCTATATAAAAAATGACAAGAATGTTTAACACAATTGAAATGCACATGCACATATAATCATAATGTTGAGAATATAAAAAAACATATACCTATTGTGCAACTTCTTCCAATGGGTTAGGCTCAGTCAACATGGCTGTAAAATTACTAGGTTGCTACATAAAAAGACAAGATTACATTAGACTATCAATCTGTCTACATGTATTTAAACATAATAGATTTCAAAAATTAACATCTAAATAACAATTTAAATGATATCGCAAACTGAGTCTCTAGGCCAAATGAAATGGTCAATTTCCTAGCCTCCTACGCTTGGGAAATATGGTCCTCTGTCAGCAATTGTTAAAGATTTCAGCACATAAACATATATTAGTAAAAATATCTCTTATAAAATATGAAAGAATTTAGATAAAACACACTATGAAATTACTTTAAGTCTTATCGGTGCTTCCATGTCATCTCTTCCACCCGATGTCTCTCCTGGAAATGGTCCACTTCATGCTCTCTCAACTCCTACATCTGACATATCATGGACCCCATAGTCGGATGTGTCTATTTTAGCCTCACTGGACTGCCAAAGAGGACCCAAACATATATTGTGGCACATGATGCAGTAATGGGGCACACAAATGTGTGCCAAAGAGGAGGGTGTACTAGTCACAATTGATGCAGTAGGTGCATCACCATCATGCTGGGATGCACCATCATTCGATTGTGCAACATGAGATCTCTACGTGATCAAATGATCACTCAATGAATGTATGAAAAAAATGCTATAACTCCCTACATCTAAAACAATCTTGGGGTAAGGTACTAGAGTCAGAGAAGCAATAGGAGCAGGAAGAAGTGGGGTGACTTGATGTGCTCTGGGTCTATCCTATGGCATCCCTTTATCCACACCCTGGAAATCTTGCATATCAAAGTAATTGACATGCCTCCCTAGGACAAAGTTAACATATAATTTTTGTAGAAAATATTGAGGGACGTCAAGATTGTTGTTGGGTTCCATGGTTTATCAAAAACCATCTAGCAACATTTCCAAAAATTATCTAATATACCTCTATGTGTGCACCATTTAATTGAAAATTTTGGCTTATGCACATCTACGAGTTGTCTTGTTTTGGGATTGATGAATAGCTAGGCTAATTGGGCTTTGTCAATATCAGGTGCCCTCACTTCATCATATGATAAACCATTGGCATAAAGTTGCCTTTGGATTCTCACCACTCTGCAAACTTATTATGCTCGTTTGTTAGAGTTTCAACATTCGAAATGATTGTTTCTAAAGTGTTTTTCATATCTAAGAGCTTAGGGAGTGTCTCATAAATTCAACATACATTTCTCAATTGATTTAAATTTCTATGGAAAGATTCATGTATCGTGGGCACGTTTTGGTTTGGAAACATCAACGGTGGCGAAGGAGGATTTGTAGGGTTTTCATCTTGACTGGGGTTGGGATTAGCCATTCTTAAGCCTGTTTGTTGATGAAGATTTTGAAAATTAACAATCATTTTAATACCAAAAAAAAACCTATTCAAAAACCTGTTTTTGACTAAAACTCATAAAAAATAATGCAAAACTAATATAAAATTGAAAAAAAACATTAAAATTTATAAATACCTATGAAATTTGGGTGATTTGAGCAAAAAAATCCAATGCCAAACAAATATATCTGAGTCACTCAAATGAGAAAACACGTAGACAAGGAAAATGCAAAATGAAAAATAACTCTCCGGTTTTACTTTTTCTGATTTCATGCTATAGGAAATGGATATCTCTTTCTAAATGGATATCCGTTTAGTTTATGTTGTTTTTTTAAAACTCGTCAGGTTTGGGACCCGACTTGAATATAGTATGAGTGCAAATTTATATTGGAATATATACAACAAATTACATATTTAACATATATTATTATATTAGAATATAATATAATATAATATAATATATATTATATAATATATAATACATAATATATATTGTAAAATATTATATTATATTATAATATATTATAATATAATATAATAATATAATATTATAATATATTTAATATTATATTATATTATATTATACTATACTATATTATATTGAATTATATTATATTATAACATTATATAATAATATAATATAATATTATAATATATTTAATATTGTAATATTATATTATAATATATTTAATATTATATAATAATATAAAAAAATAACTTAATATAATATATTCATGCCGAACCCGACCAAATTAAAAAAACAACTTGAACTAAACAGATATTCGTTCCAAAATAGATATTTGTTTTGTAATGGATATCCGTGTGGTAACAGATATCCGTTTTGAACAAATATCCTTTTTAAATGGATATCCATTTAGCTTTGGTGTTTTTTATGGCACCATGTACTTTCTACCTGAGCCTAGAAAAATTCAAAGCAAATTTTCAAATTTTTGGGCAAGTTAAAAATGCCTTTTTTTCACATTGCCACTTTTTGGACCCCCATGATCTTGCACATACCCAAATACAATCTCTACTTACTTGGAGTGAAGTCGTTTGTTCACCCACCCTACTCGACTTGGAGAACCTAATATAACCTTATAATAATTCAAACTTACTATTTGATTATTGGTTAACACTTCATACAAAGTTTCATCTAAAAGGTAATGTCTTTATTTAAGTCACACTTCTAGACACCTATCAATTTCTCAAGCATTATAGTGCTCATTGACTATTGTCCATCCTGAGTATAGTTCTGCTCCTTGACACCTTTCAATCTCGAGCATAGTATTGTTCCTTGTTAAGTTATAATTCTTCTACGTTGGTTAATTCTTCCTGGCTTTAGTACAACCATGTTACATCCACATAACAACTTGGGCCTTGGTAACGACAACATGTTCTAGTTCTTACTTACTAATTTGATAAACGACTTGTGTCACATCTCGAACTCTGATGCTTCTTGTTTTGGCTTTGTGTGGATTTGATAAATGATTGGATGAGTGTGGTTGAATGCATAATGAAAACTATGGTAGTTTTGGTGTGATGAAATATGAATGTTGCTTTAATTTAAGGAAAGTTGAATGTCTAGAATGCAATTTATTTTGAATATGATGAGAATGGAAGATGTTATTTAAGTTTATAAGTTTTAATGTTTTTGATTTATATCTTTATGTGGATACTAATCTATTGATGTGTGCCTGAGGGTATTGAGCTACAGGTCATCGAAGACCAAGGGTGTGGCTAAGGAGAGAAGGTTAGCTTCTTGGAAGGGTACAACAGGAATGTAACTCTCGCATACACACATGTGCACGTAGTGACATTTAAATGCATGTCGTTTTAATTTAAATGGATGCATAATTGTGTGTTTTTCTGAGTGTTCATTTAATTTTATGAGGTGGAAATAAAATGCATAGTAAAATAGAATAATTAATTTTAATTCATTTAAATGCATGTCATTTTAATTTAAATGGATGCATAATTGTGTGTTTTTCTAAGTGTTCATTTAATTTTATGAGGTGGAAATAAAATGCATAGTAAAATGGAAGAATTAATTTTAATTATAGTATAATTATATTTCTATGTTTTATAGTAAATGATTATCCTTGAGTAATTAAATAGTTACTCTATTTTTACAAAATGAATGTTACCTCTTAGGAATAAATAAATATTTAATGGCAATTAAATATTTATGTATTCTCCATTATGAGTAAATATTTCTTTTTGTAAGTTAGAAGTAGAATTTTTCTAACTGTTTGTGGGAAGATAAGTGTATTTGTTGAAATGAAATTATTTTTTTTCATTATTTAATTATCAAGAAATAGCATGAAAATAAATAATTTTATTTCTTTTATTGATTATCTTTTCAAGATTAGGTTTTGGGGGAAAACTGAAAAGAAACTTTAAAAGAGAAAAAGATTAACAAAAACAACAACTATTCTTGGACACCTTTTCTTGATTTACTTTGCATCATGAATATCAAAAATGGCTGCCAAATAGATTAGTTTTTAGATTTTAGTAAATTCAAAATTAGTGGGAATAAGACGAGACTATAGTGAAAAGAAAAGAAGAAGGAGAAGAAGACTTCCAAAGAGCAAGCTCTAGGAAAGGAAGAAGAAGCAGGAGAGTTCTTTTCAATTGGAGACAATTCTTCAATCCAGGTTTTTAATTCCTTCCATTGCATTTAATTTCAAATATGAGAAAGAATTTTTGTATTAATCAAAGATTTAATCCTTTGAATTCCATTGTGGAAACCTCTGTGTTCTGAAGTGTTTGCTGTGCAAATTTATTAGTGAAATCTCTTCAATTTGAAAATCCTTTATGTATCTTTATTTCATTTTTACAACCTCTTTGTATAGAATATCTTATGCCCAAATTAGGGTTTATTCTGTGAGAGTTTTCGAGTAAAATCTTGTTTTAGTTGTGTAGAAATTATCTATATCTAAATGTATATATATATATTTATATACGTACACATAACTGTATATGAATATATATATATATATATACATATACATATACATATATTTAAATAGGTACAAAATTGGTGTATTGGAATACTATATTTGATAAAGATGCTATTCAAATTTTTGTACGTTGCATGAACAGTCTGGTTTTTGTTTTGAAATGGTGAATTTAGGAATATTGTAGGGACACCCTCCCCAACCACATCCTTCCCCATGAGGGAAGGGCTGCTCTATGGGGGGTAGCGCCCTCCACAGGCCGTGGTTGTCCACCACAGGTAGCGCTTCCCCAATTGGGGGGGGGCATTGGCTCATTTAATCCAAGTTCTCCTTTAATAAGACTTCTAATATATATATAAACCGTGCAACCATTTAAAATTGGATAAATGCATTTGAGTAATTATGCCTGTATATATATATATCTGTATATCTGTATATATGTATATATGTATATATGTATATGTATATATATATAAATGATAATACATATATTTGTATATATATATCTGCTTATTATATATAAATATAATAAAGTACAAATGGGATACATAAATATGTGAGCCAATATTTATGCCTGTGTATTATTCTGATGTAAAATAATAACCATGCTGAAACTATTTTTCATCTTTGTTTTGATAATCTTTGGTTTTATAGCTGAAAATGGGCAAACTGAAATATGAGTGAATAGATATTACAAAATAACATGATTTAGAATCGTGTAATTCTATTTTTGAGTTGAAACTTGGTTGAACACATATCTATGAGTATTGAGAACAATGTGACTTACTTTTATAAATGTAGATACACCTCTGATTCGAAAGAATTTTCTCTGATTATAAATGAATATGTAGATTTTAGCTGAAACTGTTCTTT
The DNA here is from genome assembly GCA_007258455.2 of Sequoia sempervirens. NCBI lineage: Eukaryota > Viridiplantae > Streptophyta > Pinopsida > Cupressales > Cupressaceae > Sequoia > Sequoia sempervirens. The sequence continues at coordinate 588,029,856 of VDFB02047230.1, read as the reverse complement.
ATCCTTGTTTTGATTTTAGCTGAAACTGTTCTTTATCCTTGTTTTGATAATATATATATATATATATATATATATATATATATATATATATATATATATATATATATATATATATATATATGGGTATGTGCAAGATCATCATGGAAAAAAACAAGCCCTTAAGTGGCAAAAAATTCAAAAATCGCATTTAGGAAACTTGATCAAGTTTAAAATTTGAATAAGTTATCTATATTATTTCAAAATATGTAAGAATAGAATTTGTAGAAAATTGAATGTAGTTTCTAAACTACTAGGTTTATTTTAAAAAAAAATCTATTTGGTAAAATTTGAAATTTCAATGCAGAGTACTTAAATTTCGTGGAAAAAATAAGTAGGTGTCTCATTCTACACCCTAACCACAATTAAATTATAATATTTTTATAAGATTTTAGACATAAGTAGAGGACTCGTGGTCCTGATGTGATACATATTTTTTTGTAATTTTTTCCAAGTAAATAATTAATTATGATTTTTATTACAAGTTTTTAAAAATATAAAAACTTGTATGTCACCACCTTAACTTGGTCAAAACTTCATGAAATTCAAATTTTCTTTTTTAATCCTATAGTATGTGAAGCATAGAATGTGATGCATGTTTTGGATTCAAAAAATGTGATACTGTTTGAAAGCTATAGACATTTTTCAATCAGTCTATTAATCAACACTTTAGTCGTAATTCAAATAGAAAATAAATAATAATTATTTATTAAATTCAAAGTAAAGCATAATTTATATTGGTGGAAAGCTGAGAATCTCCTTTAAAAATCCTTTTTATTTCATCAATTTTGGGTAAAAAAAAAGTCGTCAACCACATACCCTACAAATACCCATCATATTGCCACTTTTTGGCCCATCATGATCCTGCACATACCCATATATATATATATATATTTATATTTGGATATTTATATTTTTTCTTACTTGAGAATAAACAAGTTCTGATTTAGAATGGATAGATTTGAAGCTGGCTAGAATAACTGATACTTTGCTTTAAGTTGGTATATTTTTGTATGATAATTGATTATATTGTCATTTCAGTGTAATTTATATCTATATGAATATCTCTACACATACGAATACATATACATATACGTACATTGCTATAAAATTAAGGGAAAATTACAATTCCTAAAATACATTTAAGGCTGAATAGAGACGGGATTACTTTCAAATTTACATAAATATGTTTTCTTTTAGACTAAATAATTCAAATAGAAATAGTGCATTAGATGTTTAACACGCATGAACACTTATGCATACACTTTCTTCATTTCATTGGGGTGAAATAGAATGGTTAGAAAATAATTCATGGTGGGTAAAAGCAAGTTGGGTACACGAAGAGGGGAAATTTTGGGCAAAACAAAAAGTTTCATAGGAAACGTGTACGCGTTTTCAAAAAAATGCGTACATGTTACAGATCGAGTACCCGAGCCTAAATTTGAACGTGTACGCATTCAACTACGGGTACACGAACCGAAAACGCGACTACGGGTACACAAACCAAAAATGCGTACGTGTTATGAAACGCATACGCGCTTAGAACGTGTTTATTTTTTAAAATAAGCGACTGTATTTCATTTTTGCTCACTATTTTCAATCGTGCCAAAGAAGAGAGGAAATCGTGAATGTGTTTCAAAGGCCATGATTGAAGAAAATTTTGACTGCCACCTCCTCTCGTCGACACAACCGACCTCAGCGACCTCCAGGTTGATTGAATTCTACCATTTTTTTGCTTTGTATTTTTTTTTTTTTTTGTAATTAGTATTCAGTTTTTGTTTTTTTAGTGTGTTTTAGTTCAATGTTTTATAGTTTTTAATTGCATTTAAAAACCAAAAACGTCAACAAAACAAATAACGTTAAATTGTAAATTGAAAACCATAAAAACTAAACCTAAATTGGACACATTTAACTTAGAAATCAAAACCCTAGGTTACAAAATTTACATAGGTCCCTAAAAACTAATTTACACAGGTTAATTCTTGGTCCTAAACCCTAAAACATAAACCTAAAACCCTATTTACCCTAAAACGTAAACCTAAAACAAGCTATTTACCCTAAAACGTAAACCTAAAACCCTAAGTTAGGGATCACAATTAATAGTCCATAGGTTCTAGGTACACTTTGATATGTCGTTAGTGATCCACACAACTACCAATGAAATTCATAAAATTGACTAATAAAGGAGGTACAAACAATCGATGCATAGATCTATATATTAACCAACAAATTATTGATTTAATTATAATATGTTCACATAATATAAATTTGATAGCTAATTTTATCTCAGAAAACTTCATGATTGTATAATTTAACTTGAGAAAGTGTACTAGTGAAGTAAAATAATGTACCTCATGTGAAACTATGTGCTTGATTTAATAAGTGTATATATCATGATGCTAGTTGATATGAGCATGTAATCACTATATATCAATGTTATATTAGCTTATATAGTGTATGATGTATTCTCTTAAAAAAACATAGAAATGCAAGTCATACTTGTTAATCTAGACTATGTGCAATATGGATAGAGCTAGAAACTTAAATGTTATTAAATCAAATAAATATTAAAATGTGAAGCATGAATGATTTCTACACAAATCTTATTTGGATGAGATCCTTTGTGAATTAAATGTAAGGATGCATTATGATCATATTTAAGCCTTAATTTATAGGATGTTATTCATAAGATCTATAGGTTGTGTGTAATCTAATTCCTATTTTAACTCTCATGTGTACTGGCATTGTTCTAGATTAGGAAAACTAAATGTTGTACTTTCTTGAAACTAGTGTATCAAAGATAACTTGTAGCATGAACATTTCAATGGAAAATTCAAATTACTTTTTTGAGAAACTTGATAGATGATGATTCGTAAATGCAAATGAATTCTATAACCAAAGGTTTATTTTCTAAGATTATTTATTTATTGAATTGATCAATTGATTCGTCACTTAGTGGTAGTTAGGTTCTTTTTTGAAAACCCATGTGTCTAGAATTTATATAAATATGAAGGAAGAGTCTATGCCATAGAAAAGTTTCAAAAAATATATGATTACAAAATTTTTTGGGTCTAAATCACTTTAGATCCCCTTTTCCTTTTTAAATCATCCAAGAGTGCTTAGAGGTCCAAATAGGTTCAAAATCCATCGTAACTCAACAACTTAGCTATAATTGAAATCTAAAATTCCTAATTGTTGCAAAATCTATCATAACTCAACAACTTAGTTATAATTGAAATCTAAAATTCCTAATTATTGATATATTGAAGCTATTCCTAGAATGTCACATATTTTATTCAAAGCACTAAGTTTAGGTGGTAGGGTTTCTCATTTACTTGTAAAAATTTATTCATGTGTCTTCTATATGTTTTCATGTCATCAAATCTCTAAATCTAAACCCTAAACCCTAAAAGCATTCATTTTGTTGTAGGACCTTAAAATTAAATTTGGTTGCCTTAGGCAACTCCACCAAATTTTATTCCTTTAAGCCATGGAACATTTTGTCCTAGGACCTTACTAGACATAGATCCCCTTAAGCCATCCTATCACCCTAAATCATAAATCGATTTCTTAAGGGGTCCTAATATGACATTTCTTAAGGGGATCAAAGAAGTTCTTAAAATTTGGTGAATAGAGCTCAAGCTCATCTTTGTTTATTTTGTACATTGCAATTAGGTCACTGGCATATATCTATGTGTCCCTTCAAATGTATTCTATTAATTTTTCATTCTTATCTTTAGTATTCTTTGAAAAAAATGAATGAGATTATAAATTTTAATGTTAGTGTTAAACTTATAATTTCTTCTTAACTACTTTGTCCCACTATAGAGAACTTGTGTCTCTTATCATGAAATTTAAAAATTTAGATAAATCAATTTATGTCCTTGGATTTAATTAAATTCTATGTCATACTTGATTAATACATCTATTCATTTTGTTGTAGGACCTTAAAATGAAATTTGGTTGCCTTAGTAGCTCCACCAAATTTTATTCCCTTAAGCCATGGACCATTTTTTCCTAGGACCTTACTACACATAGATCCCCTTAAAAGCCATCCTATCACCCTAAATTGTAAATTGATGTCTTAAGGGGGAATTTGACATTTCTTAAGGGGATCAAATAAGTTCTCAAAATTTGGTGAATAGAGCTTGACTCATCTTTTTTTATATTTTATACATTACAATTAGGTCACTAGCATATATATCTATGTGTCCCTTTCAATGTCTTCTATTAATTTTTGATTCTTATCTTTATTATTATTTTAAAATAATGAATGAGATTAAATAAATTTTAATAAAACCCTATAATTTGATTTCTACCTTTCATGTTAACAACCCCACACTAGACTCAATTAAATGTGTGTACATGCTATGAATTTTTAATGTTATGGATTTTTTAATGTTATAAATCAAATGGTCTTCAAATGAAATATATTTTGAATTTGTGCATGTTCAACGTGATTTTTAAATAACTTTCAAATTGTGTGCATTATTTAATTAGTTTGTTGATATACATTTTTTAATTGTTTAACATGCAGTTGCCATATCATTGCTCACATGGATCCAATGTTTAATTTAGAGGATTTTATGCCCGATCAAGAAATTCCTATAGATCTCGACATACATCTCAATCCACCACATGAACAAAACCCTAGCACACCTCCACATTATCCACTGCCTAACCCCCCACCCCCTCCTATAGTTGACCAAGATCAATTAAGAGAGAATATCCGAGCAAACCTCATTGTCATTCAAGGAAATATAGATCTCATAAAAAATGAGCCTAGAGTCCCTCGATATCTCGCACGGTTTTCATCTACGACGCAAACTATTGTCGATTTTGTTTGATCTATCGATGTGGACCTAGATAGGTTCCATTAATGGAGAGAAGAGAGGAGAAAATTCTATGTGGATGGATTGTCATATAAAGAAATCAATGACTTGAAAATTACCAAACAAGCCATGTGCCAATATTTTATTAACCCCCAAACAAACCAACCAATTCCACCCACGAAAAAATGAATTTCAATTTTATGGTGTAGGCACCCGCAAATAGCTACACATTTTTGGGAGAGATGGTGGATGGTGTTTGATAATCCACGAGGTGCCCTTATACTTTTTGAGAAAGCTATGGGCTGAGTTTGAGTTGGGTAAAAAACCCAACTATTTTGATATGAGGTCATTTCAGGGAGTTGGGCATGGTATGCCCCAACATAGACGAGGAGCACGTGTCAATCCTCAATGATGTGCTCCAATTGATCCTATTGTTCCTCCTCCTTCTCCTGGTGTTCCCACTACATTTCAACAACAAACCATGTTATCGACATTAGGAGCATTGAGTTCACTTTCAGGACATCTCACTCAGTAGACTACACACGCGGCCACTGAAGTGGCCAATATAGAGCATGGAGGATTGAGCTATAGGGATACTCATACATCCACTTCAGGTGACACACATGCATCTGGGACGAGATCATACCTAAATTTACTATATTTTGAGGATCGTCCTACACAAGTATGCTCATCTTTTGAACTTAAATTTAATTCAAGTTTGAAATGTAAAAAATTCATGTAAATAATAACATCAAATTATATATATAATATAATATTAATTCAATAAGTTTGTGTTTGGTGTAGACGCATGATGACGTGATGCCTAAAACTCAATATGATCATCGTGTGTATATGTCGAGTGCTATAGATCTGGGCTCACCTTTTGGAAAGGTACTTGAACTAATATATATTAAATATTTTGTGTGGATATATATATCTAATTTAATTTGAATTTGTACACATGTGTGAATTGATATATTATATCTAGACATAGGGAGGTCATACTATCCCTAGTACTGACCAACCACAAGTTATAGTGGTGAGCACTCCTGAGACATTATCAGCTCAGGTGTGTTCTTTCAAAAGTTTGTTAAGTTTAAATTAAATACACATCATAGATCTAATTTAATTTTTTCATTTACATACACATGCGTGAATGATCTATATGAACTGTTGTACATATATATGTAAGGATTTGATGAGATACCCATGGCGGGCTGTGCACCTGAGACATCATCGACATTTATGCATGGGCAATCTCAGGTGCATGGTCATGAGGTCATATCATTCGAGGTTGTAAACTTTACTTTAAATATCCTATACAATTTTTACGGACCTTTTAAATATATATATATATATATATATATTTGAGGTTTTCATATATTGTTTGCTTTATATGAATATGCAAGATATAGTAGATCAGGCATTTACATCTTATCAAGTGACAATTATGCTACCCATTGAAGAAAATGTGTCAGTTGATTCACATGATCATATGGTAATTTATTCATACTAGAAATCATTTTTACTATATTTACTAGATATTTAATTAGTTTTATTTTTATCTAAAAGTTTATATTTTCAATTTTAAATGTGTTTAATTATATCAAAATTTCTAAATAAATTTAAATATAATTTCAAGTTTCTTGTACTCTTCTACAACATGATGCAAGTACATCTAGTCAACATGGAACAAAGAGGAGACTTGATTTGACTGATCAGCCTGAAAGTTAGATGGTTTTATATTTTATGGACTACAAATCTCTAGTTTTATTTCAATAAATGTGTTGGACTTGACATAAATTTTATGGACTATCTAGATCTCTAGTTTTATTTTGAACATGTTATTATCATATGTGTGTTTATTTATATCAGTTGACTTTAATATGATGATTAAATATGCAGTCAATTATGAGATCGTGTTATGTTCATTTTCATGATTATTTGCACTCATACATATCTATATTTATATTTTATCTAATTTTCAAGTAATATGTGAGGCCCACCTCTATGCTACATCCAGTAAGTGAACTGTTTTAAGTTTAATTATTGATTATGCCCGATGGTACCATTGATGATAGGAGATTTAGACAATTGTGTTCATGTGATGGTTTGTTTATGACTAAGCTACATCTAGTCCTTGGATTATTTTGAGTTTGGTTATTGTCTATCCCTATTGATATGATTGATGACAAGATATTTGAACTTTTAATTTAGTATGATTATTTGATTTTGATTATGCGACGTGCTAGCTAACTATGATGATTGATCTAATTTTATGTTGGTTATTGAGTTTGTTCAATTTGAACCTAAAAACTTAATGATGAAAGAATGAAACAAGTGGTGTGAACCAATCATGTTGCAATTAGATGAGTATGAAAATCAATGTTAATGAAAATGAGATAAGATAGATGGCTAATGATGTTTCAATTATGTTATAGGATCTTTATGCTATAAAAATTATGAAAACTTGTGTGAATGCAATTGTGATTCAAATGATTTGATGAATATGATTTACTTGGATGGATTAACGTGTGCATTGAGTGTGCAGGTACATTTTCAATGGCCAATGGAAATTGGAGGCAACTCTTGGGAACCCTATGTAAACTAACCAGTGAAACCGAGCTAAAGTCCATATGAAGGGACTATAGTTCCATAATGTAATTATTGATGTTATTTGTGAATGTTTTTAATTTGGTTTTTATTGCCACGTTAGTCCATCCAGGAGGTGAGTTGTCTATCCAAGTGGAAAAACTCGGATTTGAACTTTTAGGCACTTTTTGGAGATTGAAAAGTGATGTTTTAAGTGTTTTTATGGGTTTAAGGTCCCTAGGGCAGTTACCTATGGGTTAGGTACCTTTTTAGCTCAAAATCATGGGTCAGTCTCAAGATAGGGCACTCTTTTTTAGGCCTTAAAGAGGTTTGACGAAAATAAGGTTTGGGAAGTGGGATGGGGACTAGTCCCTTTCCAATCCCACTTCTCCATGTTGTCTTGGAAGTCTCCCAGGTCCTCACACATGTGTGAGAGCATATGGGTGAGTGTGCCTGGGAGAGTGAATGGAAGGTTGACAAATGTCAGCTCCCTATTCAAAGGAATTAAAACTTGAGTTTCTATAAAGCAAACTCAAAACAAGGGTTAGGGGATTCTTTTTGCATTCTTGATTTTGGTTGAATTTTGGGGGAGTGAGGAGTTTGAAGAAAAAGCTTGGAAGAAGAGGAGTTGAGTGGATCCTCAACCCATCTTTCCTTTAGCTTGGTTTTAAGGTAGATTCACCACTTTTGTTTCTACTTCTTCATGTTTGTATTTGAAAGATTATATGTGTAGGTGAAAAGATGTGCTTGAAATTTTATCTATTGTGTTTGATTTGTATGTTTATTTCAAATTACTCTTGGAGCATATCTTCTTGTGTTTTTTATGTATTATGTGTTATGGGAAAAAGGGTTGTGTAGGGATAGGCTCACCCAAGTTGGGAAGAGCATCCCTTGTTGGAGATGGTATGGAGTAGGAACCTCCATGGGGAAGTTTAATTCCTCCTTAAGAGGAGAGGCTCAAAAAGGGTATGAGTACCCATATGTAATTGTGAAATGGTAGAAATGGTTTTGGTGGTATGGGTTTTGGAGAAAGAGAAGATATTAAAGAAGGATAGCATGTGAAATGATGGGAGTATGATATTGAATTCTTCTTGTTGCTATTATTATAAGTCCCCATATGGAGTGCGTAGTCCACCCCCATCCCCCACTTTGGATTCTTGATGGAATCCTAAAGTTATGTGAAAATTCCTTTGGTGGGTGTGAAAATAATCTTATGTGTATCATGTTGTGTGTAAATACTGTTTTGCTTGGGTTTTTTTTTTGTACCTGGTTCCCTCGGTTGCCTCCTAGCTCGGGGGTGGTTGGTTTTCCAACCAAAGGTTGGGAGGTGCGCTCTACCTTGGCTATGGAAAAGTATTGTGTTCCTTGTGTAGGTTGAAAGATTTGGGATACATGCAGATTTCAAAGAAATCATATTAGTTGTGCCTTTGCAGATTTGATGAAGATGTTGTAGTTGCCATAAAAGTTTCTTGATGAACTTTCAAAGATGTAATGAAAAGGTTGTGTAAGAAATGTTGTATAATTAATATTTGGTACTCTTATTCCTCCTATTTTTATTCAAATGGTAATCTTAGTATAACGTTCCACCCCTTGGGAAAAAAATCAAGAGAAGGAAATATGTGAACATAGGTACAATATTTATCTTTGGGTGTTTTATTGTTCAAAAAAAAAAACATATCAAATTTGTATCATGTTATACATCTTTAATAATGTGTTGCAAATGAAGAATGGAAGATTTCCTTTGTTGCATAAAAGAAAGAAATGTATATTTGGTTTGGAGATAGTAACTATTATTCTACCTTAGAAATAAAATAAAAGGGAAAGCTTTTACATTTACAGCTTTGAGAAATATAATATGATCCTTGTAAAAGCTACATATAACATGCTAAGAGAATTCTCATGAAATAAAAATACGGTCAATAAATTATTGAAATCTCATGTCATAAGAATACAGTCAATAAATTATTCCAGAATAAGTCCAAATGTAATTTTGTAAAGAAAAAAAAAAAGCTTTGTCATCTATAAAATTTCATTTCCTATCCTAAGAAGTTAGCTCTCTGATACGCGAGGAACAAAGTTAGATAAATAGTATCCATTTCCTAAAATAGTAAGATTAGAGAGACGTCTAAAATGAAAGTATCCTTCAATTATTTTTATATCCATGTAGTATTTTCATTTCAATAGCTACAGGAGTTGAATCTTGGAAGAAAACAAGAAAGGAAAAAGAAAAAGAAATCTGTAGCATCTCTTATTACCAGCCACAGTTTAACCACTCAAACTATGGAGCGCAACTGTATGTGCCTTTTATACAGTTTCTTGTCCACTTAGCGCTTAATTCCAAAGGAATAATGTGAGTATCTATTTCATTTCTTGTGCACTCTGCAATAGTGTAAAATAAGGGAGAAATAATGTTCTTCCTAGAAAAAAAGCAAAAATAATGACTAAACCTGTTCAAAGTTCAACAGCATTTGCTCTTTATTCCCATTCTCTTCATACACTGATTGACACTACCATCCATGTCAATGTTTTTACTAAGGAAGCAATAGGTAGATGCTTTCACCAGCCTACTCCCTGCCTTTCCTCCATCTTCACGAGCTCTGTGTCACCATAATATGCTAAGGAATAGCCTGTAGTTTTTGGACTCAATTTTGGTTGGTAGAAGAAAATTAAATAAAAGAAAAGAAGATATAATAAAAAAAAAAAACCTGCTCTCAATCATGGTCTATTCTCCTGAGGGTCAGCGCTCTTGTAAACCTTTCATATATCCCTCTTCCATCAAAATATGGATATAAGATAATCCTCTATCAGTAAGGGGAAACCTCTTCACTCGCTAACATTTCAACGAGTAGTCAAGTCTCTGTGCAACACAGTAATAGCTGAAGGAGAATGGAAAAGTTGAATAGCATGCTGAGGGATATTTAAATAAATTTAGTTGAGTCAGTAATAGTTTTAGCACGTGAGAGGGAGAGGTCATGAGGGGGTTTCAGTCAGGTCTTCTGCTTCCTATCTCAGTGTTGGGGCATCTGTGCCTTATAAATTGAGTGTTGGGTTATAGCATATTTCATTAGATGATCAGACTGGCATACTCTGGCAGACCCTCGAACACACCCAAATGAAAAGACTCTTCCTATTGATCTATTGTTTTATGATCTGTCTTTTCCCTTCTATCAACTCGTGATTCTGATTGACTTTCGAATTAGTTCTATTTGCTGGCAAATAGGAAGAGAGTTGATCTTTCTTGTCAGGTTCTTGGAGATCACTAGGTGCATTGATGCTAACGCTAGATTATCTTATATGGCAGTGATTCACACATTAAGATTAACTTTACTTTATTGGTAAGGCTGATAAGGAATAATTGATAGATTAACTTCACTTATCTTGTTTAGAAGTCTCTTGGAATTCACCCTCCAATGTACGTCAAGTTCTGCTCAATTCCTACATCTAACTATCCTGTGATCTGCACATAACCTCATTCTGTCACCATCAGATCTGCCTTCTTGTACCACTTACTTGCTTCCCTTAACGACTGCTAATATACTATCGAATAGAGTTGCATTCTTTCCCATTTGGAAGCCCTCACGAGACTCACTCGGGAGTCATAGATTAGACTGAGACTCTCGTGAATTAGTATTTGAAAACAAATCTGAATCTCCGATTTTGATTCAAGAGCACAATACCACTATGCATCACGGGAGAGTAGACTTTTAGGGTGTTATCATTTTAGATTTACAATATGAGATTTAAACAAGTGTCCTACATTCAAATAAGTCTTACAATGGTGCTTGCGGGTGAATATTTGAGTCTGTTTCAAGTGTCGTAATGCTGTGCATGGCATCTTTCCTCTTTGCATATTTACTCATTCATGTCTATGAATAAGCCAATCTTCCTTAGAATAAGAGAAAGAGGGAAGGAGGTGAGCAAGTATGGTATTAGTACTGCGTTATTATCGAGACAATATTTTAATGATTCCTAATCAAAATACGTACTTTATTATATATAGAGATAATATTGAGTGGAAGTGTTTTATGGATTAAGGCTAGAGTATAGATTCATAAAATAAAGAGAGAAAAAAAAATTTAAACAAAACAACAACCATAAAATAGATCACACAGTGGGAATCTAGAATTAAGCAACGTTAAAAAAAAAATTCCCACCTAAGGCCCCACGTGTACCCCCACATGCGAAGCCTCTTCAGTTATCGTGGAAAACTCTAAGTTAGTATGTTCCCTCAATGAGGAAAAGGGGAATATATCCCCATCTCAAGAATTTCTAATGAATTAAATAAGAATTCATTTAAGAAAAAGGTCTACTATTAGTAAGAATAATTTAATAAGAAAAAAGATCAAGACTCCTCTTTATTCGTGGTCCTCCTCCCTCCCTTATTTAAAGGAAACTAATAATAAGATATATGCAAAAGAATGAATGTATGATTTATTTCTATATGTTCTTTCTTAATCTTATATTTATTTTAAAAATAAATAAAATAAAATTACTTACTATATATATATAAAAGGGTAAGTGAATAATAATTGAAAATAAACAAATATTGGAATTGTAAATTTAGAGTAAATTATAAATATCTTACTTGTTTTATTTATTTGAATTTGAAAATTAAATGTCAATTTAGATTATAACAATTTTGTCAAGATGGGTTAAAATGGGCAAGGAAAACAAGAATATTAATGTTACACCAATAAATCTTTAGGTTTCAATCAACCAAGCTTATATACTTGTGGGTATGAGATCCTTGTTTAATCCCGGTACCTACACCTACTTAAATGCCTCTTATGGTTTTCCTCCTTGACATTTGAGGGTGTGTGTGATGGATTCCACCCACACCCGCTTGTTTAAATTCTCGTTACTCACTATTGGGCAACACGTTGAGGACATTGTTGCTTGGACAAAGTCACCCGATGCATGTTGCTAGTTAACAAGTGAAATATGGTAAATCATGTGTCATGTAGTTAATGTCTTTTATTTTAAAAAAAATATATATATATTAGTCAGGTTCTTTTTCCTTAAGTACAAATTTTGGGCATTACATAATACATGCACTATATAAATTCTTATCTAGAATCAAATTTCATATATATAATTTATCATATGGTTAGGTGACAAATTAAAACATTCCTTAAATAGTTTCTTAGATCATATTCATAATAAATTAAGGGTAGGTAATTTTAACTATTTTCCAATTAGATAGCAAATATTTGAATCAATAAACAAAAAACTATCTTCTTGTATGTATAAAATGTATAATCTATACAATTGAATAATTATATAAAATGTGGTAAATAGAAGACATGAAATGTATAATCTATAAAATTGGAACAAGATATTTAAAAAGTGACATCGAACAAACATATATAATGTATATCAAGATGTTTAATACAACTATATAACATGATGAAACATATATGTGCATGTAGATACAATTAAAGCTTATCAACTTTTAGGTGAAGACCAAAAATTGATATTTACATAGTCTCTTGATAAAATAGTTTTTCAGTTCAACAATCACATCGTAGACTAACTTGATGAGAACCTGCAAAAATAATTAATGTAAGTAACTACAATTTTTATGAGTCATTTAAGTAAAAAATTCATGCGAGAAAAGAACAGTATATAGTAAATTCCATACAAATTCAAATGATGTTTTCCATAGGATGGATTAAGGGGGCCTAAGAGGATATATAGCTTAAGGGGGGTCTTAAGAGAATTCCTTAAGGGGAGTTAAGAGGATGGTTTAAGAGGATGCATCTCATGAACCCTAGGATATGGCTTAATGGGTCCTAAGAGGATGGCTTAAGGAGAATTATGGGAGTCCTTTAAGAGGATGGCTCAAGGGGATGTAAGAGGGTGGATTAAGGGGAGTTGATAAAATGACTTAAAGGGATGTAAGAGATTGGATTAAGGGGAGTTGATAGAATGAATTGAAGGGATGTAAGAGGGTGGATTAAGGGGAGTTGATAGAATGACTTGAAGGGATGTAAGAGGGTGGATTAAGGGGATGCATGTCATGAACAAAATATGGCAACAGGCCTAAGAGGATGGCAAGGGAATTATGAGAGTGAATTAAGGGATGCAAGATTGTGGATTAAGGGGATGTAAGAGGATATGAATTAAGGGTCCTTTAAGAGGATGGCTTAAGGGGATGTAAGAGGGTGGATTAAGGGGAGTTGATAAAATGACTTAAAGGGATGTAAGAGAGTGGATTAAGGGGATGCAAGAGGGTGGATTAAGGGGAGTTGATATAATGACTTGAAGGGATGTAAGAGGGTGGATTAAGGGGATGCAAGAGGGTGGATTAAGGGGATGCATGTCATGAAACTTACGATATGGCTTAACAGGCACTAAGAGGATGGCTTAAGGGGAATTATGAGAGTGATTTAAGGGATGCAAGATTGTGGATTAAGGATATGTAAGAGGATATGAATTAAGGGTCCTTTAAGAGGACAACTTAAGGGGATGGAAGAGGGTGGATTAAGGGGAGTTGATAGAATGATTTGAAGGGATGCAAGAGGGTGGATTCAGGGGAGTTGAGAGAATGAATTTAAACCCCAAGGGGTGTTGAGAGAGTGACTTAAGGGGATGCAAGTGGATGGATTAAGGGTAGATATATGAGGATATTGATTAAGGGGTCCTAAGAGGATGAATTAAGGGGTGTTGAGAGAGTGACTTAAGTGGACATATTAAGGGTAGATATATGAGGATATGGATTAAGGGGTCCTAAGAGGATGGATTAAGGGGAGTTGATAGAATGACTTAAGGGGATGCAAGAGGATGGACTAATGGTACATAAGAGGATGAATTAAGGGGTTTTAAGAGAATGGATTAAGGGGATATGAAATCAATTATAAACTTTTTATAAAATGACAATGAATTAAATTTAGTTTTATATTTATACTATCAATTAAATGTATCTAGAACTATATATAGTTATCTGTCTCTAGATTCAAATTCCATTGTAATATATGTGCATCTCCTCTCTTTTTTGTAAAACATCTAATTTTGGGAGGCTTGGAACAAAAAATGATATAAAACTTTAATTAGGAAATGATTAAAGACAAATATATATATCAATTAAATATATATACAACTAGATATACTTACCAATATTTATTTACTTTGTTGTACCATCTGAATCCTCTCTTTTTTGTAATGCATCTATGATTGTCTCATGATCATCCATTGAAAGTGTCCATTAAAATTTATTAGCAAGCCTCCCTTGATATCTAACTAGTTTATATTGGTTGCCAAAATCAAATGTGAATAATGTATAATATTCTTGTGTCTTTCATAATCTTCAAATGCAGGAAAGCCATTCTTTCTCATCAAATATTTTTGAAGCCAGGTGCCAACAACAACCACTGAACCAGTTGGATACTCAAATTTTTCATCATCCACTCTAGTATGTACCAACTTATGTTTTCTCTCAACACATCTAGCCAACCAGTACTTCGTTTACTCTTCATTCCCCTAAGTTGCAACAACAACATACACATGTTCTGCAAAAATAAATACAAAATTCAAGAAAGAGTGACTTATATTTAATTCACATATAAACATGCATACATACAAAATTCAACTCAATAAATAATGTACCTTCTTGTACAAGATCTGAAACATGATCATAATCATCTGACGCAAACACTTGATTATCTTCAATTGTCGTTCCATGTTGAACATGTGTCGATGTAGGCGTTAAAGCTCTTTGTTGCCATTGTTCGACCCATTCCATATTTTCACATGCCTGCCTATCATTTACAATACAAAATTGAAAAAACATGCCAACTCCCTTGTCCATATTGTCCATGTGTTTGCATTCAAACTCTTAAACGAATGCCATTTTGCAGATCCATTAATTGTTCCACAATCTTGTTGAGAAAAAATATCATTTTCTTCAACTAACCAAAAGAAGCATCGAATTATTGAGCTCTCACTTGTTCTTGTAGATAATTTGGTATTGCACCAATCTACAATTGCATGTGCATCTCTAAATTTTAGTTGCTCTCTAGGAAGAGCTCTTTTCACACATGCACCTGCTCCATCGTGTTCTCCCTTACCATGACCAACTTCAAAAAAACTCCATATGTGTTGGATATTATTTCCCTTATGAACTCTACATAACCAATAAAAAATTCTGGCATTTTTGAATTGACCTATGCAATTATCTGACCATATGAGATGTTCTAGCATTTGAATTCCTCTTTTTTAAATTTTTATAAAATATATCAAAACAATATTGTACAAACTTAGATGAATGTAATCGATTATCACTTACATAAAAATGGTACTCTCTCAAAAAAATTCTATTATCTTCTGTACTATCTTCAACATGTCTATAAACAATGTGAACAAATATAGCTACTTGCACTAAATTATAATACTGTGATTGAATTTCTTCTTGTGGAGCAAGAGTATAATTTTCAGCAAAATCAACAACTGACAATATAGTTCCAATTGGGAATGTGTTTTTACATAAACAAAATTGATTATCAAGCCATACAACATTATGAGAGTGTTGAACATATTTAGGTACAAACTTATCTTTAAATTCAGTAATAAAAGCATGCACACTAACTTTTTCCACAATTAGCTCGACACGTTTTCTAGTTTTTCCATCTTTTAAAAAATAGTCAATATTTTAAATTTTTTTACATCCACTAATTGTTTTCCAAATTCATCTAAACTACTTTCATGCATACTTTCTCCTAATAACGAAAAATTACCACATCTATCACATTCTCTAGAAATGCATGGTTTTAAAAAAAATGAGTTTCCATTTAAAGAGGGATCACAAAACAAACCTGCTATAAAATCTTTGATTCTTTCAAGTGGCATATTAATACCACAAATGTCCTGCATAATTTGGTTATCATGCAAAGTGCATCGTATATATTGAAATATATCATAATAATAACGAAATTGTACATGAGTCTTACAACAACAAGAGATTCGTTGCTTATTAATTCTAACATACCAAGGTTTACACTTTTCAAATGATCTTTGACTTATGTTAATATTCAATGGTAAGATTGAAGCATCTAATTTTTTTTTTTTATATAATTCAATTTGAGTCATATCTAAGAGATGCTTTGGATGAGGTTCATGAATTTTGGAACCCACCCTTAATTTTAAGACATCTCTAATGTTAGGTGATACTCTTGTATTATCATGCCAAAAAATTTCGATTAAAGATTTAATCTCATTAGTTAATTTCATGTCTAATCTTGGGAGTTTACCACTAAAACTCCAACATTGATTAATAGGATCCTTTTCAATACTTTCTCTTCTTTTAGCAGCTCTTATCAAAGTTCTAGGATTTAAGTTTATACATTTACTGATCTTAACATTCTTTTATTTGAAGTTGCTTTATCAACTAGAGCAGTTGTTAGCCGCATTCTTATCTTTCGATCGACTTTTCTTACCAATAACATCAATAGCATTAACAACACTAGATATGACTTGTTCTACTGAATCATCTTTCTTTTTTGGTTTTACAAAAACACCTAATTTTTTCATCACTTTTTTTATTTTCAACATTCTCATCAATTGCACCATGAGTTGACATTGGAATTCTAATTTCTTTCTATAATTTTTTTTTTATATATTTTATTTCCATAATTTATAATTTGTCTCGAAGAAACTTTACCACGAAGGTTATCTAACAAATCTATTTCAATTGTAAAAAAAATAAATCACCTTCATCCATAGATGGAGTTTCATTTTCATGCAAAAAAGGGGTTTCATTTTCATTTTCAAACGTAAAAGGGATTTCATTCTCATTTTCATCAATATTAGGGATTTCATTCTCATTTACATTCTCATAAGATATAATTTCATCATTTTTTTGTTTCTGCATTGTTTCAACCCTAATATTATTGATCTCATCAATGGTGTATCCAACTTCATCTAAACAAGCAATATCAATATTATCAAAACTTGGGTTTGAACACATACCTGGATAGATTGTTTGAATAGGTGCATTTTCCATATCATTGGGAGGTGGTTTTGAAGACATACCCGAAGTTGTTTGCATATCATTCAAAGTTGAAGTTGAAGGCATAGTGGGTTTGTCTTCGTAATTGCATTTTCTTCCATATTCACCATCTCCACATTTGCATCATTTACATTCATTTCATCATTCATGGCTTCCTCTTCAACATTCTTGGAACTAGATGCTTCCAAATATTTCATTTGACGAATCCTTTCTCTCCTTTCCCTTTGTCTTTTTTCCTCCTTATCTTTATTTGCTTGAATTTCTTCGGGTGTCATTAACTTTCTACATCTTTTTTTTTGTCTTTGCTTATCACCCATGGTTACTGTTACCCAATTTTCACCTATGGGCTCAATCAGGGGAAATTATATTTCAAATTCGCACGTGGATCAAATGTGGCTCCCATAAGGGTTGAGCCCAGCGTGCAGATGCTCAAATTTCCTTGGAATGGTCCTTATCTGGTGCTACATCACAGGGAGGTCTATTGGAAAGCCTCGCCTCGGTCAATTTTTGGTAGAAAACTCATCGGAGAAGAAAGTTGGCAAGACCCTCCTGTTGTCTTGCCGACTAGCAGTGCATCTTATTTGTTTGAATACACCGGTCGCCAAGACATTCAGGTCATCATGAGTATGTATCTCTCCGCTAGAAAAGTCACTCCAAAGGTTGTTCACAAATTAGTGTCGAGGAAAGGTCTTGGCGACTAACAAAGGTCTCGGCGAAAAGAGATGTCAATGGGGACAAAAGGTGGGCCTCACTGTGATGTCTCGGCGACCAATGATGTCTCACTGAAACAGAGTGCCTTTGCCAAAAAATGAAGACCTTGCTAAGAGGTCTCACCGACCAAGCAATGTCTCCCCGAAATGAGGTATGCTCTCAGAAAAAGAAAGGAGTTCGCCATGATGTCTTGGCGATCAAGCAGTGTCAGCATAATATTTTGAGCTTGGCACAAGGTCTTGTCAACTGCGATAGGTCTCGCCGAAATGAAAGGGATTCCCTTTAGGGAAATGTCTTGCCGATCGAGTGATCTCTCCCTGACAAGAAAGTAAGCTCTCGCCGAAACAAGGTAGCTTCAGCATGATGTCTTGCCGACCCGATGGGGTCTGGCCGAAGTGAGCTCGGGGAGAGAAAGGGAGCTCGCTATGAGGTCCTATCGAAAGAATTGTGTCTCATCGATAGGGAGCTGGCTGCGGTGGGACTCATTGCCGAGAGGAGGAGTTTGATAAAAGGTCTTACCGACCTGATAGGGTCTTGCCGAGATGAAATGGGCTTGCTGAGAGAGTTGCCTTCAGCATGAAGTTTGGCCGAATAAGGAAGGTCCTACCGACAGCGGGGTGCCTTCGGTATAATATTTTGAGTTCAGCGTGAGGTCTCCCCGACTCGATGGTGTCTCGCCGAAGGATGAAGGGCTCGATGAAAGCTCTTGCCGACAATGGAGAGTCTTGCCGATAGCGATCAACTTGCCATGGAAAAGGATATCGGTAGGACTCTTAGTGTTCACTATGACATCCTGCCGGCTAAAGATCTCTTCCCAACCCAATGTGTCTCTGACGATAGTCTGGGCGATGACGAGGGCGAGATGGGTATGACTTTTGCATTCGATATAAGCTCTTGCCGACTGTCACGTGTCCTGCCGATAGCTGCTAAGAGGTGTACTTGCATCGGGGAGACACGATTACTGTCTTGCCGACATGCGATCCTGATGGAGGACCTCTAACCACCTAGAGAAGCTTGCATGGCATCTGTTCGACCAATCGAAGGAAGCTGAAGGTGAACCATCGACAATTTGACTAATTGACCACCCCGACAAAGAAGATCAACGGAACATAAACAATATAAATTTGCTCTATGAATAAAGTGATGGATCAGTTTAATATACAGGTGGTGGCATCTATAAGAATCTAGGAGGAGACTGAAGAATGTTTCCAGCCAAGGTCAAAATGCAGAAGGATTTGGAGCAAGAAGAAAGCTGGCAGAAAGGAGAAAGCCTCAAGTCCATGACACCTGGGATCGCTGCTGGCAGAAGAGTCGATCTACATTTATGGTAACACTCAGAAGCATTCAAGGCAGCTCAGGAAGGAGATTCAAAGATGGACACGAGGACCATAAGTTAATGCTGCAAAAGATCTTAAGGCTTCGCCTGAGGGCAATCTGTCACCAAGATGGACATGAGGATGCAATCGGATGTAGAATTAATTTCATTTAAAGATCTAAGGGCAGATCTTTATGAACGCAGATATTTTTGTAAGCCCAAAGGGGCCGACACACTTTTGTATATATGGCATTTTTTCCTTCTTGTAAAGGAGTTCTTCTGACGCTTTTCGAAAGTTTGTGACTTTTGTAGTCCTTTCTCAGATTAGAAAACTTTTGTAACTCAATTTTGGAGATGAAATTCAGTAAAGACCTTGATTATTATTGATTTGAAGCTCTTGCCTACTTTCTCTTTGCATTTTTGTGTTCAGTCAGCTTATTGATCAAGCTTTTAGTGAGGTAATGTTTATTTCCTTCGAGCTTTGTCTCATATTTTAGAACCTTTATGCAAAAAGTATGTTTTTTGCAGGTTACAAATTGTGTCAAAAGATGTAAAATGAATTTTAGATGTGAAATTAACTTTCCTTCTAGGAATCTTAGCACCAGGACCTGTTTGTGAAACACTTTTGCAAAAAATAAATACAAAAGTGAGTTGTGCAAATTTATCTTCAGTCATTGCAAGCAAGTGTATGAAGTCTGGTTTCAAATCCAAGTAACGTTTAGGTGCATCGCCATAGGATTTAGTTTTAATTTTAAAGCATTCTCCTTCTCCCTTTTCCTTATAGAATCAGTATTTTTAGGTGATAACACAAAGGAAGCCGACCTTCTCTAGAGGTTCATTTCAACTTTAGGTGACCCACAGCCTTGAAATGATCCCATGTTTCTCTAGAAAGCTCAGTTTTATAACTTTGCATAGGGTGCATTTCTAGGAGATAACAGTTACCAAACCCTCTTTGATGACAAAAACAATAATTCAAGAAACCTATTTTCAAATTTCCACCTCCTTCAAATATTCAAATTAAACTATGTACTATATGAAGATCATTTTTTCTATAAACTTTGAAGTACAAAAGCATTATGAGTACATCCAAAAATTCTCTTTTTCCAAGTCTTCTTGTAAAAAGTTCTTGTACTTGATTCCACTTCAGAAAATTCAACCTACACTTTTTCTCTTCCAACAATTTGAATAGAATATGCCCTGCACAAGACAAATTTGCAATAAAAAACACAGAAAATGACACTTTCAGACTGTACTGTAGAAAATGAATGTTGTAGGAAAATCGTGTTTTACCAGTATTTTCTAAATTAGGGAAAAACGGCTATATTAGAAACGCGTACGTGTTTTATAACACATGTGTTTCATTCAAATAATGCGTACATGTTTTTGTAACACGTACACGTTTTTGTAATGCATACACGTTTTTGTAACGCGTACACATTTTTGTAACGCGTACACATTATTTAAAAGTTGAATTCCCACATCACATCTAACCTTGGTTTTAGGCTTGAGAAAGGCTTGGCAATCCGATCCTTAGCCTTTGACCTACAACTAAAAAACTAAGGCAGATTGAAGAAGAATGTCCAACTTTGACAACAAGGCTGATGGACTTTTTTTCTGAATCAATCTATAAAATTAAAACCCATTAGAGAACACAATTTCTACTTTCCAAATATATAATTTTTGTTAAGATTGGATTATGTTTGCTATTTTTTAATTAATTTCTAAGCAAACTAGTCCTTAAACTTGAAATATTAGATTTTTTTTGTTTTTTAATAACTTTTTATTGGTTAAGTTTCTTGTAAAAAATAATATATGGCATCAAAATTTAGACAATTCTATACACAATGAAAAAAAAGAGAGTCCAAAAATGTTTAGTTTAGGTCCAATTATGCTATTCGTACACGATTTTTAAAAACAACAATTAAGGCCAATAAAAATTTAATTAAAAAAAAATTAATTCAACCAAAAATTACAAAAAAAATTCCACATCAAACTTCATGTTGTTAGCTCTCTTTTCCCAAAAGGAATTAACAAAATAATTTTATTTGGGTCAAAAAGTGTTGTCTGTACACGTGTTTGGTATGGTAAAAAAACAGGGACTTTTAAAAAGTGGTTTTTATAGATCCATATCAAAATTTAATTTCTATAATTTGGGTATTTGAATAATTTACATATTTAGAAACTAGATTAAAAATTAAAACTTTCATATTATTAAATTTTTTTAAGATTCATTGTGTAAGTGCCTCAAATTTTTAGTCCAAGTGTGACAAATTTTGAAAAACAACAAAAACATCCACTTTTTGAGTTTTTGTGTACCCAACTTCTTGCATCCACCTTGGTGCATTATAAAAACCATGTAATGTCCCCTTCTCGAGCATGATCTTTTTTGTTGACCGTTGGCCTATTCCAGAGATCCGTGGGCTACTCAGAAGGTGAAATTAGGGTTTCCTGTTTTGTTGGTTGATGTTGCTTGAGTCTTGGCATTTGGATTACAGATTCTTTATGGGTTTTCAGAGAGCTTCGCAGTGGTGTGTCTGGCTTTGCGTTCCAAGCAATTTTTGGAATTTACTATTTTTAGTAAATTCTATTTTTGGCAGTTGGCAGGTTGGTTCTGGTTCAGTTGGCTTCCCTCAGTTGTTAGTTCAGTTGGAATTGCTCAATTTGGCCTTGGGATGCGTTTGGAGAGATAAGTCAAGATGATTTTAAAATGTTATATTTTAATGTTATAATACCCCCCCTTGGCCTAGTCTCTTAACTTAAAGTTGTCTTAAAAAGTGGTTTTCAAGGTGGGCGCTTCATGAAGGTGATTTATATTTTATTAAAGTAAAAAAGAAAGCTTGATTTTGGACGCCTACCTCTTGAAATGATGAATTTAAAATTAAAAGTCAAAAGTGAATGCTTGAAAAGGGACGCCATCTCTTGGAGGGAAAAAGAGTTATTTCAAATTTGAAAATTAGGGTTTCTAGAAGCTTCTGGAGGGGCCTTCTCAAATTTATAAAAGGAAGCCTTGGGTCCTCTTTTGATCATCTTATATCTTGAGTAATGTTATGCTGCCAAAATGGTGCTGGACTGCTTCGAGGAATGAATGCCTCCTAGCTTTGGCTCGACTTCGTGCTTGAGAGATAGCACCTAGTGGAGAGGTTTGCTTGTGTTGAGTGGATTCTGTAGTGAGGTTTGCATTGTAGTCTTGTTCTGTCATTTGGAGATTAGTTATTTGCATTTTCATGTCATTTTCTGGAGTTGCTGATATCATAGCAGTTTGTAGTTTTTCATTCATATCTTTGAAAATAAAAATAACTTCATTTTGGGTATTGCACAAATCTATTCTCCATGCTAGGGCACCCCTTTGAGATCATTTGCAGATTTTAATTTGATAAACTTGATTTTTAAGAAGCAAATCACCCCTTCTAGCTTGGCCGCCCCTTTTAAGTGCATTGGAAAGTGTGTTTAAAAAAATTACAAGGGTTTAAGTGTGGTTTCATGATTGCATCTTGGTCGCTTCATTCATAGTAAGTCATTGCAACAGATTTGAGATCATTTGGGTGAGAAATGAGAGAGTTATGAGCATTTTGATAGGGATCTGTGTTGCTGGTTATGTTATTCATGTTGCTGGTTTGTCATATCAGACTTGAGAAAATTGCATTTTTAGTGAAGGGTGGGTGTTAGGAATTCATATTTGACCTAGTGGATGACATATTTACTATTGCAGCAATTTGAAGAGCTCTAATCCTTGATCTTGGAGGCATTCTACATCTTGTTGTAAGCTGAACAGTAGTACTGTCAACATTTCTCTTAATCTTGTTTTATCATGCTTGTAATGCCCACTGGATAAGTGGAAGAGGCTGGCTTGCCACCTACTTTACATTTTGAAGTTGCATTTGTATTTCTTTCTATCTCCGCCATATGGTCGCCTCATTTCCATTCTGGATTGGGTAGCACATACTTGGTGTTGAGTTACTTTTAGTTGCAGTTTGATTTAAGGTACTGACGATCCTCTTGCCATATGACAGTCTCTCTCATGTTGAGATCGAGTGCGCATTCTTGGCAACGAGTTATTTTGTAACTGCTGGTTTCATTTATCTAACCCTAATGGGTGCTTCTGCATTGTTGTATTCTCGGCAAAAATTAAAAAAATTGGTTCGGGATATTTCAGTGGTATCAGAGCCACACATCCTGCCATCTTGTGAAACAAACCGTCTATGAGTGACAGAGAAAAGAGATACTTAGCAAGGGAAGACAAGAAGGCTGCAAATCAGTTTCAGTGGCATCAGGCTCCAGAAGGTCAGACAACATCAGAGGTTTTGAGGGCTCATTGAGAGTCTTCTCAGGAAACAAAAATGGGGGATAATGAGAGGACATTGGGTGGTAACAAAGATGATAGTGGGAAAGGAAGAGAAAGGTTGATAAGTCTGGGAAAGAGGTTTGAGAGGAAGATGGATGCCTTAATGGATATGGTATCTTTCATGATGGGGAAAGTGGGTCAAAACCCAATTCCACAGAACAATCCAGGACATAGGGGAGAACACAGTGCCACCAACCAGCATAATAGACATGCTGCTCAGCCTGCTTCAAATAACACATACATTTCTTCTAGGCCATTCAAACCCACCTTCTTGGCACCAGTAAACCCTCAACATGAGCCAGAAGAAAATGCATCATTTGTGGAACAGTTGAGAGTCGGTTGTGCTGAGTATGATTCTCTCCCTGATGAAATTAAAATAGATATGTCTTCCAATGATTTCATGGATCATAAAAGGAAGAATAAAGGACAAGGAAGGCATTATGAACAAAGGAGGTCAATAGTGCAAGGGAATTTGCATCAAGCTATCAACAAGGTTATGCTTCCACACTTTGATGGGAGTGACAACAGTTCAGCAAGAGCTTGGATACAAAAGTTAGACAACTATCTAGCTCTTAGACCCATGGCAGAAGAAGAGGCGATTAAGTTCGCTACACTACACCTAGATGGGGTGGCGCACGAGTGGTGGTACCATGGCCTAGTCACTTTAGGTCATGGGTCTATCACTACCTATGATGAGTTCACCAATAGGCTCATAAAGAGATTTGAGAAAAAAGATCCTGAAGTGCATTTCAGAGAATTGGCACAGCTTAGGCAATATGGCATAGTTGATGCCTACATAGCTGAGTTTCAAAGACTTTCAGTCATGGTCACGGGAATCACTGAGAGGTGTTTGGTGATCCTATTCAATGAAGGATTGATGGAGCCACTCAAGGGTTGGATTAAAGCTTTTGATCCACCCTCCCTACAGGAGGCAATGAAGAAAGCAAGAAACATGGAGTGGGCTGCTCCTAAAGCAAAGTTTCAATCCAAGCCATCATTTCACAAAGGGGATAAAGGAAAAAGACCTCATCAAAGACCTCATCATAAGGAGTTCAAACAACATAAACCTCATGTCACAAGATTGGATCCAGAGACACTTAACGAACTCAAAAGAAAGGGGTTATGTTTCCGGTGTAGAGAAAAATGGTCCCAAGATCATGTTTGCCCAAAGGGAGTCAAATTTCATCAAATTGAATACTATTCAGCTGAAGAAAGTAATTCTAATTTTTCAGATCAGTAGTCTGATTTTGATGATAGCGAAGTGGAAAGAGCTCCAAAAGAGTCTGAAGATGAAAAAGGAAGTGGAGGTACCTTGGCTCAACTATCGAGATTTCAAAAAAATGAATCCTTCAAAGTTTGCGGGATGATTAAGGGGTAGCGAATAGTTACTTTGATTGACACTGGAGCAACTTATAACTTCATTGATGAAGTTGTGGTGGCAAAGAAGGGGTTGCAAACAGAAGATTTCGAAGGCTTCAAGGTTATGGTTGCTGATGGGTTCCACATTTCTTGCACCAAGAAGATTTCAAACATGTCTATGCAATTGGGAAATTATGAGGTCAAGGATGACTTCTATGTGGTCAGCATTGGAGATACGAATGTCATCCTAGGCATTCAATGGTTGCGTTCACTTGGAGAGATCTCCTTAAATCTGCAAACCATGGAGCTCAAATTTCAATCCGATGGGAAGAAGGTGGTGTTAAGAGGAATGTCTAATGGTGGTCCCCAGATTGTGTCATTCAAGAGAATGGCAAGGCTGATTCGTCATGATCAAGTTGAGTGGGCTGCAGAATGCATGATTCTTCCTGCTAGTTCGGTTGAAACAAAGGGAGACTATCCTCCTGATATTCATTCTTTACTCACAAAGAAGAGCAAGGTGTTTGCTGATTTACCTCCTGGACCACCTCCTGAACGGGGTTCAGAGCATGTCATTGAGCTCAAGGAAGGAGCTAAACCAGTTATTACAACTCCATATCGGTACCCTAAGAAGCAGAAAGATGAGATTGAGAAAAACATTAAGGAACTCTTGGAGATGGGCTTCATTCGTCCAAGTAAGAGTCCCTTTGCTTCAGCAGTTGTACTTGTGAAGAAGAAGGATGGTACCGTTCGCATGTGTGTGGATTATCGTGCTTTGAATCAAAGCACCATCAAAAATCGATACCCCATTCTGAGGATAGATGAGCTCATTGATGAGCTACATGGAGCCAAGTTCTTTTCAAATATCGATTTGAGATCGGGCTACTACCAGATTCGGATGAGAGGATCTGATGTTGAGAAGACAACATTTAGATGTCACTATGGCCACTTTGAGTTTTTAGTTATGCCATTTGGATTGACTAATGCTCCTGCTACCTTCCAGTCTTGCATGAACAGAGTCTTTCAGAAGCAGTTGAGGAAGTTTGTATTGATATTTTTTGACGACATTCTGATCTTCAACAAGACATGGGAAGAGCATTTCAAGCACTTGGAGGAAGTGCTTAGCATCCTAGAATCTGAGAGCTTATTTTCCAAAGAATCCAAATGTGAATTTGGAATGAAGGAGCTACTTTACCTTGGTCACATAATTAGTGCTGAAGGGGTGAAGGTTGATCCTGAAAAGATCAAGGCAATTGTTGATTGGCCACCTCCTGAGAACTTGACTCATTTGAAAGGGTTCTTGGGTCTTTGTGGATTTTACCGAAGATTTGTGAAGGGCTACTCACAGAATGCTACTCCTCTTACTGACCTCATGAAAAAGGGGGCTTTTTGTTGGTCAGAAAAGGCTCAAACTACTTTTGATAAGTTTAAGAGGATCATGAGCTCTTGTCCGGTTTTGGCTATTCCAGATTTTTCCAAGCCTTTCGATCTACAGTGTGATGCATCCAGTGAAGGAGTTGGGGCTGTTTTGATGCAAGAAAAACATCCCATTGTGTTTGAGAGAAGAAAACTAAGAGGTGTTGAGAGGACCTACTCCATCTATGACAAGGAAATGCTTTCCATTATGCATGCATTAGCTAAGTTCAGACAGTATTTGGTGGGAAGCAAGTTTGTGGTCAAGACTGATCACAATAGTCTCAAGCACTTCATGCATCATAAGGATTTGAATGAGAGGCAACAAAAGTGGGTGAGTAAGCTTCAAGCTTACGATTTTGACATTGAGTATGTCAAAGGAAAAAACAACATTGTGGCTGATGCTCTATCTAGGAGACCCCATTTGAGTTCATTGTGTGAGCTTACTGCTGATTGGAAGGACATGTTGCTTGCTGATTATGCCAAAAATCAGTTTGCAACTAGCATCATTGAGGGTACTTTTCATGATGAAAGGTACAAGGTGGTTGAAGGGCTGATACACTACAAGGGTAGAATCTTTTTGGTGGCTGATTCTAAGCTCAAAAAGAAGATTTTGTTGACATTTCATGACATTCCACTTGCTGGTCATCAGGGGTTCTTCAAGACATATAGGCAGATTCGGGAAAGATTCCCTTGGAAAGGGCTGAAAGGGGAAGTTCAACGCTACATTCAGGAGTGTCCCCCTTGTCAAATGAACAAGAATGAGCATACTCTACCCGCTGGTCTGCTGCAACCTCTTCCCATTCCCAATAAAAAATGGGAAAGCATATCCATGGACTTCATCACTGGGTTGCCTAAGGTCCAAGGCAAGGATTGTATCTATGTTGTAGTGGACAGATTAACAATGTTTGCTCACTTTTTTGCCATCACTAGCTCGTTTTCAGCTGCACAAGTTGTAGATTTGTTTTTTCATGAGGTGTTTGGGTTGCATGGGTTTTTGAAAAACATTGTGAGTGATAGGGACAGCAAGTTCCTAAGCAATTTTTGGCAAGAAGTCTTTAGGATGAGTGGTATGGTGCTTACTCCAAGCACTAGTTATCACCCTCAAACTGATGGACAAACAAAGATAGTGAACAAATGGTTGGAAGGTTATTTGAGAAACTATGTTTCGGAGCAGCAAAGAGCATGGGTGAAATGGCTTCACATAGGCGAGTATTGTTACAACTCTTCTTTTCACATGTCAATAAGGATGTCACCTTTCATGGCTCTTTACGGTTATGAGGCTCCTAGCTTTGCTGATTTGGTGTTTGGTGATAGCAAAGCCCCTCAAGCTAAGGATTTGTTGCAGTAGAGTCAGGATATCTTGAAATCCTTGAAGAACAACCTTTAGATTGCACAGAATCAATAGAAGATGTACGCTGATCAACGGCGTATTGAGCGCTCTTTTGAGGTTGGAGATATGGTTTATCTTCGACTGCAACCTTACAGATAGTCTTCTCTCAAGAAGAGTGGAGTTGAGAAGCTCAAACCTCGCTTCTATGGGCCATTCCAAGTTATCAGAAAGGTTGGAGCAGTAGCCTATGAGTTGGAGCAACCTTTGAATAGCAGAGTACACAATGTCTTCCACGTGTCTCACCTCAAGAAGGCACTTGGACATAACGTTGTTGCTTCATCATAGTTGCCACCCTTGGATGAAGAAGGATAGTTAGTCTTGATTCCAGAAGAGATTCTTGATTCCAGGGAGTGTTCTTTGAGAAAAAGAACAATCAGAGAGTATTTGGTGAAGTGGAAGAACTTTCCTACGGAGGATGCGACTTGGGAGAATGATGAGATTCTACAGCATCCAGGCTTGTGATTGCTTGAGGACAATCAATCTTGGGGAGGGCGGACTGTAATGTCCCCTTCTTGAGCATGATCTTTTTTGTTGACCGTTGGCCTATTCCGGAGATCCGTAGGCTACTCGGAAGGTGAAATTAGGGTTTCCTATTTTGTTTGTTGTTGTTGCTCGAGTCTTGGCGTTTGGATTGCGGATTCTTTCTGGGTTTTCAGAGAGCTTCGCAATGGTGTGTCTGGCTTTGCATTTCGAGCACTTTTCAGAATTTACTATTTTTAGTAAATTCTATTTTTGGCAGTTGGTAGGTTGGTTCCGGTTCAGTTGGCTTCCCTCAGTTGTCAGTTCAGTTGGAATTGCTCAATTTGGCCTTGGGATGCGTTTGGAGAGATAAGTCAAGATGATTTTAAAATGTTATATTTTAATGTTATAATACCCCCCCTTGGCCTAGTCTCTTAACTTAAAGTTGTCTTAAAAAGTGGTTTTCAAGGTGGGTGCTTCATGAAGGTGATTTATATTTTATTAAAGTAAAAAAGAAAGCTTGATTTTGGATGCCTACCTCTTGAAATGGTGAATTTAAAATTAAAAGTCAAAAGTGAATGCTTGAAAAGGGACGCCATCTCTTGGAGGGAAAAAGAGTTATTTCAAATTTGAAAATTAGGGTTTCTAGAAGCTTCTGGAGGGGCCTTCTCAAATTTATAAAAGGAAGCCTTGGGTCCTCTTTTGATCATCTTATATCTTGAGTAATGTTATGCTGCCAAAATGGTGTTGGACTGCTTCGAGGAATGAATGCCTCCTAGCTTTGGCTCGACTTCGTGCTTGAGAGATAGCACCTAGTGGAGAGGTTTGCTTGTGTTGAGTGGATTCTATAGTGAGGTTTCCATTGTAGTGTTGTTCTGTCATTTGGAGATTAGTTATTTGCATTTTCATGTCATTTTCTGGAGTTGCTGATATCATAGCAATTTGTAGTTTTTCATTCATATCTTTGAAAATAAAAATAACTTCATTCTGGGTATTGCACAAATCTATTCTCCATGCTAGGGCGCCCCTTTGAGATCATTTGCAGATTTTAATTTGATAAACTTGATTTTTAAGAAGCAAATCACCCCTTCTAGCTTGGCCGCCCCTTTTAAGTGCATTGGAAAGCGTGTTTAAAAAAATTACAAGGGTTTAAGTGTGGTTTCATGATTGCATCTTGGTCGCCTCATTCATAGTAAGTCATTGCAACAGATTTGAGATCATTTGGGTGAGAAATGAGAGAGTTATGAGCATTTTGATAGGGATCTGTGTTGCTGGTTATGTTATTCATGTTGCTGGTCTATCATATCAGACTTGAGAAAATTGCATTTTTAGTGAAGGGTGGGTGTTAGGAATTCATATTTGACCTAGTGGATGACATATTTACTATTGCAGCAATTCGAAGATCTCTAATCCTTGATCTTGCAAGCATTCTACATCTCATTGTAAGCTGAACAGTAGTACTGTCAACATTTCTCTTAATCTTGTTTTATCATGCTTGTAATGCCCACTGGATAAGTGGAAGAGGCTGGCTTGCCACCTACTTTACATTTTGAAGTTGCATTTGTATTTCTTTCTATCTCCGCCATATGGTCGCCTCATTTCCATTTTGGATTGGGTAGCACATACTTGGTGTTGAGTTACTTTTAGTTGCAGTTTGATTTAAGGTACTGACGATCCTCTTGCCATATGACAGCCTCTCTCATGTTGAGATCGAGTGCGCATTCTTGGCAACGAGTTATTTTGTAACTGCTGGTTTCATTTATCTAACCCTAACGGACCGTGCTTTTGCATTGTTGTATTCTTCGCAAAAATTAAAAAAATTGGTTCGGGATATTTCAAACCAGCTATGAAATGCATTTGTTTTGAATTGTTGTTCTTATGAAACCCATTTGTGGACTTGGAAACAAAATGTAGTTTATGATTAAATGCTTGTATGACTAAATGTGGTTCAACTGAATGAAATTCTATGTAGAAAAATGCATTATTTGTTTTCATTATGAGTAGACTTCCGAGACAGGATGCCGAAGGTGGAACCACAGAGACGATAGTTTTACCTTTTCTAAAACTATCAATTATTTTTGTTTATGCTTGGCCAATCAATGTACCATTGAAATAGATGGAATAAAAGCCTAGAATTAAATTTTATGTAGGTCTCCGCCACCTCTTGTTGCAAGAAATATGTTATTCTTAGCATAGGAATGCATATAGGCATCAAACTTGCATCGAGAGTTCCCTCCTACTGTGTTGTTCCAGGTTGCTAGGCTCCTCATGCAAGGTCGGGGATTTCTTCAGGATAGGAAGAAACCTGGGGAAGTCATGTGCTTCATGGTTGGGTGGAAAAGGCACCTGAATCACACTCTTGGCCTCAGCGCAAGAAGACCAGTGGAGTCAAGGCGGATGAGGATTAGAGCTTTACTTTGTCATGGATATATATCTCTTATACTATTTCTTTATGGCTTGCATAGCCCATTTGTACATTGTAACTTTATTTCATGAATACAACATTCATGTAAACTTGTTTATTGTATCATTGAAATAGATGATTTGTTTATTGTATCATTGAAATAGATGATTTGTTTATCGTATCAATGAAATAAATGATTGTTTATAGTATCATTGAAATCGATGATTTGTTTATTGGATCATTGAAATAGATGATTTGTAACACCCTTACTGGTGTATGTAACTTTGATAATGATATATGAAATTGCTTTGAGCATTTATGGATAACTCTTGGTATACATGTTATGGATATGTCATGTGATAGATATACCTCTATTTCCTTACTTTGAAGGAATGTTTCTCTTTACTACATTTTGTATGGAATGGAAATCTTTCGGTCCTTACAACTTAACTAGTTATACTTTACTAAACTAGAATACCCAAGTTACATTCCTGTAACTTCTTGGGACTTAACATCTGCCATGCTTATTCTAGTCCTCTGTATAAACAATGGGAGTATTTTCTATCCCATTCTAAGCATAAATAGTTGATACTAATGACCCATTGGCTTTGACTAGACTCTCTTGGTCACAACTAAAAGTATTGACAAAATATTCAACATATATAAATAATAAATATTATTCTTGAACTGAAGATTCCTTCCTCATATTATAATCTCAGATATCCATTGTTTAGTTCCACTATAAAATCCTTTCTTAGAATGTGAAGACTCACTAAGTAATAAATCATCTGAGTTGTTAGTAATTTCTGACTCGAACACCTGAGTTAATTTTGTGTAACTACCTGGATCTTGGTTACAACCACTTGTACAAATATTCACCTTAACCCTTGAGAGATACTACTATCGTAATATAATGTTTAATCAAATATTGACCTATCTGGTCATCATAAGGTATACTGATTCATATACTTATCTCCATAGTTATGGTTAAATATTCAAATAGGAATATAACTTCCTTTAAGTTCTGGCCTTTCATGTAAACATTGTAGTCTTGTTTATTAAGGTTAAAACCTTTGTAGACCAACTGGTTCTACTAATGTAAGGATTGCATTCATAAAATATTACCCCCTAAGGTGGTCACATAGCAAAATAGTTTAAACTTCATAGACAATGTAAGTCGCCCTTGTTACAATTCTGGCAACATATGGGGTCTAGGCAATTTCCTTTTGAACAAGTCCTTACAAACCCATATGACCGGCCATTAGCCTATTCTAAGGTTAACCAACACTTAGAGATGACTCTTATGCCATCATCTTGACCCAAGCATGGTCATGCAATAGTTTAACATGATGTCACCCACATACATAAAAGCAACATAGTTCGAATCAAGTAAGGGATCACTTCCCTCTTTAACCAAAAAATAAGATTCTCAAAGAAAACCAATATTAAGGTTGGCACCAAAATCAACACTAAAGTGAATGGGATTTTCTAATATATAATAATAACCAGTTAGAGAGCATTTTTCATTTTGTGCTCTAAACCCCATTAGGTTACATACAAATATAGGAATTATTTTATTTCAGACTATAAGCCATAATACTCATATGCTTTCAGATTGCATTTATAAAACACAAAAGTACGTCTTTGTACATAGTTTCAAATCTATTCATTATCAAATTATTAACATTTATCCCTCATTTCTGAACTTAACTAATTCATTCCTAATCCATCCATGGATACTTTTTCTTTTAACCTTCAAGAAAAACAAGAATAGAAAAACAGTTCCGAACATATGACATGCATATTATCTTTACTTGAAAATGCAACCAACTGCCCTTTGAACACTCTAGCTCTTGGACTCTAAACTCCCTTATCTGCTCAGCTTCTTTCTTGCTTCATGAACGATCTGCAGACCTCTATTAACGTTGTTTCCCCAACTTACACTAAACAGATTTCAGACGTAATAAACTGAGAGCAACAAAAATTCCTTCTTTGTAACCAGCCCCTCTACAAAACAAAGCTCGAGTATTAAAGACGAGTTTCAACAAATTTTCTTCCACTATTTCCCCTCACAAATGCAGTCATAAACTTCCTTAATCGATAACCAACTACTTATGACTAACCATAATGCAAGCACTTGAGAATCATTAAAAGAAAAACAGTTTGTGGTGATTTAATGACAATTTCTCCAAGCTAAAGCAGCTGCAAAAAGAAGTAACTAAAAGACTTCAAAAGCCTGCTCCAAATCCCATGTTGGAAACTACTTTAAATCGACTCATTTAGAGTCCATTAAATAGCAATGCTTTGGCCACTAACCCTCTGTCCCATGTACCTGCTTAAGTATGTTTTCTGCTTAAATTTAAGCAGTTGGAGTGTTCCCATGTAAAAAAATATTATCCCAGGAAAAGATAATTTGGAATCTTTTTAAGCAGCCACTGCTTAAGAATTGAAAATAAGCTATTGAAAAAAGAAGGGGGCTGGAAATAAGCAGCAGCTGCATAATTTCAAAGATGTCACATGGGCTGCACTAATTTCTTTCCCTTTTTTTAATATCTCTTTCTATTTTTTCTTTTGAATTTTTAATTGCAGAAATTATTATTAACTATTATAAATTCAAATTTATGTTGACTGCTTAAAAATAAGCAGCAAAATAAAATGTTCATGGGGCCACCAGCTAAACAGTGGCTGCTTATCAAAATAAGCAGTGGCTGCTAGCCAAAATAAGCAGAACAGCTGCATGGGGACATGCCCTAAGTGGCTAAAAATTAGCACATATGGATCGACCAAAATGCCCCCTAAATAGGAGCTGAAAACTTCTTCATAACCGACTTAAGTTTGTTATCAAAGACCACTTCAATTGTTCACTTTTTCAAAGCTTGAAAAGCTAAAAATGTAGCGCCACTTTTGGGTTGTTTAATCTCCCTTAAAGTTAGCAAATATTTCTGCCTTTTAAAAGGCACGATAGGCTTGTTTTACTGTGCAAGTGCTGCTAAACAGATTGCTAAACAGATTATTATGGTTAATAATTGTTGTTGTTTTCACATAGATATGCGCCCCTTTCATAGTCCATGTGATGGACTATTTCAAAGTTTATATTAAGCATTATTTGTAGCCCATTCGTAGCTTTTAACTTGCCATTAATTTTCTAATAAATTAGCTACTTTTCAGCTATAATGTGGCCTCATAAAATGGCTTATTATTTTGGCTTTTTAAAGCTTCTTGACTTGGAAACTTAATTAATTTTAATTGCCTTTTTGAAATATTAAAATAATTGTAAAATAATTTCATATATATATATATATATATATATATATATATATATATATATATATCCATTCTCGTATGTTCATAAATATTTACATATATATATATTTATATGAAATGAATATATATGTACACTGATTATCGATTTCTACTAAGTCGTGTACAAACATGCTCATCTACTTGTGTGTACAAATATATATGTGTATGTATCTATGCATACCATGTATATATATCTATATATATTTGTATTTAAATGTCTGAAGTAGATTTAACCTTAATACATTCACGCATATCGAATTATACATACTATCATTTCCTTAGTTGAATATCATCATCACAAAATCAATACTAAATCCACTTTGACGATAATAACATCTGTGTGTGTGTATATATATATTCAATACGTAAATAGAAAACACCAATAACCTTAAAGCCTTCTATAGGGATACTAACTTGACTTGACTTAGGTTCAAGTAACCAGAAGACGTAACTCAAGAACAACTTACTCGATTATGACAACATCCAAACCCAACCTAAGCACAATTCAACGAACTCAGATGACTTTAAACTATTCAGCTCTTATCCATTTCCTTCTCTTAGGTGATACTCCCCCTCATCCACTAGAGGTGTGAAATCCAATCCTGTATATCCAATTGAACAACAAATCACATAGTTAGCCATTTCATTTATATTGCATCCATTTCATTGCATATACATCATTATTTCTATTTAATACATTAAACCATTGCATTTCATATATTCCATCAAAACATTCAACTTGTCAAGCTTCATAGTCACATAAATTCACATTGCATTTAAGTTAAAGTGAAAAATAAAT
Organism: Sequoia sempervirens; assembly: GCA_007258455.2. Taxonomy (NCBI): domain Eukaryota; kingdom Viridiplantae; phylum Streptophyta; class Pinopsida; order Cupressales; family Cupressaceae; genus Sequoia; species Sequoia sempervirens. Next base: position 587,994,898 of record VDFB02047230.1, on the reverse strand, counting down.
AGTAATTCGGGGATGGGATGTAACATACAACTACAGGCATTGTTGCATTAACGTCGTTATTGAAAACCTAAAGGTAAGTGATAATTTCTTCATAGTTTTATAAGGTTTTTTTATCTCTTTGTCATTCGTGCTTCAATATTAAAGATGATATTGAGTAGGGAATGGGATCTATAGTCTATGCCCTTCTTAAATTGAGAAGACATTTTTTTGCATCTTTTATTTTGTGAGAGATCAAGATGTCGAGCAACAAATGTAACAAGAGTAAGACTCCTCAAGATGGTGAAGGGAGGCCATCAAAATTCCCAAAAAGCAGAGTTACCATAAATACTTACTTTATCAATGTTTTTGATCCATCAAATCAAGTTGGAACTACATCATCAACTCTTGCACCAAATATTAATGAAGAAGGCATTGGAATAACCTCATAGGAAGATTGAAATAAGTTAATTGAGTCAAATGAGGATGGAAATGCCACAAAAAATGTTCCAAGGGATACCCAGGGTAGCTAGAATGAGTTAATTGATTTGGATGAAAATGTTGGCATCATAGATGATGATGTTGCAAGGAAGAGGAAAAGAAAAGCCAAATAAAAAATGGGGCATGAGTGGGATATGACAAGGAATTTTCGGATTGATTGGGTGTCAAATTACCCATTCATTGAACCAATGGAGAATGTAAATAGAGATGAACCTCCAACAAAATGCAAGTGTAAGATTTGTAGTTGGAAATATAAAAAAGATAAGAAGTTGTAGCTAAAGCTTGACACTATAGAAAAGTATATTGGTAAAGTTTATAAAAAATAAATCATAGATGGAGAGGAAAAAGTAGTATTAAGATAGAAATCAAAGGAATAATGTCTTCATGTTAAGTATGCCCTAGAATATGATGAGCATATGCAAATAATGGTGAAGCCTGTTGAATGTGGAGGTTCAACTAAAGCTCAATTTGGAAAGATAACGACACCTGAGAACAATTAGAAAAAACTCTTCAAATTCGTGTTGTTTTTTATATTTTTTTAGAGGGCGTCCTATGACAGACTACCCAGAATATAATAATTTATTATCCTTTTTGGGTGTTCCTAACTTTCCTAGCACACATTGGTTAATAAACTCTTGATGGGAATGGGCAAGTTGTCTCATTGAGGTGGAAAAAAAAGATTTAGAGGAAAAAATAAGAGTCAAACTTCGTTGTGTTATCCTTAGATGAAGTTATTGTGGTAGATAATACTTCTTGGGTATGTATGCATGTGTATATTGTACACCAAAATTCTGCTAACCTCATCTACTCTGTGTTCATAAAATGAAGGAGAGTTGGGCATCAAAAAATCTATTTGAACTAGTTAAGAAATCTTTGAATGAAATTAGAGGTATGGATTTCACAATTACCAAAAATTTTGTGTGTAGGAACTGATGGAGTTTTAGTAATGCAAGGTCACAGGAATGGTATTTGCGTAAAGTTACAAACTACTTGTTCACCATACATGATTGACATTCATTGCATGACCCAAAAAATGAATTTAGTATTTGAAATTGTAAGCAAGTTTGCTTCAATATCAAAAGTTGAAAATCTAGTCTACGAGTTCTACTCATGTACTTTTGCCAAAGTCCCAAATTTTTTGCAGAATTTTAAAATTTTGTTGAGGGAACAATAGGAGGAAACAAGCTTATTAAGGATGTTGATACCAGATGGATCTCCTTGCATGGACCAACACAACAATTTTTTTTAGAATATCGATCCTTGATTGGAGTAATATACTAACATAGCAACACAATAGACAAAGATCCTGACCTCTTGCATAGGTTAAGCGATATAGAGACACTCTTAACTTTATTTGGTTTTCTCCCCATGCTAGATGAAAGGAAAAATCTTGTGAAAAAATCCCAAGACAAAACTATGTATATTCATGAATTTACTAAACTACGTAGAATGACATGCACGACCCTCGATAATCTATATCTATCAGATTATCTATCTCAAAGTCCAAAACTTATAAGCTGGAAGTTAATTATATATTTGAACAATCCTAAAAATTATTTACAACTTAATGCAAGTGGGGAGTTATGCGTCTTTGTACATGGATTTGAGATACCAATGCACTATTGTACGATGGTCAAACACTCCACCAAAGAAGTACCTATTACAAAGGAAGATTTCAATGAAATTGTTAAAGCTATAAGTGGTATTTTAAAATCTATTACAAAATCTCTTTGCTCAAAGATTCTTGAATGATTCCCTTGAGATGAAATACTTGATGCCATGTCTATTGTGTATCCTCAATTTTGGATCCCAGGCCACTTTCAAAACCTAGATTTTTTTTCATTAAAAAGTAATTACCTTGGTTGAATTCTTTTTGAAAAGTTAATAATATAATGGATAGAAAATAGAAGGAATTATAAATGAAACTAAGCTTAGAGAACAAACTTCCCATTTTGCAATAAGTATGATTGACCAGTTTGACTCCATGGAGAATCCCATGCAAGTGGGATCAATAACAAGGGTTTGGGAAACCTTTGGTCAAAGTGAAATATTGTGTGATTCATTATCAAAATATTTCAAACTTGTTGATTTATGTCAAATAATGATATTGGGTTTGGTGGAGGATGAGAGCATTTTTAGTGCATTGGAGTTTTGAAATCAAAGATAAGAAACAAACTTGACAATAATTTGGAAAATTGCTTGAGGATGTATATAACTAGATACAATATCCAAAGTTTTCCTTTTCAAAGGGAACTCATAATATGGAAGTCCATATGTGAAAGAAAAGGGTTGTGCAACACTTCAAACATTAGTGGCAGTGGCACAAATGATAGTGACACAATGAATGCTAAACTTGAGATACAGTTAAGTGGATATACGTAGGGTGAAGGAAATGAAGACCAGACTCAGAGTCAAGATGACTCTCAATCTCATTGTCAAAGTGATGACCAAGAGGTGAATTGGAAAATGCAAGGGATTTAGAATTTTTTAGGTATTTATACTGCATTTCATTAATCATATTCCAAACTGTCGTTGACGATATTTTATATTGTATTTCATGAAATTGTGAATTATATTGAATAAATTAATGTATTAGTATTTTCCATTGTTCCAAATTTCCAATGTAGAATCTAGATTCTAAATTTTAACGGTTGTCCAGGGATTTAACAATTTATAGATATTTAAATTTTATACTGCATTTCATGAATCATAGATTCATATTCCAAACTGTAGTCGATGGTATTTTATATTGTATTCCATGAAATTATGAATAAGATTGAATAAATTAACATATTATTAATACTTTCATGTTTAAATTGTGTCATACTTATAAGTTTTACATGTACTCAATGATTCATCATTCAAATCAATGCTTAATAACATATTAACAACAGTAGCATATACAACATTAGCAAATCGTTTAATGTGTATCTAGTAGTAGAAACCAAAAAATTTCTTCAATTGAGAAAATAAATAACACAGATAATTGAACACATTAATGAATTTGAGTTTTGTATTGATTTTCAAATGAAGGAATACATAGAGGCAATGCAAAATCTTGCTCAAAGACAACTATGCATAGAGCTGAGTTGGAAACTCATTATCAAATCATTCTATCAACTTTTGTAGCATGCTCCACTGTTCATCTGATGGAAGTGTCATTTGTTGCAATTGATAGTGTTTGACTTGAAAATTTGTTAACAATTCATGATTGAAATTAGAACTTGACTTGAATGTTTCAATCAAAGTTGTATTCAAGGTTATCAGTGGTTTGATGGAATCCAAATAGTTCGCCTCATCTAGGTTCTGAGGAAACTGGTCTGAATCTATCTTCCTTGTATCCTCCATCTTCTTTTTTAAATCATCCTTTCCAATAAATTGCTCTATTATGTCAAAAGCATTTGGCAAACCAAGCTTTCTCAAGTTCCTTACCTTTTTGTCCAACTTCTTCATTGTTTTTGCAACTTGGTCCATAAATTCCTTTGTTTCACGTATTCTCAAACACTTTTGAATTATAGATGATACCTTCATCGAGACATCAATTTGGTCATTAATTCCTTTTTATTTCAATCCATTGTCAATGGCTTGTAGACTATTTGTAAAATTCGATTCACAGTTTTCTCTATTGAAATCACATTTTGTTGTCCCCTACATATTTCTTGAGCTCCCTATTATGTACTATCAAATGATCAATCAATTGAAACAATTCACACAAATGATCAATTATTGCAGTATTTCCTCCCAAATCTTTTGTTTTATATGCCTCATTATTTCTATACAAAATATAGTTAACTTATTAGATGAGAAGACTTTATTTCATTTTTTTTCTTCCCTTAGCTATGTTGCCAATATTTTAGTGGTTTTTCTTTCTTCCTCCATTTTTTGTTCCCAATGTTTTTCTTTCACCAAGTTTTGTTTTAATTTTCTAAAGTAGATTTTTCATCATCATATTTCTTTTGCCTCTCATATAGCCTTTGCTTCAGTTCATTCAATTCCACCTCTATTTGTTTATCCTCTTTGCTTGTAGATGTAGAGGCAATTTTTTTATTCTTTTTTCTAATTCATTGCTCTTGTTATTTGTTGATTTCCTCTTTGCTTACTCATTTTCTACGCCTTCTTCTAAATTTTCTATTTGAATCTACATCCTTTTTTATCTCTTGCTTTAGCAATGATGTGTACACCAATTCATTGTTCTTTTTTGATAAATTAATTTTGTCATAATTTTTGTATCCAAAAAAATCCAATTGAAAACTGCTCAGATAAAATTCAGAGTGATCCATCTAATTCTCTGATTTATTTTAAATTGTAGGAACAACAAACATGTACTCCATGATTTTTGTATTTGGATCAAATGTGGGCAATACCTTGGTTGTTGTAGGCTCTTAAATTATAGTAGATGTAATCTCTATCAGTTGTTTCCTTTATTTTTTATACATTTCTAAAAAAATTTAAACTCGTCATTGTAATCAAAACCTGGGGTTGTAGACATAATGGAATGCTTGAATGGCGAAGGAGTACTTGTAGTGATGGGAAAATCTCCAATTATCCAAGATTGAGCTCAAGGCCTAGGATTAGCCATTGATGTTGCAATCACACTAACTAGAGAAGTTATTGGAAATAAATCCTTTGAGGTGGAAATTAAGGTAGTGGTGCTTGTACTAGTAGTTGGACTTAGACTTGTTATAATCCTTTTCTTCTTCAAAAATCCGTTATCATTGTGTGTTTGTGTAGTATCTTGTATTATTGGCCTCTTGTGTGTAATTTTTTGTTGTAGCACATGTTGACCACTACTAGTACTACTACCCATACCATCGCCACTAGTGGTAGTGCTAGTAACACTAGATTCTCCACCATGGGCATGTCCTAGTTGTGATTGTACCTAACCATGAGGATTAGGAATTGAATCTATAACAAAATGAATTGTTTAAGTTGTCCCTATATGCCCTTGGGCTTTTTATTAGCTCCAATACCTTACAAATAACTAGGTTTTCTATGGCCTACCTCTATTGGTTCCCAAATGCCTTGTCCTTTAGACCCCAAACCAACACCTTCATAACCCAATTTTTCGGCTATGGCTACTCCTAAAGTAAATGATTGTTTTGTGGTATCACTTGAACTAGATTTGAATTTTCTTGTAATTATACACTTTGTTCTTCCCTATTATTATTAGATTTATCATCAGTTTCTTCAAATTTAGAGGGATGCTCTTTATTCCATAAATTGCTAAAATAATAATCTTCTTGGATCTCTTGAAACACTACACTAGTTTTTGGTTCACCTAGATCCTTCCTCATAGACCAAAAGGCAGTAATTTTTTATCGTGTCTAATTTTTTTCTTTACAATCCCTTTTTAGAGAATCTCGTATTTTTTTACTTTAGTAGATGGTAGATCACTTTCTTTATAAAAATTATCATACCTCCTGATTTGCTTCCCTACTTTTCTCTGTTGGTGCAATGCCATAATTTTTGCTAACAATTGTTCAAAATAAATACCTTTCTTAACAACAATATTCTCCATTGCTATTTTGACCTCATCCCAAGAATCCTTATTTTTAAAGTTTTCAAGCAAGGGTTTACTTTCATGTTGAATTCTACTTGAAACATTCTTATTGGCCACAATATTTGATTTAATGGTGTCACATGGATCATACTTCCAGTGAGAGACAACATCAAATTAAAAAAAATTAAAAAGTTCATGTACCACACTAAATGCTTTTCTCTTGAATGTGAACCCTCCACATGAAAAAGGTAAAGAAGGAAATATGCTCTTATTTTTCTAATTGACAAAGTATAGTTGATTAGTAATCTCCATCTGCCATACATATTCCAATGCGAAAATCCTTTCTATCACATGTACTAAAAGTTTCTATGACTCAACTCATGATCCATAAAATCTTAGCATAGTATATTCTTCCATTAAGTACCAATCAACCAATTGTATTTTTTTTCCTAGTTGAATGTAATTTCTACAAGACTTGGGAAATCTAGGCATTGGAGTATTTTTAATTGCTTGATACAATGGAGCCAAAAAGTAGTCTACAAAATAATTTTAGTTCCTTCGATAATCATGCATCTTTATCTTAGTGGTCCAATCATATACTAGAGCCATTTTTTTCCTCAACATTCATATAGGGCTGAATTTGAAGCTTGTTGGTCAAAAACATTCCACTAAATTTGAATAGAAAAAAATGGCACAAGTAGGTTGTGAACCTAAATATCTTAGTGGAACCTCCTCTAATCATTAAAAATTGTTTATGGATGGATTCTACAATGTTCTCAAGAAAGTTATATTTGACAGGCCGCTTAGCATAATGAATATTAAATACCATTTCAAGGAGGCTTACACCCACTTCCTGATTGCTATCCAGTCTAAGGAAAAATGCTAGCATGGAAATAGTATCCTGAACCCATGGTTTAAAATTTTTCAAATCATAAGAAGGCTTATGATTATTTTTGAATAAGTTACTATGAAAATCTTGAACTATTTTTTGGTAGATGGTCAGTGCTCCCGTCGAGATTAGTGGAATGGCTTAATTGCCTCCCGGGGATCTGTTAACTTTGATGGTTGTATTAGACATTAATAGTTCGACCTTTAGGTGAAATGGAAACCATGGGGCCAACAATTGGTATCAAATCCAAAGGTGTCAAATTCGAATCCCCTCAGGTAACACTGAGGGGGAGATTGTTGCTAGATGGTCAACACTCCCCTCAGGATTCATGACATGGCTTAACTGCCTCACGTGGATCTGTTAACTCTAGCTGCAGTTGTATCAGGCATTAACAAGTCAACCTTTTGGTGCAACAAAAACCGTGGGGCCAACACTATTTTAATTAGAAAAGTATTTTTCTCCCCTTCATCAGTTGCTTCATAATCACTAGCAAGATTTTCTAGGTCAATGTGGGCGTTTCCAAATTCTTCGATTGTAAACCCCAACACATTTCAAAATTCTTCTATAGTAATGGATAACATTTCTTCTTTGCTATCTTTATTAACAATTACTTTTTTATTATCATTATAATTGTGGGCACAAGCCATGATAAATTCTAGGTAAGGGAAAACCCCATGTAACATCATGCACCCCATTCCAACTACCCACGGTGCAGTGATATTATTAATTGGCATTTTTTTACTATTGGTAGTTTGCATTTGCTTTAAAACCTTATTCTCACATGAAAATATAAGTTATGAGGTAAGCCTACCATAGATTCCAAGATCATAAATATCATGGTATTCATCCGTGAAACCTAAGGTTTTAAGCACTCCAATATAATTTATTATTCTATTTGATATTTCTTTGCCTTTCCCAATAGCTGGTATGATAGTGGTGGTAGACATGCTTGTACAGTGTGAACTCTCAAGTTCTCAACCCTAAACCCCAAGATTAAAAAATTAGGAAACAATGAAACGTAGGATTTTTGTCTTTCACTTACATGGATTTTGATTCTTGAAAAGATGAATACAAAGACATTGACAAGCTTGGACTAGCTATGTTGGAATCTAGAATCTCCCTAGTGCACTACAATGAGAAATCTCCCTGTGTCTTGAACCTCTCACTTAAAAATAAAATCACTTAGCAGTAGAAAGTTCACTTATTTTTATTTCTATTTTTCTTGAATATTAAAGTGAATGAAACATGTTACCATCAGACTACATAATTAGTACATTACAATTTTGTACAAACACTTAGAATTAAATTCAACAGTTATCTTATATTTCTAAACCTTCTGTTAATAAATCACTTTCGGTGAGAGGTGACATCATTCAAATGTCCCATCTCAAATAAATTATCAATTTTTGATCTTTGTAAATCTAATAGTTATAGGGTGATTCTGGAGGTTTGAGTTTGCAATCCTAGCTCACTCTATGCATTACATTTCAAACTTCAACTACAACCATCCATTAAATGTTCATCAAACGGTTGAGTAACTTATGATATAAACGTATGTTTTAAAGTGTGCTAAGATAAAAATCCTCATGAGATTGTGCCATGTGTCATCATTCGGTTGCTCACAATCCTAGCCTTTGATAGAAAACCCATTGGAGACATTGAGATGAGTCCACATGTCCTTATTTCATGATTTCAAGAGTCACATATAGATCTTCTTGAATCATCTCATGCACCTGTGAAATCCCTTTAAAAATAATGACATTGACACCTGTCCCCTTTCCACAGTTCCATGGAAATTAACTTAACCTTTATAAAACTATCTGCAAACTCATGGAATCATGCTGAAAGGAAACCACTAAAAAGGAGTCAAGTGTCAACTCTTTCGTACTTTCATGGGTGTTCCATTCCTAAATAAAATGCTTCATGCAAATTAGCGGAAAGGCATAATATGCAATGGGAACCATATATTAAGTATGGGCTCACTTAAGCCATTTAATTAAGCACATGCAAGATCTTATTCTTTAAGTGAGTACTAGGAGAGGATCAAGGGGATGGTAAATTAGCATTACAAAGGACTTAATAAAAAGACTAATGACATTGGGAATCCGAGGAGGAGGTAAAAAAAAAATAGAAATAAGGTGTAGGGTAGAGAAAACTAGGTAGGGATTTTTAGGGTTTTTGAACCTAAAGTCACATATAAAGCAACATTTTAGCAACATTATTTCAAGAGGAGGTTCACTAATCTTGAGTATTTAGGAAAAAGAAGAGTCTACAAGGAGTGAATGGTTCTCAAATACCTCAAAGGATAAGCTTAGGTGACAAAGGATGGCTAAGGGGATTTTCTACAATATTTTATGTTTTATGATAGGTTTTGGGGAAAGGAATTCAAAAGTCAAAAGAGTAGGCCTCAAAGGTCTTGGGAGCAAGTTGACTAGCTCTCAACTAGAGGATGACAGTGCGATGCACGAATGTCCCCGTGACACATTGTGGTCTCGTATAGACCAAAAATAGGGCAAGCCTACTAAAACACATAAAGCCTACTGACAACTCAAGGACTGAAATATAACTATTTAACTAAGCTAATAAAATGCTAAAATGATAAAAAGTATAATAAGAAGAATACTAAACATGTAAGAATCAAACTAATGAAATGAAATAACAAGAGATAAAAGAGAGAAATGAACTCACATGAGGTCCAATGCTATGTAGCCGCCTACAAACCTTCACATGGATAACCTGCATACATAGAGATAATGAAAATTGTTGGGGTTGTTTTAGGTTTTTCCTTGGTCAAACCCCTATTTTGGTGTTTCCACCTCCATGGAAAACCAAGAAGACAAAGAGATAAAGAAACAAATGATAGAAAACAAAGAGTGCTAAGATAAAAAAATTAGACAGGGTTGGGGCCCTAGCTTGATTGGCTAAATCTTTCCTGTTGCAAGAGGTTGGTCACAAGGTCAAGTCTCCCCCACCCCCATGGTACTGGAGGGTGTGTCGTGCTAGTGCTGCCAGTCACGTTAAAAAGTTTACTAGGTGCATTGCAGTTTATAAGGGGTCATGCTACCTGATTCCTGCAGTCTAAAAAAAAAAGAAAAAGAAAAAAATTAGACATGTTAGATATCAATATGCTACCAAAAAAATATGATAATGCAAGTAAAAGATCATTTACCATCCCTTTAACAAGCTTGTAAAGCTAAAATAGAGTGCAACACTTGAGAGATCCAAGATGTTGATGTAGGAGCCAAGAATGTGCAAAAAGCTTGAGAAAAATGGTGTAGAAGAGCTTGAGAGAATGAGAATACAAGGAGAATGAGAGATGAAATATTGAGAGATAGTTGCAAGAATGAATGGAATAGCGAATGAATGAGTTTGAATAAAGAAATGTATGCAAAAGGGCCATTTTTGAGTGTGTTTACGACCATTGAGGTGTTACACTTCGTGGGAAGGAAAAAGTGTAACATCCCAATGGCTACAAACCCAAGAATCTTATTAGGATGTTCACACAACACACAAATGTCTGCACATCATGAAATCATCCCGAAAAAAATTCCATCAAAGATCAAAAGTGACATGTTCAAGGAAAAAATTGAAGGCGATAAGAAGGGGGATTTACTTTATCATCTTTATTAGGCTAAAGTGGGGGTTATGTAGTGTGAAATTGCATGGGGGTACAATTTTATGAAATTACATTTTTCCCCCACTTTAGCGAGCATATATATTCTAAACATGTGTGAGCTAAAGTAGAAAGAGGCTGAAGAGAATATACCCAGGATGAAGATGATGCAGGTCTTCAATCCGATATATGCAATGTAGATAAGTTGAGCCAGGATGCGAAGATGACTAGGTCTTCCATCTTGCAAAACTAACTATAATCTCACCACAAACATGTTAGCTACAGACAAACATGTTAGGAAAAAAAGTGAAAAATAGACATGATAAAATTTCATAGACATGACATGACATAATTTTATTAGATAAAAGATGGGTGCTGATAGGTGTGGCTAGCAAGGTTATAAACCATACAAGAAGAATATTATCCTTTGGCTACTGCAAATTGTGTTGCAGGATAGTCACAAAAAAATACAAGACAAGTCTAGTCAGGTTGCCCCCAAGCTAGATGATGAGACATAAGAAATCAAGATAAGTTTTAGTTAATATTTTTGAAACTTTTTGAAAATTAAGTAGGTATGATATCCCCCCTTAGAATGGTTTGTGCTACACAGAGGAGCACATTCCATTCTAAGGAGAAGAGAAAGATAAAGAGATGTTGTGGCACCAGATACATAGCAAGATGTATTTATGGAATGTTGTCATGCAAGGGACAACACATAAAATACACAACACCATGAAATAGAAAAGTAGAGATGAAGAAATCAAGATCATAGGGGGATCCAATTATTTGGGGCTAGAACCAATCATAGATATAGATAGATAAATATAGTATAATATGTATGAACTGTCATCACCCCCAAATAGATCAAAATGGGAAGAAGAGCATAGAAAGACAAAATAAAAATTTGGGTCAACATGGAAAAGGTTTAAATTCCCCAATGCTTTGTATCATTCCTAACATGAAAAAACAAAGTGCATGACATATAGAATAATGATGATAAAAAAAGAAGTGTACGATAGATTTTTTCTCCTATATTCAAGAACCTACAAGGGTAGCAAGGGTCCTCTAGGAAAGAGGGAAAACATTAATAAACAAGAATGGGAGAACACAAACAAACACACAAGGCTAATCTAGAGATGAAGAGAAGGTACTGCTCTATTCCGACAACTCCAACAAGTCATCTTTCTCCTAGTCTAGATCACTATAAGGGGATGGAAGATAAGACTATAGAGGGAGAATAAAAAGAGTGGTTCCAATTGAATCGCCTGTAGAAAGAGCCAAGGAAGAATCCCCCTCGAGGTCTTCCTTGTCGAGCTCGTGCGAGACTATTGTCATCAATCTAGTGAAGATGGATGACAAAATCAGAATGTCCTCCAACGAGTCAAACATGCACTTCTCTAGAATGAAGTGATGCAACTAAATAGGAGAAGGATGAGAAAATTGAGAGTCACTACCAACCTTGGGAAGAGGGGCAATAATAAACTCTGGGGAAGGAAGCATTGTTTCTATCACAAGGATAGTAAAAGCCAAGGTGCAACAAGACTCAAAAGATAGAATAATTTTTATGACCATCATTTGAAATGAGGTAATTCTCCAACTTGCACTTCAACAAAGGATGTGGGATCCTCATAGAAAAAGTGGAAGAGGGAGAAGGTGAAGAAGCCACATAAGACACAACCTTGGTAAAAATCATGTCAACAGGCTGAGGAAAAGGAGGTGATCGGGGGCGGCTTGTAGAAGGAGCGATGAACACTTGCACCCTCTTGGGGTGAGGTTCATCAAGATCCATTGGGGAAGCTAGAAGCAACACAAAGGCGATGGGAACAAAAGAAAAAAGAGAAGAAATGATAGGAGTAGGAGAAGAAATAGAAAGAGGAGGCTCACCCTCGGTCTTCTATGAAGCTTCATGCTCCTTAGCCAAGCCACGTCGATGAAACTTATGCTCACATGTAAGCTAGTTATGACAGATATGGGATCCAAGAGGTGTAGCTTGAGAAGATTCAAAGGAGAAACCTCTACAACCATTATCGACGAAAGAGTAGGATCTTGGGGAGGAATAGGCAGGGGAGGCACAAAGACATGAAGAGAGACATGAATCTCGACGACGAGCCTCTTTCCTTTTTCTGCCTTGGGAGTATGTGGAGGAATAGGGGAGGCCTCAGAGGCTGAGATGCAGGAACGACTACATGGGAATGCTTCCCCTTACCATATAGAGTGGGTTAGGAGATTGTGGGAATAATCGAGAGCTAGAAGGTTTTGACTTCCATAATGTGTGAACCTTTCCCTTTCCTATTCCAAGCACAATAGAAGGAACAAAGGACACCACCAGAGGTTGGGAAGTTGTAGAAGAAGATGAGGAAAAAGTAGAAGGCCTAGGGGGAAATATCTTGTTTGTACTTACCCTTCAGAGGGGCAAAGGATGAAGTATGCTACGGTGCACACAAATAATCCTTTAGACAGATAGCATGAGCAAAAGGTGGGAAATCACATTTAGGAACTAAACCTCCAATTTTATACCTAAAATAGGCCTTGTATAACAAGTCCCCTCTAGGTGGAAAAGGTCCAACTAGAGTGGGCCAAAATTGATCAAGGGTGAAGCCCCCACACGACACCAATGGCTTGTATCTAGTGTCCTGGGTAGTGTACATTGTGCCCTCATGAGGAAACTTTAGGCATTTGTGGATAACAAAGGCAACCACATTCATAGATACTATCCATGAGATTCCTAGTATAACTCTAAAGAGGTCATACTCTAGTATCATGACAAATGGAACTTCCAAAGTTTTAGGTTCAACTAGGATTGATAAAAAAATGAAACTAATGGGTGGGGAAGAATGACCATCATGCGTATAGAGAATTGTCTGTGACTCCTCGTATTTCTCCTTATGAAAATTATTTATGAAAAGATTCTTCTCTATGATAATATTGACCTAACTTATGGGGTCGACTATGGCACCAGTTATGACATTATCATTGACACAAGCTAGTATATACAACGGGGAGGGCTCTTCATTGAGAGGCAGGTCATGCAGTGTAAATATTATATCAAGTAAAATATCCATGTGGCCTATAGAATGAACATGAGTAAATGAAACCATGTTCACATACTCAAATGGATTTAGATTGGCAGAAGAAGAAGCAGGTGTAACAAGATTAGCAGAATGGGATGGAAAGGGATCTGTGTAAATCTACAATTGGCTATTAGGTTTTGCTATAGATTTATTAGAGCTTTTCTTTTTACCATCAAGTTGGATGGTACCATTCTCAATGTGGTCTTGTATAACATGGTGAAGATGCACACATCACTTGATATCATGACCTAATAATTGATGGTATTGGAAAACTTATGCACATCATACCATTAAGGATAAGACTTAGAAAGGGGTATGATATCTAGAAGAGAAATTACACCATCTTTTAATATTTTTGTAGGACATTTGTATAAGATTCAAACAATTTTGTAAAAAATCTATTTTATCTTGCAAAACTCTTATTAGTAGGAATAGACACCATGTTTGCTACCATTTTATTTTTCCTTGACTCTCTAGAAATAGACATGGCTAACTGTCCATCCAAATAGGAGGATGAGGAAGAATCCTCATACCGAGTAACCATCTATTGATACTCATGTAGCACAACACACAAATGAGCGAAAGAGAGATATTTCTTTAGAAGAAATTTATCTTGCAACGCTTGTAGCAAGTTCCAAATAAACACATGTTGTACGTCATAATTTGGCATGGCATAATATTTGAAAAATAGGGCTTGGTAACATGCAACAAAATCAATTACTTTCTTGTATGCACCTTGCTTACATTAGACAAGATTGGTAAAGGTGACTTTTGGTCCGATATTAGCTTGGAATTACTATAAGAATTGATTTAATAGCTAGTCAAAAGAGAAGATAGAGTTGTAGCATCATAAATTGTCACCCCTGACAATTTCACACTATGTTCTGCTCCCCTTTAATTTATTGGACTTGGTTAAGCAATTAATTTCCTAAATTATGCATTTCATGGCTTATTTTAAATATTTTCTAACAATTTGCAAGCATAAAACAAATGCTCTCATTTAATACTTTGTCCTTAACACTTTAATTTTAAAAAATAGGGTTGGGACACTAGCACCTAGGGCACATATATCCCCCTATTTTGGATCCAAATTCAAATATGTTAGTGTCAATATTTTATTATTTGAAATTCAAATGTCTAAAGTCGGCTATCAGGATTTAATTTTTGAGAAATTAGAATAATAGTATATAAATACCTAGTTATTGCATCATTTCAAATTTATCTAGCAATTTGGATAATTCATGATCAAGAAATTATCAAGAGAATTATTCAACAAGTTAAGAGTAGCCATTAAAGGGTTTTATTGCAAAAATTCAAGATCCAACATCATGTCAAAGTTTATGCAATTTTTTTCATGTTCATGTTTTCATATTGTTTGTGAAGGCTAACTCTTAATAGGTCTCCAAGAAATTCAAGCCAATCAAGCAAGCAAGATTCAAACCTTGAGCTGATGTGTATGACTTAAGTCCTTCAAGGAAGCCATTGAAGGGTGGTGAGTTACAACACCTTGAAATTTCATCATTCCTTCTTTTTATTTATCAATTATCATTGATATTGCTATTATGGAAGTGGAAACACTAAAATGGGGTTTAACTAAGGCAAGCCCTTAAATGACACAACCTTTCCTCTCTCTTTGAATGTGCAAGTTTCATATCTAAAGAGCATTGAAGGAAGTTTGGGGATCATTCATTCATTGTTGTAATTGAAACCCTACACCTTGAAAACTTATGGAAACTTAATTACAAAATTATCTGACAATGATCCGATAAAATTGTAGACGAGAAACGAAAGTGTAGATCTGACATCAAAGGACTACAAAAACATATATGAGTTTTCCCTATTAAGATAGTGGCACCTGAGCCGCCTATGTCCCAAATAATTAAGATACCATAATGATGAACTATTAAGGACAAGAGATAGGGTTTTAGGAGTCTTCAAAAAAATTGAGATGTTGAATATTCCTATTGGAAGTTGTCATTGATGTCAACATTGATGTTTGCATTGTTTTCATTGATTTCAAAACTGATGTTTGTGTTGTTGTCTTTGATGTTAACACTAAGGAGATTGTTGGTACCTATTGTCAACACTAGTTACTAGTTGTAATTGAAGTCAACACTTGTGTAACATGTTGTTAGTCCTTGGCATTGGTTGTATTTGTTATATTTAGTTTGGAATAACATTGGTGATGTCATGCCTTATCAAAGAAGAAATAAGTTCATGGTTTATGTCACGCCCTATCAAAGAAATATTGTTGATGATCATATAATACATTATTACTATCAACAAAGTTGATTTCATAATGATATATTTAGATGAGGATTAGAAGCATTAAGATGAGGATTAGATGCATGAATAATGTTGGAGAGATGTTTTTGAAGGTCCATAGTATGTCTCTTTCTCTCTCCTAATGTTCCTGATAATATGTGTTGTTGAAAGAAAGATTTTTTCTCCACGTGTTACTCAAATATTTTTGGTTCAAGACATTGCATTGAAGTTTGTTTGGGAGAATGCTTTGAATTCCTCCACTATTGTAGTTATTTTCTTGTGGTTTGGTATTCAATGTCAGTTCTCTATGTATGTTGCACTCCTATATTTTTAGGTCACCTGTGTTGTCGGGGAGAGTTCTATGAATTACATAAGGTTAGTAGTGTTGCTAGTTGATTGGAATGGTCCTCTACATTTCTCCACATTGATATCTCTACTCCCAAAACTCGGCGAATGTGCTTACAATGTTTGTGCAATATCTCAGTTCCAATGTCATATGTTGAAGTAGTTTGTAAGTTTTTCTAAAAATGCTACATCATCTCGTTATGTATTTTGTGTTTCTTGAATAGAGTTTTTTGTACCTGTTTGATCTGTAGTGGTTTTTGATGGAATAACTATAGGAAATGAGTGTATGGAAGTAATTTTGGATGTTCAAGGAACATCCCTATGTGATCTGCATGTTTTTTGATAGGATTCTTTGGTGTTGCATTATGTCTTGAATTGGATTTCTAGGTTATTTATGGATATCTGGCCGACAGGGCCTATTCCTTTGCTTATGTCATGTTCTTGGGGGTCTATGCTAGTAATGGAAGATGTTTCATGATAGTTTTGGGTCTTGACCTATCCTATTTAAGATCGCATCAAGTAAAATTCAATTGAAAGAGAGTTTATGAGACAACCGGTTATGTGCTTCAATGTTCTATCCACATGTTTCCTTGATACCGACTTAGGTTGTCAATGTTTTCCTACATGTAAATCATTTTGGATCACATTGAAAGAAGTGCTAAGATATTTTTTGTGCTCTCTATCTTTAGGATAGGACCACATTATTCTTTTGTGGCCAACCAACTATATTGTATATTCTCTTCCTAGTCGACCTAATTAAAGACTTGAAGGGTTGTGGTAGATATAAATGCAAGATCATTTTGGATGCAAAAAGACATAAAAGTGTACAAGTATGAACAAGTGAATGTGTGATTTGTATTGAATATCTAATCAATTCAGTGCTAAAAGATTGGGAAAATAAAAGCTCAACTATGCTTGAACACCTCAGTCAATAGAGAGTTGTGTTGGTAATTGTTGTAATTCTCTTTAAATATTATTGTATCCTTCTCTGAGATAGCGAATATCATCAAGTCCCTATATCTTACTCCTGGATTTGTTTGGTACAGTGCTATAAGTCCTATGTGTATCTTTCCCTAGGTAGTGAGCCTTAAATTATGAGTTATCTCTCACTGTGGTTTTTGCCTCATTGACGTTTTGTGTCTCGTTGTACATGTGTGTGGTCTCTATTTCCATATCTTTGTTTCTAATCTAATTACTATCTTTCATTAGTTGTTAATCAATCAGATATGCAAAATTTGTAAAAATCAGACTCTGTTTGAAAACTCTTTTCAGATGTGGGTGATCTATGCGAAAAGAGAATCAACAGAGTGAGCTGGTTCTCTGAAAGATGAGTCCTATTCTAAATAACCTTCTTGGAAAAGAGATAGAGAATAAATGAAATTAAAACCTATGACTTAAAATGATCCTCAAACTTAATAATGACTTTGATATTTCACCCACAACAGTCTTTAGAAAACAACAATAAATTCACAATCTCTCATGAACACCAGTGCAAAATTGATTTGCATGAAGGTTTAGATTTAAACACAACATGTAACCTGCAACAAATGAACTTTCCGCATTGATGATCTGCAATAATAGGACATAAAGAGGATCTGTAAACATGATCACAATATAAACATCATACTAAAACTACAAGTTGAGGCATAAATTGGAGATAGGAATGTTGCTTTTATTAGATGGAGTGAAACTCTCAAAAACTGAGTACAAAGAATTTTACAAGCTCAAAAATATGTAAGAGCCAGAAACTAGAATCTAAACTGAGAAAAAGAAGAAAGCTAAGTCTTCTTCAAGATATAACCCTCCAAAACCCTAATCCAAACTCACCAAGAAAGCTCAAGGAAAAGGTATCAAAAATGTCTCAAAAGTTTGCATAAAAGCAAAAAAAACTCACTTTTTCCATGTTCACACTGTCCATCCTCTAAAAATAGACAAAATATGCTTTTAAAGCAAATAAAACACCCTATCCATCCAACAGGCAACTCAAATCCAACCCAAGAAGACTCAACCCCAATCTGCTAAAAAAAGCAAAGAGATAAAAACAATTTGCTTTATCTTTGCTTTACATGATATGCAAATTTCACAATTTGACTAATTTTTGCAACTAAAGATTTTTTTGAAAATCTTTTGCAAAAAATTACAACTTATATCTCCATTTACAATGCTTGATTTTTCTCAAAAATCATAAAACATACAAAGCACATCTCTCCTCATCAATATTCTAATAGATTTCTTTAAAATCAATTGAAAATAAACCCTAAGTCTCATTTACAATTTTAATGTTTTTTCTCCAAAACAATTGAAACCTAGGATATCTATCAATCTCCAATTCTACTTAAGGCATTATTGATTAGAACCCTAAAACCTAAGCCATAGAAATATTTCATCAAGCAAACTTAAGGACTTGGGAAAAAAATCAAAATATAGAGGCTCCCCCATAAGACTCGACCTAAGGTATGCATGAAATTTAAAACAATAAGGAAAATCTCCCCTAAGTCGAATTAGGGTTGGGGAATAAAACAAAACCAAAATGAAAACCCTAAAAGCACATCATTTCTTCCTTGTAACTTTTGGAGAGAAGGTTCTTCCTGAAGGAGATACCCTCGCCATCATGCTAGGGCTTTAGCTAGAAAAGCCACCATTTGAAGCCTCCACTATTGTTGTTTTGGTCGAATCCTCACAAATTTCTGACGGTAAGCATATTTGCAGGCTTCTTGTGGGCTTTATTGCTACATCTTTTAGCAGATTTTGGCCATAAGGCCACGGCCATATATGTGTATTTATTTGACTTTACTCCATTTTCCTGTGCTTTGTTTTTGTTATTTCTGTGTTCCTTTATATGAGCTCGACTCTTGATCTTGAAGGCTTTGTGTGAGCTCGATTGAGGCTTCTTTGATCTTATACAGGAAAACAATGGTAAGCCATTGTTTTTCCTTATTATTTTCATTCAAGCAAAGCTTACAAATGCAAGAAAATTATGACAGGTCGCAAGCTTGATATGAGTCCTTGATGACATTTATGGAAGAACCCTCCTTTTTCACATTTAAGTTGATCTTTAGGATCTGATGGCAACTCAAAGGGGTTTATCTTTTGGGAGTTGATGAACATTTACGATCCAAGGGATCCCTCCAGGCCGCGACCACCCATTCTCAAACTAGGCATTTGGAAACCTTTCTGGGCTCGACCCAAAAGATCATTTGTACATTTAACACTTCTAAAACAAAAAAAAAACATATGGGTATCTGTAATTTTGAAGAAAATGTACCTATCTTGTGATTTCTCTTATGGAGCTCGACCCACCATGACTTCCTTTTTCTTTTTGTTGTTTCTCATAAAACCCTAACATGGGTGTCACTGAAAATTGTAGAATCTGTATTTTAATTCAAAACCCCACTGTGGGTATTCAAAATTTTGAAGAAATCTGTGTTTATTCCTGTATTTTCTGTTATATTTAAGCTCCACCATGAGAGCACTGTATAAATCTCACTTTTTGACAAAACTCCACTTGTTTGTATAACATTATGAAGAACACATATTCCTCTGCCTTACTGTTGAAAACCCTCATATGGGTAACCCTTGACTGAAACAAAAAACCTTATCTTACTGCTCTATTAAAATACTCATGAGGGTAAACTGCATTTGGTGACAATCTGTATAATTGATTTGAAACCCCAATGCGGGTATGCTAAAAGAATAAGCAAGAATTTGTATTATTATTTATTCAAGGCTGGGCTCAACTCACCATAGCATTCGGTAGCATAATTTTGAGATACAACACCTATGGGTATTTCTGTACAAACTTATTTTAAATTCTGGCTACTTCTGTTCATTTCCCTTCAATCAACATGTATAATTCTGCCCCATTCTCTTTATAATTATTGCCCCCCTTTTTCATTGTATAGTAGCTTGACCTTGCAGACTTTAGTTTACATGTCTTGATCTTTACATTATTTTATATTATTCCAACTTGCGTCTGTAAAGCTTCTTCATGTTTTGTCATTCTCAACTTATTCTAGAAACAATCTTTCCACATTGTAACTTTTCCTTGAAAATAAACTTGATTGAGAGAAAAATTAAATTAGCAGAACAAAACCCCAAAATAATGTACTTGATTGTTTTTCTTTCAAAATAGTGATGCATAACTTAAATTTGCATTCTCAGCCAAAATAAAGTTGGTTGTTTTATTGAATTATTCACTTTCCTTTATCAAATATAGCAGTCACTGAATTGATCTTGTCATCTTATTCTGATGGAAATCTGAAACTCCTTCACATGTCTCCATGCTTGATTGCCCTTTAAAAGTATGCTCTTCTATCTGGCACTCTTCATGCATTTTTATGCTCCATTATTGAAAACTGCTTTATGCCTTGCTCTCTTCTGAAATGAAAATCTATAACATTTCTCTTTGTTGAGGCATTATGTATGCCTGTTCACTATCACTGTTGTGAGCATGAACACTGTTGATCTTTGCATGATATTATGAACATGATGAAAAAATAATACTGTGGCAGAAGAATATAACCATACAACATTGTTTGAGATGAATGTACTCAGTTAACTTGATTAAGTTGATTAAACCCACTGTTCACCTGTAGCTTTCACAAACATGTTTGACTATTATGAGTGAACAGTCAGCTTAATAACTTGATGGATGAACTCTATTTTACTCTTTCAATTGCATACTTCCTTTCTTAATGATTATGATGATTGAAATCTCCTTCTTAGCCCACTTGTAATGAATAAGGGGCAGCATATCGAGCTCTACCTTGTGGGAGCCTATTTTCCTCCACATGCTTGGTCTTCAAATAATAATCAACTTCATGATTTTCCCCATACCTTCTTGATTGTTTCAGTGTATGATCAGTATCATACTACATTATCGTTGATGGTTCATGTAGGTATATTCATAGTTGGAGCTCTAACATCCCTCTCTTCCTTCCTACAAGTCAATGGAGCTCGAAGAAGACAAATGGTGCACCACTTTTGCGTCGGCCATCAATCAACATGCAATGATGATTATGTTTATACTTATGTGATTATTCCTTTTATGCATCTTCCATAGTGTAGTGTGATGCTTATGATGCACTGTAATAGTTACATCCACGGATTGTGTGGATATTTGATTTCAATCTTATGCTTTTCATTTTGAAAAGAAAAATGCATCTCAATGCAAATTTGTACTATCATTTGAATTCTCGCAATCAAATGAAATTATGTAAATATGAAGTACTTTATGAAATAAATGAAAGCATTCTGTTGCTTTATCGTTGTATGCTCAATTCTATACTCCATTTGATTCTAAAATATTGAAAAGCAACTTCTGAAATTCTGTTTCCTCATTTCAATGCATAGCTATCACTTATAAAACAATAAATAAGATGCAATTAGCACTTAGCATATGCAGAAATAACTGTATTTCACTTAAGATATAACAGTATTTAATCAGCTCCACCAATTGAGTTGTAGCGAATTGGTAACAGTTACAAAAGGTGTTAAAGATTCTAATTGATATAATCTCTCTATTGTATTGCTTTGCTTAATGTTTTATTTTTATCTGTTAAAGGAGTTTGAGTTGTGCTAAAAGTTTCAAGTTTCCGAAGGGTTTAGGTTTTTGTGTAGATTGATTCACCTCCCTCTCATTATCTGAAAGTGTTCAACAATTGGTATCAGATCCAAGTTCCTTTGTAGAAGCTTAACTGCTTGAGGCAAAGATCTAGGATGGGACATGATGGTTCATACAAGGGTCCTACATTTTATGGGACTAATTACTCCTACTAGAAGATGAGAATGGAAGGACACCTAAACCCTCTTAGTTTTGGTGTGTGGAAATCAGTCAAAAATGGTTATGTTGCTCCTACCACTCCTATCATAGATCCTATTAAAATTAGATTGTATGAATGTAATGCTAAAACCAAAAATGCTATTCTATATGGATTAATTGATTCAGAACTGTTGAAGGTGATGAATTGCATTTCTGCCAAAGATGCTTGGGAGAATCTTAGTAGTATCTATGAAGGAGATTATAAAGTAAAACAAGCCAATAGACATATCTTCAAGAGAATATTTGAGACTCTATGGATGACATATGATGATGACATCACAAGCTATATGCTTTGGGTTCAAGAAGTTGTTATTGACATTACTGGTCTAGGTGGAGAGGTGAAGGAAAGTGAAATTGTGAAGAAGATTTTGAGATATATCCCAAAATATTACAGTCATAAAGTGTATTCCATTGAAGAATCCAAAGACTTGGAATAGTATTAAGTTGAGGAAATGTTCAACACTCTTACTGCTTTTGAGATGAGAGAATTTGATAAAGATGTTCCAAAAAGAGAAGCTTCTTTCAAAGTCAACAAAAATATTGAAGATGAGGCTCCTAATCTGAATAAATACTTTAATGATGTTGAAGATAACTTTGTGAGAAGACTAAAGAAGGGAACTAGAAAATACAAATGTAAGTTACCTTTTAAATGTTTCAATTATGGAAGAATATGTCATTTTGCATCTAAGTGTTCATATAAAGAATCGGTTGATGATAACAAAAGAGAGAAGATCAAAAGAAGTTTCTATTATAAGGAAGGAAATTTATCCTTTGAAGATCGTGACAATGACTCAATTGATGAATCCCTATTCATGGCTCTGAATGGAAAAAAGAACAATATTGATGAATGCAAAAGGTCTGGTACCCTGCTGAACAAAAAGACTAGTGAAAGATCTATAGAAGTATGGACTGACTTTTATGCAAAGGAAGAAGTTGATGCCTAGGTAATTGATAGTGGTTTTTCTCATCACATGACTAGTGATAGGATTAAGTTCATCAATCTCAAGAAATTTAATGGTGGAGTTGTAAATTTTGGTGATGATAATTCAACAAAAAATTGTGGAAAAGGAGATATAACAATTAATGGAAAGAATAAAACTAAAGATGTCCTATATGTCAAAGGTCTAAAAAATAGTCTCTTGAGTGTCATCCAAATGTGCAACATAGGTTACAATATTACATTTCATGCTAATGGATGTGAAATCAGAAAGGAAAGGTTCAAAAAACTTGTTGTTGAAGGAACAAGGACAAAAGGTAATGTCTATCATTTGAAGGAGGCTAATGGAAAAATCTACCTATTGGCTTAGATCGGAGAAAGTTGGTTATGGCATAAAAGGATAAGACACATCAACTTTGACAACGTGGTAAGGATTAGTTCCTCTCATGTAGTGAGACATTTTCCTAGGATAACCAAGCCTGTAAACACATTGTGCAAAAAATGTCAGATGGGAAAGCAAAAAAATAATAGTTTCAAAAGAAAGGAGTGCTTTGTTTCAATGCCTCTAGAGCTAAGTCACATTTATCTATGTGAAACTAGATGGATAAGGATCCAACAAGGTGAAAGGTACTATATGTTGCTTATTGATGATTACACTAGAATGACTTGGTTTACTTTCCTACAAGAGAAATCAAAATCCTATGATAAGTTCAAAATATTTAAAGCAATAGTAGAAAATGAAATGGATGCTAGAATCAAATGTTGAAGGTCAGATAGAGGAGGTGAATTTACCTCTTATGAATTTGAAAAGTTTTATTAAGATCATGTCATCAAGAGACATTTGTTTGCTCCTAGAACCCCTCAGAAGAATGGGGTAGTTGAAAGAAAAATAGAACTATGCAAGAAATGGATAGAACAATGATGAAAGATGCTGACCTACCAGATGTATATTGGAAAGAAGAACTTCATACTATTATATATTTTCTCAACAGAGTTTAGCTAAGGTTCAACAACAATAAGACCCCTTATGAGTTGTGGTATGGAATACCACCTACTGTTAAGTATTTCAGGGTCTTTGGTAGTAGATGCTACATCAAAAGAGATGAAGTTGATCTTGGAAAGTTTGATTCTAGATGTGATGAAGGAATCTTTCTTGGTTATTCTACCAAAAGCAAGGCATATAGATGCTACAACAAGATATTGGGGAAGATTATTGAAAGTGAAAAGTTCAAAGTAGATGAAGACTTGTGTCAGATCTCTCATGAACCTGAAGCTTCTAGATATGACATGCTTCCCTGGATTGAAGAAGAAGAAGAAACCGAAGAGAAAGAAGTAAAGGAACCATAACCAATGAAGACTCTCAAGACTCTAGCAAAAATATGTACAAAATAATCACTCTTCGGATTAGATCATTGGAGGCAAGGACGAAGGTGTGCTAACCAAGAGGAAGTTTACAAGAACCAGTGAGAAAGTAAACACGTGTTTTTTTCAAAAGTTGAGCCCAAGAACTTTGTGGATGCCAACAAAGATGACAACTAGATAAAAGAAATGGAGGAAGAACTAGACCAGATAGAAAATAATCAAGCTTTGGAAATGGCTCCCAAACCTACTGACAAGAATGTGATAGGAAAAAAATGGGTGTTTCAAAATAAGATGAATGAAGAAGGTGAGGTTGTAAGAAAAAAGACTAGACTATTTTGCAAAGGATATTCATAAGTAAAGGGAATTGACTTTGAGGAGAATTTTTCTCCAGTAGCTAGGATGGAGGCTATAAGGACATTTCTTGATCTTGCTACACATAAGAACTTCAAAGTATAACAAGTGGATTTCAAGTTAGATTTTTTGAATGGTGATCTAGAAGAAGAAGTATATATTAAGCAATCAGATGGTTTTTTAGTTATCTGAAGATCCAAACATAGTTTGTAGACTCAAAAAGGATTTATATGGTCACAAGCAAGATCCTAGAGCTTGGTATGCACGACTAGATAAGTATTTACTTTAGCAAGGATTCAAGAAGGGTAATGTAGATAGTAACCTATATATTAAAGTTCATAAAGATAAATTGTTGATTGTAGTTGTATATGTTGATGATATCATCTTTGGAAGAGATGATGATATGTGAGAAATTTGTAGAGGAGATACAAAAGGAATTTGAAATGTCAATGATTGGTGAGCTATATTTCTTTCTTGGTCTTCAAATTATCCAGCAAGATGGTGGCATCTTTATTTCTTGGGCCAAATATGTAAAGGAAATACTAAAGAAGTTTGGAATGGATGATTACAAACCTGTGGGTACTCCTATGGTGACTGGTTGTCACCCAAGTAAATCAGATGAGTCTCCAGAGGTTGATCAAACTCTCTACAGGTCTATGATTGGAGGGTTATTCTAATTAACTTCTTCTAGACCTGATATCATGCACACGGTATGTTTGGTTACTATATTTCAAGCCAATCCTAAGCAAAATCATGAAAAATATATAAAGAGGATTTTCAGATACCTAAAGGGTACTTCAGATTATGGGATTGTTGCCTCTTTTTCCCCTATAGTTAAATAAGGCAAGATGATCAAATGTTAGATCTTTAGAGGCCAGTGGAGCATTCGCCCTAGGGCCAAAGTCATTAATCTAAAGTCAAGTCACAGGGAACTCAGTGAAGAAGCCTGCCAAAATCAGGTTTAGCATAAAAACCTACTAAGGATAGAGTCGCCAAGACCCTGAGAGTGTCACAGCGAGTGTATTTCGTACTCAGGTCTCTATCAGCAAGACAAGGTCATTGTTCCAGCAACTAAGAATCTCCAGCATTGGCATAAGGATCCCCTCAGAGTAAGGTCTTGGTGAGGTTGGAAGGTCTCACCGAACGACGACTGAGGGATACACATATCGGCGGGAGCTTTTATCGTCAGGGAGATGTCTTGGCGAGTACTAAGAGTCTCACCAACAGAGCACAAAAGGAGCCCCTCTGCGTAACTAAGGGAAACATCGGCAAAGGATATCGACTTTGGTAGAATGTCTTGCCAAAGGATAGGTGTCACGTCGAGGAGATCAAATAAGGTGGCATCGACGTAAGTCTCACCGAACATAGAGGTTTTGGCATAACATTTCGGGCTCGGCAGGAAGTCTTAGCGACCAGTCATTGTCTTGCCGATGATGTGATGTCTTAGGTATGATTCTGGGCGATAGATGGACATTTCGGCAAAGGTAAATGAAGTCTCTCGGAGGTCTTAGCAAAGGCAAAAGTCTCGCCGAAGGGAAACACAAACCTCGATAAAGAAGATCTCGACAGGAGTCCCGCCAACACAGGGAACCTCAGTGTAACTATGGGGACTTCGCTGGAATGTCTCGCTGACATTCAGTGTCTCGCCGAAGGGGGAGAAGAACTCATAAAGATGCACGAGTTCGGCATGAGTCTCAATGAAGGCAAACAAATGGTATAGAGTCTCGACGAACAGAGATGGTCTTGCCGACCGCAAAGAGACCCCACCAAAGCATGAAGGGTTCGCCAACTGATGATGTCGCCCGGAGGTCATGCCAACAGCAGGAAGTCCTGGAGGCATATGAGGTGTTGTCGGCAAGATTCTTGCTGAATGATGAAAACTTCAGAACAAAGAAAGAGTTCACCGAAGGAAATGGGGTCTACAAGAGGTCTTGGCGATGATAATGGGTCTTGGCGACAGGGACAGGTTTCGGCAAGAATTTTCCTTCAGCGTATGTCTTGTTGAAAGATGAAGGAGCCACCAAGGATAGAGGAAAGGCCTCGCCAAGACTTGGGGCTTTCGCAGTAATGTCTCGGCGACCGGCAAGGGTTACGCCAACAGTATTTCATTGGGGGTGTCTTTGGCGTAGCGAAAGGAGTTCGGGAAGACCTCTTCCCGACCGGTGGGAGTCTCAACAAAGGAAAAGAGGAACTCAGATAGAATGAGGATGGGGTCGGCAGGATGTCTCGCCGACCAAGCAAGCTTTTTCCGAACTCAAAGCAAGCTTTCGGAGGAGCAGGGAGACTTCAATATGGGGTCTTGGCGAATGGAGTGTGTCTTGGCAACGAAAGCGGATGCCGATATGACAGAAGAGGAATTGGTATGATCGTTAGGGCTCACTGAGAGCTCTCAGCGATGGCTCCATGTCTTGCCGACGCTTGCGAGAGATTTAACCGCATCAAGGAGACATGATTAGTGTCTCACCGATATGCGGTTCAACAGGAGATTTTTGACCGCCCAAACGATCTGCGTGGAGTTCACTCAGCTGGTTAAAGAGTTTTGAGGGTCAACTGTGGCAGTCTGAAAGGGCATTAACAGGATGAGGGATGACGTGTCTCTGTGGCAGAATCATATCATTCATGGTGCAGCCGAAGTAGCTCAACTGGACATGATGGATTGAATAAATGTAGTAGCTGAAGAATATCTGAAGGGGCTTCTAGGAGCAGTTCTTCACATTGACACCAACAATAGGGACACGCAGGATCTTCAACATTAACTCGGCAAAGATCTAAGGGAAAATCCTTTCCCGAATCGGGATATTTTTTGTAGGCCCTAAGGGGCCGACGTACAGTCTGTATATAAGGCATTTTTTGCCTTTTTTGTAAATAGTTCAAATTATGCATTCAAAAGGAGTTAGTGATTTTTTCATCAATCCTTTCTCAATTAATGTATGTTTTGTAACTCGACTGGAATCTGGAATATAACACAGAGTTTACCTGGAAGCTACTATTAAATGTTTGCATTACTTTCATTTCTGTATTTTAAACTAACAAGTTCTTAACTGTGTTTTTCTAAAATCTATATTCATACCTAAGGCTGTGAGAATCATTTTTCCTTCTTGAGATATGCATGTAGAGCAAGCTTGTTGAGAATACTATATGAGTTTAGAAGGGGTTATGTCAAGTAAGTGAAAAACACTATCTTTTCTTTCCAGTGCATGTTCTTCCTATGTCTATTTTCATGATTTCTCTTTAACTCGGTGTATCACCATAGAAATAGTTCATATTAGTTGTATTATTTGTATGCTTTCCTTCTCCTTTTACCTTCACAAAATCAGTAGTTTTAGGTGACACCAAAGGAAGCCGGCCTTCTCTAGAGGTTCACTCCAACTATAGGTGACCCACAGCCTTGGAGTGATCCCATGTTGCTCTAGAATGCTTAATTTTTTTGTAAACTTTGCACAGGGCGCAATTCTAGGTGACAACAGTTTCTGGCATGCTCGATGGGACAAGAATTTGTTTTAACTACTGGTTTGGTATGCAGCTAGTGAATTATCAGGTTTTATAGAAGTCCTTTGGCATACTTGGCGACTCCACAAAGAGGAAGAACTCCAGAAATACACGCCTTCTATAGTATATGAAAAGAGTTCGAACAAGAAGCAGCTTAGGCCCTTTTGAATACTTGCAGCTATCACCACCAAGAAGACGAGGCAGAGTTGAGAAAAGGCTAAGAACAAAAATCATTTATTCTAGAAGAACTCAGTTCACTCCTCCACATGTAAGATCTCTTTTCGTTGCACCAAAAAATCCACCTCAGATACCTCCAGTGGCTGCTCCAAGGAATCAACCCTTTGTTGCTTTCAACGGAGGGAATCCTTTGAACTTGGCGCAACATAATGATATTCCAATGGCAGCCTTGAAGATTCTGCCAATTTTCACGGGAGAAGATCAAACTACTCCCATTGAATATTTAAGAGATGTGGCTTTGTTATGCGGAGTCCACCACATAACTGAAGAAGATGTTGCAATAAGATTGCTAGCTGCATCACTGAAAGGAAGAGCTGTGCAGTGGTATAGGAGCCTACTGGTCAGTTCAATTGCAACATGGGATGACTTTGGAGAAAAATTGCATAAGCAATTCCAAGACAGGTCTGACAACTTGTCTTTTTTTGAGCAATTGACTACCATTAAGAGGGCTCCACAAGAGTAGATGAACGACTTCAACTTCAGGTTTCAAAGAACTTGGGATAGAATCCCTGCAATGGTGAGGCCACCTTCAGAGTATGCATTCTTATACTTTTTGAGAGCTTTGAACAGTGATATAGCTATCATGATACAGTCAATGGGAGGAGTATCTTTTCCAGATGCCTTTGAAATAGCTATTAGAGCTAAAAACAACTTAATACAAGCTAGTAAGCTTGCTCCCAGGCCACCAATGCCAATATTTCTAGAAATTCATGCAAACATCCCTTTGCAAATACCTCCTTTCACACCTCTACTAGTTGTACCAGCGCTACTAGCTGTTGTTCCAACCGTTGACAAGCAAGAAAGCATTGCTTCAAGCTCTTCAAACGAATTACAAGAGATCAAAAGTCTTTTATAGACTTTTGGCAATAAGTTGGTGAACTTGGAAAAGCAACAGACCTATTCCAGGCCTTATCAACAGCAAAATCAGGCCTCAATTCAGCCTTTTCAATGTCAGCAGCAACAATTCCAAGGGAATAGACAATAGTATCAGGGCAATTATCAAGGCCCAAGACAGAGTGTGAACACAAGGCCTTTTCAGGCCTATGCTCCAACACTTGTTAGTGCAGTCAGGGACTTGGTTCCCACTCAAAACAATTTAGCAGCTGATTATGAGTGGTGCTACCCTTGTAACCAGCCTCATAATCAAGCCACTTGTTCAAATGGGCTCATCAATCAAGCACTGATGGTACAAAATGCTTCAGGTTTGCAGCAGAGTGCATGCAATGATGCATCTTCACAACATTAGGACCAATTCAACAATGATACAACCCTGCTTAATTGGAAAGGTCAAGAATTCTGTGGGTTGAATGAGGATAGCTCTCCAGTTGCAGCCAATACCAGAGCAAAGAAGAGAGCATTTGAGCTTGATCAAGTAGCTGACAAAGGAAGGGCGACAATTGTGGAACCATCTACCTCTCAAGTGACTAGTGGTTGGAAAAGAGATCAACAACTCCCAGACAAGGAGCAGTCATGCTTACAAGCTGACCATACTGGTGTAAAGGTACGCAATAAAAATCTAATTGCACCTTTTAGCATTCTTGATAGCATGAGAAGGAAAAACGTAACCATGTCTATGTGGGATTCTTTAGTCATCCTCGGTCAAAAGGATATGTTACAATCAGCCCTATCAAGTTTGAAAATATCTGATGAATTTGAGCCCTCAATAGGTCAGGTTAGAACCATGTTAACAAATAATTCTCAGGGAAATGATCAACAACCTTGCATAGAGAATGAAAAAAGAGTTAAACCACCTCCTTTCTACGTGTCAGTGATTATTGGTGATAAATTAGTCCATAATTGTATGGTAGATAGTGGAGCTAGCAGCTCCGTCATGCCAAAACAGACTGCTAACAAACTTGGACTAAAATACCAGCCTTTGGAGAAGGGAGTGATCCAATTGGATTGCACCTCGGTTAATACTTTGGGTATCATCAAAGATCTAAATCTCACTTTGCATGCTTGTCCAAATTTTTGAGTCCCTCAAGACATATGTGTCATAGACCTTCCACCTTTCTTTTCCTTGTGTCTATCTAGAGACTTTACAGCCAAGATAGGTGGTTATGTATCAGTTGATTGGTCACATATGCTATTCAGAACAAGATATGGGACTAAGGTTACCATCAGGTCTGAAAGGTTGGCCAAAGACCACATTGAGCCATATAACCCAAGCCCCATCAATGCTGCTCCTTCTACTGCAAATACAAATTGTGTTGTTTTTACTGACAATGAACGAGCTGCTACTGAAGAACTCTAATCAGAAGCTGTTCCTGACATGCTGCTACATGAATGGGCAGTTGAAAATGTATTGAACAGTCCTGGAGACCTCGTTCAAGATGCTGCTATGGGAAACTATGTCATTCTTGAGCCTGATACATAAATTCCAAACTTAGAGAAAGATGCAGATCAATTATTGCAGCCCCTTAATGGACTTTGGGAGATGTTCTTTGATGGTTCTAGAAGTAGAAATGGAGCAGGAGGAGGTGCAATGTTGATTTCTCCACAAGGTAATAAGTATTACTTTGCATTTCGTTTTGCTTTTGCGTGCTCCAATAACACTGCTGAGTATGAAGGCCTTGTTCAAGGTCTAGAGTGGGCAAGAAAGAGAGGAATAACCAACTTGAAAGCCCATGGGGACAACGAATTAATTGTTAATCAAGTAAGGGGCCTGAATGTTGCTAAAAATGACACATTAAAGTCCTATAGAAATAGAGTGTGGAACATGCTCGAAGATTTTGATGCCTTTAATTTAGTGTCTGTCCCAAGAAATCAGAACAAGCATGCTGACAGGCTCGCAGCCATTGGAGCATAGTTTGATATTCCAGATGACATCAGAAAAGATAAGGTGCAGCAGTATGTCAAGGTTGTAGTCAGACCATCAATTCCTGACAACAACATCCACTGGAAAGTCTTTGACAGTGATGAGCAAATCCTTTCCTTCTTGCTTGAAGAAGATCAATTCTCCATGGTGAATCAAGCAAAACTCAAGCAGCAGTATGGTGATCAGGTCATACAGCTGAAGACAAACAAATTTCCCAAAGGCTTGGTTACCTTAGAGTCTATTTTTAGTACCGATGATCAGCTCAAAAAGGGTAGAGCTGGCTTGCAAATCAAAGAAGAACACTATGAAGAGCTAGAGATCTTCAAAGGTAAGATCCTTAAGATAGGTAAACTTTGTTCACCTAAAGATAGAAAAGCTTTTGTTGCTTTATGCCAAGAATTTCATGATGTCTTTGCTTGGGAGTATTTAGATTTGAAAGGATTTGATCCCCATATTGCTCAGCATACAATTGAATTAGAGCCTAACGCCAAGCCAGTAAGTAGAAAAAAAGGCCCTTGAATCCTAAACTTGAGCCCCTAATGATTAAGGAGCTGACTAAACTAGTTGAGGGGGGTATTGTCTTCCCTATCAAGCACACTTCATGGGTTTCTAATCTTGTACCGGTCAGAAAGAAAAGTGGTGAGATAAGGCTCTATGTAGACTTTGGGGATCTTAACCGATCCTCTCTAAAAGACCACTACCCACTGCCCTCCATGGAACGAATCTTATAGGAGGTTGCTGGTTCTGAGAGGTTTTCATTGCTAGATGGTTTCTCGGGATATAATCAGGTGCTGGTTAAAGAGGAAGATTAGTTTAATACTTCTTTTACAACTAAATGGGGCACCATGGCATACAAAAGGATGCCTTTTGGTTTGTCCAATGCTGGTGCCACGTTTGAGAGAGCCATAGACATGGCATTTCAAAGTTTGATCAACAAAATCATACTGATTTACCTAGATGACATCACAGTTTATTCTAAGAATGTTGATGAACATCTATTGCATCTTAGGCAAGTGTTTGAAAAATGCAGAGAGTTTGGTATCTCTCTCAATCCAAAGAAGAGTATCTTTGTTGTTCATGAAGGGAAATTATTAGGAGACATAGTGTCAAAGCAAGGAATTACTATTGACTCGGAGAGAGTCAGAGCCATACTTGAGTTGCTACTGCCTAATCACAAGAAGGGCCTACAGAGCTTTCTGGGCCAGATCAACTTCCTAAGAAGATTCATCCCTGATGTTGCAAATCTATTACAGCCTTTAACAACTATGTTAAAGAAGAATGCAGTGTTCAGTTGGACAAAGGATGCTAGTAATAGTTTTGAAAAGGTCAAGGAGGCCTTAGCAGCAGCTCCCACGCTGGTAAATCCCATTTTTTCCAAAGATTTTTATCTGTATTCTTATGGTAGCACAAGTAACATTTCTGCAATATTGGTTCAAAAAAATGAAGAGAATCTAGAGCAACCAATAGCCTTTTTCAGTCAAGGTTTGGTCAACTATGAACATAAATACTCCTTTATGGAGAGGTACATTCTTGCTGTGATCATAAGCCTTAAGAAATTCAAGCCTTTGGTCTCTCATAATAGAATTCATATCATGGTGGAACACTCAAGTGTGAAAGAATTCTTATTGAATAAGGATTTGAATGAAAAAAGAGCAGGGTGGATCACTAAGGTCATGGAGTATGATGTAGATATCAGCGTCACCAAACTAGTTAGAGGCAGAGGCCTTTGTCAACAGCTTGCTTCAGGGTCGAGTAGTGAAGGTGAACTAGAAAAGGATGTCGTGCTTTCCAATACAAATGAGCCTCAGAATGCTCAAGACGATGTGCCCATGGGGATAACTAATTGGGTTCAAGATATGATCCAATTTCTACAAACTGGTCAATGCCCATTAGATCTAGATAGAGCCAAAAGAAGATACTTTAGATTGCAGTCCATACCATATGTGCTGATGGGAGATGTTCTTTTTAAGAAAGATCTGAATGGTGTCCTGTTAAGATGCCTCCACAATGACCAAATTGAAAGAGTGCTTCATGAGTTTCATGATGGAGCTGCAGCAGGTCACTTTGCTCCCAGAACTACTGCCTGGAAGATCATGAGAGCTGGTTACTATTGGCCCAGCTTGTTCAAGGATGCACATTCTTGGTCAAGATAGTGTATCAAATGTGCTCTATTTTTAGGAAAAGAGAAACTGCCTGCTATGCCCCTACACCCAATTCAAGTGGAGCAACCCTTTATGAGATGGGTCATTGATTTCATTAGACCAATAAATCCACCTTCCACTACTGGTCACAAGTGGGTGCTCACAACCACTGATTATTTTACAAGGTGGACAAAAGCAGTTGCATTGAAAGAAGCAAAAGAGTCTTCAATCTTGAGCTTCTATGAAGACATAGTCACCAGGTTTGGAGTGCCTAACTCCATCATCTCTGATAATGCCCTCGCATTTGTGGGATTAAAACTGACTGATTGGGCTGTCAAGCATGGCATTCATTTGAACACCTCCTCAAATTATTACCCTCAAGGTAATGGTTTAGCTGAAAGAACGAACAAGAACCTCATTAGGATCATCAAAAGAACCATAGAGGATAATCAAAGGACCTGGCATATCAATTTGAAAAATGCACTTTGGGCAGATAGAGTGACCCCTAAGAGGTCTATTGAAAATTCACCATATATGTTGGTTTATGGTAAAGAGGCAAGATTGCCCCTATCTATGGAGCTTCCTGCTCTAGACATTGTTCACCAGTTGGAGGTGCTTGAGGGACATGACCCAATGTTTGTAAGGTATGCAGAGCTCATGGAGCTCGAAGAATCAAGGGACAAAGCAATGAAAACTTTGGAGGATCATCAGCTCCAGACAAAGAAGACATTCGACAAAAGGGATATGACAAAACCTTTCAAAGAGGGAGACCTTGTGCTTAGGTGGGATGTTCTTAAAAGTAGACCAGGCCATCACACCAAGTTTGACAACATGTGGACTGGTCCGTTTGTTATCACAGGCTGTAAAGAGCACAATGCTTATCAACTGACTACAATAGAAGGAGATTCGCTTCCTATCCCAGTCAATGGGATACACCTTAAACCTTGCTTTCGAGCCTGATAAGTACCTTTCTTGTACATATCTAGTTAGGTTTCTATGTTTTCAATAAGTGCTTTGCACTATGGTTCGTTAGTCCTCTATTTTGTTCCATCTCCTGAATGTTGTTTTAATATGGTATTTTTCTCTACTGTTTTCCCCTGTTTTGTTTTTGACAACCCGTTGTGTCCTATGAGTCACATGTGTATTGCAACCATGTGCCAACTAACGTTTGTGTTCTCTGAGTTTTCTAACGAATCCATGCCCAATGGATAAGTATATTCATTGGTTCTCATGTTTAGCAGGCAAACATCCTGCAAAGGTCGCCAGAATTGTTGCCTCTTTTTCACCTACAGTTAAATAAGGCAAGATGATCAAATGTTAGATCTTCAGAGGCCAGTGGAGCATTCGCCCTAGAGCCAAAGTCATTAATCTAATGTCAAGTCACAGGGAACTCATTGAAGAAGCCTGCCAAAATTAGGTTCGGCATGAAAACCTACTAAGGATAGAGTCACCAAGACCCTGAGAGTGTCACGGCGAGTGTATTTCGTACTCAGGTCTCTATCGGCAAGACAAGGTCATTGTTCTGGCGACTAAGAATCTCTAGCATTGGCATGAGGATCCCCTCGGAGTAAGGTCTTGGCGAGGTCGAAAGGTCTCACTGAACGATAGTCGAGGGATACGCATATCGGCGGGAGCTTTTATCATTGGGGAGATGTCTTGGCGAGTACTAAGAGTCTCGTCGACAGAGCACAAAAGAAGCCCCTCGGTGTAACTAAGGGCAGCGTCGGTAAAGGATATCGCCTTCAGCAAGATGTCTTGTTGAAGGATAGGTGTCACGCCGAGGAGATCAAATAAGGTGGCATTGGCGTAAGTCTCACCGAACATAGAGGATTCGACATAACATTTCAGGCTTGACAGGAAGTCTTAGCAACCAGTCATTGTATTGCCGATGATGTGATGTCTTTGGTATGATTCTGGGCGACAGATGGACATTTAAGCAAAGGTAAATGAAGTTGCCCGGAGGTCTTAGCGAAGGTGAAAGTCTCACCGAAGGGAAACATGGACCTCGATAAAGAAGATCTTGGCAGGAGTCCTGCCGACACAGGGAACCTTGGTGTAACTATGGGGACTTCGCCGGAATGTCTCACCGACATTCAGTGTCTCGCCAAAGGGGGAGAAGAACTCAGAAAGATGCAGGAGTTCGGCATGAGTCTCAACGAAGGCAAACAAATGGTATCAAGTCTCGTCAAATAGAGATGGTCTTGCCGACCACAAAGAGACCCCACCAAAGCATGAAGGGTTCGCTAATTGATGATGTCGCCTGAAGGTGCCAACAGCAGGAAGTCCTGGCAGCATACAAGGTGTTGTTGGAAAGAGTCTTGCCGAACGATGAAACCTTCAGAACAAAGAAAGAGTTCGCCGAAGGAAATTGGGTCTACAAGAGGTCTTGGAGACGATAACGGGTCTTAGCGACAGGCACATGTTTCAGCAAGAATTTTCCTTTGGCGTATGTCTTGCCAAAAGATGAAGGAGCCACCAAGGACAAAGGAAAGGCCTCGCCAAGACTTGAGGCTATTGCAGTAATGTCTTGGTGACCGACAAGGGTTACGCTGACAGTATTTCAATGGGGGTGTCTTCGGCGTAGCGAAAGGAGTTTGGGAAGACCTCTTCCCGATCGGTGGGAGTCTCAACAAAGGAAAAGAGGAGCTCATACAGAATGAGGATGGGGTTGGTAGGATGTCTCGTCGACCAAGCAAGCTTTTTCCGAACTCAAAGCAAGCTTTCGGCGGAGCAGGGAGACTTCGATATGGGGTCTCGGGGAATGGAGTGTGTCTTGGCGATGAAAGCGGATGCCGATATGACAGAAGAGGAATCGGTATGATCGTTAGGGCTTGCTGAGAGCTCTCAGCAATTGCTCCATGTCTTGCCGACACTTGCGAGAGATTTAACCGCATCAGGGAGACAAGATGAGTGTTTCACCGATATGCGGTTCAACAGGAGATTTTTGACCACCCAAACGATCTGCGTGGAGTTCACTCAACCAGTTAGAGAGTTCTGAGGGTCAACCGTGGCAGTCTGAAAGGGAATTAATAGGATGAGGGGTGACGTGTCTCTGTGGCAGGATTAGAGCATTCATGGTGCAGCCGAAGTAGCTCAACTGGACATGATGGATTGAATAAATGTAGTAGCTGAAGAATATCTGAAGGGGCTTCTAGGAGCGGTTCTTCACGCCGACACCAACAACAGGGACATGCAGGATCTTCAGCATTAACTCGAAAAAGATCTAAGGGAAAATCCTTTCCCGAATCAGGATACTTTTTGTAGGCCCTAAGGGGCTGACGTACAGTCTATATATAAGGCATTTTTTGCCTTTTTTGTAAATAGTTCGAATTATGCATTCAAAAGGAGTTAGTGATTTTTTCATCAATCCTTTCTCAATTAATGTATGTTTTGTAACTCGACTGGAATCTGGAATATAACATAAAGTTTACTTGGAAGCTACTGTTAAATGTTTGCATTACTTTCATTTATGTATTTTAAACTATACAAGTTCTTAATTGTGTTTTTCTGAAATCTATATTCATACCTAAGGCTGTGAGAATCATTTTTCCTTCCTAAGATATGCATGTAGAGCAAGCCTGTTGAGAATACTATATGAGTTTAGAAGGGGTTATGTCAAGTAAGTGAAAAAAACTGTCTTTGCTTTCCAGTGCATGTTCTTCCTGTGTCTGTTTTCATGATTTCTCTTTAACTTAGTGTATCACCTTAGAAATAGTTCAGATTAGTTGCATTATTTGTTTGCTTTCCTTCTCCTTTTACCTTCACAAAATCAGTAGTTTTAGGTGACACCAAAGGAAGCTGGCCTTCTCCGGAGGTTCACTCCAACTATAGGTGACCCACAGCCTTGGAGTGATCCCATGTTGCTCTAGAATGCTCAGTTTTTTTGTAAACTTTGCACAGGGTGCAATTCTAGGTGACAACAGGGATATGGTAAAAAAAGGATGAAAATTTCTCTTTGAGTGTCTATATTGATGTTGATTGGGAAGGTTATGTTGATGACTAGAGAAGTACAAGTGGAAGTGCATTTTTTGGGAGATAGATTGGTCTCTTGGTTTAGTAAAAAGAAGGATTTAATGTCTTTGTCCACTGCAAAAGAAAAATACATTGTTGCAGCATCTTGTTGCACTCATGTGCTTTGGATGAAGTAGAATTTGAAGGATGTGAAAGTGAATTATGATGAACCTATTCCTATACTGTGTGACAATAAAAGTGCAATCAATATTTCTAAGAATCTGGTAATACATTCAAAGACTAAACACATCTCAATCCAGTTCCATTTTCGAAGAGATATGATTGCAAAGCATGAACTTAGAATGGAGTATGTGCCTACAAAGGATCAAATTGTAGATAATTTTATAAAGGAACTTTCAAAGTATACTTTTGAGTATTTGCAATAGAAGCTAGGGTTATTGCCCGTCCTTGTTCTCACTAGATGCATAGATGGTGCATCATTCTAGGGGGATAAATTTATATCATATATTTTTCTATTGGATTGATGGGTGCTACCCCTTAGGGGGAATCTGTAGTACAGGGGAGTCCTAAAGTAATTGTGCAATTTTTGTATATGTGTGTGAAGAAGAAGTTCCCCTGGTCAAAGGGGGAGCATGTGCTACTGCTTCAATAGAAGATATTTTTTCCCTTTGTTCTTAAATTCAAAGAATTTCCTACTATGTGTAGGAATGCATGGCCCTTTGTCCTTGATGTCAAAGGGGGAGAGTGAGCAGTGTGTGTTGCCATCAATACCAAAGGGGGAGATTATTGGTAGTTGTCATTGATGTCAACACTGATGTTTGTGTTGTTGTCATTGATGTCAACACTGATGTTTGTGTTGTTGTATTTGATGTTAATACTAAGGATATTGTTGAAAGTTGTTGTCAACACTAGTTGCTAGTTGTAATTGAAGTCAACACTTGTGTAACATGTTGTTA
Organism: Sequoia sempervirens; assembly: GCA_007258455.2. Classification (NCBI taxonomy): domain Eukaryota; kingdom Viridiplantae; phylum Streptophyta; class Pinopsida; order Cupressales; family Cupressaceae; genus Sequoia; species Sequoia sempervirens. Next base: position 587,956,654 of record VDFB02047230.1, on the reverse strand, counting down.
GTCCTTGGCATTGGTTGTCTTTGTTATATTTAGTTTGGGATAACATTGGTGATGCCATTCCTTATCATTGAAGAAGTCCATGGTTGGATGTCATGCCTAATCAAAGAAGAAAGAATTCTATGGTTGATGTCATGCCCTATCAAAGAAAGATTGTTGATGATCATATAATGCATTATTACTGTTAGTAGAGTTGATTTCATAACGATATATTAAGATGAGGATCAAAAGCAATAAGATGAGGATTAGATGCATGAATAATGTTGGAGAGAAGTTTTTGAAGGTATATAGTATGTCTCTTGCTCTCTCCTAATGTTCTTGATATTATATGTGTTGCTAAGAGAAAAAATTGGTCTCCACATGTTGCTCAAATATTTTTGGTTTAGGAAGTTGCATTGTAGTCTATCCAGGATAATGCTCCACATTCCTCCATCTTTTTAGTTCTTGTCTTTCGGTTTTGTATTCAATGTTAGTGATCTGTGTACATTGCATTCCTATCATTTCAAGTCACTTGTATTGTCGAGGAGATTTTTATGAATTACAAAAGGTTGGCAATGGTTCTAGCTATTTGGACTGGTCTAAGAAATGCTCTACATTTCTTCACATTGATGTATCTGATCCTATGGCTTGGTGAATGTGCTTAAAATGTCTATGCATTGTCTTATTTCCAATATCATATGTTGAAGTGTTCCGCAAGTTATTCTATAAATGCTACATCATCCGGTTATGTATTTTGTGTCTCTTGAACATATTTTTCTATACTTGTTTGATTTGTAGTGGTTGTTGATGGCATAACTATATGAAAGGAATGCATGGACGTAATATTGGATGTTCAAGGAATATCCCTATGTAATATATATGTTGCTAATTGGCTGCTTTGGTGCTACACTCTGTCTTGAGTTGGATTTCTAGGCTATTTGTGGATATCTAGTCGATAGGGCCTATTCCTTTGCTTGTGTCACATGATTGGGGGTCTACTCTAGCAATGAAATATGTGTCATAATAGTTTTGGGTACTAACCTATCCTGCTTGGGATCGCATTGTTATCATGGAATCTAGCAGTGCTAGATCCACGGATAACCCCCTATAAAACTTGTCTATTTCATAGGTTTGTGGTGTTCAAGCAAACAAAATGAGGCCATTTTCAATCCACCTTAATGTGCATTCCAAAATCTCAAGTAGTCCGTTTGAGTATCCTCCCTCGTTCGTCTTTCAAAGAGCTTCAAAATGAGCATCTTCGTCAACTTCCAGCCTTTGGGAGTTGTGAAAATAGTGAAATATGTTGGAGCATTGAAAATAAACACTCCTACATATTTCCTTAGTCATTTTTACACTTTAGGTATAGGAGTGTTGATTTTCAACTAGCACTCCTGTTACCCAATTTTCACCTATGGGCTCAATAAGGGGAAATTATGTTTTAAATTCGGCACACGGATTAATGTGGCTCCCATAAGGGTTGAGCCCAATGTGCAGGTGTTTAGTTTTCATTGGGAAGGTCTTCATCTGATGTTATTTCACAAGGAAGTCTATTGGAAAGCCTGCCTCAATCAGATTTGGCATAAAACTCCTGAGGAAGAAAGTCACTGAGACCAGTTGGATGTCTTGCTGACTGGCAGTATGGTTCTATTCATTTGAAATACACTGGTCGCCCATAAATTTTAGTCGCCATGAGTTTTTATGTATCTATTAGCTTGGAAAGAAGTCACGCCGACCCTTGTGCACAAGGCTAGCATCGCCGAAAGAAGGGTGTCATCAGGGAGAGGTCCTGCTGACAGATGGAAGTCTTGGTGAAAGGTTGTGCCTTCGATGTAGTGTCTCACTGACGGGGTGAGGTTTCGCCAAAGTGGAATGGTCTCAGTGTAACCTCTTGTCGACCAAGCGAGGTCTCATTGAAACGGAATGCCTTCAGTGTAATGATGGGGCTTCGGGGTAATGTCTAGCTGACCAATAGATGTCTCGCCGAAGGTTTGTGGCCTTGTTGTAAGGTCTTGCCGACACGATGAAGTCTTGCCGAAATGTTTGAGCTTGGGGAGAATGGAAGGAGATTCAGTGTGTGGTCTTCCCGACCGGTGGAAGTGTCACCAAGAGAGGTTAGTGTCGGTGTGAGGTCTTGCTGACTGAAGGTGGTTTGGCTGAAGGATTTGCACTCGACATGATGTCTTCCCAACAGATGGAGTCTTGCCGATAGTCTGGGCGATGGAAAGGGGATATCGATATGACTCTTGCAGCCCGCTATGACCTCTTGCCGACAAGCGATTGTCTTGTTGATGGGTATGTATGTTTCAGTAAGACTCCTGGCGACAACAGACATAGGGAAAGGTGTTACACTCACTATGAAGTCTCGTCGACAGTTGTGTGTTATGTCGATTGTTGCGGTGAAGTATAATCACATCAGGGAGACACAACTAGTGTCTCACCGACATGCGATTCTGTCTGAAGAACTTTTGACCACCTGGAGATCCTATGTGGTGTCTATTCAACCAATCAGAGGAGGCTGAAGGTGAACCATTGGTAGTTTGACTGTGACTATTCTTGTGAGGAGGATCAATAGAGCATGATCGACATCGATCTACTCTGAGATCGAAGGCGATGGATCAGCTCGGTGAACAATGGTGTTTGGATCTAACATTAAATTCAGATGCTGTCTCTCAGGGGGGTCAACTTGCAGAAGGATCTAGTGCAAGAAGAAGGCCGAAAGGGAAGAAACTGTGAGTCTTAGTGGCAACTGTGGTGTCTACTAGAAAAGGTAGATCGACATTTGTGATGCCGCTCAAGAACATTCAAGCCAGCTCTACAACGAGGTTCGAGGGTGGACACAAAGGCCAAAAGTTAATGCAATGGTTGCAAAAGATCTAAAAGGCCATCCCTGGAGCAATCCTTCACTGACATGGACACGGGGCAGGCACATGGAATGCAACATTACCTTTAGTCCAAAAGATCTGAGGGGCGATGTATTCAAGAACTGACTCATTTTTTTGAAAACCTTAGCGCAGAGGCTAACTTTTTTGGGGTTTTTTGGGTTGTATATATGGCATTTTTGCCTCTTTGTAAAGAGGAGTTCAAAGAAAAGAGATTGCGGAAAAAAGCATTATTCAGGCTTTGTAACTCATGATATTTTGAGGACTTCCTCAGTTATTTTTTGATAATTCAGGAGCTTTTGGGACCTACTTTGGAGTTCGATTTTGTATGCTTTTTATCCTATTTTTAGTTTGATGTTTCATGCTAAGATTTATTTTAATCCTACATGTTATGTCTTGAAATGGTTTCTGAAGCGAAGATCTTGCAGTTGAAAAGATTATAGATTATGAAATTTTATATAGTTTAGGCTTGATTAGTTGTGAGAATTTTATATTTTCTTGCTAAGTTAGATTCTGGAACTAATTTAATACCTGTCTATAGGGAATTTTTATGCAGTGGCTCATATACCGAAGTTGTGTCCTATGCAATTAGTGTTGTCATATTTTCATTATGGTGTGTTGTTTAAACAAGATATCAACATATTTCTGGTGTATCACCTTAAAAGCTTTTTAAAGTTTTCAGTTGTTTATTGTTTAAGCTTTCTTCTTACACCTTTTCCCTTTCAAGTTTAAGTGCATTTAAATGTTTATCTGAATAGGATCCGGCCTAGAACCCGGAGGTTTCACTTCATTCCAACAGTCCCACATAGAAGTGAATCCAATGTTTCTCCAAGATTGCTGAAACTTGTATAGTTCAGTTTAGGGTGCAAATTTTGAGAGAAAATAGTTTTGGCACGCCCGGTGGGACTAAGTTAGAATTAAAATTCTTAAGTCTTGCTGTTTTGATGTGCTGACAATGAGCTAATAGCCTTTTAGAGGTTGTTTCTTAAGAATATCTGGCGACTCTACTGGGGAGAAAAGGATCAATGTGTTTGTTTATATGAGAAAAATAGAAACTAGAAGTTCAAAATCTGTAGAGTTTTTGCATTTATCTCCTCCAAGAAGAAAAGGGAGAACTCATAGAAGGATTGTTCCTTCCCCTAGAGTTCAGTCAACACCACCTGGTGTTAGTGACAAGGCACTGTTTTCATACTAAAGGAGAAGAAGAAGAGACCCTCTAGCTAGGCATTCAACATCTCCTGCTCTTAGAACAAAACCTTCTATCTCCTCATTTGGGGCTTTCAAGTGTTCAACAAGTAGTACTTCTGCTGCAGCAAATACTTCTCAACCAAGTTCAAGTTCAGTACCAATCAGTTCAAGTTTTGCTTTAGCAAACATACCAACGCATTCCAGCTCAATGGCAGCACCAAGAGCCTTTACTTTCATACCGTTCAACCAGGGTAGTCCCCTTAATCTAGCACAACATGATGACATTCCATTGGCAGCGTTAAAAGGGTTACCAAAGTTTATTGGAGAAGGACAAGTAACACCTTTTGAACATATCAGAGATGTGGCAGCATTGTGCAATGTGCATCATGTGACACAAGAAAATGTAGTTGTGAGATTTCTAGCTACATCTTTCAAGAAGAAGGCGTTGGAATGGTTTAGAAGCTTGTCGGTGGGTTATATAAGAACATGGGATGGGCTTGGTGATGAATTTACTAGATTTTTTGAGGAAAAATTTGATCACCTATCTTTGGTAGAGCATTTAACAACCATTAAAAGAGCCCCACAAGAACAAATGGTGGATTTCAATATCTGATTTCAAAAGAATTGGAACAAAATACCTGCTATGGTAAGGCCTTCTGCTAATTATGCATTTTTGTACTATTTGAAAAGTTTAAATAGTGATATCTCAGTTATGATACAGTCCATGGGGGGTATTTCTTTACCTTAGGCTTATAGTATAGCTATTAAGGCAGAAAATAACCTCATTCAAGTAGGCAAGATAGCACCTAGGCCACCTATGCCCTACTTCTTTGAAATTCAATCAAATATGCCATTGCAAATGCCATCTTTAGCCCCTTTACCTGCTATTCCCACGTTACCCATTGTTGTGAGTCAGGGAGTGTCAACTGTAGGACCATCAAGTGAATTGCAAGAGATCAAGTCTAGTTAGCAGAAGATAGAAAGTATTTTACAGACTTTGGGAAATGAGTTGATCAGCATGAAGAAACAATATAAAGGGGCAAGGCCAAATTTTCAATAGAAAAACCAACAACAAGGTCAAAATGCAAGTTAGTCTTATCATAACCAAGGATATCAGTTTCAGCAAAATAGGCAACCCTATCAAGGTGCTTATCAGATGCAAAATGTTAATTAGAGACCATTCCAATCTTATAATCCAACTCCTCTTAATGTTGTAAATCCAGTGAAAGATATGGTTCCAGCTCAGAATAACTTTGTGATAGAAAATAAATGGTGTTATTCATGTAATCAAGCAAAGAACCTAGCCTCATGCTCAAATGGGGTAGTTAATCAGACACTCATGGTCCAAAATGCTGTCAGTCCACAACTAGATGCACCTGCTAATATACCTGAACAACAATCAGAAATACATTCTAATGAGACTACATTTTTAAATTGGAAAGGTGAAGAGTTCTATGGTGTGAATGGTGATTCAACAATTGCAACCACTACACGAGCTAAGAAAAGAGCTCTAGAGGTGGAGCAATCAGTTGATAAAAACAAGGGGCCTGCAACTGTAGAAGCATCATCCACACCTATTCCAAATGTACCCAAAAAAAAAACTACTGTCTTACCAATCAATGAGCAGCCTTACAAGAATATAGAACTGGCTGCTGCTAAAGTACATCAGAAGGTACCTTTAATTGTACCTTAAAACATTGTGGACAGTATGAAGAAGATGAACATGAATATGACCATGTGGGACTCCTTAAGCATTCCTGGACAGGCTGATCTGCTTAGAAAAGCATTATTTGAAGATAAAAACCCTAAACAAGTTGCTGATGTTTCCCAAAAGGTCGTAATGGCTAATGATGATCAAGGGAAAGTTGCTAATCCCAGTAACAAAGGGAAATATATGATTCAAGGTAAGGATGTGAGACCTCCTCCGTTCTATGTTTAATTGATTATTGGAAAAAATCTAGTGCACAATTGTATGGTAGATAGTGGCGCTACCTGTTCTGTGATGCCCAAGCAAGTAGCTGATCAATTAGGTTTAAAGTATGAACCTTTAGAGAAAGGAGTAGTCCAGTTGGATGGCTCATCTGTTAATACAATGGGTCTTATCAAAGATGCTAGCTTAACACTGCATGCCTGCCCTAATTTTTCAATTTCCCAAGACATTTATGTTGTAGATTTGCCTCCATATTTTGGGTTATGTTTGTCAAGAGAGTTCACAGCTAAAATAGGGGGATACCTTTCATTTGACTGGTCTCACATGTTGTTCCGTACTAGGTATGGAACTAAAGTAACCATTAAGTCTGAGCTACTCGCAAAAGACAATATAGAACCCTATATACCTAGTGCAATATTTTCCAATTGCATAATTTTTGAACAAGACAAGCATGTTGCTGTCTCTGATCCTTGTACTGTTGTTGATGATATTCCTAATATACTTTTAGATGAGTGGGTGGTAGGCCAAACTTCTAGTGCTGAAAGAGACTTGGTGTCAGATGCTGGTATGGGTAATTACATGTTTCAAGAAGCTGACATGGTGATGCCTAACTTGGTTAAAAGGTCAGAGAATGATTGTGATCAATAGGGTGAAGTTTGGGAAATGTATTTTGACGGCTCAAGGAGCAGGCATGGTGCTGGTGGGGGTGCATTATTGGTTTCCCCAATAGATGAAAGATATTATGAAGTGTTTAGATTTGCATTTTCATGCACTAATAACACAACAAAATATGAAGGTCTTATTCAAGGGCTGGAATGGGCGAGGAAATGTGGAATTAAATGTTTAAAGGTGCATGGGGATAGTGAATTGATAGTAAATCAGGTTAGAGGTCTGAATGTTGTTAAAAATGATGTTCTTAAATTGTATAAGCATAGGGTTTGGGACCTCATAGAGGAATTTGAAGCTTTCAATATCATTTCAATTCCAAGAAATTAGAATCAACATGCTGACAAGTTAGCAGTTGTGGGGGCTCAGTTTGACATTCTGAATAGCATAAGGAAGGAATGTAATCAACAACACATCAAGGTTATTATCAAGCCTTCAGTGCCAGATAACAATGTTAACTGGAAGGTCTTTGAGAGTGATGAGCAAATTCTGTAATTTCTACTTGAAGAGGATGTGTTTGCAACATCAAATCAGGATAAAATCAAAAAACAATATGGAGACCAGGTACTGCAATTAAAGAAAAACAAGTTGCCTAAGGGTTTGGTTACCTTGGAAAGTATTTTCAACTCTGATGATCAGGCTAAAAGTAATAAAGCCAATTTATTGGTTCAACAAAATCATTATGAGGACTTAGAAATTGCACCCAAGAGAAGCCTCAAGATAGGAAAAATAAACACTACTGCTGAAAAGCAGTTTTTTCTGCAGTTATTCCAAGAATTCATTGACATATTCACCTGGGAGTATGGAGATTTGAAGGGATTTGATCCACATCTTGCACGACACAATAGAATTGGAGCCAACAACCAAACCCATAAGGCAGAAACAGAGGCTGGTTAATCCCAAATTGGAGCCATTAATGCAGAAAGAAGTTTTCAGGCTTATAGAAAGTGGGATTATCTTTCCCATCAAGCATACTAGCTGGGTTGCAAATCTAGTTCCTGTCAGGAAGAAAAAAAGAGAGCTCAGATTATGCGTAGACTTCAGAGATTTGAACAGAGCTTCTTTAAAGGATAGACACTCTCTTCCATCTATGGAGCAAATTCTCCAATGTGTTTCAGGTTCTGAACGTTGTTCTTTATTAGATGATATTCTGGTTATAACCAGATTTTGGTAAAAGAAGAAGATCAATTTAAAAATGCATTCACCACAAAGTTGGGCACAATGGCGTACAGGAAAATGCCATTTGGTTTGTCTAACGCTGGAGCAACCTTCCAAAAGGCTATGGACATGGCCTTTAGCAACTTAATGTATAAGTTTGTTTTAGTATACCTTGATGACATCACTGTCTATTCCAAGAAGACAACAGATCACATTGACCATTTGAGGCAAATTTTTGAACGTTGTCAAGAGTTTGGCATATCATTGAATCCAAAGAAATGTGCTTTCTCTGTTTATGAAGGAAAGCTTCTTGGGTATGTAGTATCTAGGAAGGGAATCACTGTGGATCCTGAAAGAGTTGCAACAATCTTGGAGCTGCCTTTACCTCAGCATAAGAAAGGACTTCAGAGTTTCATTGGTCATATTAATTTTTCCAAAAGGTTCCTGCCTAATATAGCAGCCTTGTTAAAACCCCTTACAACTATGTTAAAAAAGAATGCAGAGTTTAAATGGACCCGAGAAGAAAAAGATAGTTTTCAGCTGATCAAGGAGGCATTAGCTTCAGCCCCAACATTAGTTAACCCAGCTTTCAACAAGGATTTTACCTTGTATGCTTTTGGCAGTATTGATGCAATTTTTGCAATTTTGGTGCAGAAAAATGTAGAAGGGTTGGAGCAGCCCATTGCTTTTTTCAGCAAGGGTCTGGAAGACTATGAGAGGAAGTATACCTTCGTAGAAAAACATGTGCTAGCTATTGTGAAAAGTTTGAAGAAATTTAGACATTTGCTGTCTCATAACAAAATTCATCTACAAGTGGCACATTCCAGTGTGAAAGAATTTTTACTTAGCAAAGATCTAAATGAAAAATGGGCTGGATGGATCACAAGAGTTATGGAGTATGATGTGGATATTTAGGTCACCAAGTTGGTGAGGGGAAAAGGTTTATGCCAACAGCTGGCTAACGAAGACATTTCAACAATAGAGGGTGAAAAAGACTCAATTTTAGTGAATGTTGGGACAGTAGATAATGAAACTACCAGCTGGTTGCAGGAGATGTCACATTTCTTGAGAATTGGGGAATGTCCGCCTAATCTGAACAGAATGAAGAGTAGGTACTACCGACTTCAGTCTATTCCTTTCGTCTTGATTGATGATGTGTTATATAGGAAAGATCACAGTGGAGTACTGCTCAGGTGTGTTGATAATGATCAAGTGGATCAGATATTACATGAGTTCCATGACAGACCTTCTGGAGGTCATTATGCTGCAAGGACAACATCATATAAAATTTTAAGAGTAGGCTATTATTTTCCTAATTTGTTTAAGGATGCACATACTTATGTTAGGAGATGTTCCAAATGTGCCTTGTTTTCAGGCTAAGAAAAGCTTGCTGCCTTGCCATTGCAACCAATTCAGATAGAGCAGCCGTTTATGAAGTGGGGAATTGACTTCATAGGGGAAATTAATCCACCCTCAAGTGCAGGCCATCAGCGGATTATCACAGAAACAGACTATTTTACACGATGGACAAAAGCTTTGCCTCTGAAGGAAGCTAATGAAAAAACAGTGCTGAATTTTTATGAAGACGTTATTTGCAGATTTGGAGTCCCAGATTCTATAATTTTTGACAATTCCCTAGAATTTGTTGGTTTGAAGGTTGCTGATTGGGTGTTGAAGAATGTCATTTACTTGAACACAAGCTCAAACTATTATCCTCGAGGAAATGGATTTGCAGAGTCCACTAATAAAAATCTGATTAACATTATCAAAAGGATGCTTCGAAACAATCAAAGGGATTAGCATGCCAAGCTAAAGACTGCTCTTTGGGCAGATAGAATTACCCCTAAGAAGGTGATTGGGAACTCACCTTACATGCTAGTGTATGGTAAAGAAGCAAAATTACCTATTTCTATTGAGTTACCCACCTTGGACATTGCCAGTCAGCAGGTCCTGTTTGAACATACTGATCCACTTTCCTTAAGATATATTCAGCTGATGGAGTTAGAAGAAACTAGAAACAAGGCTATGAAGAACATGGAATGTCAGCAAATCTTGATTAAAAGAACATTTGATAAGAAAACTAGATCAAGAGATTTCATGGTCGGAGATCTTGTGCTGAAATGGGATGTTCTAAAAAGCAGGTCGGGCCATCACACCAAGTTTGACAACATGTGGACGGGTCCATTTATTATCAAAGACTACAAGGAACACAATGCTTACCAACTGGCCACAACTGAAGGTGAAGTGCTTCCTATCCTAGTCAATGGGATACACCTCAAGCCTTGTTTTGAGGTTTGATAAGTTCCTCCTTTAACATGCTTTAGGTTAGATTTCATGCATTCAATAAGCGTTGTTACACTTTAGTCTAGTTGTTTTTACATTCCCTAAGTGTTGTCCCAACACAGTAAATAGTTTCATTTCAGTCTTTTCCTATTTTCAATAAATTTCCAGGGACTTGTCTTGTTCTATAAGTCTCAAGTGAGTTACAGCCATGTACAAATTTTCCCTAGGTTTGTTTATGAGTTTTTCCTAATGACTCCATGCCCAATGGACAAGTTTAGGCTACTAGTTTTCATGTTTAGCAGGCAAACATCCAGTTGAGGTCGCCAGAAATGTTACCCAATTTTCACCTACGGGCTCAATAAGGGGAAATTATGTTTTAAATTCGGCATGTGGATTAAATGTGGCTCCCATAAGGGTTGAGCCCAGTGTGCAGGTGTTCAGTTTTCATTGGGAAGGTCTTCATTTGATACTATTTCACAAGGAAGTCTATTGGAAAGCCTGCCTTAGTCAGATTTGGCATAAAACTCCTGAGGAAGAAATTTGCTGAGACCAAATGGATGTCTTGCCGAATGGTAGTATGGTTCTATTCATTTGAAATACACCGGTCACCTAGAAATTTCAGTCGCCATGAGTTTTTATGTATCTCTCCGCTTGGAAAGAAGTCACGCCGACCCTTGTGCATAAGGCTAGCATCGCCGAAAGAAGGGTGTCATCAGGGAGAGGTCCTGCCGACAGATGGAAGTCTCGATGAAAGGTTGTGCCTTTAGTGTAGTGTCTCACTGACGGGGTGAGGTCTAGCCGAAGTGGAATGGCCTCGGTGTAACCTCTCGCTAACCAAGCGAGGTCTCGCCGAAATAGAATGCCTTCGGTGTAATGATGGGGCTTTGGGGTAATGTCTGGCCGACTGGTAGATGTCTCACCAAAGGTTTGTGGCCTCGGTGTAAGGTCTTGCCGACCTGATGAAGTCTTGCCAAAATGTTTGAGCTTGGGGAGAATGGAAGGAGATTTGGTGTGGTCTTCCCGACTAGTGGGAGTCTCACCGAGAGAGGTTAGCATCGGTGTGAGGTCTTTCTGACCGAAGGTGGTCTGGCCGAAGGATTTGCACTCAACATGATGTCTTCCCGACATATGGAGTCTTGCCGATAGTTTGGACGATGGAAAGGGGATATCGATATGACTCTTGCAGCCCGCTATGACCTCTTGCTGACAAGCGATTGTCTTGTTGATGGGTATGTGTGTTTCGGTAAGACTCCTGGCGACAACAAACATTGGGGAAAGGTGTTACACTCACTATGAAGTCTCGCCGATAGTTGTGTGTTATTCCAATTGCTGCGGTGAAGTATAATCACATCGGTGAGACACAACTAGTGTCTCACCGACATGCGATTCTTTCTGAAGAACTTTTGACTGCCTGAAGATCCTACGTGGTGTCTATTCAACTAATCAGAGGAGGCTGAAGTGAACCATTGGAAGTTTGACTGTGACTATTCTTGTGAGGAGGATCAACAGAGCATGAACGACATCAATCTACTCTGAGATCGAAGGTGATGGATCAACTCGGTGAACAATGGTGTTTGGATATAACATGAAAGTTGGATGCTGACTCTTAGGGGGGTCAACTTGCAGAAGGATCTAGAGCAAGAAGAAGGCCGAAAGGGAAGAAACTGTGAGTCTCAGTGATAGTTGTGGTGTCTACTAACAAAGGTAGATCGACATTTATGATGCCGCTCAAGAACATTCAAGCCAACTCTGCAACAAGGTTTGAGGGTGGAAACAGAGGCCAGAAGTTAATGCAATGGTTGCAAAAGATCTAAAATTCCATCCCTGGAGCAATCCTTCACCGACATGGACACGGGGAAGGCACATGGAATGCAACATTACCTTTAGTCCAAAAGATATGAGGGGCGACGTATTCATGAACTGACTCATTTTTTTGAAAACCTTAGGGTAGAGGCCAACTTTTTTGGGTTGTATATATGGAATTTTTGCCTCTTTGTAAAGAAGAGTTCGAAGAAAAGAGATTGCGGGAAAAAGGATTATTCAGCCTTTGTAACTCATGATATTTTGAGGACTTCCTCATAGTTATTTTCTGATAATTTAGGAGCTTTTGGGACCTACTTTGGAGTTCGATTTTGTATGCTTTTTATCCTATTTTCAGTTTGATGTTTCATGCTGAGATTTATTTTAGTCCTACATGTTATGTCTTGAAATGGTGTCTGAAGCGAAGATCTTGCAGTTGAAAAGATTATAGATTGTGAAATTTTATATAGTTTAGGCTTGATTAGTTGTGAGAATTTTATATATTCCTGCTAAGTTAGAGTCTGGAACTAATTTAATACCTATCTATAAGTCATTTTTATGTAGTGGCTCATATACCAAAGTTGTGTCCTATGCACTTAGTGTTGTCATATTTTCATTGTGGTGTGTTTAAACAAGATATCAACATATTTCTGGTGTATCACCTTAAGATATTTTTAAAGTTTTCAATTGTTTATTGTTTAAGATTTCTTCTTACACCTTTTCCCTTTCAAGTTTAAGTGCATTTAAATGTTTATCTGAATAGGAGCCGGCCTAGAACCCGGAGGTTTCACTTCATTCCAACAGTCCCACATAGAAGTGAATCCAATGTTTCTCCAAGATTGCTGAAACTTGTATAGTTCAGTTTAGGGTGCAAATTTTGAGAGATAACAGCTCCTACATATTGTTGCTTTTGAAAAAGTTGCACAGGTGGTGAAAATCACCGCTTGTGCACTTTTTTTCTTGACTTAGTGTTTTGATGCACGGGCAGTGATTTTCATCGCTAGTGCATTTTTCCCAGTTTTATTCCCAAAATCACACCTTCATTAATGAACTTCTCAAGTTCATTTAATAACCTTTTTAAAAAAAATTTAAGTGATTTTTAGTTTATCACTTCATTTCATTTTGTTTTTCCCCCTCGTTTGAGCGCTGGTTTCTCTCCAAACTTCCAACAAGCTCACGCGTTAAGATCTCTTCACCATCCAAGTTATGCTTTCATGTTTCTTTACAAGGTATTTCATTTACTTTTTTCTTCTCTGTGTCTCTTCTTGCTAATCATTTTATAAAGCTTTGTAATTTTCATTTCAACTTGTTAGTGTGTTTTGCATGTTTGGGTTTTGATTCCTTTGTATTTTTGATCCACCATTTCTTCTCTATCTTTTGAAGTCGCGCCTTGCTCTTCGCATTTTGGTTTGGTTTTTTTATTTTTCATGGGCGTCCTTGGTTGTTTCACCACCTATGTTTCTCCTCTTGTATTTCTATTTTTGAAATGTCTCACCTGTTTTCCATGTCGAGTGGTGAAATTTGAAATGTATGCAAACTAAACTTCAACGTTCATGATTGGAAGACTCTTGATGTACAAGTGGTGAAGATTAGTGTCGTTTCACCTTATGACTTTCACCAACTCCATATCTCAGAGCTGTGAAAATCACAGCTCCTACATATGGAGTACTTCATTCATGCTAAGGCGTTGAATTTCCCCGCTTTTGCACTACATCCTTTTCCAACCAAGATAAAATGTCATAGCATTATTTTTCAATGCTTTCACACTTAGAAGTTTTTCACTAGACTCCAAGTGTAGGAGTGGTGAAAATAAACACTCCTACATGGAGTATTCTACCACTTATATGTTGAAGCGATGAAATTGTGCGCTTCTACACATGACTTCACTATCTTTCCAAGACAAGATGTCAAGGCACTAATTTTCAGCGCCTTGACATACTTAGCAATCTCACATGCAGAACATGTAAGGGCGCTGATTTTTAGCACCCTTACATATTAAACTATCTATCTTTCTAAGTGTAGGAGTGCTGATTTTCAGCGCTCCTACACATTTGACAACTTTTTCTTCTAACACCTCAAAGTGACTCCGTTTTTGCTCCAAACATCATTTCTTCGATCTTTCTCCATTTTTTGTGCCTAATTGATCATTTCATGATTTCTCCACATTGCTTGCTTGCCTCATGCTTCCCAATGCTTCACTTTCTCCTAACGTCTATTGATTCACCATCCTTGCAATTTCTCTCCAGATCTTGCCAAGTGATCTTGAAAGTAATATTCTTTGATCCTGATTGTTCTAGATGACAGCAAAGAAGCTTCAACCATCTTCCAAGAAAGAGGACAAGATGAAATATAAATACCAAGGTATCTATCCGCCTATAATGGTGATCTCAAAGGTGGATGAAATAAAGGACACTGAGGTTGGTCATCAAGACCTTGTAGACTTTGTTAAAATAAATGAACAAAAACCCTTGGAAGATAGTTTGAGAGCTATTGTACATAACAATCTGCATCTGGTGTCCACATTCCCGACATCTACTCAACATACATAATTTTTTCTCCAGGTTGCATCCCACTACACCAAGAGAGCAGAAGTGTGATAGATTCCTCTAGACAAGTGATGATGAGGCTCGACCCTAAATTCTTTGAAATTGTGTTCAGAGTTCCACACATGGAAAGCTACATCGAGATCTCAATGCAACAAGCGCATGCAGTTTATGATGCAGATCCAACCAAGGCTAAAAATTTGATAAATAGCCAATGGTTGAAAAAACCTAGGCCTACTATCTCAAGATAGCCAAAAGGGCTTCCTAGGAGTGACTTCAAAGAAGATGTTAGTGACATGATTACACTCCTGAGCAGGGTTACAGGATTTCCCAAATCTTCTCATTTTCAGGATTGGATGTATGAATACATTCAGATCATAAGAAGAAAAAAAGCTCATATTGATTGGGGAACACAAATCAGTGATGAAATTCATGAACAACTGATAAATGTGCCAACCACTTTGAAGTTCTATATGACTTCTTATTTGGTGTATGATGTAGCCGTGATGAGGCAATTCCCAAGATTATCTATAAAGAGAAATTGACACTCGGTACCTGTGTACAAGTATTTCTACCAATTGGAGTTGAAGGAAATATTTCATCATTTTAGGAGGGTCACAGATGCCTTCTTTGCAACTCTTCTTTTCAGCTTTGACCCAACTCTTGAAAAGAAGAGAATATCTAAAGAGGCCTACAAAGTGGTGAGTAAAGTCAGGTGTATATTCTTGCAATTTCCAACTTTCACTTACATGAGGGTAGGTTGCTACACTGGGTGTCCTTACACGTTGCCAAAATATCCCTCAGATTAGTGGATACTCATGGAGCTATATAGACAAATTATTTCAATTCACAAGGAATGAATGAGAATTTACAAACTGGGTTTCAAGTTTCTACTAATGATTGGTAGATATACCATTCAAAGTGTGCAAAAAGAAAAATCAGTCTATACAAAAATGCAGATCATGACAATAAGGACATACAAATATAGATTTGACTTTGATTACCAGAATGTGAATAGGGAATTGAAGAAGGATCACAACCACAAGTACCACTTCAAAGACATATAGGTTGAATGCAGAGATGAAGAGGCCATCTAGAAAATGGATTATTGAAGGCTAACCATAGAGCAGATCATGGATCTTGGTGTTGCTGACCTACCAGAGGGTTTCAAAGATCTTGGTGACATCATGAACGCTACCTATGATGAAAATGAAATTTCCAAGAGACCTTTACCTACAATACAATGGTCTAAAAGGGAAAGTGTTTCCATCAGAGAAAGGCTTGCTCCCATATTGGCCAACACTACAGAATGGTTGCACAAACATGGCTTCGAGATTAAATATTTCAATACAAAGTTAGAAGGAGAAGAACCTAGAGCAGAATCCAGTCAACAATAGGAACTCCACATGAAAGACAAGCATGTGGCTATTCCCTCTTCTTCCCAAAGAGGCCCTAGAATCAAGTTCACTATTGGAAAGATGGATACACGGGTAGTTCAAGAAGATGTCGAAGGACATCGTGTTATCCTTGAAAAGTGAATTAAGGAGTTACTGGGACAACTCCTTGAAGAAAATAGTATCTTCCTCCTGGCCAGTGAACTTTCTGAGATCTTCAAAGAAGCCATCATGAAGCAAGTAGAGGATGCAAAATTTTCAAAGGCCTCCATGCATGTCATTTGTGATACATGGCTAACTCTTGACAACCTCAAGACGCATCTTGACAGGTGTAAAAAGATTCACTCATATGCCAAGAGATCAATCACCAGAATTCACACCATTGTGGATTACACTATTGGTCTAGATGATGCATTTGTACTAGAGACAAAGAAGAAATATGAAGACTTTCGTGCCCAAAGAAAAGAGCCATGAAGATTTATTTTCTTCTCCAGTGTTGAATATTTTTATGCTTTCCTTTACGTGTTTTGTAAATAGTTTTCGGCATCTTAAATGTATTTTGAGCAAATTTAATTGCATGTAAAATCTAAGATGTTCTCCCAAAAAGATGGACAACATTTTTTACTAAGTCAATGTTAGGTGAGATTTTCCTAATTTAGCTCACCTAACTTTCCTAATTTTTCTCAACTAATTTCCTAGATTTACTCTTCCCTCTCTTTTATAAATAGGAGGGATTTCTATTGTAATATTTATCTTTTATCTTTAGCAACGAAGTGCTGCTCATTTTGAAACAAATGTATGAAACTTTGTGTTCAACTTTGTGAATCTGAATATGATCAATAAAGAAGAAAGTTGCATACCATACTTTGTGTCAGATCAATCATCTTTTGAATTTGATTAAGATTGGTGGTAATTAGTGTGTGAGATCTAAGGGCTTTGGATAAATCTGTGTAGACTCTGTGTTACACTCTTTATTCAGATTTATATTTATGTTTGGTTAACTATTGGTGGATGATCTACAAGACTTTGTTCTTGTAATTGTTCATGTTGTTTGTGGACTTGTTGTATCTAGAAGACTTTGTGCTTCTAATACGGTAAACGTTACATATCTTAAGGATCCATCGGTGAAAAAGATACAAAATGACTTTGTGCCTTTGTGAGCTTTCCTTTCTCATTTTATTATCATTCCTGGTATCTCTAAGCTTTGCTTTGATAAGATAGAGATATTGGAATTACTGCTTGTTTTTAGTTTAAAGTTATTTTGAATCAGAACTATAAACTATGAAGCATTGTAAAACATCTTCTCTAAAAAATGAGAGAAGTATGAATGTGACACACACCCCCCATCTCATAGTTGTAGTGTACATTTTGTGAATATTTAGTTAGTTTTACTTAGCTTCTATAAGCAGTAAGAAGGGTGCCTCCCCTTTATGAGAGGATAGATCATATCTCACACAGCTATGGTTGAAATCTAGGTTGTGTAATCTATTGAAGAGATGATTACATAATTTTCAACCAACACGCATCAAGAAAAATTCAATTGAAAGAGTGTTTATGAGCCAACTAGTTATGTGCTTCAATGTTCTATCCACACATTTCCTTGATGCCGACTTAGGTTGATGTGCGCCTACGTGTAAATCATTTTGTATCACATTGAAAGAAGTGCTAAGATTTTTTTGGTCCTCTCTATCTTCTAGATAGGACCACATTATGCTTTGGTGGTTGACCAACTATATTGTTTATTCTCTTCCTAGCTGGCCTAATTGAAGAATTGAAGTGTTGCGGTAGATATAAATGCAAGATCATTTCATATACAACAAGATGGAAAAGTATACAAGTCTAAAGAAGTGAATGTGTGAGATGTATTAAATATCCTAAAGAGTCAGTGCTAAAATATTAAGAAAAGAAAAGCTCAACTGTGCTTGTACGCCTTAATAAATAAAGAGTTGTGTTGGAAATTGTTGTAATTCTCTTTAAATATTATTGTATTCTGCTATGAGATAGTGAATCTCATCAGGTCCTTGTATCTTTCTCCTAGAGTTGGTTGGTACTTCAATGTTGCAAGTCTCATTTGTATCTTGCCCTAGGTAGTGAGCCTTTTGGCAAGTCTTTTTGGTAGTGAGCCTTATATTGTGAGTTATCTTTCATTGTGGTTTTTCCCTCATTGTGTTTTCCATGTAAATATAGTGTCTCCTTATGCATGTGTGTGTTCTCTATTTCCATCTCTTTGCTACTGATCTAGTTACTGCTATATATTTCATTAGTTAAGTTGCATAAGGTGTTAAAGATTCTAATTGATATAATCTTCTTTGTTACTACTCTGCTTAATGTTCTATCTTTATTTGCTAAAGGAGTTTGAGTTGTGCTGAAAGTTTCAAGTTTCAAAAGGGGTTAGGTTTTTGTGTAGACTGATTCACCCCCCTCTCAGTCTCTGGAAGTGTTCAACAATTCATTCCATGACAACAACCTAAACACATACAAAATGGAAAGATGAGAGGGTTTGTGTTGTATAGGGACCTGCCTGAATGAAACCTTATGTTGGTGTTTCCACTTCTAAAACAATAATGATGATGATGATAGAAGTGTGTGCTCATGTTGAGTAGAGGAAAAAATAACAAGTAACAATGATAGTGATAAACAACACAATGATAGGTTTTACCATTCATATAGATGAAACCCTTGTTGGATTGATGTAGCCACACAAATCACACACAAAGAGTAAGAAGATACTTCCACGGGATCTTGCAAGTGTTAGTACATATGATAATGAAAATAAAAATAATTACAAACAAATAACATCCAACAATTCTTGGACAAAGCTTCATTATGAAAAAAGGATAAACATCCACAATAGTAAATAAAAATTTGTAGTAGAATAACATTTGTAAGATTAGAAAGGCCTTAGAAGAATCGAAAGTTGCTAGAAATATTATATATAGAGAGAGGGGGGGGAAGTTGTCTATATAGGAAATTAGGCACATTCTCAACTAACCATTTTTGTGAGGATGACAAGCAAGGTTGTGTATGCCACAAGGACACAATTTTAATTCAAATATTTTTGGCATGTATAGATAGGATGCTAGTGCACTGCACTAGTTTTGAGGCATAATTTTCTCTCAAAGGGCTTGATAATAAATGAATTAACTAAATTTTCTAGAAAGGTGATGAAATAAGCACATTACAAATAGAATTAAACACACATGCCAAACTGAGTGTCAAAACTAGCATAAAATTATAAGTGGCAACAATTTATGAAGCTATATTTAGCCCCCACTTTAGCTAGGTAATGCACTTACATTCTTACCCATGATAAAATATGAAGAAGCCAAAGTATTTTCATTAAAACACTAGAGAAATCAGCCAACACTAAGTTGAGATATGTGATAGCCTTAGGCTTAGGATCTTACCAAACTATAATATTAAGATAAAAAGGGAACACACACATAATACACAATGAAAGAAGGAATACAAATATATATCAACTATGATTAACAAAATAGTATGTCCAATATCCAAGCATTGTAAGAAAGTATACACAAATCATACATAGAGCATACACAAAAAACAAAAGCATACAAGGTATGGCATCTTAGACTAGTAAGATCCACAGATCCTTACAAGGATCCATACCAAAGGCAACATCCATAAGTCATAACATTAAAAAAGTCCATTATTTTCTACGTAGCTCATGAACAAGTGAAAACATC
The DNA here is from genome assembly GCA_007258455.2 of Sequoia sempervirens. Taxonomy (NCBI): domain Eukaryota; kingdom Viridiplantae; phylum Streptophyta; class Pinopsida; order Cupressales; family Cupressaceae; genus Sequoia; species Sequoia sempervirens. The sequence goes on along the minus strand of VDFB02047230.1, from coordinate 587,937,130 downwards.
ACAGACTAGTAAAATCCATTGTTTATTAGGCGACTTTCACAAGTATAAAATAAAAACATCACAAAATAGTAAAATCCATTATTTATTAGGTCAGTTTCATGTCAGCAATATTGGAAATTATAGGACAATAAAAATACAATGTTTGTTGGGTAACTTTGATAAAGTGCTACAAAGATTATTAAAAGGTATTACGATAGCACAACTAGCTTCATGGTGTGAACAAAGTGAAGTGCATAGTGAAATGTGTGCCCCACCTTAAAGTAATTTTTGATGCCAACCACGAGCAATTCCATTTAAGGTAGAAAGAGAAATACATACCAAAACATGCACAAGATGTTTTTGGAAACCATATGCCAAATTAAATATTCCCAAAAGATACTTCATGACAAAGAGTTTCCCCCAAGATGAGCAAATCGAGGAGATGCCATATATAAGAATCAATATCATACAATAGCACATAAGGGATCCAAAGACCTGGGGTTAGTATAAATGTATGATAAATAATATATATCAAAATAATAATTTTAAATTGATTTCATTCCCCAGATACTGTAGAACTATGAGTACAAAGGAAGAAAATCACATGAAAACAAATATAATTTTTGGGTCAACATGGAAGAGACCTAAATGTCTCAATGCTTTGCATCATCCCAAAAAGGAATAAAAATTATATTTACAAAAATGGAAGAATAAAGATACATAAAGAGGAATTCCACAATAGATTCATTCCCTTTGTATCCTTGTGCCAATAAGAGCATCGTGGGTCATCCAAAGAGACTAACAAAAAAAATGCACACCAGGCAATACATTACGGGGATAATAGTACATGCAAGCATAACACAAAGATAAAGGATGCCATGCTTGAGATTTGGTCTATAGAAAATAATTTGTATCCCAATCTTGCTCATCAAAAAGAGATGGTGAGAAAGAGTCTAGAGGGGTTGAAGGAAGTGTAATACAAGGAGAGGTCTAGTTCAATACATGATTTTTTTTTAGTAGAGAAGGATCATCACACATTCCCCTAGAAGCCAAGTCCATTGATTGTGTGAAAATCAAGGATAATATTGAATGATTTTCCAATGGTTCAATCTATCTAGATCACTTTCTAAATACAACACAATGGGTGATATGGTAGTTCTAATATCATGATAGCAACCACTATCAATCATAGAATAATATGAAGATTTATGAGGAGGAATAGAAGTATCCTGTGGACTCAACAATGGTGAAGGTAGTGAGTGTTTAAGCTTTTGGATTGGTTGGGAAAGGTAGGGCTTAGATTTATGCTTGGGAAACAAGGGAGAAGTAGAGTCAAAATATGGTGAAGATGGTTTAGGGAGCAAGACCATGTTAGGATCTAGTTGCATAGGAGAAGGATTATTAGAAAAATATTCACTTCTTTCCACAAGCTAGCTATCCATAGCATGACATCATCTCTAGTGTTCTTTCACATTTTGATTTCATCACATATGATTAAGAGCATGTGTAGGGGAACCTTTGTATTTCCCAAAGCTAGTTCATTTTCTTCCTTTACAAGAGGAGGAACTGAAGGAACCACCAAAGGTTGGGAGACAACAAGAGAAGGAGATTTTTTCACACCAGATTATTTTCCTCTAGACTCCAAAGAGACAAGAGGGACATAAGAAATCCTCTAAGTGCAAGGAGTTCTAGGCTATGCCAATAATTTGACTCGTGGTCCTAGATAGGATAGTAGAGGTGGAACCTCAACATTGACACTAGACAATCATGGTTGGGGGAGGATACCATTTTAGGTTGTGATTCATTTGTTTTCTACGGAATAGGAGGAACAATTGTCATAGCCACAAGAGGCCTAGGGGTCTCAAGGGTAGTAGTCAGAATGATAAATGAGGGGTTATTGATAAATAGTTGAGAAATTTTGCTAGCTTTGATTTTTTTATAAGAGAGAAAAAGAACATCATCATAAGGTTGAACAAGGTCAATTGGTTGTGGCAAAAAGTAATCAAGTGAAAAGTTCTCACAAAGGAACAAGGGCCTTAATCCACTTTGATGTATAGTGTACACCTATCCTTCAAATGAAAACTTTAGACACTTATAGATTAAAAATGGGATTGTGTTCATGGAAATGAGCCATGGGTGACCTAACTTTACACAAAATTGGTCCAAGGTTAAAAATATGGCAAAAGATACATCCAATATTTTTGGTCAGACTTGAACATGAAGGGTCAAGAAACCAATGGTAGGGTGAGTGAAACCATCATGCGAGCTCTAACCAAGAATTATAATTTCTCATAATTTTCTTGGTACAAATCATGCACATAGAGGAACTCCTCCATAACTACATTCACTAGGCATACATGATCAACAAGTACTCCTTGTTTGGGTTCATCATTAATTCTGGTGGTAATGTAAAGAGAATTTCTAGGTGTATGAATAGGAATCAATGTGGGTGAAGGTAATAATTAGAATGACTATAGCTTATTCTCGATGAGGGTGAGTATCGACATGGAAACTATATTATCTAATGATTTGATTTTATGATTGGAGGTTATGTAAGTGGAACTGTATACATAGATGGCTTGATAATGTTATTTGAATGGCTAGGTAGTGGGTTGGTATAGATTTGCAAGTTTTGATTTGGAGGTGCTATAAACTTATTTCCTTTTCCATTCACATTGACCACTTGAATAAAATTAGATTCAATGAGGTCCTGCAATTGGTGCTTAAGATGCATACATCACTGAGTATCATGCCTTGGTATTTGATGATAATGAAAAAATGCCTTTAGGTAATAAGGAGGTAGAGGTTTGCTAGTATATATAGGACAAATAGGAGGAAGTTGAATCAAGTTCTTGTTAAGCAGTTGTAACATAATGGAATGAAGAGATTAAAAAATTTGGGAGAAATATCTATTATTTGGTTTAAATTGATAGGAGACTGCAATAGAAGATGTTGCAACTAAAACCTATTCTTGAATATTGTTAGAAGAAGGATAATTAATTTTGATGAAGTTTTTGTTTTATTTCTTGAATGATTGGTAATTGGTGTGACAACCTCATATTGACCAATGGGAGTCGATGAGGAGCCTTCATTCCGGCTAACCGATAGTTGGTTTTCATGAAGAGTCATGTAAAGATGTGTGAATGAAGGATATCATATCAATGATATTTTATCCTAATATGTGGTTGTAGATTTCTAATGAAAACCCTTTGCAAATCAACATCTAGAAGAGAATACACAATAATAAAGAAGAGGGCTTGATAGTTCCCTATAAATTTAGTTAATTTCTCCTTCACCCCTTGCTTACAATGAATCAAGTCGGTCAATGTGAGTTGACGACCAATGTTGGCTTAGAAATGTTTGAGGAATTGATTGATAAGTTGTTGAAAAGAATGAATTTAGTTGTTAGGAAATGAATATAACCAATTCAAGGCCGTGCATTTTAATGATCGAGGAAAGAACTTAGCTAATAGAGAATCCTTGAGGAGAAAATCACTGCATAGTGCAGTAAAGTCTGACACATGATTATTAGGGTCTCTTTTTTTATTATACTTTTCAAAATTGGGTATTTCAATGTTTTGTGGTATTGGAGTTTGTAGGATAGTGAATGACAATGGGTTATGAGCGTAGTATGATGGAAAATTATGTTGGGATTGGATTTAATTCATATTCAATGTTTGTTGTTGTAATGAGCTCACATTTTGTAAGAGCTAGTTAATGATAGGATCAACAAGTGAGGTGGTTTGAGAATGGGTAGAATATGAAGGACTAGAGCTAGAAATAGATGGATTGGAATTTTTGTAAGTGAATTATGGATGAGGTTAGCTAGAAATGTGTTGGGAAACAATTGGATTAACATTTTAAAAATAAACAATATTTTGGAGGAAGGTGGGATAAAGATATATTGGTTTATAGGATTCCCACATGTAACCCCAAAACTAGTGTTAACACTATTACCATATTGTGCAAGAGTGGTTATAACAGAAGAACTAAATTTTGGAATAGGATATGCCAACATGGGTATCAACACCTATATCCGCACTTGGTTGTGAAGGGATGTATTATTGAGAATTTTTGTGCAATTAGCCAACAACATAATGTTTGTGTCCACTATGTGAGCTAGACTACATAGAAGTTTCATACCTTGTGGATCATTAAGTAACAATATCCTAAAATTCTCTATGAGAAGGATAACCTCTCAAACCAAGCATTCTATACTCAACAATTTCTTGAGGCTAGCCAATTCCTTGTCTAGTTTTTAAATTCAAGCCTCAGGAACATAGGCCACAGAGTTATCAAACCCAAGAGAATCATAAGGGGGTTGTGACTTAGAGATCATCGACAAGGTGGGAATGGGATCCTTGAAGATGATTGCATTCTAGAAGTTCCTGAGGTAAATGAGCTAACCAACTCAAACTCAACATCAAAGCTATTTAAAGTACAAGAAGCCATAATTTGATAACTTCTTCTCATAGGAACTTTGGCTTGAGAAATCTAGGTTGTGAAACTCATAAATCAAGTGTAAGTTTTAGGACACACAAATGTTCCTAAGAAGCGATAGATAGAAGAATGTGATGACAATATGGATATGTTGATGACATGTTTTTGATTAATTAAGTATGGAAAGGGCCCTGATCCCATGGTTATACAACTAGAACATCAAAAAGAGAAACAAGCTGGGAGAAATAACACTAGCCACCACAAAAAAAAAACAAACAAGAACCAAAAACCAATATGGCTCATAGGACGAGTGTCCAAAAATTTAACCACAAAACCATAATAAGCTTAATAAAAAAAAAAATACCCATACTAATCCCACTAATAGTACATAGAACATTAATAACATTGAATAAAGTCCAACAAATATTTAACCATAACAAAGCTATAATATAATAGCAGTCTGGGATTATTAAACTAAGAGCCAAAAACTTCAGACCAACCATAAAAATAGAAGAGAAGCAATGCCATTACTTGGTATTGGCTATCAAGTCCCGGTGTTCGCTAATTTGGGAGATGAACTCCCTCCAATCAGGTCCCTCTTCATCATCTTGGTCCTTCTTGTCTTTGATCTTCCCTATCTTCTTGAGCATCTTCCTTATTTTGGTTTTCCTAGAGATCACACCCACCATGGCCTGATGCATAAGACCATTGGTGACCCTCATCAAGGTGATGATATCCTTCTCCATGTCATCCATTTGAACCTGCATAAATTTTATCCTACTCTTAATAAAATCAACATTAGAATCCTCAGGAGAATTAGTGGCAATGCCTTTGTTCTCCATTTCAGTGGCTTTCATCATATCATCCCTATGATCCTCTTCCCTACCAATATATTCCTCTTCCTTACCCTCTTTAGCCTCCTCCAAATCTTCCTCTCCCATATCATAATCAGTCTCTATGAAATCCATGTCCTCACTATCATCATCCCCTTTTGGCTCAAACTCTTCAACCTCCATTTGTTCCTCCTCAACTTGGAAACTAGCCTTTTGTTTGTCCTTTTTATCCAGAGAGGCAACCTTAGCAAGTCACGCCGAACTTCGGCCACCACAAAAAAAAATTGACTGCCCTTCCTACAAATCCTCCTATTGACTCCCCTCTTTATCTTCATTTATAGTAATGGCCACACTTTGTTTATTTAGGTCTATTTTCAAACTCTTGGCCCTCAGAGGTTCAAGGAGTAGCAGAGAGTGTTTCCACTATTCTGGAGTGGCCTTAACCAAATTAAGCTCAAAGGATTTTTTCATAGAAGATAATTTACCCATAGGGGTAGAGGGTTTGGGACTATTAGCATCCAGAGGGGTAACATTCATAGGGGAATTCTCCATGGGGGCAATAATATGAGGCCAGAGCCTAGGGTTAGGCTCTAGAATGGGATTATCAACAACCTAGGGTTCAACATCCTCCCTGACATTTTTATTGGGATTGTCTTGTCTAGCAGCCAGAGGGTTGCCATGGGGGGTATAAGCCAAGGCATGCTTATAGAGGGAAAGCATAAGACCTTGGTGCAATGGGGGAGTCACACAATTTTTAATATTTTGTTGTAGGGAAGACAACAGGTAAAAGGGCAGGTTAATGCGTTCATTATGGTGAATGTGGTTTAGTAGGGGGAAGTGATAAGCATGGATGATCATATATCTTGCCTCTAGTGTAAAATATATCACAACGAACATACTAAACAAACGAAAAGGTGGCAGAAGTTCAAGCCTTGCATACCCATTTTGAAACCATGTGAGTTGCTCACCATCATGGAGAAAATCATCCACGGACACATGGTAATCAGCTCTGCTTTTCTTGGAAACCTTTCTATCCACATTCTACAGACCCGTTGCCTTTTCTATGAACTGAGTAGTGATATTAAATTTCACCACCCCAATAGTAACCTACCCTTTTCTCCAAGATTTAGTGAATTTTTCCATCAGGCTTTCATTGTACCCTTTCATCGCCTCAAAAAATGAGACCATTCCCACCCTATTGAACAACTTCTAGAGGTCTGCATTTTATTTGAGATCCATGCAATTTGGAGGTTCGGTTCATTTTCTTGGCCCTCCCATTTTAGAAATTTGTAAACTTTTCTAGTTATTCTTCTGCAACCCTTTCTTCATACCACTACTACACCCAGACACCAAACAAGCTTTGTCCATCGCACAACTAAGGCTATTTTGATGGTGAACTCTTTTAGAAGTGACAATCAAGAAACATCTGAAAGAAGAAACTTTTAATACGGTTCCTAGGACAAAATTAGAATTATTGTCTTTATTGATAATAAATGAGTCCAAATTTTTCCTAACAAGTTGATCATTGATTAGGAGTTGAGAAATGAAAATTTTCACTGTTGAATACACCGAATACTCTAAGGGGGGGTGAATCAGTATTCTGCTAACAAAATTAATTATTAACCATCCAATTATCAATCGACATCTAGTTGCAATAGCGAGCCAAAATATAAAAGATATCATAACACATTGACACCAAGATTTTTATGTGGAAAATCCAAAGTGGGAAAAATCATGGTGAGGATTAGCTCACAATATATTATAACCGATCATAAGATATTATAGGGTTTACTACTAGGATGCACTATCCTTGAAAGGATCACATCCTGAATACAAAAAGAGGTATGGCTCACTGCCAAAAGTGAGCTGGTGAAGTGCACCTACAAAGTGCATAAATAGTTTCAGCTAAGCTCTGGAAACACAAAAATTCTGCTCTGGTTGCAGATATACAATCATTATCAATCACTTCACTCTATTTCATTTGTTGCATTGCTTGCACATGCCTTCTATATCTCTATCTCTACTTCTGTCCATCATACACACACATATATACATAGTCATGTCTTCCAACATCAATTAGGTCAGCCTAATTCAATGTGAACACACAAAATTCAAAATGACTTGTTGGATCAATACAAAATTCTTTTTGGCGCACAAAAAAAACATGTCATCCATACATTAGGTCGGCCTAGACCTAATAAGGAACACATAGAGTACAAAAAAAATATTAACCTTGTCGGCCAAAAGAATACCGAACTTCTATCACTTGGATTACATAGCCAGATCAACGAAGATAGTTGAAAGCTCGTTTATACCTGTAGTTGAAACTCCTGAACAACATATCAAAAACTCTTAGAGTTTCCTTTTATTGAGAGGATTTCTAGACCAAAATGCTGGATCAACATAGACATGTACTTTACTTAGCCAATTACCAACCAATGTTGGCATCAATGATAACAAGCCTAGAGGTCACCTTCTTCATTATTCCAACAATCCCCCCCTTTGTCATTGATGATAACATGTGCCAAAGAAAAATGAGACATGCTTCAAAAGAAAATATTGTGCTCAAATCCCCCTAACATATGTACAAACACATAACATAACACATTCTTTTCCTCTTCTCCTCTTCTCCTCTTCTCCCCCTTTGACATCAAGGACAAAGGACTGGGAAAAGATAAAAAAAACTTCAAATCAGGAACTGGGAGCATCCTGTAACTCCTTGAGAATCACTTTCCAAGTTGGCTCTCCATCATCCCAAACTCCTTTTTCCCTTGAAAGAGTTTTATGCAAAGATTCTAATTTTTCTAGGCATTCTTCTCCTTCTTCCAAAGTGGATGGGGCAATGTTCATGTTCTCAAGTTTTTCTGCTTCCATCAATGCATTTGATATATAGACATATCTGGACATAACTAGGTCTCCAAGCTAGGCATAATGTCTCATAACATCTTCCTTCTACCTCTGTAGGATGAAAAATTTACTTTGAATATCTACAATAGAAACCTACCTAACATAGTTTCTATCATTTGCAATCTTATAGTCTCTGGAAGCATCTGTAAGTTGTGACTCAATCAAGTCCATTAAGTCCTTGATACCTCGAGTGGCTTCCGACCACTTCATGCAGTAAAAAAACAACAGTTGGGATTCCTCATCACATTCTCTTACCTCTTTTAAAGTTTGCAAAGCCTTGTCACATGCAACAGTACACTTGTCTTGTAGAAATAGCAGTCTTTTCTCTAGTAGACTCAACTCCACTTCTTTTTTAGTCTATTCCTTGAGGTTAGATGTGTACTCTTTAACTAAATCAACTGTAAGCCTCAAATTTTCAATTAGAGCTAAAGAGTTATCTGATGTAACACTGGGGGTTGTCTCTTGTAAAGCTTTGATGGATTCATCTATCAAATCATTTCCCTTTTGATAAGAATTTGTAGCTTCTTGTGTGACAGAGCTAAGAAAAGTGCCACTTAGTTTTATTCTATTATTGGCTATAATCTTTGTCAAGTCCACATAACCTGGGTGTGATGGTAGTTTGACTAGTTTTGGTGGAAGTACAAGTTGAAATATAGTTTTCCTTGAAAGAAGACCTTTAAGGGTACTTCCAGATGATTCTCCGGATGGCTTTGATAGTTCAGGGCCTTTGGAAATTTCTCCTTTGCTCTTTTCAGCTGGAATGGGTTTCTTGTCTTCTTCTTTAGTCTTTTCTTCTTCCTTTTCTTCTTCTTCTTTTTCATTTTCTTTTTCTTCTCTAGATGAATTTCCAGAGGAATTATCTATGTTTTCTTTCTCCCTTCTATCCTCATCATCCTTGTCATTATTCTTCTTTTTTTCCTTACTCCCTTCACTCTCATCTTTGTTTTTATATTCCATGTTTCCGGTAGATTCTTGATGTTCTTCTCTCTTAACACCAAAATGATCTTTATGTTGATCATTAGATCTTTTGCTTGTAGTTTCTTTTGTGTCAGTCAGAGGGGCACTCCAAAGCACCAAGTGTCTCATCAACAGTCTCCAAGACTGGATTATCCATTATTTCTACAATGGTATCCTGTTCCTGTGCCTGAGCAGTGTGGGATGAAGAATTGGTTCTTGCCCCATAGCTCCTTGCTAATTGCCCGATTACATATTGAGTATCTTTCCTTACTTTTTCCATATAATCATCATCCTTAGTCATTAACATGTTAACTCTCTACTTGACTCTAAATAATGCAGAACATTCTTTTAGCAAATTTGCAACTTCTATCTCCGAAAAAGTAGAACTAATATATTTTAAGGCTTCACTTCTCATCTTGTCCTCAACATTTAAAGCCTCTTTCCTTCTAAGTACTAACTCTTTCCACACTTTTTAGTAACTTTGGACTGTATGGTGTCCATGTTTATACTACAAATGACTATGTATTGAAAACATGTATTTATGATAGTTTCTTTCCTTTCATCATTGACCTTATCATATAGCTTAGTAGTTGGCATAAGGTCATTATCAATCATATTGTTAACCAAACCTCCTAGATCTAAGGGTGGATGATCACTTCCTGGAGGAGCTCTAGGCATGTCCTCCACAGGATTAGATGACCCTTCTTCATTCTTCTTTGTATGTACATGGATTCAGTACGTATCCTCCTCTTCCTCTAACTCCTCATCTATAGAGACAATATTGGTTTTGGCCCCTTCATCGAAGGTACTACCCTTTTTGTTTCATTTCAACTAACGTTCTTCCTTTAAGCCAAGTTCAATTTCTTCCTCAACAAAATCACTCAAATTTATTTTCCTATCAGCCTTTTGTTTCACTCTTCTTCTTCCTGAAGCAATAGATGGTGCAGTAGGAGGGATGTGCTTCTTAGATGCCCTGGTATTGGGACCAGTAGGGGCAACGATATCAATAGATGCAGGAACACTTTGTTCCTTCTTCTTTCCTTTCTCAATATTTGTAGCACTAGAGGTGGTAGTGTTGGAGATAGGTGCTGGTGTAGCACCAGAGGATAGTCTTCATGATTTTTTGGGTCCAGAGGGCTATTTAGTGGATTTGGATTTCCTTTCATCAAGTGCCTCCTTCAACTGTTCTTTATCATCCTTAGAGTATGTTTGGCCTTGGAAGAAGGCTTCAACCTTCTTTCTTCTTTTAGATGCAGTAGCCTTTAGATGTATTTCAATATATTTCTCCTGATATGTACCATGCCTAGGTAGAGAGGGATCCTTAGGACTATCCAACAAGATCTCAATGTATCTCTTCACCATTCATTCTTCAATCTCATATCACATAGGTTCAATCCATCGAATTATGGGTTCTACAACCCCAATGATGCATTCATCTGTAGATACAAGAAATGTTATCACCTTCTCATACTTCTTCACCAAACTCCTTAGAATTCGTTCTCTTTCATCCATTTCATTCTGAAATACTACAAAGAAAGAATTTAGGGAATTTTTCTAAGCCTTAAAATCTCTTAGACTGCGTAGATGGTCAAAAATATGATGAACAACTAGTCTGGTGTTGTCCCATATTATGCCTTTTCTACCTGGTAACTCCTTTAGGAAATAGAATAGAAAACCAACAACTAAAGTGCCAAATTTAAAGACATGCCTCTTTGCCTTTTTCATACTTAGGTTCTCCATAAGTTGCAACCTAAGCAACTGACAAAGATCAAAATTCTCTCCATTCACCACCATTTCATAAGCAGTATAAATTGTCGTAGCCGATACTAAATTTACTCGATTTGTGAAATAGATTACCCGCCCAATCATGATGGCAACATACTTGATGACAGGGTTTACAATAGACTCTATAGTTAAATCTCTTCCATCAAACTTAGCACTAGTCAACCTTGTGACTTCATCATTTTTCATCGCTTTTAGAATTGGAATGGCACCAGTATCACAAAGGCTAGTCATAGCTCAAATTTCCTCCTTGTTGATAATCCCTGGTTCATTTTCCCACAAAAAATTGCAATGAACCCTACTGAGGTCCATTCTAAAAAACTTCACCTCACCCTCACTGGAAAAGTTTGGAAACCAGTTCCAAATGTTTAGCTTCATTCAAACTAGGTTTTCATATTTCACCTTAAGTAGTAGATCATCTCTAGTCAACTCATTGTCCCACAAATCCTTTAGCTCCTGATGATTGAATTCTTATAACTCACCATGAATGTATGTTCTTGGATCTTCGGTGGGTAGAAAATGGCTTGGAATGTGCAAGAATGCATCCACGGGGTCATTTTCATACACTTTCCATGAACATCTTCTAAATCTAGGTTGGGGTCTCTTAGAGACTTCCACAATAGTAGGAGTGGCCATATTCCCCAAATAATCTTGAAAAATCTTAACAAAAGGTTTCTTCAACTTTAAAATCCATAGAATTTAGAAAATAGAGAATACCTTTTATGCTTGTCGAGAACTAGGGTTTCGATGTGTGATGCTCTGAATCATCTTCAGTTTCACTTCAGCTTGCACTACTTCTTCCAAATTTCACAAATGCACTTTTCCTTAACTTAGTCTCTTACTTTATTGCTTACGAATTTAGCCTTAATTCATATTTATGGATTTTCAGCTTTAAAGCTACCAACCACTTTATGAAGCACACTGTAAGCCAAGAAGAGTTCAATTTTTTTTTGGATCTGCCTATTTTATGCCAGAAATTTCTTCAATGCCTTCAAAATGATGACTCACATCACATATCCTTGTGTCATTGCTTGACACCTCATATATTGGGGGATTTTTAGATTTTTATGTAACTGCTCCCCTTGAAACCATTACTAGGTTCATTTCTTGGAAGAGGTATTTGCATCGGATGTAGATACAAGAGCATTTGATTCATCCTTTTTCTCAGGTTCTTCCTTCTTCTTCTAAATTTTTTCCATTTCTTTCCTTACTTTAGTAGGATCTACTTTGTTGATAGACTTGTTCTTCGATTCCAGATTAGGTTTCTTCCCAATTTTGCTTCTACAAAATTTTGAGATATGTCCTAGTTTATTGTAGGTATAGCACACAACACATCTTTGATCAAACAATTTTGCATTCATCCTTGATCTGCACTAATTAGCCTTGTGTCCAAAGATATTGCATGTGTAAGAGTATCCTTGAAAAGATTGAATCCTTCTACCAATATTAAATCTATTCATCATTATTTGGCTTCTACATTCGGTAGCTCTATGTCCAAACTTATTGAAAACATAGCATTGTCCAGTAAATAATCCAACATTTTGACTCATTCTATTCTGGTTCATCCTACTTCTGCATTATGTTGCTCTATGACTAAATTTATTGCATGAGAAACAAAAGCCATTAAAAGATGGGTACCTTTGAGCATTAGGCTGTCAAATAGGAATCCTTTCGGTATTGCTCCTTTGGTTCTTGATTTGAGATTTCCTTTGATTGTCCACATTGTTGGAAACATGTTTTGTCTTTGATATTTTTCCTTCTTCAAGTCCTAGACCACCTTTATCCTTAGAAGGTTTTTGAGAAGTAATCAAATCATCAAGCTTTTTAGTTCTAGATTTGAATCTTTCTTCATGAGCTTTTGCTTTTTCCAGATCAGATCTTAGGGTTACCACTTCTTGTTCAAGCTTTGCACATTCATCAATTTTATTTTGAATCTCATCTTTCTGACATTCCTCAATTCACTTCTTCTCTTCTACTTGCACCTTTAGTTTGGTAATGTCTTCATTAGCCTTTTTCAATTGATCACTAACTTCCCTATGCCTCTCTTTGAACTTTTTGATTTTCTCTCTTAGCTTCTTGATACATTCATTTGCTTCCTTTAGGTTTCCTTTCATAGTTTCCTTCTCATCTTCATTTTTATCCAATTCTTCAAGAGTAGCATTGATTTCCTCAGATACAAAGTTTTCTTTTAGAGGTACAAGATAGCTTTTATTAGCCATGTATTCAAATTTTGGGACCTTCCTCAAGCTATAAGACTTTTTCAAATGAACCAAGCTCTTATACCAATTGTTGAATACACCGAATACTAAGAGGGGGGTTGAATCAGTATTCTATTAACAAAATTAATTATTAACCATCCAATTATCAATCCACATCTAGCTGCAATAGTGAACCAAAACATAAAAGATATCATAACACATTGACACCAATATTTTTACGTGAAAAACACAAAGTGGGAAAAACCACGGTGAGGATTATCTCACAATATATTATAACCGATCATAAGATATTATAGGGCTCACTGCTAGGAAACACTGTCCTTGAAAGGCTCATAGCCTAAATACAAAAGATGGCTTATAGCCAAGATACAAAAAGAGGTATGGCTCACTACCAAAAGTGAACTGGTGAAGTGCACCTACAAGTGTAGAAAAAATTTCTGATTAAGCTCTGGAAACACAAAAATTCTGCTCTGGTTGCAGATATACTATCATTATCAATCAATTCACTCTATTTCATTTGTCACATCGATTGCATACACCTTTTGTATCTCTATATCTACTTCTATCCATCATACACACACATATATACACATTCATGTCTTCCAACATCAATTAGGTTGGCCTAATTCAATGTGAACACACAAAATTCAAAATGACTTGTCGGCTCAATACAAAATTCCTTTTGGCACACAAAACAAAATGTGTCATCCATACATTAGGTCGGCCTAGACCTAATAAGGAACACACAGAGTACAAAACAATTCTTAACCTTGTCGGCCAAAAGAATACCAAACTTCAGTCACTTAGATTACACAGTCAGATCAACGAAGATAGTTGAAAGCTCGTTTATACCTATAACTGACACTCCTAAGCAACATATCAAAAACTAATAGAGTTTCCTTTTATTGAGAGGATTTACGTACCAAAATATCGGATCAACATATACATGCAATTTACTTAGCCAATTACCAACCAATGTTGGCATCAATGACAACAAGCCTGGAGGTCACATTATTCATTCTTCCAACATGTACATTGCAACCATGTGATTTGACACAAGACTTATCAATGAAATAAACCATGTGATCTTGGGTGTTCTCGGGAATGATATAGAAATTAATTATCACACCTGGGGATATCTTCTCAATATGTTTCATACCAAGATTGCCATCATGACTATATAAACCCCTTTCATTATCAAATATTAAAGTCCCCCCATACTAATCCCTTATCTCAACCTTATAAGTTATAAACATTATCATATTTATCTTTAAGAACTTTATCTTTTATTGTTGAAGGCAACTGGCTAAACTCTTGTTGGGTCCACATATTGCACATGAGGGTCACGTTGGCAACACTATTAGTAGAGAGATTACCTTCCCTAAAAATGTGTTGAATATGACAATGAGTGAAGAATTTTATAAGTTCCTTACACTTGTCAATAATGTCCTTTAGTTCCCAAGGGACCGTAACACCACCTTTGAGTATGTCAACTATTAATTTTGAGTCTCATTACAAGATTACTTTCTGAAAGCCTAAGTCTCTTAGTGTCTTAATTCCTCCCCACGCTATCATAGCCTTAGCTTTGTTGTTGGTGTAGAACCCAAAATTTTTCCCATATCCTATTATACATTCTCCAAGTTGATTTCTCAAAAAAACCCCCACCCTTGAAGTGCCAAGATTACCTTTTGAACACATGTTGAAGTTACATTTAATCCATTCCCTTTCAGGAGGAGTCCACACTATTGTCTTTCTAGCTAAAAGAGTTGACCAATTGATATTGATCAGGTCCTTCTTTATACCCCATATCTGCTTGATTCTCAATTCTTTGTATGTGGGCCATACTTTTGGATAATTGTACCTTCCAAATTCCACATTTTCCTATATCTAAGCCTTTATGGACATAGATCATGGTTGTTTCTCTCAATTTCCCTAAAAATTCTATTGTTCCTTTCTTTCCAGATTCCCCATGATATGAAAGGAGGGGCTTGGTTCCAAAGGTCCTAAATAAACTTATGGGAGTAAGGACTATAAGGCCAACTTTCAACAAAATACTTCATGGTAAGGGGGAAAACCCAATCCATGAGTAGCATAAGATGGAAAACAAACTAGACTTCTCTTGA
Source organism: Sequoia sempervirens (assembly GCA_007258455.2). Lineage (NCBI taxonomy): Eukaryota > Viridiplantae > Streptophyta > Pinopsida > Cupressales > Cupressaceae > Sequoia > Sequoia sempervirens. The sequence goes on along the minus strand of VDFB02047230.1, from coordinate 587,921,890 downwards.
GTACAAACAGTGAAAGAATAGATGCATAACTGAATCTTCTTCCTACTTACATAGGACACATCTATTAACTACCTGGAACCCCATTCTAACAAGATTATCAATAGTTAAGATTCTGCCATGGGAGGCAACCCACTTGAAATAGTTAAATTTTAGAGTTAGGTTTTTATCCACACCTTGTCCCAATGAAGATCCCTGCAATTAGTTAGAGGATTCTCCAACTCCTTATAAGCATTTTTAATTGAGAAGCATCAAGAGGGGTTCTTAATCTATAGCCATTCATATTTCCTATCTTTAGAGAATCAAGTTTCCTCCCTAATGAGGTTTTTTAGCCTTTGCACCATAGGCTCCTAGTTATGTTGTCTTTGACCTCTCAAGTTGGCTCTCCTAAGTAGGCTATTAAAGTCAAACCATTTAGGTTCAACAACCTCCCAATTAATGTAATTTTCCACCTTCTTGCCACAAATTCTGGACATACTCTGTTTTAGTGGGTTGAGGCCATCTAAAGACGAGAGAGGGGGCTCAACAATCCAAGGGTCCTTCTAGAAATTAGTATCCTTCCCATTGTCAATCCTCTTTCTCACACCCAGTTTTAGCACACCTTTTTTTTGATAAGGTGGTTCCAAAAGACAGATCCATAAGGAAAATATGAGGTAACAAAATAGTTAGGTTCTTTGTTCTTGAGGTATTTAGCTTGGAAGATCTTAACCCAGTCCTTAGTCCCTTCCAAAAGACTCCATCCCATCTTGGCAGTAAGAGATTTGTTGAAGATTTTGATTCTCTTTATCTACAGTCTACCAAAAATTTTTGGGCTACACACTTTCTCCAAACCTACCAACACCAGTCTGTTTGTTTCTTCCATGCTAGACCACATGAATATTCTCTGTATTTGTTCAATTTTTTCCACAATAAAGGCTAGGATTTTAAATAGAGAAAAATAGTATACCAAAATGTTTTGGAGGGAAGCTTTTAGCAATTGGATCTTTCCATCTTGGCTTAGGAGTTTACCTTTCCATCCACCCAATTTTTTTTGGACTCTTTCAATTAAGTGATTCCAATAATTATTTTCCAATTTTTCTAGATATCAAAGGAAGGCCAAGGTAAGCAGCAGGTAAAACAACTTCCCGGCAACCAAAGATCCACACCACTCTCTCTTTGACAATGTGATCAACATGGAAGAAGTATAACTTACTCTTATTATAATTGATACACTGACCTAAGCCAAAAGCATAATCATCTAAAACAATTTTCCATTGATTGGCTTCACCCACTGAGGCTTCTCCAAAAAAAATGGTATCATCAACAAACTGTTGATGAGAGTCAGGTGGGATGGATGAAGTAGCCTTGACTTCTTTCAACACTTTAGAATCAATGAGTTTTTGAATATTCCTTCCAAGGGCTTCTGCAACAATTATAAATAGATAGGGAGAGAGAGGGTCTCCTTGTCTAGGACCACGACCATAGGAGAAGAAACCTTGGGGGACTCCATTCACAAGAATCAAGCACTTAGTGGTGGTAACACAGGCAATTAGCAGCTTGATGAATCTACCATCAATTCCAAATTTCTTAAGAACAACAAAAAGAAACAACCATGAAACTCTATCATAAGCCTTTGATATGCGAATTTTCAAGGCCATCCTTAAATTTTTACTTAGGTCTATTGAGTGGAGGATTTCATGGGTGGTAATGACAACATCCAAGATGTTTCTTCCTTGAACAAATCCTTTCTGATTTGGGGCTATCATTTTACTGAAAATAGCTTTTAGTCTTGGAACAATTATCTTTGAGAATATTTTGTACACAATGTTACACAGATGGATGGATCTAAAGTCCTTCATAGATGAGGAATTTTCCTCCTTAGGGATAAGGGAAATTAATGTGGCATTCATTTGATTAAGAAGCCTCCCTAATCAAAAGAGATCTCTAGACGCATTTAACAGGTTAGTTTTCACAACATATTAGTAAATCTGAAAAAAAGTTGAGGGAAGCCCATCCGGCCCTAGGGCTTTGTAAGCCCCAAAGGAAAAGACAACCTGCTTAACCCCCCGAAGAGAAACAACAGTGGTTATAACCTTTAGATCTTGCTTAGTAATAACTTTAGGAATCACTTGAAGAATATCATCAAATACCTAATTAGCATCCCCAAGATCAATCTAGAAGGAGGAGTAGAAGTTCACAACTTTGTAATTTCTCTTTCAGTAGTCACAATTGTGCCATCATCTTTCTTAAGCTATCTTATCTTATTCTTATTTATGTGTTTCATAGTGAATTGTTGGAAGAATTTGGTATTTTTGTCTCCTTCGGTAAGCCATTGAACCCAAGATTTTTGCTTCCAAAAAATATCCTATTTATTGACCTTGAACCATTGAGATCTCAAATAAAGCTTTTGATTGTAGATGTCTTCGTTCACCAAACCAGCCTCCATTTTATTTTGTACTTCCTTTACACTATCCCCCAAGAATTTTCTAGTATCAAAGATGTTACCAAAAGTTAGTTTGTTCCAACCTTTCACTATTTTCTTAATTCTTCTCAGCTTCTCCACCAAGCAAAATATGGGGGTGCCAACCATAGGTTTAGACCACCAATTCTCAACAAGGGTAGCAAATTCAAGATGGAGAGTCCACATTAACTCAAATCTGAAGGGGAAAGGGCCTTTGCAAGGATCAACATTTCTATTAAGCAAGATAGCATTATGATCAAAACTAGATTGAGGAAGGGCATAGAGGGAGAGGTATTGGGAGATATTCCAATTAGAATGGATAAGGAACCTATCCAAATTCACTTGAATCAACCGATTACCAAGCCTTCTGTTGGACCATGTGAACTTGGAACCCAAAAGGGGAACATCAAATAGCCCCGTAGAATTAAAGAAACCGGCCAAATCCATCATACTTTCTGATTATTCATCCAACCCCCCATCTTCTTTGAGGGTAAAAGTGGCAAGTTGAAGTTGTCACCTAGCATCCAGTATTCCTCCATTCTTCTCTTTAGGACATCACTCAAAAAATCCTAGAGCTGCAGTCTATCCCAACTGAAATTGGGAGCATAAATATTGATTAAATTCCATTTTTTCGAAGAAGATAGGTCTTCTAGAGACACCATTAGACTATTTTTTCCAGAAAATCCCATAGAGCCTTTTAAATTCAAGGGATTCCACAAAGTTACTATCCCCCTTGAAGCCCCTTCAACCTCACTCAAAAAGTAATTTGCACTAGGCCATATTTTCAAAACATCCTTGCAAAGGTCTCTTTTTTTGTTTTAGTTTCTTGAAGAAGCAAGATGTCCACTTTGTTGTCCAAAATATATGATTTGACCATAAATTGTTTATAAGGGATAGTAAGGCCCCTGATATTCCAAGAGAGAATCTTCATTAACAAAACAAATCTATGACAAAAATAGTAGGAGGCAGTTATGAAAAAACCCAACATCACTTCTTTTTAGACTTTGGACCTGTGATCGAGTTTAAAGTTTTTTGTCTGCCTAAAGCCACATCACACATTTTAATTCCAAGAGAGAATCTTCATTAACAAAAAAAATCTATGAAAAAATAGGAGGAAGTTATGAAAACAACCAACATCACTTATTTTTAGACTTCAGACCCATGATCAAATTTAAAGTTTTTTGTCTGCCTGAAGCCACATCACGCACTGTATCTTTATTTCTAGCTTCCTTTTGAGAAGGTCCTCCAACCTTATTTCCTCCTCCAAAATTTAGTTTCTTTTTCTTTTTTCGACTTGGTAGTAGCTTTTTTCCAATGATCTTCATCATCTCTATCACTAGGATGAGGAGGAAACCACAAAATAGCTAATGAGTCACTCAGACTCCCACCCTCCTAAGAAAATAAGGAAATGTCCCCCGAGGACTGAGAAGGCATAGTAGTAGGAATTTCCCCTTCCTCCATCCCTTCCACTTCTATAGCACCAATATCAACCTTATCATGGGCCAATTTGGTGGACACCCTATGACCCATATCCAACTCCTCATTTGGTTTTTCATCAAGTGTCTCCTCATCTTCATTTGGCTTGATTCCTTGCTTTAGTCCAGGGGGAAGGAATCCTTCCCCTAAGACTCTTTCCTTACTTTCCTTACATACCAAGACCTACGAGACAACATGAGGCTCATGACAAGCAAAATCCCGGTCTAAGGAAGTTTCATCATTCCTTGGGGGAGGATTTATTTGGGAAAAAACACCATCCTGAACACTGACATCCTCAATTTGGGGGGCTTTAGAAGTCTTAGGCTCGATAGAGGAATGATTGTCACTCTTAAACACATCTTGAGGCCTCTTATTACATGAGTCAATAGGGTGGCCAAATTTCTTACAGGACTAGAAAAATGGTCTAGAATTTTCATACTCAAGAGGTTGGGACCAGTTACCAAACTTTGACTTAACGAGTATTGAGGATGGTAGAATAGCATTAACAACTAGACATTAACACAAATATGAGAAAATACTAAGCGGGATTTTTCTTGGGTTATTCTGTCAACAACTAGAAGGATTCCAAAGGAGTTGGCAATTCCTTTTAATATTGCCAACTCCCAAAACTCTAGAGGTATCCCATGGAGGCATACCCATGTAGGAGCCATAGCACCCAAGTCAACAAATGGGTCAAATCTTGGTTTCCATTTACACAAGGAGAGGAAATTCTTGAAGCCAACATCAAAAGCCCATGGTCCCCCCATAAGAACCTTTAACATATCTTCGTAAACAACAAATGAAACGAGGAAGATGCCTTTTTGGAATTGCACTAATTGAGACAGTTCCTTTTAAGTTCCAAATAGAAGCATCCTAGAGCCTTAACTGTTCAATATTCAGGTGGTATTCCAGGAATTTTCCAACCAATGATAGATTGAGTCCGTCCACAACCTTCATCATCAATGCTTTAGGGACATCAACTTTCCTACCAATAATTGAGCAAGAAAAAAACTCCATGTTCAGTCTATCCTTAGCTGATGAGCTGATACCCACCAGTTTATCCACAAAATAGGCTAGTTCTTCTTCAAAGAAGAAAGAGTCCAAACCAAAGGATGGGGACAGAGACATCTTGCCAAAAGTACCATCTGTCCTTACTACAAGAGAAGGCCTAGAGGTACGAGAGGGGGAACCAACATGGAGAACAACAACATTGGAAGTTGCAAAGCCAGACACAACTCCAGACAAAGGGACAACATTCTTGGAAAGGGGATCCTTTCTGGGGCCCCTGCCTAGCCAACCCATGGGGTAGACAAGACAAAGTAGAAACAGTGGAAATTCAAAAAAAACTAGGCAGGAAAGTTGCATAGTAGAGTCGAAAATGTTTGTCTTTTTGAGTGGGTACTGATGACATGTTAGAAGAATAGGTGTTTTAGTATTTTATGTTTTTTAATCTAAAAGAATACAAAAAGTGTTTAATATTTTTTGTTTTCCAAACTAAACATGCATTGTTTTCAAATTCTAAATAAGATATATTCAATAATAAAATCAATTAACCAAGTAATTAGATTAAAGAATATATGTAATTAAATAAGAAGATATGCAACTGAAAGTTCTGTCGGGTTCACCAAATGTTTTATGTTAAAGAAGAAGGGTTATTTACACTAATGAATTGATCTAAGCCTGTAATGAAATAACTTTCATAATAGAAGAATATGATAGAAAATATGCTACAAATACTTGATAATAAAATGCCACTTCGAGGGGGAAACCTCCTAATCCACTTCTAGGGGGATACCTCCAATATTCTTCAATAAGAAGAAAATACTCCACATTATGACCAAATAAGACTCACAACCTCCTATATATACCTATTTATGCCTAAGATATCACCTAGGCTAACTTAGATAACCCTATATAAGCCCTAAGCCGACCCAACTAACTAAATAATAATATAATGATGATAACATGACTTAAATAAGAGTTAAGATAGCTACAAGTTGACTATTCATAACCTGATACACACTATAGGGGTAAGGGCATAACATTTCCCTCCTCTTTACAAAAGCATTATCCTCAATGCTAACTTTTTCTTCTTCTTCTTCTTCTTCTTCTTCTTCTTCTTCTTTTTTACTCCCACTTCTTTTTCTACTGCTACTTCTTGTTCCTACTCTTGTCTTGCTCTTGTTCTTGTTCTTGTTCTTGTTCTTTCTCTTTCTCCTTTTTACTCTCGCTTCTTATTCTACTGCTTCTTCTTCTTGTTCCTACTCTTGTCTTGCTCTTATTCTTGCTCTTGCTCTTTCTCTCTCTCTTTCTCTTTACCTTTCTCTTTCCCTTAGTCTTGTTCTTGTTCTCACTCTTGTTCTTTCTCTTTCTCTTCCTCTTCCTCTTTTCCTTATTCTACTTCTTGTTTTTTTTCTTTTTCTTCTTTTTTGTGGAAAGTCCTAGGTTGTACTTTCTTAGAAAAATCTCCCAAAAATTTGGTGATTTGCTACCTTAAGAGAGTTTTTTTGGAAACCCTATTTTTTTAATAAATCACTTATTTATGCTTCAAATTCTCTAAAATTTTTACTATATTATTCTCTGGTTTATCTTCAAAAACCCACTAAAAATTGGAAACCAATTCCTCAAGATTTGCAAGATATACACCTTCCAAATAAATTGGGTAGAAACCCTAATTCTGCAATAATTCACTCAATTTTACTCTAATTCCTCTAAAATATGTATTGTAGATTCTTGAATATTATCTTCAAAACCCTTTAAAAATTAGAGAAAAATCCACCAAAATCTAGGAGATATGGGTTTCACAAAATGACCTCTAAAATTGAAAAATATGCCTTGTCATATCAATGCCAAGATCATGCTTTGATACCACTTGTAATGAAATAACTTGCACATTAGAAGAATATGATAGAAAATATTCTGCAAATACTTGATAATAAAATTCCACTTCTAGGGGGCAACCTCCTAATCCACTTTGAGAGGGATACCTCCAATATTCTTCAATAAGAACACAATACTCCTCATGATGATCAAATAAGACTCACAACCTCCTATATATACCTATTTATGCCTAGGATATCTCCTAGGATAACTTGGATAAACCTATATAAGCCCTAATCCAAACCAACTAACTAAATAATAATATAATAATGATAACATGACTTAATTAAGAGTTAAGATAGCCACAAGCCGGCTATTCATAACCTAATACACACTATAGGGGTAAGGGCATAACAAAGCCAATATTTTCACCCAAACATTAGAATACAAAATCAACTAGGAGGTGGTGCTTGACTATTGTCCTCAAGGAAGAGCCAAGCAGGTTGTTTGGGGTTTTGGTTCCTTTGTTCTAAGTGCAAGGATTTATGAGATATGCAATGAATTAGGTTAATTATGATCAAATTTACTAAATTTGATAGAATGTGGATGTTGTAGAATGAATGAATAGAAAAAAATAAAATTTTAAAAGACAACGTGCAGAGGAACCTAGTACATAAAATTAGGGCTAACTATCAGGGATGCCGGTGCATTGTGCAAACGTCTGCATGTTGCATTGTAGTCTATAAGGTGTAGAAAATTATGGTTTCTTGCCTATATGGATCCAATATAGTTTGTCCGACTACAACAAAGAAAATCAAGAATTAGTGTGTGAGTATGCCTGAATAATTAAGATACCCTAATAATGAACTAGTAAGGAGAAGATATAGGGTTTTTAGGAGTCTCTAAATGAGTTGAGATGTCAAATATTCCTTCCACAATAAAGACCTAAACACCTATAAATTGGAAAGAGGAAAAGGGTTGTGTTATATAGGGGCTTTCCTCATTCAAACCTCATGTTGGTGTTTCCACCTCCACAACAACAATGATGATGATGACAATGACGATAGAGAGTGTGTGCTCACAATGAGTAGAGAAAAAAAAAGTAACAATGATAATGATAACATGATAAATTTTACCATTCAAATATGAAACCCTTATTGGATTGATGTAGCCACACAAATCACACATAAGGAGGAAGAATATTGATCTGAATTATGAATATGGAGAAATACTTGGCGTGCAACCTAGAGTATTGTAGAGTTTTTTTATAACAAAAAATCAAACTCGTAAAGAGATGTATGCAGCTCCAAAAACCAATTCATTCACTTCCAAAACATAAAGCTTACATATTTTGAGAAGAAGTCCAATAGTCACCACATTGTTTGGAATTCAAAAATGAATAGATGGAACAATAAAAAAATAATCTTTTCAAAAAACCATGTATGTTTTCACTACCCCAACTTGATGAGGTCATAACTCCTAGCTCAATGATTTGAATCTGAACTTATTTACCCCGTTCAAAAGGTATCAAAGAGATCTAGTTCTATTCCCTTAAATCCAATGCCTTTGATTATTCAATTTTAGGGACCGGCGATAGTTTTGACCCTAAGTAATGCACCAAAGACCTTTAAAAATGTGATTTACTAATGTAGAAAATATCAAAAAATATATATTCTAGTATTTTTCATCCTTGCTTGTACCAACACCTCTAGAATGCTTTGGATCAAAGATAATTTGATGAAATATTGCAAGTGTTAGTACACATGATAATGATAATAACAATAATTATGTACAAAGAACATCTAACAATGCTTGGAAAAACCTTTGCTATGATAAAAGGATAAAAATTCACAACACTGAATCATAATTTGTAGTAGAATAACACTTTTAAGCTTAGAAAGGCCTTAGAAGACTTGGAAGTTACTAGAGATCTTATATATATAGAGAGAGGGAGAAGGTTTTGTTGTAAGGTGTGCACCCTTGGTCTCCTTGTGTTGTGCAGTGCAACGCTCGGGTTTGTGACATGGCTTAACTGCCTCTTGTGGATTCATTAACTCTAGTGACCTTGTATCGAGCATTAACAGGTTGATCTTTTGGTGCAACGACAACTGTTTGTGTAACAATTGGTATGGGAGCCTAGGTCATAGGTTTGAACCCTTCGCTTGTGCTGGGGAGGATTGTTAGAAGGTGTGTGCCCTTGGTCTCCTTGTGTTGTTCAGCGCAACACTTGGGTTCATGACATGGCTTAATTTCCTCCCATGGATTCATTAACTTTAGTAGTTGTACCAGGCATTAATAGGTCGATCTTTTGGTGCAATGACAACTGTCTATGCAATAGTTTCCTATATAAGAAATTAAGCACATTCTCAACAAACTATGTTGGTAAGGCCGACAATCAAGGTCACATCCCTTGATGCCACAAGGCCACAATTTGAATTCAAATATTTTTGGCATGTATGGCTAGGATGCTAGCACATTGTGCAAGTGTCTATGAATAATTTTCTCTCAAAGGGTCAGATAATAAAGGACTTAACCAAAATTTCTAGGAAGGTGATGAAACAAATGCATTACAGACAAAATTAAATACCCACACCAAACAGAGTGCCAAACCTAGCATGAAGTTGTAAGCAATGACAATTTACTATGCTACAAAAGTAAATCTAGAGAAATAAATTAAGGATAACAAGAAGAATAGTATTGCATATAATCCTCCATATTACAAACATTTAGTTTTTGAGGTTGTTGCATGTTCATTGTATGTAGGATTTGTGGCTCCTCATTTTTAGATACATAATAAAAAAGAGACCCTAATATTCATGTGCAATCATTCACAACATGTATTTATTTTATAGTTTATGATTTGATCTTAGATAAGTTATTTCTAAGAACCCTTAAAGATTATGCTACTCAATGATTTTATTAATTACCTTAAGTTTAATCAAGTGCTTTGATGACCTTGCTATTGCTTTCTTACAACACTTTCATATAAACATGAGATTATTTATTTTTAATGAACTTACTAAATGCACACAAAAGGGTAATGAGTATAAATGATTATGCTATTTAATTTTAGTCTTTGTATGGAAAAATAAAACATCAATTTGAAGATGATGAGTTATAAATGATGTTTTTAGAGGGATTACTTCTAATTATCAAGAGTAATTTGCACCTAAGAAGTTTTCCATCTTGTAGAGATATGTGCAACCATTTGAATAATCTTTAGGTTAAATTCTTAGCATTAAATGCTTTAAAATATGATTCATCACAATCAAATTCTTCCCACCCTTCTAAATTTCAAAAGGCCAATGCATTTTCAAATGGTAGTTGTAGATAGGGGAAAATCAATTAGATTTAATGTTGAAACAATAAAATGACTAAACCCTATCAAGCACAATAGAGTATGAAATAACAAGGAAATCACAATACGAAGCACAAATTTGCAAACCGATCTCCGTGCCAACTCGATTTATCTCCATTGCTCTTCTCCACCTGCACAAGGATGCAAGATTTCGAAGGGTTGAAAATAGAGGAGGAATGTTGATTGCTCACTATTGCAGCGTAACAACTTGATATGATGACGAATGGAGAATGATAGAAATAGATGAAAGATGGAGGAATGATTTTGGCAGAATGAGGATGTCTGAAGAAGATTCAATCCAAATAACTTGTGAAAGGTTTGATTTATAGATTTTTGATTTGGACAGAGATAAGATTTGACAAGATTTGATAAGGATTTGATTTTTGACAAAAGAGGAAATATGACGAGATAAGATAAGATTTCAAAAAGATAGAAAGATTTTGATTCTCTTTTAAAGGAAATAAATCCTAAAAAAGATGAGAAGGATAATTGATTAATTATCTAATTAAATAAATAAATTAGATGCAAATGAGTTTAGTTTTGGAAAGAAAGCGAGAAGATATTTTTAGGATTTTATTAATTAAATAAATTTTGGATTTATTTAATTAACGTTGAATTTTTTGATTTCATTAATTAAATAATATAAATTATTTAATTAACATTAGAGGAATGGATAGATTATGAATTGATTAATTAAATAATATAAATTATTTAATTAACTATTAGAGAAATGGATGGATTATGAATTAATTAATTAAATAATATAAATTATTTAATTAACATTAGAGAAATGGATGGATTATGATTTAATTAATTAAATAATATAAATTATTTAATTAACATTAGAGGAAGGGATATAAATGATTTAATTAATTAAATAATATAACATTAGAGAAATGGATGGAAATGATTATGAATTTAATTAAATAAATAAAATTTATTTAATTAAATAGATGATGTCATGAGTACCTAGGGCAAAGCATGCTACAAGATTCCTAAATGATGTAATGCCGAGACAAGTGTTGTAAGAGGACAATTTTTTGATGTCTACATTTTGCCCCTCTTTGAGATGATGTTCGAGATGATGAAGATAATCAATCAGATTTAGAGTTGAAACAATAAAATGACTAAACCCTATCAAGCACAATAGAGTATGAAATAACAAGGAAATCACAATACAGAGCACAAATTTGCAAACTGATCTCCATGCCAACTCGATTTATCTCCATTGCTCTTCTCCACCTGCATAAGGATGCAAGATTTCGAAGGGTTGACAATAGAGGAGGAATGTTGATTTCTCACAATTGCAGCGTAACAACTTGATATGATGACGAATGGAGAATGATAGAAACAGATGAAAGATGGAGGAATGATTTTGGCAGAATGAGTATGTCTGAAGAAGATCCGATTCAAATAGCTTGTGAAAGGTTTGATTTATAGATTTTTGATTTGGATAGAGATAAGATTTGACAAAATTCGATAAAGATTTAATTTTTGACAAATGAGGAAATATGACGAGATGAGATAAGATTTCAAAAAGATAGAATGATTTTGATTCTCTTTTAAAGGAAATAAATCCTAAAAAAGATGAGAAGGATAATTGATTAATTATCTAATTAAATAATTTAAATTAGATGCACATGAGTTTAGTTTTGGAAAGAAAGCAAGAAGATCTTTTTAGGATTTTATTAATTAAATAAATTTTGGATTTATTTAATTAACATTAGAGGAATTGATAGATTATGAATTGATTAATTAAATAATATTTAAATTATTTAATTAACTATTAGAGAAATGGATGTATTATGATTTAATTAATTAAATAATATAAATTATTTAATTAACATTAGAGGAAGGGATATAAATGATTTTAGAGAAATGGATGGAAATGATTATGAATTTAATTAAATAAATAAAATTTATTTAATTAAATAGATGATGACATGGGTACCTAGGGCAAAGCATGCTACAAGATGCCTAAATGATGTAATGCCGAGACAAGTGTTGTAAGAGGACAATTTTTTGATGTCTACATTTTGCCCCTCTTTGAGATGATGTTCAAGATGATGAAGATAATCAATCAGATTTAGAGTTGAAACAATAAAATGACTAAACCCTATCAAGCACAATAGAGTACGAAATAACAAGGAAATCACAATACGAAGCACAAATTTGCAAACTGATTTCCGTGCCAACTCGATTTATCTCCATTGCTCTTCTCCACCTACATAAGGATGCAAGATTTCAAAGGGTTGACAATAGAGGAGGAATGTTGATTGCTCACTATTGCAGCGTAACAACTTGATATGATGACGAATGGAGAATGATAGAAACAAATGAAAGATGGGGGAATGATTTTGGCAGAATGAGGATGTCTGAAGAAGTTTCGATCCAAATAGCTTGTGAAAGGTTTGATTTATAGATTTTTGATTTGGACAGAGATAAGATTTGACAAGATTCAATAAGGATTTGATTTTTGACAAAAGAGGAAATATGACGAGATGAGATAAAATTTCAAAAAGATAGAAAGATCTTGATTCTCTTTTAAAGGAAATAAATCCTGAAAAAGATGAGAAGGATAATTGATTAATTATCTAATTAAATAAATTAATTAGATGTAAATGAGTTTAGTTTTGGAAAAAAAGCGAGAAGATCTTTTTAGGATTTTATTAATTAAATAAATTTTGGATTTATTTAATTAACGTTGAATTTATGATTTCATTAATTAAATAATATAAATTATTTAATTAACATTAGAGGAATGGATAGATTATGAATTGATTAATTAAATAATATAAATTATTTAATTAACTATTAGAGAAATGGATGGATTATGAATTAATTAATTAAATAATATAAATTATTTAATTAACATTAGAGAAATAGATGGATTATGAATATGAATTTAATTAATTAAATAAAATTTATTTAATTAAATAGACGATGACATGGGTACCTAGGGCAAAGCATGCTACAAGATGCCTAAATGATGTAATGCCGATATAGGTGTTGTAAGTGGACAATTTTTTGATGTTTACAGTAGTGAGATGTGAATTTAAAGTCATAATGCTTATTTAAATCCTTCTTTTAAACCAAATACTCCTAAGTTCACTAAACTTCAAGAATCCATGGATGATGTGCTTCAAAATTTATAGAGTGCTAATTTATATTTAATTACACTTTCTCTTATCTATCCATTGGATTCCACTAAAGCATTTCCTAGATCATCTTATAACTAAGCATTTTGTAATTGTTGTAAATTAAGATCTTAGGTTATTAATCATTACAAATAAATATAAAATAAATAAAATGAGAATTATAAGATACACTTATTGTAGTGTAGTAAATTACATAACCTTGAAATTTCACACTATGTTTTATGTCCACTTTGGTGTCCATATCTTTAGTGTTTGTGTAGACTCATTTTAACGCTTGCATTAACCTTTTTCCCTCTCAAGGTGCTGAGGCCTCCTTTTCAGCGGCCACTTTCTTTATGTCACGTTTGCATTTCCTAAAACCTTACATTTAGTTTCCTTCAAGATAATTGATCAATTGAGATCAGTCATTTATAAAGTAAACAAAATTGTATATGTTTGAGATCAAAAAATGTGTATGCATTTGAGATAACAAAAAGTGTTATTCAAAATTGTTATTCGTAACATACTATCTTCTAGCGACTTAACTTTTGCCGCTTAATGGTCTTGTCTCTTGTCTCTTTGAATTGTTGGTTAAGACTATGTCTTATATAAACTTTAAAATACTTTAAAATGTGACTTTTTTCACCACCCTTTTTATTAATAATATTTTTCTTATATATAAAACAATATAATATATTTATTCATCAAGATATAAATAAAAATAAATAAATTTGAAGCCATCCGAAAACTAGCATAATAGTAAACAGTTACAGCTTCTTATACTACAACATAAAAATTCTATCGTATAATCGATCATTTCTAGGGCTAACAGGTACTTCCCATTACAAAGTTTTCAGGCTATCCTGGAAATCACGGTGGATAAGGAAAAAACACTTCTAAGTGACATACACTCGTTGTATGCTTTACAAAACTGCATAAAATTGTCTAAATTTGCAGTGATCATCTACTTCTATATAGTTGCAGAAAAAATCTGAAAGTTGCCTGAGAAACAAGAAGAGCATTAATTGGTTAATCAGTAAATATTTATATATGGTGTACGTCTAATAGCCACTCAATATGTAAGACTTGGTTCCATCTGCTCTGTGGGTCTGCAAAAGTTCATCTGCAGGGTGAGGCTCTTTTATGTCTCCTACTTCTTCTTCATGTTCTTCATCACTACCATCTTCTGCATTCTCTATTAAAACCTCTTCCTTCTCAATATATGAAGCATTGCTCTCTGATCCAGAATAGCTTGTAACTGATCACATACATATCATTCAAACCAATAGTTAGCTCATACACTTGCTTAGACACCCAGCCACAAGCATTAACTATATTATGCTTACAGTGGTGTGAAAAAAATGAATGACATTTACCAAAGAAGTTATGAGGTTGAGGCTCAAAATGTAAGACCAAGGAAGATCTGTATTGGATGAAAGGACCCAATTTCCTTGCATCATGACAATGTAATAGGCAGGCAAAAACTACAAGTCCAAACAGAGGAACATTGGCCAAATTGTTTCTTCCCATCTTCCCAAAGCAACGCCAAGCACAAGATGGGGAAATGGGGAGGAGAAACTCCAAAGCAAATGAAAACAGTTTTAAGTAAAGCAAGCTTTTCAAGAATTTTATATTAGACAGAAACAAAGCTTTCAAATTATTTAAGCTCTATAAGATTATGAACCTTAATCATAAGGTTCACCTGTATTAGTGGATAATGGAGAGTGTCCAATAAAGAAGCAAGCTAAGCATGGAAGCTTAAGTTCTACAAGAATGGGCTTCATAATAAGGTTTATGATGTTAGAGTAGCTGAAATCAATGAATGCCATTCTAGTGTTTTATTTATTTATATAGAAGCAATGCATTCTAAGTTCTATTAGATTATTAAGCTTGATAAATGGGGTTTGTGAAGCTAGTGAGCAGCTGATAATCAACATGAATATTAAAGTTGTATGTATCATTACTATTCCAAAATGATTCTGACTTGGGTAAGGAATATGATAGCTATTTTTCTTATTAAATACTACTTATAACCCTATCACGCGGGTTGGTGGTTCATGATCGCAGAATGGACATCATGACGATCTAATGATAATCCCACATTGCTTGCAGATGCTTATAATTATGAACTCTCGGCTATAATGTCTCATGATACTTGAGGCCAGGCCATGGAATAAAGTGGTTATTATGGGACGAGGAGAGTGGCATTAGAGATTAGCTCGCCTTGCGTATGAATTTTCAGGTTTTCATTTAGGTTGAAGTTTATTTTTATGGAGCATGTAGAGGAGTTGTTATAAGAACATGTAAACTAAAAAAAACAGAGATGATGTGTTCTTGCCCATCATAATTTAATTTATAGTAAAGCATTCAAATGTCTTTCAATAAAAGAATTCTAGGAGTTATACTAGAGTATTTGTTTTCTTTCTCCAAGCTTTTGTAAATTAAGATAACATCATGTCTCATTCTTTATGGTGTGGTTGTGTTTCTATGGTTACAATCATGTTCTCAATGACCAAAGTCTCTTGTAACCTTGCTGAGTAATCAAAATGGTATGGTATGTTTGGATCGAGTGGTGTCATAGGCACCTTTAGGAAGTTATTCTAAGAAGTTTGAATATCAAGACTTCCTCGATAATGATCAAGCCTTGTAAAAGATTTGAAATTTATTAGAGGTTGGAACCTTGGAAGGAATGTAAATTTGTCTAAGAGATCAACTTGTAATATCCTTGTGAGTACATGAGTATAGTAATGGCGTGTTTCTTAGACCTATGGTATATAGTGCGACTCTTAGCTATGTGAGAATACTTATTTCTTTTGTGATTTTTTCTATGTTTTATCATGTGTTGTTTGCTTGTGTATTTATTCTTATGCAAAGTGAATTGGAAAAGCATGAGTTAAACAAAAAAAATTAGCCTTTACTTGTTGTGGATGTTGCCTTGCACATTATTATTTGAAGGACAATATTGTAGGAGCAAGGGCATTGGAGATAGTGAAAATGTAAGAACTGAAATAGAAAAGGATGTTCAAGTGTGAAAGGGTTAACTCTATGGCCAAATCATAATAGTTTATCCCACTCTTGAGCTACTCAAAAAAATTAATTGAATTCTATGCTCAAGTATGGGCAATGACTCTCATGTCAACCCATATTAGAGAGGTCTTCATAATGAAAGGGTGCTTCTAGTGATAACCCTTATTTCTCCTATATAAGCGTGATGCCACTCATTTTTCCTATTTCAATTTATATGAAGGTTTAAGGGCAATTTTTGTGTGCAAATGCTGTTTGTTATTAAGAAATATAAGGGATACATATTGGAGTGATGTACCCAAAAGATCTCTGCTAGCTGTAGTTTATAATCCCAAAGTTGGTCCTATTGAGGCGACACAAGAAGGTATTTTGGATACAAGATTAGTTGTAGATTGGAATAAAATAAAATACAAACATGATAGATCAAAATTTAGAACTCTTTATATTTATAGCATCAATAATCATTCAATACATTCCCTATATCTCTGTTATGGGTGATCCCACAATACTCGTTTACAATTTTTGGCCAAACTAGACATTGAACTAAATTGTTTTAACTAAATCTTCACTTTTGAGCACTTATAGTGGCTAAACTGTGAGGAATTTGAAGATGATGCAAACTAGTGATTTGTGACATTTTGTCTGTAGATTCTAAATATATTTTTTTCAATTTTTTTTGAATCAGATTGCACTTCTTTTTCTGTCTCCTTTGAAAACTAGTTTTTAACAGTAAATACCATTTTTAAAGAGTGACGCCACTAACTAACACATAAATTTTTTTCTATGAAGGATAGAATTCTATTTTTTTCTAATTTAGATTCGTAACTACGATATCTAGTGCATGGGATTGGTTTCATAGCATTTCATTGAATATTTTTTTCTTATTTAAGTTTCAAAGTCAAACCTTTTACAATTTAAACATGATTTACTGGCTAAAGTATTACTTTTTTTTGTATGTATTGAAATTCAATTTTCTTTTTTGTTGGATCAAGGACATCAATATCTAGTGCACTGATATTTTTCTTTCTTTTTTTTGATAATTTGCTATTTTTCCACATGTGCAGAACAAAGAGCTTGATTTTCGGTGAAAAACCTACATTTAATCAAACTAGAAAATAAAATACATAATAAAACTAAACATATTAAAATTATATTTGATGGATAGCTCATTCTGAGGACTACCATCATCCAGTTGGGTCTATGAAGTCTCCTCCATTTTCATCCTCAACCTGAACTTCAAAGGAAATTTTTTTGCAAAAAATTGGTGCAAGAGGGGGAGAATGGCAAAAAAGGGGGGTTCAAATGGACCCAGGTTTGAGCGAACCCCCCCTTTTATTAAATTTTCCATTGTCTTTGTTATAAAAAAAATGCCAAAAAAGTGGATCCCATCATATAATAGGGTTCACTCGAACCAAGGTCCATTCAAACACCCCAGTTCGTGCAAACCTCTAAAAAGATTTTTCTTCTTTCATAGGAGCATTTTTGCAATTTTCCTTCCTTGCTGGAATTTT
This sequence comes from Sequoia sempervirens, assembly GCA_007258455.2. NCBI lineage: Eukaryota > Viridiplantae > Streptophyta > Pinopsida > Cupressales > Cupressaceae > Sequoia > Sequoia sempervirens. The sequence continues at coordinate 587,904,127 of VDFB02047230.1, read as the reverse complement.
AAACAAGTATTGTGGGATCACCTTTATATTCTATGCTCTATAATTTCCCTTCCTCTCTCTTACTATCTACTATTGGTGAATAGAATTTTCTAAATACTTATAGTTACAATTATATGGGATGTAACCCTTAAATAGTATCCCTAGAGTACATGAACTATCTTCTTAAATTCATGTTCTAGAATATTCCTTTTGGTTAGATATTACATATCTTCAAACCGATGTCTATATATTATTTTGTGGCTAACATCATCCCATCATCCAAACCTTGACTTGTCCTCAAGTCAATTTTGTCCAAAATTTTGATCGTAATGTTTTAGTATCACTCCATTGATGTAACACTGTAGGATTGTGCCATCCAATGTCTCTAACTTTATTGCTTTAGAGTCCTAAATGTCATTGATTTTGTATGGTCCTAGCCAACAAACTTTGAGTTTTCCCTATTTTTTGAACTTACTATCATATAATAGAGTGGTATCCCCAAGCTGAAATTTTTTGTCCTCAAGTTTCTATCATGCCAAGCTTTTCGTTTTTTGTATTTTCCCCACAAATGTGATTCGGCCAACTATCTTTCTTCATCTATTTTTTTGAACTCTTCTAGCCTGTGTTTGATAGATTCTTCCTTAGTTAGCCTTAATGTGAGGGCCATCTAGAGGATGTTGACTATGAAGTTAATAGGTAAGTTAACTTCCATGCCATAAACTAGGTCAAAAGGTGTGTGTGATGTGGCTCTTTTATAGGTTGTTCAAAAAGCCCAATGTACTATTGGTATCTTAATATCCCAATCAGTTCTATTTGCTTTGCACATTTTGGTTAGGATGGTCCCAAGGATCTTATTCAATGCTTCACTCGCTCCATTTTCTTATGGGTGGTAGGAGGTGCTCCAATTATGTGTAACTGTGATGTTTTCTAGTAATTCCTTTATGGTTTTATTAATAAAGTGTTTACCTTGGTCACTTGTGATGCTTAAAGGACATCCAAACCTAGTGATGATATTGTGATATAGGAATTTAGTAGTAGTATAGGTAGTACAATATTTGGTTGGTTTGGCTTCTACCCACTTGGTTAGGTAGTCAACATTGATAATGATGAATCTTACTTTAGATAATTTTGTCGGAGGGTCAATAGGGCCAATAAAATCAATTTCCCACTTTTTGAAGGGGTTTTGTGCTAAGACCGGTTGGAGAGGCATTTCATCACATGTTGTGGGGTGTCCAATCCTTTTGCAAATACCACATTTCCTAACATACTCTTTGTTGTCCTTGTATATACTGGGCCACCATAATTCAAATAACAGAATCTTCCAAGCTATAGCATCCCCATAGTTATGTCCACTAGCTATCCTCTCATGGGATTCTTAAACAATCTACTTCCTTTTGTGCTTGTAGATGACTCTTTAGAGTACATCCTTTTTCCCTTCTTGTATAGGGCTCTTTCAAGTAGAGTAAATGGTAATTATTTTCTTAGTAGTAGTTGTCTATCATGGGAAATCGTATGGGGAGGGTGTGTTTCAGTAGAAAGTAATTCAACAACATTATGCAATTCCTTCGGTACTATTGTGATTCAGGAAAGGTATGTGCCAGGTAGGTCCTCCTCATTAAATTCATTAGGCTCCTCTCTTGTATGAATCTTGGATAAGTAGTCTAATCCTTGATTGTGTTTCCCTGGTTTGACCATTTTAGTAAAATTAAACTCTCGGAATAGTAAGAGCCATTGACATATACACCCTTGTATGATCGATTTGTTTAGTATAAATTTTAGTGGTTCATGATTAGTGTAGAATGTAAATGGGGTACATAATAGATAGTGCCATAATTTGTGTAGTGCATAAACCATTTCTAAGGCTTCCCACTCAGTAGTGGTATAGTTTCTGTTTTCTTTGGATAATTTCCTATTGGAAAATGTTACTGCGTGATCCTTGTTTCCTATAGGTTTGGCTAATATTGCACTTATAGCTTTTCTGGATGTGTCTTTGTGAACATGAAAAATGAGAATGAGTGTGTTGATTATTTTATGCTTAAGGGTGTCAAATGATTATTGGCATTGCTTTGTCTAGTCAATGGGTTTATTCATTTTTTAGTTTTTTAGTAATTCCTCTAAAGGTGCAACTATGGTAGCATATCCTTTAATGAACTTCCTATGATACCCGGTATGTCCAAGAAATGTTTTTATTTTTAAGCTTGTCTATGGTGGAGGAAAATTTAGGATTAATGCTATCATCATGGGGTCTACCATCAAACCTTCCTTACAAATGATATGTCCTAATAGTGAGCCAAAGGGTATTACATTTCTTTAGGTTCATAGATATTTGCATACTTCTACATTTCTCCAGCATTGTTCAGAGTGCTTGAATATGATTCTTAACCAACCCATATACTATCGAATCATCCTAATATACCTCCAAAAAGTCATGGATGAAGTCATTAAAGGTGTTGAACATGATTTGACTGAAAACATCAAGGGAATTTTTGAGTCCAAATGACATTACAATGTACATGAAGGATCCCCATTCTATAGAAAATTTAGTTTTAGGTTTGTCTTCTTCTCTTATCTTGACTTGGTGATATCCAGAGAACCCATCAGTGAACGAGTAGAACTCCCTTCCGACAATTGACTCCAAGATTTCTTCTGTAAAGGCCATTGGGAATAGATCATGTATGTAAACTTTCTTGATTTCTCAAAAATCAACACACATAGATATTTCCCTTCTTCTTATTTTATATAATCATTGGGCTTACCCATTCATAATTTTCTTCTGGTTCGATTATTTCGGCGACCAACATTTTGTTTAGCTTTCTTTTCATATTTTTCTTCATATTAGGGTTCAAACAATATGGTCTTTTCCTATGTAGTTTAGAGCCCTCTTTTAATTCAATTTTCATAGTTCCTACTCCCTTAATGCCCTTCATTTCTATGATTTAAGTTTGGGGAAATATGTCCTCATATTTTTTCAATAATTCAATAATTGATGCTATAACCAACTCTTCCCAGCATTATTCTCCTATCTTGGCCATTTACAAGCTATTGGAAGTTACTATATTTTCTTCTTAGAGTTTCAGTTGTTGATTGTAATAGTGTTTTTAGACTCGTTTAGTTCTAACTCTCCTTCTCCTTCTCCTGCCTTAATGTCTATCTTTGGTTCGACCTCTTCTTCATTTGTGTGTATTTTATAACATTTTTTTCTATTGGTTTTGTTTATTTATCCAACCACTCAACTAACTTCCATATCCCTTGACTCTGTGGTGGTGGATTGGATTCTGAACATATTTTTTCTAGTAATAGTCTAAATATAATCTCCTTAAGTTTACTTAGTGCAGGATTCAATCATTTTTGTCCTAGAATAAAAGTGTGTAAATTAAATCTATCTAGAGGTCTTCCCATTCCTGTATTTTCTCTCTCCTCTCTTGATTTATATGCCATGTTTGTACCATTGTTGTTAATGTCCAATAAAACAATTGTATGTAGAGGTAATTATTATATTCCCTATTTTTCATCCATGTATTTACACAAGTATAAAGATGGTCTTTCAGAGTTATGGTTCCTTGATACTTAGAGAGAGTGGGATATTCTCCTTCTTGGAAGTATCGTGCTTTGACCAAAATTTTGAAGGCAAGCTAATCCAATATAGTTGTTTTATGTGTGTTCCACCAACATGCAAAGTTGCAAACTAATGTATCTTACAATGTTGTCATCCTTACTTCCTCTTCTTTAAAGGTTTTCTCCATTTATGAAATATATTCAATGGCATTTCCAACTCCAAAAAATTTGGGTGGTTTTATATGTGAAATGCCAAGGTTATTTGATGTTGATTTTTTTGTGGTGTTGTTTATGTATCCTCTGGTAATTTTATGAGATGATTTTGGACCATGAATAATTATCAAAATCAATAAACTCTCTAGGATGTTAACTTCAGTTCATTTTGTATCCATGCTTCTACGACATCATCACTATTCGTGCTACAATCATCACTATTTAATTCCAATTCTCCTTCATTATTTGGATTTTCTTCTTCCTCTTCCCCATCCAATAATTTGGAGATAGTGTAGAGGTTTTTGATACATATCCCCCTTCATTTTAATGTGTTACTTCTTCTATATAAGATCTATCATCCAATTTTCCTAATGGAATATGTACAATCCTGGTAGTGTCTACAAGTGAAATCTCCTCTTTCTAGGAGTCTACTAAACCATTAGCATTGAAAAACCATCTTAGTCCAAGTAAATCTCTAAATGTATTAAATGGATCTTTCATTCCAACAACTTCAAAATTAGCCTATTGTTATATCCCTTTAACATTTACTTCAATATTATTCCAAGTTCCCAAGGTCCACATTCTAGAAACATCGGCAAGACTTATGTTCATTGGTGTTTTTACTAACTTAGGTCTCCCTAATTTATCCCATGTGGTGGATGAAATAATATTTAGATCAATACCCAAATCTACCATAACATATTTGACTTCAAGTGATCATTCAAATGTACATTTATCAACAATGGGCCATTCTTCCAGTTCCAGTCCTTTGATAACTGATTGACCTACTTTTGTTTATTCTAGTATTTTCCCCATTGCTTTAATTTAGTCACTAAATATTTTTTTCCAGCCAAATATGTAAGGTCTTTTAGGATTTTAAATTCTTGCTTTGTAAAGCAACCTATTGAACTTCATGTTTTTGTTGCATTATGTATTGTTTATCCTAGTTTACCACCTTGTCATGTTATTTTTTATTAGGTTGGAATTATTCCAATCCCTCATATTCTTCTTCATGTTCTAGACTATAGTATTCTTCATATGCATCTTCTACCATTGGTTTTTTTTTTACCAGTATCAATAGCTTTTCTAGTTACAACATATGCTTTCTTCTTTCCTCCGGTTTTATTCTTCTTATTGTTCACAACTAGTTATTCTCTAGAGTGTTCTTTTATGGAATTGTCTAATGTCCACACATCCATTCAATGACAACCTCTAACTCCATATTGTGATACTTTCCAGATTAATCTTGCTCCTTTTTTTAACTCATCACTTGGGGAAGGCTGGCTATCCTCCTGATCTTGGTAAAATGTCCTAGAAAATTCACATTGAAAGATTGTATGATCACCTTCTCCATAAAAGGTGCATATTGGTTTCCTTTTTGTCCAACATTCAGAGGCATAATGGGGTAAGTGAACAAAGTTGAGTCCACGAAACGTGGAATTTTTTGCCTTAACCAAAAAATTGAAATCGGCTTTGACAAAATGGGATCCCGATTTTAATAAATGGGATCTCATTTATTAAAAATCGGGATCCCGTTCAGCTTCGGGATCCCAAGCCTAACACGAAACGAGATCCCAATTTTTAAAAGTCGGGATCTCGTTTCGTGTTGGATCCCCAACTGATGGAAAAGGCACGGGATCCCAATTACTATGAAATGAGATCCCAATTTGTACGAATTGGGATCCCAATTTGTACGAATTGGGATCCCAATTTGTACGAATTGGGATCCCAATTTGTACGAATTGGGATCCCAATTTGTACAAATCGGGATCCCGTTTTGTATAAGTTAGGATCCTGTTTTATATTGCTATTTATTTAAAAAAAAAAAGTTTACTGCACACAGCAGACGGGACCCCAAGTACTGGCAATAGTGACCCCCACATTCAACTACAGGCACCCGCCTACATCCAATTTTTTTGCATTTTTTAATTTTTAATTGAAATTGTAACGAAAATAAGTGAATTTATCATTTTTTTTAATTTATTTCACGTTTTGAGTATTTTTTAACTGTTATAGTAGAAATGAATAATTGTAAAAATAGACGAAAAAATGCAATGAAACATGAAGGTTTTTTAATAAAAATGAAAAAATGAAACTTAAATTGTGTTTTACAAATAAAATTTAACTTTTGAAACCTAAATTGTTCGTTTAAACAAAGAAAGATGAATTTGAAAACCCTAATTGAAACAAAACAAAAAAATTGCATTTCAAAACCCTATAAATTGAAATGAAATAAAAAAATTGCATTTAGAAACCCTAATCCAGCTTTTTGAAACCCTGAATTCAAATCAAACGAAAAAAATGAATTTAAAAACCCTAGTTTGAATTGAAACGAAAAAGTTGCATTGAAAACCCTAATTGCTTAGAAATTGAAACGCTAAATTGAATTGGAACAAATTTTTTTGTTAAAACCCTAAATTGAAATCGAACAAATCATTTTGATTTTGAAAACTAGGTAATTTTGAGCTAAAAAAAAATCATTTGCATTGCTTAAATGTTTTAAATTTTATTCGCTTTGTATGGAAAAAATGATATATATTAAACTTTAGTTTCAATATTAAATTATAATTAGATTAGAAAACAATATGTTAAAAAATAGTTAAAATTTATAAAGTTTATCTTGATGTTTGTTTTCAAATTTAGTTAGCAAATTCGTAAATCTAAGTGCGTACAATCGATTCCAATTGACACTAAGTTGCAAGTCTAAATTATGCCAAGGGCCACCCAAACTTCACCCTAAGTTTGCTAAACCCTAGACCCTAAACTATAAAATCTAAACCCTCAACACTAAAGCATTTGAATTTTGTCTTAGGACCTTAAAACAAAATTTGGTTGCCTTAAAAAACCCTCTATTGTCACCATTTAGTAGAGCTTTTTGTAATGTTTTCACTTATTTGAACAAATAATATAAAACCTTTTGGTTTCTACAATTTTATGAAGAGTGGATGATCACTCTCTATGACAATTAGACATGATCAATAGGGTTCTAAATCATTGGAAGAAAACTTTATTCTATTATATCCACAAGATAGGAGAGCGTGAGTGAGAGTGCTATGGGTAAAGTTTCTTGCATTGGACATTCCTAAAATTATGTAGGTTCAATGTCAAGAATGGGTCTATTTGGTAGATTTATGAAAACTATTTTGAATATCTAGAATGCCATAGAACTATAATTATAACAATTCCAATTGGAAACACTTGGGTACATATATATCATATGAAATTTAAATCTAGTAAGGTGTCTAAATTTATATAGGAGAGTTGATAACACATGGAAAGAGGTTTGTATGGGAATATATGTATTGAGAAACACATACCACATGACCTCTATAGGATTTTTAAGATGTGATCCTAGATAATAATCCACCCATCCTCAATCATAATGGATTCTTAAGCAATTAAGAGAGATTCAATAACCATAAAATTACCTAGATTTTGATACTATATAGATTTATGTGGAAGGATAGAAATGCATCAATAAGGAGACCAAGATGGAACCATTTAACAGCTACAAGGTACACCTATTACATGGGAAAGGGAGGAGGTACATGATGATAGGTTGGAGGAACTACATGTGATTATTACAATTTAGAGATAGGAGGATGATTCATATAAAAGAAATATAATTAAATATTTATATTATTTAATATATTATATTTAATATAATATATTAAATAATATAAATATTTAATATAATATATTAAATAATATAAATATTTAATACATAAAATATAATATAAGATTACGATTAAGGATAGGTAATGTTACAGCAGGGTTTTAATGAGAGATTAGGCTTAGATTCAATTAGGTTTGTAGTAAATAGTTAGGTTACAATTTAGGAATATAAATATTAATATAATTATAATACAAATATAAATTAATTTAAATATAATATAATTTAATATAATATAGTATAGAATACATTTTAAGATTAGGTAAAGGTTATAATTTAATTAAGTTTCAATTAGGTTTTACAATTCAGTTAGGATATGGTTAGGGGTGGGGATCATTTAGCATTCTATTATGGTTAGAGTATGGGTTACATTTAAGATTATTGTTATTTTTTGTGATATATAGATTGATTCATTTTTTAACATGATACTTTTTTATTAGAGGGTAAACACTTTTGACCCAGAGCTAGATGGAACCAATGAGGCTATAGTATGACTAAATTTGGACCTCATAGACATCTAGATCCCCTTAAGCCATCCTATCACCCTAAATCATAAATCGATTTCTTAAGGGTCCCAATATGACAAATTTCTTAAGGGGATCAAAGAAGTTCTTAAAATTTGGTGCTTGAGAAGTTGCCAAAGGCAACCAAATTTAACAATAATAAAAGATTGTGCAAGATTATAATATGAATGAGATTTCATAAGTCTAGGTTGGTCAGTTGAAACAAGAGTAGATCTCAATCAACTATTCCACAAGAAAATGTTCTTCACTAACTTGCAAGTTCATTAAATATTCCAAGGGGCACCAAAACTTTACCCTAAGTTTTGTAAACCCTAAACCCTGAACTCTAAAATCTAAACCCTAAACACTAAACCATTAATTTTGTCCTACCCAACACCTTAAAGTGAAATTTGGCTGTCTTAGGAAAATCCACCATATTTCATTCCCTTATGCCATGAAATTTTTATCCTATTACCCTAAACCCTGAACTCTAAAGTCTAAACCCTAAACCCTAAAGCCATCATTTTTTTCTTTAAAGGTTCTTAATGAAATTTTGTTGCCTTAGGAAACTTCACCAAATTTTATTCACTTGAGCCATGCCATTTTCTCTAGGGACTCACTAGGCGTAAAATCCCCTTAAGCCATCCACATGCACCTAAATGGTAATTCTATTTCTTGAGGGATCAAAGGGGATTCTTAAAATTTGGTGATCAAAGTTGCCATCATGATCTAGGATTTGAAAATTAGGTTGAAATAGAATTATCTATCTCAAACAACTATTCCTGAAAATGTTCTTCACTAACTTGCAAGTTCATTAAATATTCCAAATTCTAAACCCTAAACTTGAACTCTAGAGAGATTCTAAACCCTAAACAATAAACCATTCATTTTGTCCTACCTGACCTTAAAGTGAAATTTGGTTGCCTTAGGAAAATCCACCAAATTTCATTCCTTTATGCCATGTAATTTTGTCATAGGATCTTACTACATATATCCCCTTAAGTTATCCTATTACCTAAACCTAAACCCTAAAAGCCATCATTTTTTCTTAGGTAATGAGAATTGGTTCCTTAGGCAACTCCACCAGAATTTCATTCCCTTATGCCACGTCATTTTCTCCTAGGATCTTACTACATAGATCCTTAAATGTCTATTACCCTAAACCCTAAACTCTAAAAGTCTAAACCCTAAACCCTAAAGCCATTATTTTTTCTTTAAAGGCTCTTAATGAAATTTGGTTGCCTTGGGAAACTTCACCAAATTTTATTCATTTGAGCCATGCCATTTTCTCCTAGGACCTCACTAGACGTAAATCCCCTTAAGCCATCATGTCACCCTAAATCGTAATTCAATTTTCTTAAGGGGTTCCAATATGACATTTCTTAAGGGGATCAAAGAAGTTCTTAAAATTTGGTGATCAAAGTTTCCCAAGGCCCAACCAAATTTAACAATAATAAGATCCTGCAAGATTATACAATATCAATAGTTAATTGTATTTTCATTCAAATAACATGTGCCTTAGACATATAAATGGGGCTTACATATAATTTTATCATTTGTATTCAATTATTTAAGGCCATTTATATTGAATGGTTTAACTTGGTATTTCGTAAACATGTATCTTACATCTTGAAATTACAAATCTAATCTTGAGGTTCACTCATATCTTAAAGATCACATGGATCCATTCAGCCATATTCTGAGAAATCCACCTCCGCCATCCATCTCCAACACCTTCACCTCCACCTCCACTCACTCCACCTCGTAACCCCCCACCTCCACCACCTGAAATTAATGAACATGCTTGTTTGCAAGCATAAATCAATGCTTTTGCTAGAACCATCCAAGATCAAATCAACATTATTCAAAATGAAGAATGTGTCGCACCTCCTGTGAGGATGTTTGCATCTAGGATGCAAACCCTTGTTGATGCTGTCAGGGCTATGGATGGGATCATAGATGAGCATCGACAATGGCTAGAGGAGAGGAGAACTCCTGATTTTGAAAAGGAAAACACAAAGAAATGAAGATCTATGCAGTAGAGAGCCACAATAGTTTATAAATTAAAACAATTATCTTAAATAGTTATGAATTTATAAATTTGGTGAACGATGGATATTTTGTGTGATGAATTTATAAATTTGGTTCCAAATGGATATTTTTAGTGTCATGAATTTATGATTTTGGTTCTAGATGGATATTTTTAGTGACATGGATTTATGAATTTTTGGTGGAATTTATGAACTTATAATGAATAATATATAATAGTATATATTTTATGACTATCTACTAGATCATGATTTCTCTTGCTGAAAATTTGTAATAAATATGTGTGTGCGTGTACATGTTAGACATAAAATGAGCTTTTGTGAATGTTTCAAGTTTATTGTTTAGTATGTATGTGCATGTATTAAAAAATTGCATATATATAGTTCTTAAATTTTGAAATTTGTATGTATGTACATAGTTTAGTTTAATGATTTGTATGCATGCAAATTATGCATCATATTTTATATTTTAAATGTACATGTACATACATTTAATTTTGAATTTTTTATGGAAATGCTCTTGAGTTGCACAATCAATGTATATATATATGTGCATTTCAACTAAACATATGATCTTAATATATATGTTGCTCATCCTATTTCAATTAAATATATGATCTTAATATATGTATGCACATGGACTATTTTGTATGATTTAATGCAGGTGCACATTTATATTGAGAATATCATGGATGATTTTAACATTGATGATATCATCAATCCACCACCTCAGCCACAGCTACATCCACCTCCCCCCCTCCACCTCCACCTCCCCCTCCACCTCCCCCTCCCCCTTCGCCTAATATACCGCATCCAACACCTATCGCATCTGATGAGGCTTGCTTGAGAGCACGAATAAATGATCAAGTTGCATCCTTACAAAATCAAATCAATGCTATGTGATTCAAGAAACATTGATTCCTCCCACATGTGAGGTTTTTCTGCCAATGCAAAGCGTTATTGTCTCATCGGGGATGATCGATTCTGATCTTGATAGGAATCGACGAGATAGAGAACAAATGAGACAATTTTATTCTAATGGTCTCTCTTACAAACAAATATTAGACCTTAAAATAATGAAAGCCCATCTAGCCCCTTACTTTCTTGACCTTATTACTTGGCATCCCATTCCTCCCAATAAATCTATAATATCCATGAGGTGGTGTATACATCCACAGATGAGTGGAAATTTTTGGTATCAATGGTATATGGTATTAGGCAATCCACCACACACTAATTTGGAGGTCCCATTGTATTTTTTAGTATGTAGAGTTTGTTTTGGGGCAAAAGCCAACCCAATTATTTTGATTTTAGATCATTTCAGGGTGTTGGTGGCGGCATGTCACAACAGAGATTAGGGGTAAGGGTTGATCCACGATGCCCCATGCATGCACAACCCCTTGTTGTTACTCCTGGTCCTCCCATTCCTACACCTGTACATCATCAAGCTTTGGTCTCAACATTAGGTTCCCTTAGTACATTGGCAGGAGACCTTGATCAACACGCTTCTGCGATAGCGAGTGGGGAGCATAGAGATGATGATGATGATGGAGGAGTTTTTTATGGAGCTGGTTCGAGTACCACTCTAGGAGTGTTGAGGCCCTTCCCCCATATATGTACTAGTTGTCATCAAGTATGCTATAGACTTGATCAGGCCACACCTAGTTTAGGTGGACAGTAAGATTCTGGTGGTTCATTTGGTCACATCAGTTCATTTGTAGAGTTCCTCATAGCAGAGCATCACCCTGAGGACACTACAACATAGGTATAAATATTCATCTAGATGTACGTTCATTTTATAAGAATTTTGATGGTTGTATATATAAAAGAAAAGTTTGCAATACATTTAAACAATCAAATTGTTTGGTGTACAAATGACATTTCAAGGGAAATCATCTGTTCCACGAGTACATACATCAACACCGATCATACACGGCAACCCTTATGGGGTATTTTGATTTCAATTTTTAAAATTATATATGAAATCATAAATTATTTAACTTGAGTTTTAAATTTATAATTGAATCACATATATGTTTGAAATATTTATGTTGGTTTAGGTGAGTCAATCGTCATCCATGTCGATTCCTCTTGAGGGATTGTCAAGCACTCCTCCACTATCGGGCATCATAGATTAGGAGTAGGTACATTCATATTGTAAATTTGTTTAAAGTTTACATTAGTATAGTTACAATTTTATGAGTTTTGAATTCACTAGATATATGAAACACATGCATGTACACTTGTAAATATTATAAGCGTTAAATGTCTATGTACATGTATGTCTAGGTTGATACCACAATAATAATGGGCATTGGGCAAACATTTTATGTTGCAATTACTCGTGAGGCCACTGATTTCCAGGTTTACAAAAATTTCTACAGAAAATGTGCAAACTTGAATATATATATATATATATATATATATATATATATATATATATATATATTAACCTAATTCAATTGTACATGCTTTTAATTTTGATCTTGTAGGACTTTTGTTGGAGTGCAACTTTCAGCCCTAACCTGAACATAGTTACACACCACCCGAGGAGGGACGTATGGGGAAGCGGGGTTCAGGATCAAATGGTAATTTAATTTTTTTTATTATATTTAAAGTCAATTATAGATTTTTAAATTGAATATATACATAATATGATATTTTTACATATTCTTTTTCTTTATAGCATGAGACACATCTTGTAGTTGAGCATGTATAAGCAGTCCTAGAGGAAGAGCCTAGTGCTGAAACCTCACAATATATGGTACAATTAAATATGATAAATTATAGAATTCAGATTGAATTAAAAGAAAGTGGTGTAGAGTTGTACATCTAATTTGAATTTCTTTGTCTTGTTTATGTAGATTGATTTAAGAGAATTTAAGAGGTTGCTTCGAATTCTGAGCATCAGTTCTTGGTAGGTGGTGATTTCCCAATTTTTATGATGGATTATAAATTAAATTGTCATTAAATCATTTTATTGTCTTACATTTGATTTCATCTTTCTCTTCCTACTGAGGTGTTTTGGGTCATCCACATAGTGCATGGTGTGAAGAGGTCTCTTGATTATAGAGGGGCAATTACATGATGACCTAGAAACATGTGATTTTATGTGTTATATTTGTTTATTTCATGGACTATATTTCTTGTATCTCATGTAATCTATTGGACTTTATTTAATGCACTTAATATATTGGTTTCATGCACTTAATATGTTACATAAATTATGGAATTTATTATTGTTTGAAATTTTAATTTACACATGTACATTTATGCATTTTATGTTCATAGTCAAGACATTAATATAGGACATTAATGTGAAATTTAGTGATCTCAAACATGGATTAATATAGGACATTTTAATATTTATACTTTGCAAATTTAATGATTTCATACATGATATACATGATATGTACATTCAATAAATAGCGATAATTACTCAATGAGCTTATTCAATTCATGCCAATCAAGAATCAGTCAATAAATCATAATTTACAAACAAAAGCAGTCTATTTATATACCAGAAAGGATAAAATTTTAAGACATAAACAATACCATAGAAGATTAGAGAATAAAAGCATTAATAAATACTATAAATAATAGTTCATCTAACACTAATTTATAAGTTTTCAAAACAAATAATGACGTCTTAAGGGGGTGTCTAAAGGGGTCATAATAGAACGTCTTAAGGGGATGTCTTAAGGGGTTATAATACGTCTTAAGGGGATGTCTAAAGGGGTCATAATATAATGTGTTAATTAAGGAGATGTCTTAAGGGGTCTTAAGGGGATGTCTAAAGGGGTCATAATAGAACGTGTTAATTAAGGGGATGTCTAAAAGGGTCATAATAGAACGTCTTAAGGGGATGTCTTAAGGGGTCATAATACGCCTAAATGGGATGTCTTCAGGGGTATTAAGGGGGTGTCTTAAGGGGTCTTAAGGGGCTGTCTTAAGGGGATGTATTAAGGGGTCATAATACGTCTTAAGGATATAATTGATTTAACAATAATGTATGCTTGATATTTAGTGATTATACATGTAAACATAAAGTTTCAAAGTTGGAAAACATGCACATTTAAGAAACAAAATATATAGAATATTGATTTGATACATAGAAGTACATAGAGTATGTTTAATTTTGTAAGTATGTATGTACATATATGTTATTTCAAAACAATGTTTACAAAATTTGGATATGCCATCTCAAGAACATCTCGAACTCGTGGCTAGAATGTAGTAGGTCTTCACAACACCTGATATAAAAAAGGTACAAGCAATATAAATGAAATCATCAAAACATACATATTTTAATTTATAAAAAACTATCTATATGTACAAAACTCAAGTACCTACATTTAAAAGTATTCCACACATGTTTGAAGGTTGAATCCATACATCCTCTCCTTTTTGTTTCAAAGTATGAGATCAATGCAATGATGGCTTTAGGATACAAAAAATGACAATAAATCAATTTTAACTATTAATGTCCAAGCAATATCAATATGTAATCAAAACATGTATTTAAATATAATTTAACTAATAATTACCTATTTTTACCAAGTATTCCATGTTGTCTAGGTTGAATTTGCATGGACTAGATCCTTTTGTGATTATGCCTTAAGGATGTATAAAGGAAAATTTAAATCCAATTTCAACTAACACCTTATTATTGTCAAAACAATATGTATTTAATGTATTTAAAAGGACAAAGAAATAAAACTAAAACTATATTTACCTATATTTATTCCGTTGTACCATCTGCATCCTCTCTCTTTTGCAATGCATCTATGATTGCCTCATGCTCTTCCATAGAAATTGACCATAGCACTTTTTTTGAAGGTCTTCCACGATACCGCTCTAGTTTTATATTTGTTGCCACCACCAAATGTGAATATGTATAATCTTTTATGTGTTTCATAGTCTTCAAATCTTGAGGGTAGACCATTCTTTCTTCTCAAGAGTATTGTTGTAGCCAAGTGCCAGCTTAAGCCACCACGATCCTATTAGGAAAACATGATAAAAACCATCATCAAATAAGTTCTCAAAATTTTCTTAAGGGGATCAGACTTGTTCCTAAAAATTGCTTAAAGGGGATCTAAAACTTGTTATCATTTGAATTTGCTTAAGGAGGAGGTGTCTTGGGGATCAAGTGCACGTTGGATAATGAAAGCCATCATCATCTTCGAGGTGTGTTATCAATATGTTTAGTTCCACACAACGAAGCCAACCAACATTACTTGTTTGCTCTTACGTTCCTCGAGGTGCAATAACAACATACACACATGTCACATGGCAAAATTTGATTTAATAACTTGTGCATATCCATATATAAATAATTTAGTATTACAAAATAACCCAATAAAAATGGGAATAAATTGAATTAAAATTACCTTCTTGTACAAAGATGAAACAGTCATAATCTTGAGGATCACGAATAATTGATCATTTTCTTCAAGTTCTTTCCTTATTGATTATGTGCTTCTCTGGTGTCAGCGATCTTTTCTCCCACTATTCAACCCATTACGTATTTCCTGGCTTTGATCTCACGAGATACAAAGCTTAAAAATGCAAGCTCCCTTGTCCAAATAGTCCATGTGCTTGCTGTCGCACTTCTAAATGAATGCCATTTAGTAGATCCACTAATTGTCTCACAATCAACTCTAGATACAATGTTTTCTTCTTCCACCAACCAAAAGAATCGATGAACTATAGAGTAATCACTTGAACCAGGTGCAGATAATCTTCTATTACACCAATCCACAATCTCATGTGCATTTTTAAATTTTACTAAATCCTCGAATTTTAATTGTTCTCTAGCAAGAATTCTTTTGACACCTTTCCAACTCCATCATGTTCTCCTTTTACCATGCCGGCTAAAAAAACTCCATATATGTTGGACATTAAGTTCCTTGTGAACCCTACTTAACCAATAGAACATTCTAGCATTTTTGAACACTTACGTACAATTATCTAACCATATGAGTTGTTCTTTTCATATGGTTCCTCTCTCTTAAATTTCTATATAAAATATGCTAAAACAATGATGAACAAACTCGATGAGTGTAACGATTGTCTTCAAATAAAATGATACTCCCTCAAAAATTTTTCTATCATCTCGGTGCTATCATGCATCAATCTATAAACAATATGGAAAAACATATGGCTACTTGCATTAGTTATATTGAGATTGAATTTCCTCTTATGGAGCGAGAGTATAATTCTCCGCAAAATCAACCACTAAAAGTATAGTACCAATTGGAAATGTGTTTCTACATGCACAAAATTGGCCATCAAGCCATCAAGCATGTTCAGAGTTCATGACATATTTTGGTACAATTTTATTATTAAAATTCACTCCTTGCAAGCCATGCACACTAACTTTTATGTAACTAAATCCACAGCAGCTTTCCCTATTTTTTCCATCTTTTAAAAGAATGAGTGAACATTCCTAAATCTTTTCACATCTACTAATTGTTGTCCAAAATCCTTGATCAACACTTTTCATTACAAACAAAATCTTAAAGTTCACAAAGATTTCCACGAGTTAATGCATTGTCAGGAAATACAGAACTTAAATAAAATAATTTATCATTAGATTTTCTGAAGCAAACTGAAATAAACTCTCTTATTGCTTGGTGGCATATCAATACCACAAACTGTATAATCATGTTAGTATGCAAGGTTACCTTTGTATATATTGAAAATATAAAAGAAATAGCGAAATTGAACATGTATTTTACAACAACAAGATATTCATTGCTTATTAATTTTTTACATACCGAGGTTTACATTTTTCAAAAGACCTTTGACTTTTTTAATATTACCCGGCGGGAAGTAACGAATAAGCTACAAAATTTTCTATAAAATTAGTTTGTTGTTGTATTTAGCAGGTGTTTTGGGTGAGGATAAAATGAGCTTTTTGGATTTACCCTTAATTTTAAAACATCTCTAGCATTAGATGAAACCCTAGTATTATCATGCCAAAAATTTTTGATCAAAGATTTAATTTCAAAAGTCAATTTTATATCAGACCTCGGTAGTCATCCACTGAAACTCCAACATTGATTGATAGGATCATTTTCTATACTTTCTCTTCTTTTTGCCGCTCTTAGTAATGTTTTGGGATGTATTTTTAAAACTTCACTAATATTGCTTACCATTCTTTTATTCAAATTTGTTTTATTAACTATAGCGATAGTTATAGCTCTTCTTCTAGCTAGCGTTTTTATCTTTTAGATCGACTATATATATCCCAATAGATTGAATGGCACTAGCGGCTTAATAGACATAACATGTTTTAATGATTGATCTTTTCTTTTGGTTTTTAACATACAAGAGCCTAACCTTTTCATTACTTTCTAATTTTTTTTGCATTCTCATCAATTGCATCATTGAATTGATATTGAAATGCAATTTTTATGATAAGAATTTGGTGTATATTCTATTCACATGTGTGTTCTTATTTGCCTCGAGATTTGACCGAGGGAAAATTATTGAAAACACCACTTCAATTTAAAAAAAGTATTTTCATTAAATTCAACATCACATTCTAGATTTTCATCTTCATTTTCATTTTACATTTTTTCATCAACAAAGCGGTTTTCATTTTTTCATTTTCATTTTTCGTTTCATCAAAATACAGGTTTTGTTTTCATTTTCAAGAAATGATCATTTTTAGTTTTTCACTTGCGAAAACAAAAAATATTTTTGTTAAAAAATTCTATAAAAGTTTCATCTCTTTGAATATAGTCAATGTATCAACATCATTAAGTCCAACATCTTGTAAAACTTCTACATACAAATTTACCATTTCACTAACATGTGGATTTGAAGGCGTGCTGGATTTGTGCATATTGAGCATTCTCCATAGCATTCAAAGAGGTTGAAAGACATAGTAGGACTTGTTTGTATAATCATATTCTTCTCCAAATTGACTCCTTGCAAATTAGCTTCATCTACAACCATGGTATCCTCAATGTTTTCATCTTCAATAGTTGTTGAATTGGTTGCTCCACCATCATTCATTGATTTCATTCTCATCCTTCTTTCTCTTTCTCTTTGTCTCTCTTTTTCCCTATTTGCTTCAACTTCTTGAGGAGTCAATGTCTTCCTTCTCTTATTACAAGCTTTATCTCCCATGATTATAAAATTCTCAAGCACAAATGAATGTTAATAGTGAAATTCTTCAAAATATTCAATCCAAATTGGAAGTTGAATACCTATTAGGAAAAAATTCTTCCTCTTGTGTTCGTCAAAACAAGTAGAAAACTACCACAATTCCACTTTAAAAATTGTTTTCTTCATGCCTTTGAAAAATTCAATCCATATTGCAAATTGAAACCTTTTGTTCCTCCAAACAAGTACAAAAATAACACAATTCCACTTCAAAAATGGTGTAGATGATGCCTCGTTTGATAAAATCAACTAAAAATCAAGTTCACCACCTGTAAATACAATAGCTTATGAAAAATAATTCATTTTTAGTGTTCTCGGTCGTACATGTGAAGTTGCAGACTTCACATGATTTTTCTACAGTGTAATTAAATAATATAAACGTGATCTTGTTAATAAAACGGGATCTCGTTCGCTAAAAATCGGGATCCCCTTTATGCATAAGCAGGATGCCGTTTTATAATCAGGATCTCGTTCACCGGTATTGAATGTCGGGGCCATTGGTTAGCGAACGGGATCTCGTTTATGAATAAACGGGATCCCGTTTTTATAAAATTTGAATTACCTTTTGTATTGTGGTCGGGTTTTTGCCTAGTTTTTTGGTTTGGGAAAAGCATTGGAAGTCCGAACCTAAACCTTCAACCTGGTTTGACCTGCAAGTTGAAGGTCCTAACAATGTCAAAGAAAAATACCGACTTTGGACATATGGTTGATGACCTTTTTTGTAGAATTTTCTAACGAAATTAAAACCCATTTTAGATGAAACAATGCAGATTCTAAATATGTAATTTTTTTTGCAATTGGATTATTTTTTCTATTTTTCAATTAATTTCTAATAAAATTGGTCCATAAACTTTCAATATTAGAGTTTTTTACTATTTTAATAACTTTTGATCAACATAACATTGTGACAAACGGATTGCACGAGAACAAACTTCAGACAATTCTTTTCAATTTAAAAAAATAAAAATAAAAAATGATAAGTTTAGGTCATCTTATGCATGTCGTACACGACGATTTTTCAAAACAACAAATCTTCCTAATAAAAATTTAACAAAAAAAAAAATTCAATAAAAAATTACAAAAAAAATCAAGAACAAGCTTCAGTGAGTCATAAAACTTATCCCAAAAGGATTTAGAAAAATATGATAATTTATGTCAAAATATGGATGTCGTACACGTGCATGGTATGGTAAAAAAAAATGACTTTTAAATAGTGGTTTTTAGAAATGCCTATTAAAACTCAATTTGTACAATCTAGGTATTGAAATAAATTACATATTTGGAAACTAGACTCCAAGCACTACATTTTATGATTAGTGACTTTTTTAAAGATTTCATCTCTAAGTGCTTCAAATTTTAAGGTCAAATGTGTCAAATGCTGAAAATCAGGGAAAACACTTCCACTTTTTGGCCAAAAAGTGGACTCAACTTCTTGCACACACCCAATGGCCCACTTTTTTGCAGTTGAAGCATGTTGCATCATTTCTCCCTATGTTGTTCTAGCCTCTTCCTCGACCTCGTCTGTAGCTAAATTTCTTGTTGTCCTAATAACTTGGTTGTTGATTGTTTTGCATGGCACATGCATTCTAGTTATCCTACTAGGGTGTTATCTGATATTGTTGTTTTCATCAATACTGTAATTGTGATAATGACAACATTGAGTTTTGTAATTCCCTTGGTTTCCTACATTCCAGATTGGGGGTCTATTCTTTGGACAGTCTTCTATCAAATGTATATCCCATTCTTGACAAATAACACAATACATAGAGTTAGGCTTTATTTCTTTTACCATAGCTAATGTTTTTTATGCTCTATCATTGGGATATTCATTTTGGATGTGCCCTTCCCTATTGTAATACGTGCAAATGTATTAGTGTCAGTCAAGGTTCACTAGCCTTGATCTCTTATTGTAGTACCAACTTCTAAACTTTTAATTGTAAATGTTCCAAGATTTTAGCACTTTTATCTATTTTCCAATTTCTTCCATGGTTGAGCTTCAATATGGTATTCCATAGAAATTAGGTTAGTATACTTGTCAGAAACTCTTCTGGATCTAATTTGACTTTTATGTCTTTTCACAATTTGGAAATGAACCATGTTCTATATTTTGTTTCTCTGTTAAAGGTTCCTCTGATTTTTTGTATTGTTTTTTAATTTTTTGTCATAGTTTTTTACTAATTCCTTGTCCCCTTGAGTCAAGTTTCTCATTCAAGTAACACTTTCAATGGAAACTTTCACAGTCCCAACGTTGGCTAAGAATTCTTTGCTTACTTCTTCCCACGTGGCTTTATGATATGGATAATTCTTCATGTACCATTCCAATTCTTCTTTTCTCAATAATCACACAAAATCTAATAACTTGTCTTTATCTTCATCTTTGCCTAATTTCTCCCATACGAAATCTAGAAGGAATACATGTTTTAGGTCTTTCGTAGTATCTGTTCCAAAAATATGGATCTTTACTATGGTATTCATGGTGTATGAACTTTGTTCTAGATTTTGTGTTCTCATAGGTTTATATGCTAGTTTCTTTACTGGTTTAGTTTCCTTCTTAAGACTATTATGGGGATTATTTTCTATACCCTTATCTCTTGCAATTTTGATGCCAAAATAGTCTTCTCCTAATATCTCACTCCAAGGGGTGTCTTGCTCTTTACTCTCTTCTTTTTGCTCTTTCTTTTCTTCTTTCTTTCATTCTCTTTGATTTGGTAACTCTTGCACTACTACTCTTCTACTTTTAGACCTTAATGGGGATGAGTCTCGATTCGAGGGTTGCAACTCTTTATAACTTATTTTTTCCTTTTTGTTAGTAAACAACATTTGATTAGTTGATAACACAACCTCTTTTCCCTTGTTTTTCTTTTCCTTTTCTTCTTCCTCCTTTCTTAATTTGCATATACTTGTGTTAATTAATTTTTTTAAATAATCATCATTTATTGATAGGATTATTTTTGGAGTTTGTAGGAACTCTTTAAAAATGTCATCTAACTTAATTGTAATTTCTTCTATCTGATTTTTGCTAAGCGTCTAAAGAAGGTTTCGATAGAGTAGGAACCTCTAGGAACCTCTATGCTACAACTTTCTTCTATCGACAAGATTTTGAATTCTTGATTGTGCATGAATTTTTTGAAATAACTTGAAAGTCTTCCAATTCCTTTTAATAAAATCCTCATTTTCTCTAGTTTCTTCTCCTTTTTCTTTCTAGTATTTTTTCCTCTTTTGATGATAACACCCACATCAACACACTGAACAACACCCCTAATGTCATGCTTTAATCTTGAATTTTTTGTTAATTTCATTCTTCTTCTATGTATTTCTTCTCTTTGTGACACTTGTCTTTGTCTCTTCTCCTCTCCATTAGGGCTAGCCATTTTCTCCTTTCTCTGTAAGTCAATTTGTTCCTTAATCTCTTGTAAATTTCTTTTATTTTTTTGGCCATGGGTGTTTAAGATTTGGGATTGCATTACTCCTATATTGTGTCCCATGGTAGTTATCTAGGAGAAGCCAAAATATAATTGATAATATTTCTTCAATAGATGGTGATCATCTAATGTGAAGATATCCATCTTGAATTCATTTCATTTTTTAAAACATGATGGTGGGTAGTGGCTACATAGACCATTGTGAATTGAATCATTTAGTAAACAACATTCCCTACTTAATAAAGGAAGAAGATAATCATATGTTAATGGCTATAGTAATTGAGTTGGAATTAAAGAAAGTGAGTTTACAATAACCTCCCAAAAAAGCCCCCAATTTGGACAATCTCTCCATGTGTTTCTACCAAAAATGGGGATCCATTGGAAAAATGTATGTGAGATGGTGGAGGATTTATGTAAGTCCAAAAAGATTCTCAAAGATTTAAATTATACAAAAAATTATCTTACTCCAAAAAAATTGGATTATAGATCATTTGAGGACCAACAATCCATTTCATTGTGCAATGAAATTTATAAAATCATTTCAAAGATAATTGCTAACATATTAAGGGTTGATTTTCCTAGCATTATTTCCTCCAATCAAAGTGGTTCACACTTGGACAAAATATTATAGATGGGATAATAGTTGATCATTAGGTAATTCATAAAATCATCAATTCCAAGATAAAGAGTATGATGATCAAATTGGACATTAGTAACCTGCATATGATAGGGTGATTTGGTTATTTTGATACAAATCTTGAAAAACTTGGTTTTCATAAAAATTGGTTGGAATAGATTTATAATTGCATCTCAAACCATAGATTCCCCATTTTAGTAAATGGGAGCCCTATGAATTTTTTAAATCTTCAAGGGGTATTAGACAAGGAGACCCTTTGTCTCCCTTCTTTTTAATAATGGCAGGACCCTTGGAAGAGAAGTCAATGCTAAGGCTTTATGGGATTCTAGTGTGGGGTTTAGATTGGTAAAAATATGGAAGCCATTACCCATTGAAATTCATTGATGACACCATATTATATGATAATTCTCATATGTATGAGGCTATCTTGGTCTATTCCACCCTTGATAGCTATATTTATTTATCTAGTCAATTAATAAACAACAAAAAATCACATATATTTTTCACATGAGGAAAATGACACATAAAGGAATTGTAGACTTTCTAGGTTTCAATATTGACTATATCTCAAGCAAGTATTTAGGGGTCCCTTTGTTCAAATGTGCAAAAAAATGGGACTGTGGGATGATACCTCTAAATCCTACAATGTTAAATACAAGGCATGGAAAGGTCATTGGTTAACTTTGGTAGGTAGAATCATGATGATAAAATTTGTTCTATCTACAATCCCAATTATATGATGTATTGTCTTTATTTAACAAAAGAATCCATGCATAACATTAATGGAGTATCAAAGAGATTTATGTGGGAAGGTTACACTAAAATCAAGAGGATCCCCTTGATAAGTTGGGATATAGTCAAGAAATGTATAAATGAAGGTGGCTCTAACATTCAAATTTCTTCAATCCATAACACCACACTTGGCACTAAATTGGTATGGAGACCGTTTGATAGTTCCTCAACCCTCTAGAGTAAGGTGTTACAAAGGAAATATTTAGACAATGAGGATCCAAGTAGAATACTAACCATTGCTAATCTTTGAGCGACTCTTGGATATGGAAATTCATGATGAATTGTAAGCATCTTATCATAGATCATTTGTCTTAGGTTATTAATAATGAAAATTTACAAATTTTTGGGTAGACTCTTCAAATGGGTATGAGCCCCTTGTGGATATTTCTAAATGTTGTGAATCTAAAGAAATTATGGAGGATGTGTGAAACACAAAAGTTATAGACTGTCATCAAAAGAAATATTTTCAAAGCTAAACCTATATTTCCGTTGAGTAAATGGTGTTGAATGAGAATGGAAATATTTCCATTGTGGAACCTATCTCTTCAAAAGCTAAACTCAAGGATGAATTGAGAAAAAAAAATTAATAGTTTCCAATGAGGATAAAAGTATTTGATGTGGAACCAAATATGAAACTGTTTGATCAAATTGGGCCACTGGATTCAAGACTCCATTTCTACCAAACCCTTGTGGTTGATGGATCTTTGCTAGGGAGTATATATATTACCAAAAGTGGGTATCTTTGTGTGGATTTCTCTACACAAAAGGATTTTAATTGGGGAGATACCAAACTCAATTAGTATCTTAGGCCCCTTGAGATATCCATTATGTCTTAATGCAAATGAGACTATTAATCATCTCTTATTATGGTGTCCTTTGCTAGACAATGCTAGTGTTGGTTACTTGAGAGGAGGTGTGTTATTATACAAGCTTAGGGAAGCTAAGAGGGATCAAGTCTTCTTGTTGGATATTGGACTTGTGAAGGAGCCAATAATCTTTGGCTAATAATTAGAAAATATCAAGTCATTTTCATTACATATGTTAGGCTCTACAAATTTTTTAATAGTGTTATATAATGGCATTCAATAAAAGCTAAGAATAATGGAAGCTGAAGCATTAGGTTTCTTAAAGATTTAGTTATAGTTATTTGGTGTGGAAAGATAAATTTTCATTCTCCCATCTATGGATTAAGTATTACATGATCACACTTTTTGAAGTTGTAGAACACTAGATTGTGAACACTAGGCAAGTTCAACTCTTCGTCACTCACAACTAGTTGTAATGGTTGAAGAAGAGATGAAGTATACATACAAGGAAAGTTGAAGACAAGGGTGAGAATAAAGTAGTTCTTAAGCATAGCTAGACTTGCATAAAGGGGATTGATTATACCATAGAAGGTCCCTCCAAGTAGGATGATTATACCCATTACATGTCAAGTAGCAAATTTCGGTTAGATGCTGCCAATTTTGGAGTAGCCTATAGGATGAAAATTTCTTCAACAATAATATATTAAACACATTTTTCTAATTCTTAATTGATCTTCCTATCTTCTTGTGCTTTTGTTATGTAATTCTAGGCAACTTTTAGTTAATTGTTCATTTGACCCACTTACATAGTTTGTGTCAAATGATTACAAATCAATATCAAAGTCCTATGAGTGAGAGTTGTATGATCTCCGTAAAAAAGTGTGTTTGTGCATGTATCATATTTTAAGTGGACTAGTGGAGCTATGACCCACAAAAGAATTAATGGAGTGAGAATTAATATAGGTGGGAGAGCACCATATGTGGCAAACCTTGCTCACATGTTAAGCACCTTTTAGACAAGTTTTAATTGCAAATTGTTTAGAGAAAAAGAGTGGCTATGACGAAGGAAATTACCAACCTAGGTGATCCCCACAATACCGTTAGCAATTTTGGCCAAACCAGACGCTGAAATATGTTTTTTTAAACTAAATCTTAACTTTCGAGCACCTATAGTAGCTAAACCATGAGGAATTTGAAGATAATGCAAACTAGAGTTTTGTGAAATTTTGTCTATAGATTCTATATATTTTTTTTTCAAAATTTTTGGAATCAAATTGCACTTCCTTTTCTATCTCCTTCGAAAACTATTTTTTAGTAAACAACATTTTTAAGGAGGACGCTTCAATCGCATAACACTCTAATTTTTTCCATTAAGGATAAAAATTCTAATTTTGAATTTAAATTGTAACCTACATCTAGTGCTTCCAATTGGTTAGATAGTTTTTATTGAATATTTCTTTTCCTTAATCAAGTTTCAAAGTCAAACTAATTGCAATTCAAACCTAGGCCGACCGTATAACACAACTTTTTTTTGTATGTATCGAAATTCAATTTTTTTTTGTTGGATCAATGACTCCAATATCTGTTGCACTCATATTTTTCAAAAAAAAAATTATAATATTCTATTTTTCCACATGTGCATAATAGAGAGCTTCATTTTTGGTGAAAACCTATGTTTAATAAAACTAAAAAAATAAGTACATAATAAACCAAAACATATTAAAATTATATTTGTTGGATAGCTCATTCTCGAGACTACCATCATCTAGTTGGGTCTATGAAGTCTCCTCCATTTTCATCCTCAACCCGAGCTCAAGGGAAAAAAATTCTAATGTTTTTATGTGCCGCAGAGGAAAGGTGGAAAAGGGTTTCATCTGAACTCTAGGGATTCACTAACTATTAGGGTTCATTCAAACCCCTTTTCAAAAAGGGTTTTCCTTTGTGTTTTTTGGAGGGAATGGTGGGAATTTTATTGAATGGGTTCGCTCGAACCCTGGTTCTAGTGAACCCTCTTTTGGTTCGTTCGAACCCCAAAAATGATTTTTTTTTGCTATGGGGTCATTTTTTTCAACTTTTCCTTCCTCACTCCAATTGTAAACCACTTTTGTGGGTTCACCCAAGGGCAAGAAGAAGATGCTCTATAGTTGCACTAGTGGTGGGTGTTTGTTGTCACCCCTCATCTTCTTAAACAAACCATGCCATCCTTCATCCATTGTGTGGAGGTTTACATGCAAAAATCAAGTTCTTAGCCAGATCGCTTCACTTATGGTTATGTGTTGAATACATGTGCTTCTTTGGCAGTTCTGAAAGACGGGGAAAACGAATCATAACAACATATTCAGTTATGGCTTGTTCACCATGCAGATCAAATGTTTAACAAAAATCCTCATAAAAACGTATGTTCAGAATGGACGCCCCACAGTAGCGATGGGATTTTTTCAACGATGCCAATCAAAGTTGTAAATCCAATTCGGTTACTACATTCTTGTGCTTTCCGCATATACTGAGATGGGAAATCTCAAACAACAACACTATCCATAATTTCAGTCGTGGACGAGAATTTTAGGCTATTGAATTTGACGTTCATTTGACTGGTCATATATCAGAATTTTAAAGTGTTAAATTAGACGGCAACTTAACTGTCATACAGTCATTCGCCTGTCACCGTCTGATAGCGGTTTAAATTTGACGACTGTTTGAGCGTCATAACTAGATTCCTTTAAGTCAAATTTGGTGTCCGTTGGGCCGTCTTTTGTTAGTTTTGCATATGTTAAATTTGAAAGTAATTTGATTTTAATTGTATTATTTTATGGAACTGAATTTGACGTTCATTTGGCTGTCATTGCCCTCTTCAATTATTGAATTTGACGTTCATTTGGCAGTGAATTTTATATTTTTTAAATTTGAATCATTTGACCATCATATCCAACATCGATTGATTACATTTGACTAGCATTGACATTGTTATAGTATAATTTTCTGGATTTGATTGTGTTTTTTTTCATCAATGTTTCAAATCACCCTTCATGATTCATCATCAAGATAAAAGAAAGCTAAGCAGAAGAAAAATAAAGTTCATTAAATTTGGCATTGACATGTCAAATACAAAATTTTAATTAAATTTGAGGTTCATTTGACAATCACAACCACAATTTTTTTTTTGTTAAATCTGACATCCATTCAGTTGTCACCACTAAAACTGTTTGTTTAAATTTTCAACGTCAATTCAGCTGCCACCACTAAATTAAATTGGTTAAATTTGAGGGGCATTAGCATGTCATCTTCTGAATGAAATGATAAATTTGACATTCATTCGACAGTCTCCGCCCAAAATACAGACAATTAAATATGATGCTCATTCAATCATCATTTCTTAGAATTTAGACATTTATATTTGATGGATTTACATCCAAAAAAAATAGATTTGTTCTTTTGTCTCCCATTTAAACAATTTGCAATGGAGTTCCTTTCAAGTTCAATTCAATAAAATACATTGTACGTGAATGAGACAAGTTATTTGAAATTGAGATAGTAGTGCTTGCTAGAGTAAAATTTATTACCATTGTATTTCCTTTTTCCATTAAAGAACTATTTATTTTTATTTAGGTCTCTTTAAATCAATGTTAGACAACAATTATGGAAGTAGATGACGTAGAATTATAGATACTACATTTCTTGGAGAATGTTTTGCATAGAAATTTACAACTTTTCTTCAAACTCATGTAAAACCGCTACAACACTATGCAAAAATTTCACGTGTTGTTCGATGGGCTTGTGCAACAAATCTTTTACTTTCCGACAAGGAAAGCTCCCACAAATGATGACATATAGGCTCAATAATTTGCATCCTTCTGTCTGAGTGTGGAACCGGGTTGCAAAGATATTCCTCATTGCATTTGAGTGGAAGAATTTTAATGTAGTTGAGCTTATTAATTGTCGTGAGTTTATGAGTGTTGGGGATTACACATTACCTCTCCTTCCTCTTTACTTATTTTTGATGCAAAGGGAAGGTGATTTAGGCTTCAACTAACCAGGTTCAACTGGTCTACCAACTCACAACCCTATCTAGGGTTGCTTCCTATAGAGTCACCTACTTGCTTATAGGTCAGTAAACACTCTCACCTACTTTCTTGTAGGTCAACAATCACTCTTCTTCTCTTATATATTTTAGAGAAGGTTTCCAATAGACACAACTCAAATAGTTTCAGGGACCCATTTTTCTTCCATTCAACATATCAATTTGATGCAATAGGTCATTTTGAAACATTTTACACAAAATTGTACTGCAACGTTGTTTCTAGGCCAAATTAGGCCTCTTTTCCAAAGGAGGTACTCAAAATCCTCCTGAAAAACTTGAAAATCTTCACCAAAAAATCCAACCAGTCACATAGGATCAAATTCCACCATTAGATTCTTCAAAACACTCCAAAATTTTGTTGTCCCAAGTGTAAACCATCAATTTCAAGCCTAGCACATGAACTTGCTAGACTAGGGCACATGCTAAATTCCTTCCAACACCATCACCCTACCCTACAACCATGAAAATATGAAAGAGAATTACTAAAAGGACCATTCCACCAACCTACTAAATTTTCCTATGGTGGAATGGCCTATTTTGTCATGATTTTGTTAAAAAACCCTAGAAACCCTAGCAAATCAAACAACCTTCAGAAATCTGGCTTTATCTCCAAAAAAATTGAATGAAAAACACTCTAATAGGATTCAAATGAAAGCTGATACAAATCCACTCCACTTCACATTGATCTTACATTATTATCCTGCTATACGAAACCGTATAGAGTCAGAAATTGCGAAAAAACACATAAATTCACACCTAAAATAGAGTAACAATGCTTTATTCACCAAATCTTCCAGCAACAACCATGCCTCAATGATGATAAATTCCTTTTAACATTTTTTTCATGAAATACCAATGGTCTTCAACTAACATTTGAAAAGATGACCGTTCATCTTCAACTTACTAACAAAATGACCAAAATTGCCTAGTGCTACATTTACAACTTCATTTAATCTTTGACAACTTTTAGAATCAACACCACTAGGACCCTAAGTGACCTTAATTACATCACAAATTAGTCAAATATACCTTATTAACATCATGAAATGACTCAACCTAATCCTGGACTCCAAAATGCACAATCAACCAAAATTTGCAAGAGGTGCTCTTGCGCCATTCAACTAGGGAGGAAATGATTTCATCCTCCTAATGAAATGAGTTCTTGGACTAAAGTACCATGCTTCTTGATATCATCTTTTGTCATCCACTAAGCATCTTCAATTGGTATATATTGCCACTTAACCAAGTATTCATTATACACCTTCTTCCTAGTTCTCTCGATCTCCCTTGTATCTACTATGCTTTCAAGCTTCATTGGTTGACAAGGAGGTAGGTCCTTGACCCATTCATCATCTTCAACACTTGTAGTACCTACAACATCACCTGCATTCACAACACCTTTAAATGGATAAAGATCAACAACATTAAATATGGGTGAAATGGCAACTCTTGGCGGGAGTTCAATTTCATAAGCATTCTGACCAAACTTGTGCACTATCCTACAAGGGCCAATATTCTTCATCATTAGCTTAGTTTATTTTCCTTTTAGAAGCCTTTCTTTCCTAAGATGTGAAAGCACCAAATCACCAACCTTGTACTGAACATCCTCCTTTTCAAATCCACCTTCTCCTTATATTTCTCCACACTCTTTCTCAAATTATCCTTAACCTGCTCATGAATGTCTTTCATAGCTATGGAAAAGTCTTCCCCTGCTACACTCCTTTTCTCCATGTCTCTCAGATCCCTAAGTTCATATATGCCTCTTGGGTTCAAATGGACTCCTTCCTATTCTTCGGTTAACAAAATCATTGTATGCATACTTTGCTTGAGGAAGTACAAGGTCCCATGACTCACTATGCTCCTTTGTTAGGCACCTTAACAAGTTTCCAAGAGACCTATTAACAACCTCAGTTTGGCCATCCGTTTGTGGATGTTCTGCTAAACTAAATTGAAATTTGGTACCCAAATTTTTCCACAAGGTCCTCCAAAAGTGACCTATGAATTTAGAGTCTCTATCAAACACAATAATCAAAGGCAAACCATGAATCCTCACAATCTATTTGAAAAAAAACTAGCTATATGAGATGCATCATTAGTACTTCTACATGCAATGAAATGGGCCATCTTACCGAATCTATCTACAACCACATAAACACTGTCATATCCCCTTTGTGTCTTAGGCAAACCCAAAACAAAGTCCATGCTTATTGACTCCCGTGGACAGTTAGGAATAGGTAAGGGTTGATATAAACCTACATTAGAGCTTGTTCCTTTGGCTCTTTGGAAAATTCCACATCCTTCTACAAACCTTTTGACATCAACATGCATCCTGGGCCAATAATAGAACCTCTTAACCTGCTCCAAAGTTTTGTCAAAACCAAAATGCCCACTCAAGCTACCACAATGTTTTTCCCTTACCAAATTTTCCCTCATGGAACACTTAGGCACACACAACTGAGCCCCTTTGAATAGCAAACCATTTTGCAACACAAAATCTATATACTCACTGTGAAAACTATCTTGAAACTGACTACAAACAACATATACATCTTTAAAGTCATCATCATGCTCATACATACCTTTTAGAGAATCTATCCCAATGCTTTGAAGTTGTACCTCTTGCACCATAATAGACCTTCTGCTTATAGCATCAACAACCTTGTTTACTTTTCCTTTCGTGTGCTTGATTGAAAATGTATAGGCCTACAAGTACTCCATCCACTTCATGTGCCTCTGATTCAACTTGTCTTGGGTATTCAAGTAATTTAATGCATGGTTATCTATAAACACAAAAAACTCCTTTGGTAAGAGATAATGTCTCCATTTCTTGAGAGACTAAACCATGGCATAAAGTTCAAGGTCATATGTGGAGTACTTTTTTGGCATCATTTAGTTTCTCACTGAAAAAGGCAACTAGTTTCCCATCTTGGCTCAAAACTACCCCCATAGTAGACTCGCTTGCATCACATTCCACAGTGAAAATTTATCAAAATTAGGGAGTGTGAGAATAGGCATTTGTGCCACTCTTGAATTCAGATATTCAAAGCTTTTATCTGCATTTGCAGTCTAGCAAAACTTCTTCTTTACACCCTTGATGGTGTCAATCATTGGTGCACATATGTGACTCAAGTTCTTGATGAACTTTCTCTAAAAACTGGCTAACCCATGAAAACTTCTGACTTCTCCAACTGAAGCAGGTGTTGGCCAACTGAGTATGGCTTCAACCTTTGTAGGATCCATCCTCAAATTCTCTTATGATATCACAAACCCAAGGTAGAAAAGTTTCCTCTTCATAAACTCACACTTCTTGAGGTTGATCATTAACTTCTCCTCATTGAGCCTATTCAAGACCTTATCAAGGTGTTCCAAATGATCTTCTCTTGTTTTATTGTACACAAGGATGTCATCCAAGTATACCACCACAGATATTCCTATGAAGTTCTTCAACACCTCATTCATTAGCCTCATGAATGTACTTGGGGCATTTGATAATCCAAATGGCATCACTAGCCATTCATATAAGCCTTCATTGGTCTTAAAGGTGGTCTTCCACTCATCTCCTTCCCTTATTATGATCTAATGATATCCACTTTTCAAATCAATCTTAGAGAAATACCTTGCACCAGCCAAATTGTCCATCAAGTCCTCCATCCGGGGTATAGGGAATCTATATCTAATAGTGATCTTATTTATTGCTCTTGAGTCAATACAAAGCCTCCAATATCCATCCTTCTTAGGTGCTAATATTGTTGGCACAACATAGGGGCTTAAGCTCTCCCTTATCAACCCTTTATCTAACAACTCCTGAAATTTTTTTCTAATCTCCTCATTTTGTTGAGGGGTCATCTTGCATGCTGCCTTGTTTGGCAGACTTGCACCCGGTATCAAGTCAATGTGATGACTCACATCTCTAATAGGAGGCAATGCATTAGGTAACTCCCTTGTTCCAATGTGTTCATACTTGTCCAACAAAGCTTGTACTTCACTTGGAATCTACACTTGATCTGTTGCAACATTAGAGATTGACTTACCAACAATTGCAAAACCAACTTCTTCCTTCTCTAGGTCTTTCAAGAACACATTTTCTTTGACAACCATTATACTAGGACCTTCATGAACAAACCTTCATCTTCTTGCAGAGGTGATAGGGTATATGACACACCATCCTTCACAATTACATACTCATTCTTGTATTCATCATGCTTAGCCTTCCGGTCAAATTGCCAAGGCCTCCCAAGGAGTAGGTGACACACATCCATTAGCACAATATCACAAATAATTTTGTATTTGTAAGGTCCTATGGTAAAATTTTCCCAAACCTGATCATTCTCAAGCACTTGCTACCCCTTATTGAGCCATCAGATCTTATAGGGATTTGGGTGAGGTATTCTTTTCATTTTGAGCTTCTCTACCATTTCTAAAGACACTATGTTATCTATTGAACCAGAATCAATTATAATTTTGCATACCTTTCCCTGAGATTTGCATGTTGTTTGAAATAAAGCTTTCCTTTGAGGGGGTTCCTTGGTGGTTGTCACTTTCATTAGTGTTCTCTTGGTCATCAAAGCCTCTCCTACTTCTGGTGTAGCATGAAGGGAAGGTGAATTGACACTTTCTTCATGCTCCTCTTGAACTAGTTGAGTCCTCCTTTCTCCACTATTAGAACTTGTACCTTGCTTATCTGGGCACTTCCAAGTAGGATGGCTGAATTGGTTATAGTTATAACGCCTTCCAAAGAAGGCATTGGACCCCCTTTCTTGTCCATTGAATCTACCTCTACCCTCTGGTCTTCTTCCTTTGAAATTTCCTCTTGTTTCACCACTAGAATTTTGACTTGTACTTTGTTCATTTGGCCCTCTTTGTGAACCTCTTCCACTAGGGTTACCTCTGCCCCTAAAACTTTTTCCTCTGCCCCTTGATTGCTTTTCCTGCCTCCTCTTGATCTTCTCTTCAGCCTTAATGGCTATTTGGAAGCACTCCTCTATTGTCCTAGGAGTGGCAAGGCTTATTTCATCTTGAATTGAAGACCTTAAACCATTCATGTATCTAGCAACTTTCTCCTTTTCATTTTCAATATGGCCTGACCTTATGCTAAGCTTGTGAAAATCTTCAATGTAGATTGCCACATCCAACTCTTTTTGCTTTAAATTTTGTAATCTCCTAAACACTTGTATCTCATAATCAACAAGTAAGAATTGTCTCTTTACCTTTACCACCATCTTGTCCCAAGAATTGATCTTGGACTTACCTATCTTTGTCCTCTCCTCTTGGGTGTAATTCCACCATGTTAATGTTGGTCCCTTCAACTTGGTTTTGGTAAACTTGACCTTCTTATCTTCAACGATCTCTTTGAACTCAAAATAATTATCTAAGGCATATATCCATTCTATCACTTCTTCAACATCTATTTTTCCACCATACATAGGTAGCTCCATCTTCACATCTTGTGTCTCTCCACTCACAACCTTGAGAACTTGAAGAATTTTCCTCTCTTCTAGATCCATTTGTCCTTGGGATCCTTCTTGGGTGTTCTCCTCTTCACCCTCTTCCACATCTTCAGAGTCACTCTCCTCTACAAGACCTTTGTCTCTTCTATCTCTCTTCTCTAGTGCTTCCATCCTTGCTGCCATGGCTTCTTGAGACTCTCTTAGGGCTCTCAATTCCCTAGCAACAACAACTGAATTACCTTTTGGAGGCATCTCCAATACTTTGCGTTAGAACTTTTCAACTTTTCTTCTTCCAAATCCCAAAATTCTTACAAATGATCTCAACCTAAGCTCTAATACCACCTGATGAAAGGAAAGGTGATATTTCCATCAAGCAATTAGATTCCAACTGGTCTTCAAAGCCTCAAACCCAAACTGGGGTATCTTCCTTCAATAACTCACCTACTTGCTTGTAGGTCAACAAAACTACCTTATTCTCCTATATCTTTTAGAAGGTTTTTAGGTCTAAATCAAACACTTTCGGGGACCCATTTTTGCATCATTCATCATATCAACTTGATGTAATAGGTTGTTTTGGAACATTTGACTGCCAAATTGTCACGCAACATTGATTCTAGGCCAAATTAGGCCTCTTTCAAGGAGATTACTCAAAACCCTTCTTGAAAAACTTGAAAATATTCACCAACAGATCCAACCCAGTCATAGGATCAATTCTTCCTTTAATTCCTCAAAACACTTCAATTATATTTGTCCCAAGCCAAAACCAGCAATTTCAAGCTAGCACATGAACTTGCTGGTAGAGCATGTGCTAAAACTCTCCATCCATCACACCCCACCATACAACTAATAAAATCTGAAGAGCAGGTCCATTCCACCAAACTACAGAATTTCCCTATGGTATAATGGCCTATTTTGTCACGCTTTTGTTACAATACCCTAGAAACCCTAGCAATCCAAGCAACTTTCAAAAATCTTCCTTTATCTCTCTCATATCTATATGAAAATAAATCCAAATGGATTCAAAAGAATCTAATATAGAGATACACCACTTCACATTGATTTCACGTGAAATAACACAAAAAATTGCACTAAAAATAGAGTAACAATGCTTTATTTACCAAATATTCCAATAACAGCCATGCCTCGATGATGATGGAGGCCTTTTAACATGTTTTACATGAAATACCAATCGTCTACAACTGACATTTGAAAAGATGACCGTTCATTTCCAACTAACCAACAAAAATGACAAAAAATGCATAATGCAACTTTTGCAAAGTTGCTACATTATTGACAACTTTTAGACTCAACCCCACTAGGACCCTATATGACCTTATTTACATCACAAATTGGTCAAATAGACCTTATTATCATCATGAAATGACTCCACCTAATCCTAGACTCCAAAATGCACAATCAAACCAAAATTTGCAAGGGTGCTCCTACACCACCACCTATCATAGGATATTTTTAGGGATCTCATGACAATGCACAATTTGGACCAAATTTTGGGAGATATTTGGAGATACACACAAGCCTCCTTTCCCAATAGATCCTGCTTTAGATTGCTTCATTCCACTTGATGATGTTGACAACATACCCTTTAATGATGATACCTTAGAGGAGTTTGAATATGATGTAGAACTTGAGTGTCTTGATGATCTAGAGACTTCTCTTTTAGCTCCTAATTCTCTAGTTGAGATAACACATCCATCTTCTATTGATGATTCATTAAGTACTTTCAATGATTCATTGCAACAAGTATCTGATTATCTTCCTAATTGGGATTCCTATTTGTTAAACATTGCTTCTTTGTTTGTGGAGTCTCACATTTTAGATTTGGAAGACTAATTTATGGGTTTATCTCTCCTATTTGATGATAGTCATGGATCGACTATTTTCACTTCATGTATGTCTATGGAGGATGTTCAAGATTAGTTTCCACTTGTTCCAATTTTTTCATAGTTTTTTGTGATTAGGAAAGTACTTGATTAGATGCGGCATCATCTTCATCATCAAGAACTTGGCAACAATGAGGCGATTTCGGATACAATCTTCATTCATAGTTCCTCTTCTACCAATTCCTATCACGATGGGAGTATTATTGCATTTCTACTTGAGGGTGTATCTTCTTCCCAAGGATAAAGATTATTTGTAGACATTGGATTATGTTTTTTCTTTAGACATTTACCATATTTGTAGGTGATTACACATTGTAGAGGGGATATCTTATCTCTCTTTCCCTCTTATGGGGGGAGGTCATTGATTGTATATACATGATGGATGTAGTCCTTGGGGGTATAGTCGAGTCCTCCATACACCATCTTGTTTTTTCTTTGTTTTATCTCTTTTGGAGAGGAGTTTTGTCCCATTGGGTTTTCTTCTTTTCTCTATTTGTGAGAGATTGCATTGATTGGATTTGCATTGTAAATGGGTACCTAACATGGCCTAGTAGTTGGGACCCATCTTCATCTTCATCCTAATCTTTTCATAGTGTGCATAATAATATTATCCCTAAGTTAAATTTAAGGGGGGATGTTGGTGTGAATATGTCTTGTACCTAGCTAATTCACTCACTAGGTAACTAGGGGACATATTCACATGTTAAGTTTACTTAGGATATAATATTCCTTCTAGAAGTCTTAGTTGGATTTTCTAGAACTTATATTATCTAGCTTGATTCCTCATAGGATTAAGACACTTGTCATGATCTTGTCTAATCCTATGTCTCACCTTGCCTTTATAAGCAAGGAATCTTATATACATTTATATATTCAACCAATATTCAATTCAACTTGCATTGTTGAAGAAATATTTTTTCTATTCTCTCTCTTGTGGAAGATATTTTGATCTAGCAACTATTCCTGGGGGTGTTGGGGAGTCACCATTAACTCCTACAAAGGGAAGTCATGAGGAAACAATCCAAGGGATCAACGTAAGAGTTTTTTATGTCATTGAGTATGCTTCAAAGTGATCAACATAAGTAATGGGTTATATAAAATTGGATTGGAAAAAATATGTTTCTCATGTCGTGTCTACTTCTTACTACATGCTCCACTTGATTTGATTCAATCACTTATTCAATGTAACGAGAAACAATAAATTTCCCTATATTAAACTAAGGAAAAACATAATGGAGTAGGATGTGAAAATTAAGAAGCTTAGGTAAACCCTATTTTGATTGACATTAACATTAACCATAGGAGAAAACAACTACTCTTTCATATGAAAATTAGGAGTATTCTCCATATTTCTTACAATTTAAAGAAGTGCCAACACAAAAACTTGTTATAGTCCATGTACACTTCAACAAAATATTCATTCAAGATTGTGTGATAAATATGTAGTATTGTAGGACAAAGGTTTAGATTACAATTTTCTTGTTTTTTCTATGTTTTTATTTTTATAGTCTGTGTCACTCTAAAATGGAATTTAGATTTAAGACTTTGTCAAAGTGTCTTGATCGGTTTTATGTCACTCTAAAATAGAATTTAGACTTGAGACTTTGTCAAAGTATCTTGATGGGTTTTATGTCACTCTTAAATGGAATTTAGACTTGAGACTTTGTTAAAGTGTCTTGATGGGTTTTATGTCACTTTATAATGGAATTTAGACTTGAGACATTTTTAAAGTGTCTTGATGGGTTTTATGTCACTCTAAAATGGAATTTATACTTGAGACTTTATCAATGTGTCTTGATGGGTTTAATGTCACTCTAGAATGGAATTTAGACTTAAGACTTTGTCAAGGTTTCTTGATGTGACAATATTTCAACAATTTGAGAGCATATATATCATGATAATCTTGCTTTTCCAATGGTAGTCTCTTCAAAACCTTACTGTAAGAGAAAATACTCCTCTATCTAATGAAGTATGACTATCCTAATGAACCTATGACTATCACATATCAAGTTATGATTGTACTAATGAATCTATGACAATCCTAATGAAGTTATGGCTGTTCTAATGAACCTATGACCATTCTAATGAATTTATGAATATCCTAATGAACCTATTATTTCCCTAATGAAGTTATGACTATCCTAATGAACCTGTGATTGTCCTAATGAAGTTATGATAGTCCTAATGAAGTATGATTGTCCTAATGAACCTATGACTATTACATATCAAGTTATGACTATCCTAATGAACCTATGATAGTCCTAATGAAGTTATAACTATTCGAATGAATTGTTTTTGTTAATTTTTTCCATTGAGGCATTAATGAATTTTCCTTTTTCTTAATTTATATTTTGGCATAGAAAAATGAGTTATGCATTGGATTGGTTTATGATAGAGTTCCCTATTGTTATTCCTTAGAAGAATATCAAGTGTTTTGTAGAGGATTTGATTATAATGGTATTCTCATGTAATTTCCCTATTAATTAAAATTTATGTTTTAATTCTTATTTTATGTATATTGTACATTACAAGTGTTTTTGGTATCATTAGGTAGAAAATTGAGGCATTATAAGGTAGAATATTGGGTAAAGACTTATGTCCCAACCAAATTATTTATCTTTTATATGGAAATAATGTGCTATAATTTTATTTGTGAGCTATAATATGATGATGAATTTAACTTAATCCACTAAGCATGATAAAATGTGTTAATTTATCTTAACTTGTTATTCAAATATTACCCTATCATAATCTTTGTTCATAAAAGTTTGTGGTATCTATGTGTGTATTTGAAGATGCAATTCTCTTGAGTATGATTGAATTCTTACATGCCTTATTCACTTTGTTTTGATTAAGAATTTTCTCTAACATGTTGTGGATTATGAAGAATCTAGGTGTAGTGTAGCTTCTTACTCCCTTGCTTGTGACTAGAATTAGTCACATAATGCATGTAAAGTGTACCTTTTGGATTTTGATACTTCTTTTGATTATTGATCTAAATTATTTAAATGTCTTATAAGGAAAACATTTATTTATTATCTTATTTATGAGTAGTATAGCCACTAATTTTTGATATCTATTTATCTTCAGACCTTTTTGGACATTCTTGATTTATTGCTCAACTTGAGCTCATTTTTTTATTATTTTTGGAATTGATTTTTCTTCCACTTTGGAGTTGTTTTTATTATTATGGTGGCTACGATAGAATGTTTGCATTTATAGATATGTATAAATATTATTTTATTCTCTATAAATTTCTAGCTATGAATTTATGTGCACAAATTATACAAAACCTTCCCACAACCATAAAAATTTAATTCATACTTTACATGAAAGCCTAATATAAATTCATATATAAAATAGATACAAGTTAGGTATACCAATATACAAGAAGGTGGTGATAAGAATCTTCCTATATCTAGAACTAAGGATAGCATATGAATTTGGTAAAACTCATTAAAATATGTATAAATTCATTTAATGACAAGGACATGTAGGTATGTACAAATATACAAATACAATGTACATATTTACAAATAAGCTTGACTTTACATTTTTCTCATTTGCAATCAATCCAAGGAACCATATGGATTTTCTCTACTCTTTATTGTGTCAAGTATTTCTTTATGGTCAAACTCACAAACCCTCCACAAGTTCTTGTTTAGGTTTCTACCCCCATATTTGATCAAATGAACATTTTATGGCACAACAAGGTTAGAGTAATGAAGAATATTCTGATGCATGTCAAATTCCTCAAATAACCACACATCAATCTTCTTAATTGGGTGTACCTTCTAATCCATTTTCTAGTAACAACCACTAACCCTATAAGATACTCAATATTTTCTCCATCTACAATAGAGGCCTCCAATTTATTTTTTTCCTCAACACAATAAGACAAGTAATAATGTGTTGCCTCTTCATTGTCTTCATCTATAATAACTACATAAACATGTCCTACATTGATATGCATATTCAATTAGATGAATTTAATCAAAATTACAAAAACTAAAAAATAAGATAAAATTATGAATTTCTTAAACTATGCATGTAGATATATTACCTAGTTGAACTAGATATGATATATGATCAAATTCAACTAATGATTCCATCTTTGTTATTTGTAGTGCCATCAGGAGTTGATATGTCTCAAGTGGGATTAGACTTCTTGTATACCATTTATCAACCCACTCCTTTGAATCACACTCATTCCAGTCTTGATATTTACATGAAGAACAAAAATATGTACCATCTTCCACATATGAATACTCCATGAACATGTAGTAGAGCTTCTAAACAAGTGTAGCTCACTCAATCTTGTCAATTTACAAAAAGCCTCATATTTTGCAATGTTAGTATCATCTACCAACCAAAAAAATCTATGAATTGTAGACTGACCTTCATTACCTAAACCCATTGTAGCATTACACCATTTGATGATAGATTTCACATCTATCAACTTTGCATTGTCTCTGTACTTCAACTCTTCTCATGCTAATTCTCTTTTAATACATTGTCCTACACCATCATGCTCCCCCTTTCCTTGTCTGGCCTCACATAAATTCCACATATGTTGAACACTAGTGATATTATGTATCTTTCTCAACCAATAGAACATCCATGAATTCTTGAATTTTGATGCACAATTATCTGACCATATGATATGCTAAGCATAATAGAATGATATGCCCCTTATATCCAAATCATGGTAGAACATCTAAAAGAAACCTTGCACAAAATAAGTAGAATGTGTGTGATCACCACTAAGATAAAAATGATATTCCCTTAAGATCTTCCTATAATCATCTATATTGTCACTCCAATGGATGAATGCTATATGCACAAATATATTAACCTTTGTGGAGTTATAATATTGTGATTACATCCCATTATGTGGTTTTAGAGTGTATTTCTATATAAATTCAACAATTGAAATAATGATATCAAGTGGAAACATGTCCTTACCTACTTTGAATTATAATTCCAACCATCGAGCTCTATAGATATGCCTTGCATACTCATACACTATAGTCTCTCAAAAAATAGACATAAATTGATACACTAGAATCTTTCCACTAACCAATTCACAACTTTTTTCTTCTTTACCATCTTCTATACTATAAGCCATTTCTTATATTTCCCAAATTCTACTAGTTTGGTTCCAATTGCATGTGTACTTTCCATATGTTCACAAATTGTCAAATGTTGCAAGAAACCATAATGATCACATGTGCCATCCAAGAATAAGTTATAGTAGAATAATTTACCATCCACTCTTTCACATAAAATTATCAATATGAATTATCTTGAAGATATAGGTGGAGGAATTATGTTACACTCCTACAAAATATATTTATAATGTGAATCTACACCTATATGTCAATAAACATCATAATGGTTAGAAAACTCAATATGTACTATAAAACAACAATTTGTTCATGTGTGATTTATTTTGATATAAAAATAATTTACCATTTCAAAATACCTTTGATAAATTTTAATTTGAGGATACATCTCTAGAAATTTGGAAAAAAATGTGTTTGAGTCATATCCAAAGAATTCTTTGGATGTGGCTCATGGTTTCAACTACTAATTCTCCTTCTTACATCATCTATTTGATTATGAGATACCCTTGTGTTATTCTTCCAAAGTTCTTCAATTAGGTATCTCAAGTATTCAACATTATTTTATCTTCCCATGGGATTCTATCGAAGAATTCCCATAATTCATTGTTATTTGGATCCTCCACTCTTTGACACCTTCCAATAACTCTCATTAGAGTTTTTCTACTTATTATCAATTTATTATCAATGATTGACTTATCTTTCTAATGAGATGAGCTTTCTTCATTTGATTTCTTAATATTTTATATGTAATGACAAGTCATGTGACATTACTTTCTTTGGTGTGTGAGGTGGAACTCACACTCTCATATGCACTCATTAGATTATTTACAATAGATTTATCACTTAAAGCATCTAATTTGTTTAGCCCAATAATCTTCATATTGGACTTAAATTTTAGATTTCTCATCATTTCAAAAAATAGTTGACATCTTATAGTTTCATTTAATTTCTCAAAAATAATCCAAATCTTATTAGTATATCTTCAACAAGTACGCTTTGCAATCTTATCAACCATTTGTTTCAAAATATTCTCACCAATATTTATCAAAAACATAGGATTTCTATGCAAGACTCTAGGAGGTGTTCTCAAAGGTAAATTTTCCTCAAAATTAGGAATTTCATCAATATTCAAATGAGATGGGATAGATGGCATACCTCCAATCAGAGGTGAAAAACATGACTTACCTTGAATTTGAGATGGAAAAGATGGTGTAATATGTGAAATATGGTGTGCCTTGAACTTGAGATGTGAAAGATAGTGTGCCTCTAACTTGAGATGTGAAATATGGTGTACCTCCATCTTCACATGTGAATGATGATCTACTTTCAAGTTGAGATGTGGTAGATTGTGTGCCTCCAACTTGACATGTGGTAGATGGCATGCCTCCAACTTCAGGATTCAAATTTCTCATTTGACGAAGGTTTTGCATTCATTTCCTTTGCACCACTAATTCCATATCTCTCTTACATTGATGGATGGTTCATTTTCATCTTGAATTTACATGTCTTCTTATATGGTGTTTAATTTCCTACTTTTACAAAGTTGTCTCATTCCTTCTCTTTTCTTTCTATTCTTATTTTCACGCTCATCTGATGTTAAATTATTTGTGTGTTTCCTCGAAATGATGAAGAATTATATATGTATCATGAATAATACATGAATATTAGTTTCATCATGATACTAAATAGTAAATCAATCTCATACACAAATCTAAAAAATAATCATAAAATTAGGATTATCATAACTTCATTAGGACATCCATAACTTCAATAGGATGGTCATAGGCTCATTAGTATGGTAATAACTTCATTAGGAATGTCTTAAATTCATTAGGACAATCATAACTTGAGATGTGACAGTCATAGGTTCATTAGGACACTCATAAGTTCATTAGGACTATCATAAATTCATTAGGACAATCATAACTTCATTAGGACTATCATAACTTAATTAGGATGGTCATAGATTCATTAGGACAATCATAACTTCATTAGAATGGTCATAAGATCATTAGTATAGTCATAAATTCATTAGGATAGTCATAGGTTCATTAGGAAAAACATAACTTCATTAGGATAGTCATAGGTTCATTAGGAAAATCATAACTTCATTAGGATAGTCATAGGTTCATTAGGAAAATCATAACTTCATTAGGATAGTCATAGGTTGGCGACGAGTTCTTATAAATAAAGTGACTAGTAATGAAGATTTATGTGGCTTGAAAGGGGTAACACATAAAAGAAGTTTTCACATGACTATATAGTATTCTTCCTTTCATTTTATTTGAGAGATTCATGTGGATATAAAGAATGTATTAAATCACAATTAAAAAAAAAGAATAAGAAGCATAAAAAATACTCCATAATAGTTAACCTTCTAACTACCTATCAATGGTGATTATTAATGATTGGTATTGTACCACATGCTTAAATTTTTCCACATAAAAAACTACTAAACTGGAAAGGTATTTACATAAAATTATTTCAATTCATACATGATAGCTCACGAGATGATAAATGTATGAGGGTTCTTGATGATAAATAGTTGCATGAGGTCATATGTGATCCAACATTATTATAGAATGTGTTAAGTCATGATAAGTTAAAAATTCTAGGTTCTTATGTAAGAATATAATGGTATATAGGGATTTTTATGATATCATGTGAAAATATTTAAATGCTTAAATAGGGTGAAAATATTTGTTGAAGCTTTTATAATAGCATGTGTAACATTGTAAGTTCTTGCACACAACACAAAGGACTATCAAAGCTTGTATGGTGATGTGAGATGATTTCCTCCTAGTGGATAGAACAATAATCTTAGATGCCTCTAAAAGAGATGTGTGAATATTCACTATACATGATAATGAATTACATAGATATTCAACACAAAAGTTGTAATTTTGTTTATTTTGGATGAATCCAATATGGATAGCACAAATTTTATATAGTTATGTTAATACTAAGGTAGAAAGACAATTTTTTTATTTCCCAACTATATTTGTCAATATACAAATAATATTATTTCAACAAATATTTAATCCTTTGTATATAAATTTTTGAGAACCAAGAAGTGGACAAAATGGCATGCACAAAAAGGTAGAAGGAAAAATATAATGTACCTTAAAATTTGAAATTCAATTTGACAAATTGCACAATTATGTCTAGTTCATCTTTTTTTCTTCAAACTCAAAAATTTGATCTTTTCACCAAATTCCTTTGTTTTCAATTTTTAATTCTATATAAATCTAATAGAATTAGAAAAAACTTTGAAAATAACAAATCTATATTATGAAATTAAAATAAAAAAGTCATAATTAGCATTCCAACACTATAAACATGAAAATATTAGTTCATATAATCAAATTTGATCTAAAAACTCAGGTATTTCCTCCTTCTACATTGTCAAACAAAAAAAAGGTGGTGGAAAGGTGGTGGAATATG
This sequence comes from Sequoia sempervirens, assembly GCA_007258455.2. Taxonomy (NCBI): domain Eukaryota; kingdom Viridiplantae; phylum Streptophyta; class Pinopsida; order Cupressales; family Cupressaceae; genus Sequoia; species Sequoia sempervirens. Next base: position 587,860,328 of record VDFB02047230.1, on the reverse strand, counting down.
TAATATGCTTGTGCTTTTATCAACACCATGAAAAATCATTTATTTTTCATATAATGTGTAGAAAGTAGAGAATAATAAAGCATGTGGACCTGAATCACAGGTTACATGCCCTTTTACCATTTTTTAGTATTTCCTAAAATGCACTCATGTTAAAGTACAAGTGTGTTTTAACCTGTATAAAGCATGAGTGTGTTTTAACTTTATAAATCTCGAGCACATTATGTATTATATGGAAACATATAACCCTAAACCTAACAACCTCAATCCTAAACACTACACCCTCAACCCCATACCTTATACCTTAAACCTCAACCCTAGACTCCATACCCTCAACCTTCAACCTTGTACCTTATACCCTCAATCATAAACCCTATACCCAATATCCTCAACCTACTCCAACCACTATCCCCTCCAAACCTGGCTCCTACCATCCTTCCATCCCTGCCCCTAAACCTATATCCTTCCAACTATCCTTCCATTAATTCCTTCCCCTTCCTCCACTATACCCCTCCAGCCTACATCCTTATACCCTTCACCATAGACCCCTAAACCCTTGACCCATACCTTATATCCTCAATCCATAAACCCTATGCCCATGACCTTTATAACCAATGCCATAAAACCCTAAACCATAACCCTCAACCCCTGTATCCTAAAACCCTAAACCCTATAGCCTCGACTAAAACCCTGTTCCTTATGCCCTCAGCCATGGGCCTTGCTTAACCATGCAGCCCCTTGCACTTTAATCAGCCCTTTCCCTTTACCCTTCCACTATACCCTTGGCTTCCTACCACCATACCCCTCAGCCACAAACCTATACCCTCAACCCCTATACCCAATATCCTCAACCCCTAAACCATATACCCTATACCTCAAACCCATGCCAACCACTGAACACTATCCTAAAACCCCTGGGCTTTCAAATCCTGTCCTTCAAACTCTCGGCCCTAAACTCCATACCATCAGCCCCTAAACCCTATACCCTTGACCATGTATCCTATGCCCTTGACCCTAAACCTTGCCATTGACCCCTGTACCTAATGCCATGTGTCAGACCTTGTTCATGGACATATGCCTTAGACCCTACACCCTGTGCCCTCAGCCTAAACCTTGGACCTTATGCCCTCCAGATCCTGCATATCGGCCCAGCCGCACTCACCATGATCCTGTACCGTAGACCCTATACCTTATACCCTCAACCCTAAACCTATACCCTTGACCCTATATACCCAATACCCTCAACCCTAAACCCTATACCCTCAACCTTATACCCTCAAGAATTACCCTAAACCCTAAACCATCAACATTAAACCCTATACCTTATATCCTTAACCATAAACCCTATACCCTATACCTTATACCCACTACCATCAACCCTAAAGCCTAAACCTATACCCTCATCCATAAATCCTAAACCCTATACCCTCAACTCTATAACCTATACCCCTCAGCCTAAGTGCGATAGGGTTGGAGGAATCAATCACTTATTCATGCTCTAGGTCTTGTTTGGAAGACCTCTAAGGTGTCTCACTCCACCAATTTAACCTATAGTACCTTCTAGTACTTAGGATCCCCTAGTCTTGCTTTTCCAACCCCAACTATCAACACAAATTCTTTCTACCAAGTCAAATCTTGGTGCAAACTTGCAACTCTAACCTTAGCCCTTAATCCACCCTAAAGGCTACAAACCTCCAAATTAAAGAATTAAACTTTGCAAGGGTGTGGAGGTGATTCAAAAGACTTCAATCCATCCTACTATGGTTCTTGAAGGTTCACCTGACTCCAATTCTTGGTCGCTTTCACCAAACCCTCATTTAGGTCTTGAAAAGGCTACTAACCCTAGGAGCCCCAATTAGGCCTCCTCCGAGAAAATAGGTTGTTTCTCTAAATCTTACCAAAGAACCCCCAATCTTTCTTTGGGATTCCTAGTTCAAATGAACACCTCTCAAAGATTTATGAGGTCTTGGGTCTTAACTGCCCGTACAAAGCCTTAACTTGAAAATGGGCAAAAACTAGGGTTTTTAAGCCATTTTCTGGCTGCTCTCAAACTGTTAAGTATTCCTCACACCAGATGGACTGATGGAGTTTCCTCCTGATTACCAATTCTTGGCAAGACCCACACCTACCTTCTCCAAAAGGAAATTTGTCAAAAATCTATCACCCCTGCAAAGTATGTGCTTTGCACTTAAGTCTTCCTAGCCGGGCACCTCCTTGGCTCGCCTAGGGCAAAACTTTTCCAACAGCTCCTGTGCTTCCAAGGAACCTAAACCCTACCATATTTACAACCATGGAGTCTAGTCACTATTCCCAAAGTGTCGTACAATTTGTATGGTGGGAAAGTGAACTAACACTCCATTTCTACAGAACTGTCTGGTTCAGACCAGCAACAGCAAGAAAACAAAACTATTTACAACAATGCTTGAAATTGAATTGGAAATCTATCTAAACACCACACAAAGCTTGAAGACTAACAACTCTACATCCTACACTAGTCACAACACCATGATTAATCCATTAAAAGCTCTCCTCAATGCACAAAACAGGAAATTAACACACAAACACACTATTTTCCTTGAATTCACAAAACTTCAAAGCAATACAAATACTTCCAACCCTACTCTCAGGTCGAGACACACCCTATATAGGTCAAAAAAAGTAGTTATGCCTCCCCTTGGTTGGACATGTCAGTTACATTGTGGCAAAGTTGCAAAATGCACCATTTTGCAACTTTTGCCAATTTCTAGTAAACTAAGTAAAATGAGTTTCTAAACTCATCCACCCTTCCTCAATTTCTATCCTAGAGATCAAACATATCCCTAAGCTATATCCTCTACTCAATGGTCAACATGACCTTCATGGTAACACATCAAAAATAAAAATTCATCCTAGATTTCCTAATTTCCTAGTGTAACTGCCTAGTGTTTCTTAGGTGCTCCTGCACCATTCTCCCCCTCTCTACACAAACACTAAGGAATGTGAGGAGAGATCAGTGACACATCAATGCCATGCTTCTTAAACTGAGTTTCATCCACCCATGTAGCCTCCGATTCTGGTTTGTCCCTCCATTTGATGAGATGTTCCAAGTATTCCTTATGCTAGGTAGACTTCTTCACCCTTGACTCCAAGATTCTCTCTGCTTGTAGCTTATCTTGAGTAGGTAAGGCTATGTTGCTCACATCCTTGAAGATATCCCTGCTGTTCTGATCCATGTCAGTGACTGTTCCCTTATATCTGATCAGATCAGCTACATTGAACACTAGAGAGATGCCTAAATCTATAGGTAATTCCACCTTGTAGGCATTCTTCCCATATTTGGCTAATACCTTACATGGTCCCACTCTTTTCATCTATAATTTGGTTGATATCCCCTTCTGCAACCTAGATTTTTTGAGGTGGACCATAACATAGTCTCCTACTGCAAATTGTAGATCCTTTCTAGATAAATCCACCTTCTCTTTCAACTTTTGACTAGCCTTGGTGACTGTCTTCTTCACCTGCTCCTGAATCTCCTTCATGGTCTAAGAGAAATACTTTGCATGTCCACTCCTATGCTCCATAGCTCCTAGATCCCTGAGCTCACACACACGCTTGGGTGCATTCCATACACTATTTCAAAAGGACTCTTCCCTATAGTCTTGTTCACACTGTCATTGTATGCATACTCAGCTTGTGATATGACCAAGTTCCATGTCTATCCATACTCTTTGGTTAGGCATCTTAGAAGGTTACCTAACACCCTATTAACCACCTCTATTTTCCCATCAGTATGAGGATGGTAATTTGATACAAAAGACAGGTTGGTACCTAATATGCTCCATAGAGTCTTCCAAAAATGACTCATGAACTTCACATCCCTATCTGATACAATGCTCAAAGGAAATCCATGGATCCTTACAATTTCCTTGAAGAAAAGGTGAGCAATGTAGCTAGCATCATGTGTGCTCTTGCAAGGGATAAAGTGACTCATCTTGTTGAATCTATCTACCACCACATAGACACTATCAAACCCTGTCTTAGTCTTAGGGAGTCCTACAACAAAATCCATGCTAACACACTCCCATGGTCTGTTGGGAATGGGTAGAGGTTGATACAAACCTACATTACTAGCTCTCCCTTTAGATTTCATACAAACTACACACTGCTCCACATACCTCCTGACATCCTTTGGCAACTTGGGCCAATAGTAGAACCTTTGCACTAGTTCCATTGTCTTGTTGATGCCAAAATGACCACTAAGACTACCATTGTGCTTCTCCTAGATGAGATTCTCTCTCATTGATCCTCTTGGAACACACAACTGATTTCCCTTGAATAACAATCCACTTTGCAATGTATACTCTGAGTATTGACTATGAAAGTGATTCTCAAAGTTAGAACATACCTTGTATGCTTCCGAGAAGTCTTCATCTTCCCCATAGAGGTCCTTGAAACTCTTTATTCCAATGCTCTTTACTTGTATCTCTTGCACTGTCAACAATCTTCTACTTAGTGCATCTGCCACCTTGTTCAACTGTCCCTTCTTGTGCTTGATGGTGAAAGTGAAAGCTTGAAGATACTCCATCCACTTCAAATGTCTATTGCTCAATTTCTCTTGAGTTTTGATGTAGCTAAGTGCTTGATTGTCAGTAAACACTACAAACTCTTTAGGTAGGAGATAATGCCTCCACTTCCTAAGTGATTGTACTAGAGCATAGAGTTCTAGGTCATAGGTAGAATACTTTTTCTTAGCTTCATTAAGCTTTTCACTAAAGAAAGCTATAGGCCTGCCTTCTTGGCTTAGCACTCCTCCTACTGAAATTCCACTAGCATCACATTCCACAGTAAACAACTTTTCAAAACTAGGTAATAAAAGAATAGGTTGAGTTGCCACTTCTTGTTTTAGTTTCTCAAAACTTTCTCATCTTCTTGAGTCCACTTAAACTTAGTCTTTAAGCCACCTTTGATTGTATCTAGGACTGGTGCACATATGCCACTAAATTTTCTTATAAACTTCCTATAAAACTGAGCCAATCCATGAAAACTTCTTACCTATGTCCCGATGGTTGGTGTAGGCCAGTTTAGGCTAGCTTCCACCTTGCTTGGATCCATCTTCAATGATCCTTGGGATACTACAAGCCCCAAATACACAAGCTCTTGTTTGAAGAACTCACACTTTTCTAGGTTGATGGCTAACCTCTCCTCCTGCAACCTTTTAAGAACCAACTCCACATGTTTTAGATGTTCTTCTACTGTCTTGCTAAAGATGAGTATGTCATCTAGATACACCACCACAAATAACCCTGTGAAATCCTTTAGCACTTCATTCATGAGCCTCATGAATGTGCTAGGGGCATTAGAGAGGCCAAATGGCATAACTCTCCACTCATACAACCCATCAGTTGTCTTAAAGGCTGTCTTCCACTCATCTCCATCCTTGATTTTGATCTGGTGGTATCCACTTTTGAGATCCAACTTGGTGTAGTACTGAGCTCCTCCAAGACAATCCATCAAGTCCTCAATCCTAGGAATAGGAAACCTATACTTGATTGTGATTCTATTTATAGCTCTAGAATTAGTGCATAACCTCCACTTACCACCTTTCTTGGATGCTAAGACCACTGGTACTGTACATGGGTTGATGCTCTTCCTAATTAATCCTTGATCCAACAACTCCTGCACTTATCTAGCTACCTCTAGGTTCTGATTCGGTGTAAGCTTGTAAGCTGCTTTGTTTGGAAATAAATCTCCTAGTATGAAGTCAATCTAATGGCTAATGGCTCTCTTTTGAGGTAAGGTTGCTGGTGCACCATCACTCACTATGTCCTTATACTTCTCAAGCAACTTCTGGACTGCTCTGGGTATGATTGTTTTCTTTGCTTTGTCTTCTTCCTTGGGTTGCACCATAACCACATATCCTTCACCTCCTTGATGTAGAGTGTTAAGGAACTCCTTGCCACTGCTTAATAAGACACTAGGGGTCTTTGACTATCCTTCTTCCTCATCTGACAGTGACTGCAACTTGAATGTCTTTCCATCCTTTTTGAATGAGATAGTATTTGCCTTTCCATCATAGATGGCACCTCTATCATACTGCCATGGTCTGCCCAATAGAATATTGCATGCATCCATGGGTAACACATCACAAATCAACTTATCCTTGTACCCTCCAATGGAGAACTCCATCGTTGTTTGCTCATTGAAAAGAACACTTTGTCCTTTGTTCAACCATGTCACCTTGTAGGGATTAGTGTGGGGTATTTTCTCTAATTTCAACTTCCTTACTTCCTCCTCAGAGATGATGTTATCAGTTGAACCTGAATCCACAATAACCTTGCATACTTTCCCAAGTATTTTGCATCTCACTCTAAATAAGGCTCTTCTTTGCTTTGGCTCTTCCTTAATCGGTTGTCCGATCAAAACTCTTCTAAACATCAGATTCTCCCCCATTTCTAATTCAATGTGACTAACCTCTGGTGATTTGGTACTCATGGTGTCCTCTTGTGCATATGCCACTCTCTTCTCAGTATTTGATGAAGGTGCTTTCTCCAGGCACCTATAAGCTGGATGACCTACTTGACCACAGTTGTAACACTTGATACTAGCAAAGTATGAGTTACTTCTTCCTACTCCTCTTCCTCTATTTGAACCTCCTTGATGTCCTCTACCTCTTCCATAGCCTCCTCTAGAAGTTGTTTCACCTCCATGCTCTGTGATTTTAGACTCTCCCTGATTTCTTTGTTTAGTCCCTCTACCTTGGTATCCACCTTTATGTCCTCTTTGATCTCTACCTTTTCCTCTGTTCTTAGAAGCCTATTATTGTTTCCTCTTACTCCTCTCTTCAATATTTATAGCCAATTGATAGCATTGGTGCACTGTCTTGGAACTTAGAAGAGTCATCTCCTCTTGAATGTTCCACTTCAAACCATTAAGGTATCTAGCCACCTTAAGACTTTCATCCTCAGTAACATTAGACCTTATGCAAATTTTTTGAAACTCCTCAGTATAAGAATTCACATCTTGGTCTCTTTGTCTCAAGCTCTGTCTTTTCTTGTGCAACTGAATTTCATAATCATCAGGCATGTATGCTTCTCTCACTTTGGCAACCATTCCCTTCCAAGTAGAAATAGGATTCTTGCCTTCCTTTTCTCTCTCTGTCTGAATGAACTTCCACCATGTCAAGGTAGAACCTCTCAATCTTGATTTGGCCACCTTTACCTTCTGTGCTTTAGTGACTCTATCACATTCAAAATGGTTTTCCATTCCCTCTATCCAATCCATGACCAAATCAGCTTCCATTTTCCCACTAAATAGTGGTATTCCTTCAAGTGCTTTTCCACTCAAAGCCTTCAATGCCTTCAAGAAAGGCTCTTCTTGCAAAATAGGGTCAGGTTCAGGGATCTTGTCTTCCTCTGCAACCTCTTCTTTCTTTGGTACCCTTCCTTCCAACTGCACATTACTCGTTACTTGCTCAAGTTGGGCTATTCTTTCCCTTAATAGCCTATTGTCTTCCTCTTGTTCTTTGAACTTCTTGGCCAATTTCGCATTTATCACCATGTCAGTAGAACCACTAGACTTAACCTCTAACATATATTATTCTATCCCAAATCTTTTATTGCTCTGATACCAATCTGATAGGGAGGTTGGGTGAATCAATCACTGATTCATGCTCTTGGTCTTGTTTGGAAGACCTCTAAGGTGTCTCACTCCAATAGTTTAACCTATAGGACCTTCTAGGACTAAGGATCCCCTGGTCTTGCTTTTCCAACCCCAACTATCAACACAAATTCTTTCTACCAAGTCAAATCTTGGTGCAAACTTGCAACTCTATCCTTAGCCCTTAATCCACCCTAAAGGCTACAAACCTCCAAATTATAGAATTAAAATTTGCATTGGTGTGGAGGTGCTTCAAAAGACTTCAATCCATCCTACTATGGTTCTTGAAGATCGACCTGACTACAATTCTTGGTTGCTTTCACCAAACCCTCATTTAGGTCTTGAAAAGGCTACTAGCCCTAGGAGCCCCAATTAGGTCTCCTTCTTCGAGAAAATAGGTTGGTTCTCTAAATCTCTCCAAAGAACCCCTAATATTTCTTTGATATTCCTGGCTCATGTGAACACCTCTCAAATATTTTTGAGGTCTTGGGTCTTAACTACCTATACAAAGCCTTAACTTGAAAATGGGCAAAACTAGGGTTTTTAAGCCATTTTTTGGCTGCTCTCAAATTGTTAAGTATTCCTCACACCAGATGGACTGATGGAGTTTCCTCCTGATTACCAAGTCTTGGAAAGACCTACACCTGCCTTCTCCAAAAGGAAAATTTTCAAGAATCTATCACCCCTGCAAATTATGTGCTTTGCACATAAGTCTTCCTAGTCGGGCACCTTCCTGGCTCGCCTAGGGCAAGAATTTTCTAATAGCTCCTATGCTTTCAAGGAACCTAGACCCTACCATATTTACAACCATGGAGTCTAGTCACTATTCCCAAAGGGCCATACAATTTGTACTATGGGAAAGTGAACTAACACTCCATTTCTTCAAAACTGTTTAGTTGAGACCAGCAATAACAAGAAAATAAAACTATTTACAACAATGCTTGAAATTGAATTGGAAAACTATCTAAATTCCACACAAAGCTTGAAGACTAACAACTCTACATCCTACACAAGTTACAACACCATGATTAATCCATTAAAATCTCTCTTCAATGCACAAAACAAAAATTAACACATAAACACCCTATTTTCCTTGAATTCACAAATGTTCAAAGCAATACAAATGCTCCCAACCCTGCTCTCAGGTCGAGGCACACCCTATATAGGTTAAAAAAAGTAGTTATTCCTCCCCTTGGTTAGATATGTTAGTTACATTGTGGTAAAGTTGCAAAATGCACCATTTTGCAACTTTTGCCAATTTCTAGTAAACTAAGTAAAATGAGTTTCTAAACTCATCCAGCCTTCCTCAATTTCTATCCTAGAGATCAGACATATCCCTAATCTATCTCCTCTACTCAATGGTCAACATGACCTTCATGGTAACACATCAAAAAAAAAAATTCACCCTAGATTTCCTAATTGCCTAGTGTAACTGCCTAGTGTTTCCTAGGTACTCCTGCACCATCTAGAGGATGTGACATGAAATGAGATTAAATTAATCAAGGGTTAATTAATTTAATGAGAGAGGTTAGATGATGTGACTTATTTGACTTAGATTTATGGATTTATTTAAATCAAATAAGAGAGGAATATGATAATAGGCTAATTAAATAAGGATTTTGATTTATTTAATTAAAAGGGATGGTGGTAGATTAAATCAAATAAGGTTTTAATTTATTTAATTTAATGGATAGACTTTAGAGATTTAATCAAATAAATTGATTATTTAATTAAATAGGGATAATTAGATCAGATGGATTGATTTAATTAACAAAAGAGATTGACTTGATTAGATAAAATGTTTTATTTATTCAAGAGAGGAATATTGATGAATTTAATCAGATAGGGGGAATTTGATTAAATGGTTAGACCGAGGGATGATTTAGGAAGAAACAATGTTAGTAAGTCAGGATCAGATGCACGATGTCAATCGGTATATTTTATGTGTCTATAGATAGTATCTTCTGTGAAATGATGAAAACTTTATCAGAAATTATGTGTACCTCTTATCTCTAGTTGCAAATGTTGTTCTAGATCTACCTGATTGAGTTGAAAGAAAAATTAGGTAACATTAATGTTTCACAGTAACCAAGTTATATACCATTTCTCACACATACAATACAAGGAACAATAGGCAACAACAAACCACTCACATTTCATTACCATTGCTTCAACCTATCTTGCCTACTGCTACTCGTTTTCCTTTACAAAGTGGAAAGGAGCTCGATATTTTTGAACAAATTAAGAATAATCCTGCTAAGATATCCTTATGAGACCTTATTCAAGCCTCACCTAGTTACCATAGTATGCATCAAAATGAGTTGCAACAAGTTGTGGTTCCCCCTAGTGCAAACCTGAATGATACAACAATCCTAATTTAAGGAATGAATGCTAACATTTTTTTCTGGAAAAGTGAGCTCCCTCCTTTGGAAGTACAAAATCAAAATGATGCTTTCATGATAATAGCTAACATTAATATGTGGAAGATAAAATGAACTCTGATTGACAATGGTTTGACACTTAATGTGTGTAGTGTAAACCTTCTTGATAAGATTAGAGTAGACAAAATCAAAAGTCAACCTAATTATTTATCTATTCAAGGGTTTGATAACATAGGGAAACAACTACTTGGTGTGATAGTGTTACCTTTGAGAGTTGAAAAAGTCACATTGTAAACTATTATCCATGTTATGCCTCATGATCTTTCATACAATCTCCTTTTAGGAAGACCATGGATTCATGAGATGCATGTGGTGCCTTCAACTCTTTATCGTATAATGAAACATGTCTACAACAACAAAGTGTATACAATCAAAGTTGATCTTGAGCCTTACAATGTTTTACAACTCAAAAAAAGACAACGAAAATCCTTTAGAAACATTGACACCAACTACACAAGTGGAATTCGTAAAAGAGAAAGAAAAAGAAAAGCATATTGAGGAAGTCACAAAGTTATTAGAAGATGATTGGGGTTCCTTAGATTTCACACCTACATTCATGGGAGAGTACAAGATCACAAAAAAGAGTTTGCAAAGGGAAAAGAAAAAGCGGTAATGTCAACACAAAATTCAGAAGACTCTTTGAAAGCATCCACCTCAACCGCTTTAAAAGAAGAAGAAAATTACACAATAAAATTTTATGAAGTTGATTATTAGTAACCACTGAATCGGAAATAATTGGAAAAGATTTATGCAAGAGGAGATGATCTTTAGAAAAACTTGGGTATAGTGGAAAAGGATGTGGTGCTACAGAATAAGGTATCCATATCCCTATAGAGCCTAACACACAAGAAACAAATAGTGGTCTTGGTTATTGTTCCTTAAAAGAAAAAACAATTCATCACTCAATATCAACACTCTTACAAAGGATTATTCTAAGCCAAATTTAACCTTGGTGCATCCTAAACTGATAGACACTAGTGGTTGTGATTATTATACTTTAAAAGAAACAAAATAAACAAAGAAACCCTCACTTAATATTAATGGCATCACACAAAACACTAACGATTGGAATTTGTTATATTTTACACCTTCCTTTAAAGAAGAGTACAAAATATTGCCATCTAAAGAGTCTTGTATAAGTATGACACCTTGTACTAAGAAAAATATATCTTTGTCACAAAATAAAGGAACATCTTCTACTTTTTATAAAGAAGGTATCTTGTCAAGAATCCTCCAAGATCATTTGATATCTCTCCCTCCAAGAACATGAAAGAAATTTTACTACAAGAATTCATTTTTTGCATATCATAGAGTTCATGGTCATTCTACTAATGAATGTAAAGCTTTGAGTGATAAAATTCAACATCTTAAGGATTGTGATCCTCTTCCTTGTGTTGAAGCACCTAGTTCCTCTAATTGATATTGATTTCCAAGTTTCTCATCAATCATCTCATCTCATCCTTGTCTTGCACTAAGTGGGGGCAAGGGGGTTAGGTAGCCTTGTCCTCATATGTCACTCAAGGTTGTCTCTTTTGGCTAGTTGACTACCTTCCATATATATATAAGAGAAAGATTGGGATGTGGACAGTGTGCCTTAAGTTAGATCGCATGTGGCATACTTTTCTTTCTATGTTTAGCATTACATTTTGGGGAAAAATCCTTTATTCATGATGTAGTTTCATTTGCGAACATATGACTTGGCATAGGGATTTCCAAATAAGCTCTTATGTCTTCTTCACTAACTACTTTAAATAATATTTCTCACAACAATGGTGTTAGTAATTTCTTTAAAGTGAGGGCATACATTGACATTATCTTTCAACATTTCTCATGTTTCATTGTGCAATTTCTTTCTTTTTGCAAGGTGTCCTTTTCTTGGTGGTGTCATTGGGTTTGATTTCCTCCAAGAGCATGATATTTCTTTGACTTGTCCTCTCTTGGAGACATTAGGCACAATTTTACCTAAGAAGAGACCTTACATGAACTAAGCAAAATCCCTTGAAAAATAAAAAAATCTTTACATGCATAAATTTTCATAAGTGCTTAATGTAGCTTGTTAGGCCTTGCGAAGCTCAAAGTTTCATTTTGTGGCACCTTATAAAAGTTATCTAGAGATATAGCTTTGGTATGGTTAGTAAATATGGGAGCTAACCATAGGCATGACTTTCCCATAGCCACTTTCTTGTGTGTGTGGGTGCATACCGGCCGCGTGTGTATGTGTCTCACTTTTCGGGGGGCTCACCTAGTGGATACCAGATTCCACTAGACCATGTGAGTGTGCATCTTGTTTGTATAGTGGACATCATGTTCCACTTGTAAATATTTTTTTGGAAAAACAACTAAGGCTTGATCCACATTGAGTTGGACAAACAATCGAGGCTTGATGCACCCTCTCTTTCCTTTCTTTTCTTTCTTCTTTATGTCTCTTACAATGTATGCTTGTACCTTGTTGTTACTTCATACATAATTCACATGTGCGTTCTTTTGCACCTATGTTGGTTTTCCATAGGATCTCAATCTTGGGGGCTCAATCATCTCTCTTGATCATTGTTATCCTTTCTCACTAGCATTGGTACACTTTGACCCCTCTTAATGCAAATTTTTCTACTTTAGTGTGAGTTTGATGTAAGGTCATCCTCTAACTAAAGTGGGGGCTAAATGTAGTGTAGAAAAATGCATCCCTTTACATTTTAACACTTGTTTGGGCCCTCCTTGTTAAAATTTGGTTCATTTATGTCTTAATTGGTCCTATTTTGCATCCACAAGCCTACTTAAATGTATTTTTTATATGGATAATCTTGAAATTTAACAAATTGAAAATCATAATTCAATGATTTTGGCTATGTGTTCTAGATCTAGGGATTTGGGACTCATATGCCACCTTGGGCATAGGGTCCCACCTAGGTCTTAGGACCTGATTTTAAATGTTACATTGAACAAGACACTTCTTGGAGTTTGTGTCCTAGGTTTAAGCCACTGGGACTCATACGCCTAAACTAGCGTATGAGGCTCACTTTAACCTGGACCTATTTTAATTCAAATTCTTGGAGGGATTTCATTATCCTAGATCAGATGTCAGCTTGTAGTGTTGTAATTTCAAGAAATTAGGCATAAACATGTATAAATACAAGGTTATTTCACACAAATTTTCCTAACAAGAAATCTAGTAATTGAAGCAATTTTCATGAGAGAAAGTCAATGAGATCAAGAGCATTCAAGAGAAAATCATCAAGCATTTTGGGAAACATTCAATATTCAAGAATTATGTGTATTTTTTAGCTAACATTTATGATGTAGGTTTCATGATTCAAACAAGCATTCAAGACAAATCTTTAAGCATTCAATCAAGAGTCAAGATCCACATTCATGCTAGCCATTTCACACAATTTTGTAGCCTTCATTTCAAGGGTTTGGTGAGTTGCAACATTGCATTTGTTCATTCATCATTCCTTCACGCTTTTCTATTTCATTTCAAGTTTTAATTACTAAAATGGGGTTTGACCAAGGTAAATCCCTATTCCCTAACAATCAACATTTTTCCCTCTTGATGTGTGTTTGTATATTTATAGGTGAATTGAAGCTTGAAGATCCTTTAAAGAAAAAGTTACAGAAAGTTGTCAAAGTTTTCAAGAAGTTATCATCTTTATGAAAAATCACCTACATGCCATAATTCAAAATTTCGGAATTGAAGATCGAACAAGAAGGAAGCTACAAAAGATCACTAGAGGCTACAAAAATATCATTCAAACCCTAGTAATAGGACTAAATCGCCCATCTGGGCATATGAGTCCTGATATAGCCCTTTTTGGCATCTTTCTATAGATCTTGCTTAGTCACCAGAAGATTCCAAATTCTACCCAGAATCCTATAGCAGGAATAAATCGCCCAGCTTGGTGAATTAGTCTCAGTGTAATCTAAGATAATAATTTCTAGGGTTTACATACCTTTTTTTTTCCTCTCCACTCCTCCAGGTACTTTTCTACTTCTTTCTATTTATCAATTTGATTTCATGTCTTTAAGTTTCTAGGGTTTTGTGCATGAGTTTTTACATTTCTCCTTTGAAGCTTCATTTAATGGTGAATCCCCATCTAATCACACAAGGAAACCCCTAGTCATTCCCTTAATTGAGTCAGTTGGTTGAGGGATCTTGGTTTCCTAATGAACTAAAGTGTGAAATAAGTACCAAAGTTCCATCTCCTAAAATTTGGACACCTCATTTCCTTTGGTTCAGTACTCATCATCTTTAAGGATAAATAGATACTTGATTTGAAGTCCTACAAGTATTACTAAACACAAAACAAATGAACATTGAACATAAAATAAAACATATAAAATCTTGATGCATTGCTAACATGATGCTTGACTGAATAATGATGTAATAATCCTGCCAATTCTACTCTTGACTACTTTTGAGGATGTTCAATTGCTCTCTTAAAAAATTCTAGGATTTCTTATGATTATAAATAGTGAAAAAGAATAGTATTTATATGTAATTATTTAATTTCTTGTAAATTAATCATTAACATCTAACAAATTATTTTGGATTTCCAAATGTTAAAATGTTGACATTGTCAAATTTGAATTGGGGCCAAAATAGGGTAGACAAGAGTGCTAACACCCTAGTCTAGACCTCTTTTGGGGCCTTAAGTTTTGATAAATAAATATTAGCTCATTATTTCTAATTCAACTTTGATTTTATAAATATGATCATAAAACAAGTAGATTAAAAACACAAATGGGTCCAAGCATATCAAGGGGAGCTAAACCTAGTGCAAAATTTTTAAAGGTGACAATTTTCGATGACAAGGAGATAAAATATTTAAGAAATGAAGAATATTGAAGAATCTAATTTTAGAGTTGTAAATTGTCATTCTTGAAAATTTCATACTAGGTTTATTTCCCACTATGTTCCTTGACCCACTTGAGCTCTCAAATTATCCATTTTATGATCATACTAAAAAAAATAGACTTAAATTAGGAATCATGATTTAATACTTATAAGCCTAAAATAGGTCTTGACTAGCACCCTTCTCTATCCTATTTTAGCCCCAATTTAAATATGTCATTATCAGTATTTTAACATTTAGAAATTTTAATTCATTTTTTGGTTGTCAATAATTAATTTTGTGGAAAATTAAAGAAATAAATATAAATAAAAGTATTTTTCACCATTTGAAATCCTAATGAATCCTATCATTTTTGAAGTGATAATTGAGCATCCTAAAGAGAAGTCAATAGAAAAATTAGTAGAGTTTACAATACTTATTACCAGTCAATTATCATGTTAGCAATGCATCAATTTTTCATGTGAGTTTATTATGTTTTGTGAACACTAACACTTGTAGGACTTCAAATAAAGCATCCAATTCTTGTTGAAGGTGATGATTAAAATGAATTTAATCCATCAAGGAAATTAGATATGAGTGGTAATTTACCACACTTGTCAATTTATCATTATTTTATCCATTTACCTCTACCCAACTGAGAGTAAGAACTCATTCACATCATCATAGCCATTATGGAGGTGGAAACACCATAATGGATTTTGACTTAGGAAAGCCACTGTATGGCACAACCATTTATCTCCTCTCTTGTGTGAAGGTGTTAGATCTAAAGTGAATTTGGGAAAGGATTGAAGAACTAATTGATCACTCAAGTATTCAATCCCCACATGTCAAGAAATGAGGGAAAGTTAAATTAATCATCAATAGATGAAGCTTCGACACTAAGTAGAAAAGTAAAGAACCTATATATAGTGGTCATCTAAGATCTAAATTATAATTCTGTAGGTTTGTATTTCCAAGTCTATGATGCCAAATCCCCTTGTCCAACCAATTTAAGCTCAAATTCATATGCAAGTTTCCTCTATCTCAGCACTCTACTGCTTTGTAGTTATTTTCTATGTTTACATTCTATTCTTTCCTAAAATCATAAGAGTTTTTTGTAGTCGCATGATTAATCTAGGTATACATTTGCATAATCTAATTTACTCAATTATCAATCAACCAATCAACCCAAAGAAAGAAAGAAACAAAATCCTGATCCACTATTACAGCTCTTCCATAGTAGCCAAGTGGGTGTTTGAGATCATTTTTTGTTCCTTCCATTTGTGATGTAGGAGAAGATGTAATTTAGACCCTAGATCCATTTTTCCACATCACATTTTGGTGAATTTAACTTTTTTTGTGCTTCAAAAACCTTATGAAATATTAATTAAGTTATTTTAAAGTCTGAATGCAATCTGAGAGTGTTTGAATTTGTCATTTATATATGCATATTTTGTTGAAAATCATTAAAAGAGTAAAGATTTGCATAGTATTAGTAATTTCAAAAGGTAAAGAAGTTTCAATTTCCAATTTTTTAAAAGTAGGTGTAGTTAATTATTGTATTTTATAATAATTTTTTTTCTTTTGATCATATTGCATCATTTCAAAAGTCTAAAATTGTATGCATTATTGTGTATTGCACATAGAAAAATTGGGATTTTGTGCATTTACAAAATTTTGTCTATTGCTAAACTTGAACCTCTACAAAATTTGATCCTCAAACACTATAGATAATTTCTAAATTATGAAATTAGTAAAAACTTACACCTCAAGTCTAGGGTGCCAATTCCTTTGTCTAGCTAATTTTAGACCAAATTTGGATCACAGTTAAATTATCTCTATGATTCTTGTGTAAATATGTATTATATGCCTAAAGATTGTTTCAGTTTCTATCACTATGATTTATTTTTTCCTTCATTATATGAGAACTTAAGTGTTTTGAATCTCATAAATTTATGAGATTCACAATTTGGTGTCTGATATCTAACACCCTTGCGAGGTGTAGTTTCAAAATTATGGCTTTTCATTCTGCAATCATATTTAGTGTTGAACTTGAGTCTTATAAATTTTTTACTCAAGGTGTTATGTCTACTCAATTCATCTTTGATTCTTTTCCTAATCATAAATTACACATTTCTTCATCACAACATAACATTAATTTAGACTTGGAGGCTATTGTTGCACATGTCCTTGGAGATAAACTCAAATAATTGGACAAAGACCTACAAGTACTTCAAAAATCCTTAAGTATTAAGTCATTGGCTAGAGAAATAGTTCCTCTTTTGGATAACCTTAGGAAGTTGAATAATGACTCATAAGGAATAGAAGTGTTGTGAATCCTAGCTCATATAGTGGATGGAAACATTCCTACAACAACTAGTTTTTCTCAAGCCTTTAGTAATGCTCAAAATGAAATAGTAAAATAAGCTTTGTCTTCTACAACCATGCCTTCTATTCCCACCTTTACCCCTCCAATTATAGAATCAACCATACAATATAATAATGGTCTAAATGAAATTCTAGGGTTTCCTTGTGGAAATCCTTATAATTTTATCCCCTCATCCATAATACCTACATGTTCATCAACTACTATAATCATGCAAAAGAATAACACACCAATCATCCATAATAGTTCGTCATATTCAACACATTCCCAAAACATGTGACCAAATGAACCTATGATAAACCAAATTTTGTAAAACATGTTATCATTACAACAACAAATTTCAAAAATGAACCAAATTCAATCAAACTCTAACCCTCCAACATACCTCACACATAGTCCATTTTCATTCACTATATTAAAGACACCCATACCATAAAGCATTGAAATACCTCACTTTGAGAAATATATTGGCAAAGGAAATCCAACCAACCACATATCAACTTTCATTGCTCTATTTAGTGATTTCCTTTCTAAAGACGCTCTCTTAGCTAAGTTTATTTTGTAGTCATTAAAATATGTCTCCTTGGATTGGTTTTTTCATTTCCAAATACCTTGATAGTTTACTTTATGTAACTTATTAATGAATTCATTCACCACTTCCAAGAAAAAAATGGACCTCAAGTTATATTGATAGACATATTTCATTGTAAACAAGGACCTAAAGAGAAGGTGACTAACTTTATAGGATGATATTAAGCTCTTTATTCATAAATCTCCTATAACATTCCCAATGTTGATATACGAAGTCTTTATTCAAAATTTGCAATCAAACGTTAGAAATAAGATCCTATTGATGAAATATTAGAAAAATTATTTAAGGCTCATGATGATTCTATTCGCTCTATAATTGGTTCTATAACTCTCCAAGTAAAAAATGAACCTAAACATTTGGATGTTTCATTTACTATAATCCCAATGTTGGACCAATTTCATGTGAAGTTAGGTTATCCTTGGCTAAGATACATAAAGGTGGTCCCATATGTTATTCATAAATTTCTTAAATTTATATTTGAAGAGGAAATACATACTATTTACTGTAGTGGATTTAAACCTTTGGCCTCTTGTGGAATTTTTTGCTAGATTACTTTTGGCTTCAACCAATCCAACCTATATAATCTCATGAGGATTTTTATTTTTCATATCAAAATTTTAAAGGTAACCATATAGTTCAATTATCCCTTAGTAAAAAATTTCTTGAGGCCCCTCAATCTCCAATGGCTATGATAGTTGTTCCTCTACTTCACAAGTAGTAAATGAACCTTAGTTTGAACTGGGTATTCTCTCTTGACCTTTTGGTAGTTATGTCATGGTTCCCCCTCCACCATCCTATAAAGGACCACAAGAAAACCATTTGGAAAGGTTATTGGGGATAAATTTTGTGCCTTTTAAGGAAAAGAAAGTTTTTATACAAAAACCTAAAAATCTTGTCATTTTTCAACCTTCAAAAGTCCCTTAAATTCCTCCTACAAAGGAAGAAAAGGAACCAATATTGGGAAATAATTCAATCCCTCCTTCACAAGTTGAATCTCACGTGAGAAGAAATATAAGTGCAAAAGAATGTGATTGAATATCTCAAGCTATGGTTTGTTAGCTTGTTGAAGAGCATAAATCTTTACCTAGTGATCAACCATCTATCTAACCAAATCTTGGTGAAATACCTCCTAGCCATCCATCCTTATCATCACCTAACTCTACTCTGCCACCCTTGTTAAACCATGAAGCCCAACCTTATTTTTATTGACTAGAAAAAAGAATTGAAATCTCACTAGATACAAATATGGATGTTTGTACTTGTAATCATGTTGATAGTATGAACATGTAGCCTATTAAGATATATTTTGATGATAAATTTAATGATAAAAAAGGAAAATAAGAAGACCACAACAAATTATCCCTTGCACTTTTTAAATAAATGAATATAGATGGGCGTAGTCATGATGATCCTCCTAATGAGAGTGACCCACCATGTGTTGAACTCGATACTTCTCATTGCATCACAATTGTCATAGTTACTTTAGCATATTTTCCACCTTCCATTTATAATGAGAAAGATTAGGATGCAGATGATTTTCCACAGACTGACTCACATGTGTGGTACCTTTTGTGTGTTTTTGTGTGTCTGCTTAAATGTAATGTGATCTCCCATAAGGTTTTTCTTGGCATGTATTTGGTTTTTTAGTTTTCTTTTGATGACCCTAATTTTTCTTGTTGGCACAAGGATATAAAGAAAATATGTTTTAATATTCATCCATTTGTATCTTTATTTTCCTTTATATTGTGAATTTATTATCTTTTTTCTTTTTGGGAATGATGTAGTGTGTTGGTTGAATATTTTGTAATCACTTAATTAATTACAAAATGGAAATTTCAACCACAGCTATGATGATATTTAAATCTCTCCTCTCAAAAAGGAGAGGTTCCCTTCTTACTGCTCACTAAACTACAAGTGATTAACCTAGATTATGTACACTAAATTTATCCATGGGTGTTATATGCATCCTTTTCTACTTTTTTTAGAAAAGATGTTTTCTCCTTACAACAATACTATTACAATATGTAATTTACTTCAAAGAATTATCATGAGTAGTAATGACCAATATCTAACTTGATTAAACATAACAAAGAGATACCAGTGAGTTTCATAGTTATAAAACCCACAAAAGATTAAAGACTTTTGTTGTTCACAATGATGATCCTTAAAGATAAAGATTGAAACACGTTGCAGCTCAAAGACTTCAACATATGCCACCAAAAGACTCGCAAATTTTGCAAATATCCCGCAACCTAAAGTCTCTGAGTTATTAGCAAAGTTCACACACTAGAACATAAAATCCAAATATAATGATGTAGCACAAAGACTATCAAGATTAGATTTTAATTCCCTTTCAAATATAAGATATAACACCACTTAATCAATTGATTGCAAGAAAATGTAGTGAGAAGGACATAAGAACAATCTCACACATGACAAAGAAGACCCAAAGCAAATGTTGGATACAAAATTTTCCTATTTTATTGATTGGAATTTGATATGCACATTAAACAAAAACTCTCAATATGTTTTTCAAATGGGAAATGCTTCACTTCAAAAGATAAAAGGTCCTTAATACAAAGAAACTCCCTCATATATATATATATATAGGAGATTTGAGAGCTAATCTAGGAAAAGCTAAACTAATTTTAACTTATTCAATAACACAATTTGATTTGATTTTGGACTTGTGTTATTTTTACATGTAATTTCATATATATAAAAGACATGTAATATGTCATCAACTAATTACATAAAGTAAAATGCTAAAGATAAACTAAGTGTGGCAAAGGAACATCCATCATTCTTCACCATATTTCTCCAAGATTTTTTTTGTATTTCTCTAGGGCCGCTTGGACTTCTAAATCATTAGGTCCTAAGTTATGCCTGGAGATGGCAAGAACTCGTGTGACTGAGTCCTTGAAAATAATGAAATATTTTTGATGCCTTTCTAAAAATTCTTTCAGATTATCCAATGTGAGCTAAATTTCCATCAATTTATCAATTGAAGCTACTAGGAAACCTTCATCTTCAAATTCCTTCTACATCATTGATGTAAACTCTTGGATATATGAAACAGAGGGAAGTATTTTCTTGTTGTCATCATATAATTGGCATGGAAAATCCTTGATTCTGGTGACAAAGTGTGAACCATTATCTTCACTAACCTCTCAAGCTTCTTGCAAATCTCTAAGCAGGTCCTTGATGGCACTTATTTTATGTTTCATTGTTGACTTCAATGAACATCTCTCTATTGGGAATTATCCTAATCTCCACTATCACACCAAGCTTGAGTTCTTTCATTTTTGTCCAAGTTTCTAGAATATTTTCCATCTCTTGCAAATCTTGAGAAAGTGTATCAATGTTTTTACCTAGTTCCGATCTTACACTTTCCATATTGCCACTCTCCAAGGATGTTTTCAAGAGTTATGTTCCCTATGCTAATATTTTGTTTAGAAATTAATCAACTTATTTGCATCATGAATATGTGATGCAGATAAAGTTGGATGATCATAAAATAACTCAACAACACAAAATTATCAAACTTAAAACCCTAATTTGGTGGGTTTCTCTCACAATCTTCCTATTTCCCTATCAGGTGGGTTTCCCTCACAATCTTCCTATTTCCCTAGTAGTACTTCATAATCTATTTTTTCAACATAATTTTCAAACCAGACCTCATACCAAAAATATAATTGTTATTGTAGATACCCTTTATCCCCTTTGACAACATATTCCATTTTTAGGTGGGGGTGTTTTGGAACATAGAGGCCAAATCTTGACTGCTACGCTTTAAATTAGGCTTGAAATGAAACAACAAATTCATGTTTTCTCGTCATAAATTTAAAAAAAAAACTGATATTCAAGAGAAAAATCTTGTTTCAAATACCCTTTTGGCTCCTTCAAAACATATCTCAAAATGGGTTAGGGTTTCTTTGGAAATATTGCTTCAAAATTGGACTATCCTAGTCTCAAATAGGCCTAATTAGGCTTGTTCCCCTAGGTCACAATAGGCCCTTCATTCTCTAGGCTTCAAACCTTCATCCAAACACCTCAAATAGGTAATATATGGTCTTAAATAACATATCCAACCACTTCAAATGATTTCTCAAGAGCTTTTCACCAAACCCTAAGTCCTATGCAAACTCAATGCCTACTTCATGAGGTTTTCTGCCTAGTTTTAGAAAAATTTCTATAAAATGCTCAAAACTTAATAAAATTCAATGAAATAAAGTGAAAATGAAAGTATAATAAATTCCCCATCAATCCCAAATAGTTTTAGGTCATTATATTACCATAAAAAACCATACAAAAATCTAGAACAACAAAATCACATTCAGATTTAGAGAAATAGAGTTAGTTTTTATTGATTTTCTTCAAAATACAACCAACCAACCTTGGTATCGACCTTCCCCAGATTATTTTAACATTTCCCCAAAATTTTCCAACTTCCATTTTAGTTACAACTATCCAACTTTATCATTTACAACTGATGACTCTTCATATTCCCTGTTTTTGCACTTTTACAACATTTTTGCAAACTTGACAACTTTATGCAACTTGATTCACCAATCCACCTAATGACCTAATATTGATTCAAAAACACATGATATGGTCTTAAATTACCTTATTATGTGGAGAAACATCAAACCAAGCCAATATATTAAATTACGCCTACTAGACCTAGGGTGCTCTTGCGCCATACTCCCAAGGAAAAATGAGCTCCAGTCCCATTGAGGACAATGTTGCAACAATAGACTCATGCTTGATCAAATCATTCTCTGACCCCCAAGTGACATCCTCATTTTGCAACCCCTTCCAATGGACTAAATACTAGAAAAAAACATTATCCCTTGTCTTTTTGAATTCTTTGGCACCAAGGATATGCTCCAACTTTAGAGGCTTACTTGATGGATGATCTTTGACTCTTTCCTCATCTGAGAATTTTGTGGAACCTACATCATTACATACTACCATATCTTCTCCTTCCTTGTAATGAACCTCCTTCTTCTTCACTTCAATTGTGTGCTTGGACTTTTCCACATTACTTTGCAAGTTATCCTTGACCTCTTCACCTTTGCTTCCCATCTCTTCCATCTGTTCTTGTATCCCTATAACTGTTGTTTGATCAAGTATATTAACCTCTAGTATGAAACAAATATAATGACCAATATCCCCTTTTGAAAGCAATGAATGGACCACTTCTCTTATCATCATAGCAACATACTTCTTAAGCCAATCTTGAATACCTAAAATCAAGTCATTCTTTATTTCTGTCATCATAAGATCACCAAGTTTAGGAGTGTCTGCAAGGTCCATTTGCTTCTCTTTTTCTACCTTTATGAACTCATTTCTACCTACCATCATCACATTAGATCCCATAGTTTTTCCTTTATCTTCCTCTTTCAATGGTGTCAAGGTATAGGAGACCCCATCTTTTTCTATCTCATAAGTATTTCTCCTTCCATCATACATAGCATGCCTATCAAATTGCCAAACCCTCCCTCACAGCAAATGGCACACTTCCATGGTATTATGTCAAACAAAATTTTGTCTTTGTATCCCCCTAAAACTCCACCCAACTTTGTTCATTCACCAAAACATATTGACCCTCATTTAACCAAGAGACTTTGTAAGGGGTAGTATGTGGTATTCCTGGCAACTTAAATTTTTCAACAATCTCTACTAAAACCATATTGTCTGTACTACATGAATCAATTACAACTTTACAAACCTTACCCAAGCACTTACAAGTTATCTTGAAGAGAGTCTTCCTTTGTGGTGGCTCCTTCTCTACTGGTGCTTTGATGAGAGTTATCCTTACTATGAGTGATTCACCAACTTTTGGAGCAACATGTTGTGATGTTGAGTTCACACTCTCACAATCATCTCCTTGAACAATCTGATTTCTCCTTTCTCCACCAGTTGAAGTAATGGCCTAATTTTCCATGCACTTCCATGCTTGATGTCCAAACTTGTTGCATTGGTAACACCTTCTTGTGAACCCACTAGATCATCTTCCTTGACCTCCAAATCTGCCTCTAAAGCCTGATCTACCTCCTCTAAATCCACCTCTTACATCTACAACTTGTTCTTGGGCTTTACTTGTATCTTCTTGACTCTCATTTGACTACCTTAGATTAGAAAATGGCCTTCTTCCTCTAGAATTACTGTCTGTGCCCCTATTTTGTTTGTCTTTCCTTCTCTTTAGCTTTTCTTCAACCCTAATTGTTAATTGATAACATTCCTCTACCATCCTTGGGTTTATCAAACTTAACTCATCTTGGAGGTTAAACCTTAACCCATTGAGATATCTAGATACCTTCTCCACATCATCCTCCATGTGCCCTACTCTTATACTCGGCTTCTAAAACTTTTTAGTATAGGCTTTGACATCCATATCTCTTTGTTTCATATTTTGAAGTTTCTTATACAATTAAATTGCATAATCAGTCAGTAAGAACTTACCTTTAAGCTTGACCACCATTCTATCCCAAGAGACAATTTTTGACTTTCCTTTCTTACTTCTTTCAGTTTGCTCATAATCCCACCAAAGTAAAGCATGACCCTTCAATTTTGTTTTTCTCAACTTGACCTTTTGTTCCTCAAGTATATCTTCACATTCAAAGTAATTATCAAGTGTTGCAATCCAATCGAAAATCTCTTCAACATTCAAGTTCCCTCTATACATAGGTACATCCATTTTTACCTTGTGTTTATCTACCTTGACTGCTCTCAGTAGCTTGGCCATCCTTTGCTCATCAAGATCCAATTCATCTTCCTCTTCTTCTTCATTCTCCTATTCCCCTTCTTCTTCAGGGTCACTCACATCACCTATTCCCATACCTCTCCTATGATTGGTTTCAATAGTATCAATCCTTACTACCACCATATCTTGTAGTTCCTTCAATCTCCTAATCTCTTTTGCGATCTTCTCTTTCATTTCATTCATTTCCTTAACCATATGGTTACCCTTAGAGGCATCTTGCTCTCTTTTTGATTCACACTTTCTTTCTTATAGACCAACCTAAGACTTGATACCAATTTGATGCAAAGTATGGTGGATGATCACAAACTAACTCAACAACACCAATTTTTCAAACTTAGAAACCTAATTTGGAGAGTCTCTCTCACAATCCTCCTATTTCCCTAATAGTACTTCATAATCTATTTTTCCAACATAATTTTCAAACCAGACCTCGTGCCCAAAATTTAATTTTTGTTACATATAGCCTTTATCCCATTTGACAAAATATCTCATTTTTAGGTGGGAATGTTTTGGAACACAAAGGCCAAATCTTGACTATTACACTTTGAATTAGGCTTGAAATGGAGTAGCAAATTCATGTTTTCTAGTCATAAATTTCAAACCAAAACTGATATCCAAGAGATAAAACTTGATTCAAATACCCTTTTGGCTCTTTCAAAACATATCTCAAAATGAGTTAGGGTTTATTTGGAAATATTGCTTCAAAATTGGATTGTCCTAGTCTCAAATAGGCTTAATTAGGCTTGTTCCACTAGGTCACAACATGGTCTTCAATCTCTAGGCTTCAAACCTTTATTCCAACACCTCAAATAGGTCATAAATGGTCTTACACAAAATATCCAACCACTTCAAATTATTTCTCAAGAGCTTTTCACCAAACCCTAAGTCCTATGCATACTCAATGCCTACTTCATGAGGTTTTCTAACCAATTTTAGAAAAATTGCTATAAAATACTCAAAACTTGATGAAATTCAATGAAATAAAGTGAAAATGAAAGTATAATAAATTCCCCATCAATAAAAACTAGTTTTAGGTCATGATAATATAGTAAAAACCGTACACAATCCTAAAACAACAAAATCATGTTTAGATTTAGAGAAATAGAGTTAGTTTTTATTGATTTTCTTCAAAATACAACCAACCAACCTTGGCCTCAACCTTCCCTAGCTTATTTTAACATTTACCTAACATTTCCCAACTTCCATTTTAGTTACATCTATCCAAATTCCTCATTTACAATCGATGGCTTCATATTCTCTGCTTTTGCACTTTTACAACATTTTTGTAAACTTGACAACTTTATGCAACTTGCCTCACCAATCCACCTAATGACCTAATATTGACTCAAACACACATAATATGGTATTAAATGACCTTATTACATGGAAAAACATCAAACCAAACCAAAATATTAACTTACACCTACTAGACCTAGAGTGCTCCTGCACCAATATGTCTTCCCAACTTTTTGAAGCATAGTATCCTCAATACTTGTGGCCACAAGCTCAGAAAATTTAGAAGATTAGGTAATCTTCTGGAGTACTAAAGTCAATTTTTCAACTATAGCTTTTTATTGATCCTTTATTTTCTTCTCATAATCATACTTCTCAATGAGAGAAACCAACATTGACTATGCATCTTCTTTTGCAAATTCATGAGTTCTTTTTCTGAGCTCCACCCTTGTGATTGAATATTTTGAAATATCAATATATTTTGGTGGCTTTACCAAGAGGAGGTTGTGAAACCTTGGTATATTTCTATCTAGTTTTATCTACTAAAATCCTTGAAATATTCTTTAGTTTCATCATAGATTTTGTCTTCATCAGCACCAACTGACCAAAGTCAAAGTCATTTGGAGAGACAACTTGCTTCTTTATTTTAGGTGTATGGGATGATAGCCAAGGGGGAAGAGAAGAAGAACTTCCTTCTATAATTGTAGTCATGTTATAAGTAGGAGTGGTTGCACTCACAATGGTAGTAGTAATAAGTGTTGAAGTGTTAGTTAAAAATACTACAAGAATTTCCACACTTGATACATTTTGCAAAGTTTCAACCATAAAATTATCTAACTTAGAATGTGAAGTCACATCAAAAGGAGAAGATAGACTTGAAAAACTATATGGGGAGCTAAAAAAATTCTCAAGACCACCCTTAGGACTATCAAAATGGACCTCGAGGTCAGGGATGAATGGAATGATTGGATAGAAATATTTGGAGCAATAGTAGTAGTGGTAGATGGCAAAGGTTGTTCAACTGAAACTGTAGGAGGAGTGAGAGTAGACACAGTAGAAGAAATAGGGGAAGAAGTGACAGGAGAATTCTCAGAAGCATCCTTATGTGGATATTCCTAAACTTCTCCATCTTGACCTCCCTCTTCTTGTTCTTCTTCTTGAATTGATGCTTCCTTTATGATAGTGGATGGCCCTTCAGTACTCTTGCTTTTTCCCCCTTCACTATGAAATTGTTTTTTAGTTTAGGGGTTTTGCTTGGGCTAGGCACATCTCCCTTATTATTTGTCCTTAGTTCTACTTTCTTGCCCACTTTTCCTTTAGAATCTTCCTCTTCAGATCCAATATTGAAATGTTTTAGCTTTATATCCCTTTCCTACAACCACACATTGGTGTTTGCAAGAATGAGCTGAAATCTTTCCCTGATGGAAATTGTTTCTTTATTTGACCACTAAATTGAAGGGAGAGGGGTTTTTGCAATTTTATTATTTTCATATGCAAGATCCAAGATATCATCTTCATCCTCCATGTCCTTTGGGATGTTTGCAAGATTTAGGTTCACAATCTACTCCAAAGTCATCTAGCAATAATCCAACTTTCTTATGTCCTCTTTAGTTCTAATATCAACCCAAATATCTTCCATTCTATGTACATGATTGTAAAACTTCTTGATTCTATCCTTCATCCATCTATAGTTGAAGTTAGGCCTCCTTCTGTAGGTCTTCATTGTGACCCATTGCATTTTTGATTCCACAGCTTTGGTTTTAGGATATGTAAGGATTGAATACCTACCTATGGTGAGAGGGAATTTGAACCCTAGCTTATGTAATTATGCTTGTTTACTTTGGACAACCATGATATTTCTACAGAGTTCCATGAGAATGATATCATCACTTGGATACCTTGGGAGCATATGTGGGTATCCTACAAAGCAACCAACTTGAAGGTATGTGAAGGTAGGAAATTGCAAATATATACAACCAAACCTATTAACCACTATCCATGCCTCATTTGAGACTCTCTTCTTCTCTAGTTCCTTATCAAACATGTAGATGTAAACATGGGTTTTGATACCCTAATGGTCTCTTTCACTTCTAGGATCTTTCACCTAAAAGGAAAGGAATAGGGTACAAACCGACTATGTTCACACTAAAGAAAAATGCAGTGTGGATGAAATATGCCTAGATGAGATTATCTAAATGAAAAGAATGAACAAAATCTATTGATTATGAATACAAAACTAAGAAATATGAAGTGTTTGAAAACACATTGTGATATGCAAAATGAACTAAAAACATAAACAAACAATAACAAAACTTAATGAAATTGAATGAGGTACACCTGGAGGCTGAAAGATAATGTGAGGAGGTTTTGGAATGCTACAGAGATTAATGTTGAAGCCCACTGGGACTCATTCGCCATAGATGGTGAATTAGTCCTATTTTTGGTGAAAACTGTCGAAACAGGTTTCAGGATGTCGAGAACAAAAAACTTTAGAAAATAATTTTTATAGCCTATCAGTGGGACTCATTCACCATAAATGGTGAATTAGTCCACCTGTATATTTCTGAAAATTCAAGGGTCAACTCTGTGGGTCTTGGTCTACACTTTTCTACTTGATAGGTTGTCGGATCTGAATCTGGAAAATCTAATGGGAAAGTGCTCTCCAAGCTTCAAATAGGGTTATGTTGACTCAGAATGATATTTGATGATTTGATGACACTTTTAAGACCTATCTCTTTGACAATCTATATACATGACATGCAAAACACACATGCAAAGAGGGAAAAAGTGTTAAGGGTTAGAGTATAGGGGTTTGCCTTGGTCAAACCCCGGTTTGGTAATCAAACCCTTGACAATGAAATGAAATAAAGAGAGAATGATGAACAAATAACATGCAATGTCATAAACTCACCAAACCCTTGATGTTGAAGTCTAAAGATATGATGCTCCAAGATGCTTGAATGCTTGATTGAATGATTAAGGATGCTAGAAATTCTATGATGAATGCATGAATGATTGCTTGAGTGAATTATGTTGATGGGGGTTAAAATGAATAGAAAATCATGTATTTATACACAATTATGTCCTAATTTCCCAAAAAATACATCACAGGCTGACCTTAGGTCTTAAGAAATAAAAAACCACCAGTAATTTGAATTTATTTTTGATTTTTGTGTCAAGATGGACTCATTCACCCCTAATGGAAAATGGGTCCCACTCAAGGCATGTGAATGGGTGTCGGGAATTAAGTTGTCTTAAATGATTTTTGTCGGGTTTATATTTAAAAATACACTTAATTAAGGCTTGTAAGTGCATAAAGGGGCCAAATAAAGCATAAGAAAGGTGTATTTGTTGATGACAAGCCTAGAAAAGAATGAAAGTTTGTTACAAGACTTTACAACACCTTAAAATAAGATTTGGTAAGTGATATACAGGGGTATTTAGGTGAATTATAATAAGAAGAGTCTAAAAATGTGTGAAAATGTATTACAACACTTCATAACACTTTTACAAGACATCATAAAGTCTTAATGATTCATAAAGATTCAAGACCTAATGTGAATGTGTGGGCCACATTGTAACATTAAATCAAGGAATAATAAATCCAATTAAGCATAAGTAGGGAAAAAACAAGAAAAAGTAAAAGGGTTACTTTTTCCATGTCCACATTTAGCCCCCACTTTACTGAGAGGATGAACTTGCTTCAAACTCACACTAAAGTAGAGAAATGCATCTCAAGAGGAGTTCCAATGAACTAATGATTAGTAAGATGAGATAACAATGATCAAGAGGGATGATCAAGCCCTCGGGATGAAGATCCCATGGAAAAATAAACACAAGCACAAAGAACACACATGAAAGTGAAAGAGAGAAGAGGGAAAGATGAAAGAAAGAATTAGATCAAGCTTCGATCCTTTGTCTAGCCCATTGTGGATCAGATCTAGGTTGTTTTTCTAGAAAGAAAATGTGTACTTACTTTGGGGTGACAGAACTCATGGCTTTCCACTGAGTGAGAAATCCCAAAAGGTGAGAACATACACTCATGGCTGGTATGCACTCACAAACACATAGGTGGCTATGGGGAAAGTCATGCCTCGGGATGGGCTTCCTGATCAACCATACCAAAGTTATACCTCCTGATAAATTTAATAAGGCACCACAAATGAAAGTTTTGTTTTGTGCTTCTTGAGACAAGCAAAGCTTTGTATTCTTAGAACTCAAACAAATGTGATGGAACCATAGGCATGCAAGCCGTGTTATGCAAGGTGGCCATATAAATGTAGAATGTGTCATGCAAAGAATGTTCAAAGGAGTCTTGCTTAGTTCATGCAAGGTCTATAACTTAGGGAACATTGTGTCTAATGTCTCCAAGAGAGGACCAATCAAAGAATAGAATATTCACAACTTAGGGGATGCAGTGTGTCACATCAAGCCGCTAAGAGGAATGCGATATGCTAAGATAGATCATGATTATGAAGGAAATCACATCCAATGTCATCCACAAAGTGACAAATGCATCGTATGAAGTAAGAAGGTTGCACTAATGAATAATTCCAATGTAAGCCCCCACTTTAAAGGAATTGCTAGACACCATTATGTGAGCAATTACTTTAAAGTAGTGAATGAAAAATGCAAAAATACAGAATACATGAGAGCCAATTTGGAAAGCCCCTATGCTAATTCATATGTTTATGAATAAGGCTACATCATGAAAAGAACCAAAAAAAAGGAAGGGGTTGCCCCAAAAATGAGAACACCAAAAACATAAGGGATCTATGGATTTGAGGTCAATATGTTTGTTGCTACAATGTTGTTTAGAGAGCTCGAAACTATCATTATTCCCCAAATACATAGAACTATAAGAATGAAACAAAGAAAAATAATTTGTTTTGGGTCAACATGGAGGAGACATAGGATGTCTCAATGCTTTGCATTTTCCCCAAAAGGAAAACACAAAAAAAAATGTGAAAAGAGAAAAGAAAAAGGTGAAATGAAGAAGAAAGCCTTGTGGGTCAACATGGAAGAGACATACGGTGTCTCAATGCTTTTTGTCATCCCTAAAAGGAAAACATAAAAAAGGAGAAAATAGAAAAACAAAAGGAGAAATGAACAAGAAAGCCTTGTGGGTCAACATGGAAGAGACATAGGGCATATCAAAGCTTTGCATCATCCCAAAAAGGAAAAACCATAAAAAAAGTGAAAAGAGAAACACCTTTTGGGTCAACATGGAAGAGACATAGGGTGTATCAACGCTTTGCATCATCTCCAAAAGGAAAACACAAAATAAAAGTGAAAAGAGAAAGGAAAAACCAATGCACAACATATAGAAGAATGAAGATACAAATAGAGGAATAGCACAAAGAGAGAGAGAACATCAAACAACACATCACAAGGGATCACATTACAAACATGCAATCACACCAAAAAGAAAAATAGTAAAACGCTAGTAATATGAATGCATGTCAACCATCTAACAAGTCATCCACCTCCCAATCATGTTTGGAAGGTGGACAAGTGGCGAGAGGGACAAGAGCCAAATCCAAACTAAGTAAAGTGCCTGACTCGTCATTCTATATAGAAGATATCTAGGTTAAGCTCATAGATGAATAAAACAATGTGTTTAATTCATTATGTATTTCTTCATCGATTTTTTTCATTTCCTCATCGTCATCCAGGTTAATCACAACAAGAGGATAAATGATTATACCTAAAGGAAAGTGTATCTCTTGTTGTGACTATTGTATTGGATTACTTTGTGGTGGGTTAGGATGAATTTCTTCTAGCAAGTGGGGATTATGATTTTATTTGTTTTCTTCTTCATGTAACCGATGAGTAAGGAGATGACGTCGATGCCTACACTCCCTAGCCCCTCAGTTTCTTTTGATTCTATTTTGAAGTTGTGTGGGTGTAAAGTGGGTTGATCCACCATAGGCTCCTTTCCTTCCTTAAGGGGAGGAATAGAAGGAACCATAGAAGGTGGGTCAATCACTTTCTCTTTTGCTTTATAAACTTGTTTTATGCGGGGGGGTATGATGGGGTTGGTTTCATTATCTCTTGGGCATTTGGATGATGAAGGTGAAGTTTTTATGGTTGGTTGATCTTGATTTGTAGGTCAAGTTTAGGTTGAAGCATTGTCTCATCTAGGATGGGAGTGTTAGAAGTGGACGGGGACATGTTGCGAAGAGACAATTCCACTATTCGTTTAGCTCTGAATTTTTGATAAGCAATGAAAAAGAAGTCTTTACGAGGTGTTATGGGTTCCATCGGCTTAGGCCAAAAGGATTCCAAGGAAAAGTTTCCTTTAGAGGAAAATGGGTTAAAACCACGATGGTGGACAGTAAATATGTCATTGTCGAGTGGAAACTTCAAACATTTGTGAATGACTAAAGGGAAAAATTTCATTGAGCAAAGCCATGGATGGCCTAGGCACAGACGAAACTGGTATAATTGTGGAATGATAAAGAATGTTACATCTAATGTTTTAGGTCCTATCTATAATGGACGGATGATCAATCCTATCGTAGGGCATGCAAACCCATTATGTGTCTTGATCCATGTTTTTGGTTTTCCATAATCATCTTGATAAAGATCATGTAATACTAAAAACTCTTATGTGATCAGATTCTCACCACAGGTGGGATCTATTAACATCCCATTAGTGGGCTTATCATAGATGAGGCCGACTATGTAAAGAGGACTATCAGGAAGATTTTTGAGTATGTCTTGAGAAGAAAAATTAATATCAAGATATTTCTTAGTTTGACCCTTACAAGGGATAATGTGTATCATACCCAACATTTCATTGATAGGATTAGCATGGGTAAAATGGGGAGTAAGATCATGATGTTCATCAGTTGTATTGACATTCATCACATCATTGTTTGAAGGTTCACTAGCTTTGACAAATGAAATATTGTGTTTAGGCATTGGGTTGGTAAAAAATTGCAAATTTTGGTTAGGAGGGGCAATAGACTTATTTCCTTGATCATTGACACCCTCAATGGATAGATGACTAGAATCAATGAGGTCTTGCGCTAGGTGTTTAAGAAACTTACACTATTTTGTGTCATTTCCATTTTGGTGATGAAAATAGCAATAAGCATTTGGTTTAAATATCGGGGGTAAGGGATTAGTAGGATCAAGTGGTTTAACAATAGGCAAAGTGATCATTTGTTGTAAAATTTGAGCCATCGTGTTATGAAGGGTATCATGCAAAGGTGTAAATTGTCTCTTCGGATCACCATAATTAAAAGGCACCATAGTTTTAACAGTAGCAACTTGGTTATTAACAGGTGGAGTGGGTTGCTGAGGAGGAGGATTGCATTGTAAGAAGCCTTTGTTTTTTTTTCTAAAGGGTTGTGAATTGTTTGAGTTGACGTGTTCAGATTTCTCAGCTCGGCTAGAAGTGGACTTGGTATCACGAATACTATTTGAATTGTGATAGTCACAAAGGGTTGTACATAGATACATGAAAGAGGGAAATTTCATCATGGTCAATTTATATCTTGAATTTGACTTTGTAAATTTTCAATGAACATCTTTTGGAGATGTGGATCAAGAACCTTGACATCGATTTGGGCATAAAGTGACTAATAGCATGAGATGAAATTGGTTACCTTTTCATCCACATTTTGTTTACATCTCACTAAATCATCCAATGCCTTTTTAGGATTCATGTGCACTTGGAAATAATTTATGAATACATCAACTAGTTCATTAAATGAACAAATGGAATTGTTTGGTAAAGAGGAAAACCATTCCAAGGTAGTGTCGTTTAAAGTCCTAGGAAACAGTTTAGCTAACAATTTATTTTCAAGGAAAAAATCACTTCATAAGGTGGTATAAGCATTGACATGATTAGTAGGATCGCCCTTCCCTCCATACTTCTCAAATCTAGGTATCTCAATTCCTTGTGGCATCGGTGTTCATAATATTTCCAAAGATAATGGGCTACTATAGAAATAATAGGTGGGTGGTGCATTTTGACTTTGGTTTATGGTGGATATTTGTTGTTGCATAGAAGAAACAATGTGGAAGATTTGTGTGATGAGAGGATCAAGATAGGTGGTAGGAGATGGAAGAGAGAGTGGAGATGGAGTGTATGTAGTAATAGGACCGATGAAGGGACCACTGATAGGTGGGAAGATGGTAGATGATAGAACATTCGATGCCACAAAGGAACTAGGAGTGCTAGTAGGAATACTAAAGGAAGGAGTGACATTACTAAAAGATTGCATGATTGTTGCAACTCTGGGAGTGATGTAGGTAGGTATGGATGCTATGATTGAAGGGGGAGAAATATGAGGTTCTCCTTGGTTGACCATAGTGTTTTCTACTTGAGATGCACTAGCTCGGTGGAAGGGACATGTTTTTGATATATCTCAACAATTTGTTTCACAACATCTAGGCCTTCATCACTTTCAAGCAGATGCATGTTTTCTATAGTGGGAATTACAATGGTTGAAATGTTTTCAAGACACACTTGATGTTGGATATGTGCTAAGTCCTCATGAATGTTAAATATTTTGTCTTGTGGAATGTGACCGTTTTGTGTGTCAACTTGCATGCTATTAGAAGGAAAAGTGTTGCTAAGGTAGTATCCATGCCTAATGCACCATTTTCGATACCAAGAGTAGTAGCTCGGGATAACCCAAGGTCCACAATGAATGTTCTATCATAGGAGGCCATAAGTTGGGAACTTCTTCTCACTAAAGTATTATCAATAGGGCACCAAACACTCATACAAAGATTACTAAAGGTGGGGTGGATGCAAATCTAATGCAAACTAGGAGCAATAAAATGCTAATAACATAAATTCTAGAAACTGTAACAGAGATGCAATAATAGAAAACAAAAATGCAAAAAATGCTCTAAAAATGAGAGAAATTATTGTGCAAAATATGCAACTAGACTAATTCACCCAGGGTGGCGAATGAGTC
Organism: Sequoia sempervirens; assembly: GCA_007258455.2. Lineage (NCBI taxonomy): Eukaryota > Viridiplantae > Streptophyta > Pinopsida > Cupressales > Cupressaceae > Sequoia > Sequoia sempervirens. The sequence continues at coordinate 587,825,510 of VDFB02047230.1, read as the reverse complement.
CAGGGATGATTTTTTTGAAATTTTTTTGAAAATTGAAGATGAATTTTATGATTTTTAGATCTTCTAATGTAAAAATATTATGCAAATGTAGAATTTCAGTGTTTTTAAATGATTAGAAATGCAAAAATGAAGTCTATATGATCTTTTCACTAATGCATTTTTTGAAAACCCTAGGATGCAAAACAATGCAAAACCTAAGGCAATGTTGATGCAAGCTAGCCCTAGGATGCAAATTCACTTGAGATTAGAAGGAAAAATGTTCTAAGGATGGGTTCACCAAAGTGTAAACATAGGTTTTGGTACCCTAATGGTCTCTTTCACTTCTAAGATCTTTCACCTAAAAGGAAAGGAATAGGATACACACTGGTTATGTTCACACTCAAGACTAATGCAATGTGGATGAAATATGCCTAGATGAGATGATATAAATGTAGAAAATGAACAAACGCTATTGATTATGAATGCAAAACTAAGAAATATGAAGTGTTTGAAAACACATTGTGATATGCAAAATGAACTAAAAACATAAACAAACAATAACAAAATTTAATGAAACTGAATGAGGTGCACCTAGAGGTTAAAATCTGATGTGAGGAGGTTTTGGAATGCTATATAGATTAATGTTGAAGCCCACTAGGACTCACTCACCATAGATGGAGAATTAGTCATATTTCTGGTGAAAACTGCCAAAACAGGTTTCAAGATGTCAGCAACAAAAAACTTCATAAATTACTTTTTCTAGCCTAGCAACAGTACTCATTCACCATAGATGGTAAATTAGTCCACCTACAGCTTTCTAAAAAGTCAAGGGTCAATTATGTGGGTCTTGGTCTGTAGTTTTCTACGTGACAAGTTGTCGAATTTGAATTTGGAAAATTTGATGGGAAAGTGCTCTCCAAGCTTCAAATAGGGTTATGTTGACTTTAAATGATCTTTGATTATTTTATGACACCTTTAAGACCTATCTCTTTGACAAATCTACATATGCGACCTACAAAACACACATGCAAAGAGGGAAAAAGTGTTAAGGGTTAGAGTATAGGGGTTTGCCTTGGTCAAACCCTGGTTTGGTAATCAAACCCTTGATAATGAAATGAAATAAAGAGAGAATGATGAAAAAATAACATGCAATGTCAATAGCTCACCAAACCCTTGATGTTGAAGTTTGAAGATATGCTACTCCAAGATGCTTGAATGCTTGATTGAATGATTAAGGATGCTAGAAATACTATGATGAACGCATGAATGATTGCTTGAGTGAATTATGCTGATGGGGGTTTAAATGAATAGAAAATAATGTATTTATACACAATTATGCCCTAATTTCTCAAAAATACATCACATGCTAACCTTAGGTCTTAAGAAATAAAAACCTGCCAGTAATTTGAATTTATTTTGATCTTTGTGCCAAGAGGGACTCATTCACCCCTAATGACGAATGGGTCCCACTCAAGGCATGTGAATGGGTGTCAGGAATTAAGTTGTATTAAATGATGTTTGTCGGGTTTATATTTAAAAATACACTTAATTAAGGCCTGTAAGTGCATAAAGGGGCCAAATAAAGCATAAGAAAGGTGTATTTATTGATAACAAGCCTAGAAAAGTGTGACATTTTGTTACAAGATCACTTTACAATGCCTTAAAATAAGACTTGTTAAGTGATATAAAGTGGGTATTTAGGTGAATTATAATAAGAAGAGTCTAGAAAAGTATGAAATTGTATTACAACACTTCACAACACTTTTACAAAACATCATAAAGTCTTAATGATTCATAAAGATTCAAGACCTAATGTGAATGTGTGGGCCACATTGCAACATTAAATCAAGGAAAAATCAAGCCAATTAAGCACAAGGAGGGACAAAACAAGAAAAAGTAAAAGGGTTATGTTTTCCATGTCCACAATAGAGATATGTAGCAAAGAAAGCATCGTTGAAACTTCTAAAGTGATGAATGCTTTTCTGCAAGGTCAACTATGAGTAGTACTAATACACTAGAATACACCTCCTATCACCCTTAGATGTCAATCCTAGAAAATTCCTCATAGACACAACAACATAAACCAAATATGAGGTCATAAAAAATTTCAATGAAGAAGACACCTTTACAAGTTGATCATGAATGGGATTGCTTATTATTTTCCATAAAATATTTTTTGTTTCCTCTTCTTAATGATATGAATGTACAAGTACATCCATTCTTGAAAATGGGAAGAGTTAAGAAATCCTTTAACCCTACTGAGAAGGGTAATTAGGTCATTAACTTCCTTGAAAAATTCATTATGAGGAAAGATCTTTGGCCATCTTGAGATGTTTGGCCTTGGGTTCTTTAACAATCTTGCATTGATTTCCTTCTTACAATGGTCAAGATCCTTATTAAAATGAGCTTGTGCATTCTCAATAATAATATCCGCATATGTATCAATGCTAGGACATTGAAAAATATTTTCAAGAATTCTAGATCAAGTCAAATAACCAAATTTCCATCAGGACCTCTTACACTCCTATCATCTAATGTAGAGGAGGGACTTAAACTTTACTCACTTGACACATTTCATATAATGATTCATCCTAGTTCATAATAGGAACACTACTCCTATAGCCTAATAGGAATTCAACAAGGAAATAAACATGATACAAGAGATCTTTGACTATTCAATCCCCTTACAACACACTTTTCTAGTTTTCCAACCAATTGTGGTCAAACAATACATAGGTTTTGTTAAACCCTCAAGCAACTAGGGTTTATTCCCTTTTGATAGGGGTTTTCTTATAACAGTCACCCATAAACTCTTGTGGCCAAAAGATATCAAGCTAAGATTTTGGAATCTAATAGAGGATGCAAAAATAGATATTTCCTAAAAAATTTAGCATTTTTCAATATACCAATCAAGATAAATGATTTTTTTATCAAAACTGAAAACCCTAGTTTATTAACAAGGTTGATAAGAAGATTGACCTATTAGACCAATCAAACAATCTTTTCTTTAGGACTGGTAAGAATGAAAAGCACCTAAAATAAAATTATCTTTCTACCCATACAAGTTTTAGAACTGTACTAGTTTGTACCAAGCCATAAAAACATGTTTTCTTGTTGTAAAATAGTAAAAACCTACAATAAACCATGAAAAACAATAGATCTGCAGCACAAAGATCATTTCCAAATTCTTCTTCATTCACTACTCAGGAATCCACGAGGGAATGAAGCCCCAAAATAGTCTTTTTACATCCCTTTTCATATGTTTTCATGAGAAAACCTAAAAAACTCCTAAACTTGCATAAAATTGTCCTTTCTCAATGCCATAATTTGTAAATATTCCCACTAAGATTAGAAAATGACTAAACATGACTCCAAATGGTCCAAAATGACCTTATTTGCACAAAACAACACAAATAAACTCAAAAATAGTGTTGGAGAACAAATTCCAAAACTTGACAACAATTGCTATAGGATGCTCCAGCATCATACTCCCAAGGGAAAGAAATTTGAGTTCCATCTCAAATGATGGTCAACTAATTTTTTTGCTTCCTCTAATTGTTTTGTAATCTTAGCTATCCTCAAACCTCCTCATGATCTTCTCCATGCTTGGCTTGATCTACTCCATGTTTCTTGGTTTGCACTCTTTTCTTTATCTCGTTCTTCTTGCATCTTCTCTTTCTTATCAACTTCTTTGCTTGAAGACTCCAAGATTCTATTGCTCTTTCATACACCTCATTATTGCTGTCCATTTCTTCCTCCTCTTCATTTTCCCCTTGATCTACACCTTTACAAAAATTATCATCATCATGCATTAGATAAAAACCATGAGGCCAATTTACCTCTTCACTAGCTCCTTCTGCTAGTTGTCTTTCTTCTTCCTTGATCTAGCTATACCCATATTCTTATCAACTATCTGATCATCACCAACTTGATGGTTTCTTGAATGTACCTCTTGCCAATGGACCTTTTCATTTGTGTCTACTTGAGAAAATTGCTCTTCCATGATTTCTATGCTTTCTTGAACACACTCTTGATCTTTCTTCATGTCCATGTCAATGAATTTCTCTTCTTTCTTTGTTTCATCTTCTCTTTTCAAAGTATCCATCTTTTACTTTTTCCTTTTTTGAACAATCATCTTTATGGACCATTTCACTTTCTTATGTATGGGCCAATACCAAATAGATCCTTGGTATTCTTCCTCAAGCCAGTATTTTACTACATGCTTAATTCATTTTCTTAACTCTACCATATCTCTATCAAACTCTTCATCTGATCTTATCTTATTCAATTTCATCTTCTCCTTCTGAGTTTGTTGCTACATCTTGCTACATCTTCTCTTTTCTTGACTTCTTCTTGTGATACCTCACCTAGGTTTTCTTTCCTTTTCCTCACTACCTAGTCTTTGGCATCCAACTTCTTCACTTCAACCTGTCAAATGTAATATAAAAAATTTCCAAAACTTCCCTTTCCCATATCTTTAGGCTTTGATACCAAAAATGATGCAGAGAAAGGACTTAATCTTGACTCACTTGACACATTCATATAATGATTCATCCTAGTTCATCTTAGGAACACTGCTCCTATAGCCTAATGGGAATTCAATAAGGAAATTAACATGATACAAGAGATATTTGACTATTCAGTCCCCTTACAACACACTTTTCTAATTTTCCAACCAATCATGGTCAAACAATACATAGGTTTTGTTAAACCCTCAAGCAATAAGGGTTCATTCCCTTTTGACAAGGGTTTTCTTATAACAATCACCCATAACTTCTTGTGGCCAAAATATATCAAGCTAAAATTTTGGAATCCATTAAAGGATGCAAAAATAGAGATTTCCTAAAAAAATAGAATTTTTCACTATACCAATCAAGAGAAATGATTTTTTTTATCAAAATTGGAAGCCCTAGTTTCTAAACAGGTCTGCTAGGAATATTGGCTTATTAGACCAATCAAAAAATATTTTATTTAGGATTATTAAGAATGAAAAAAACCTAAAATAGAATTATCTTTCCACCGATACAAGTTTCAGACTCGTACTAGTTCATACCAGGTTGTAAAAACATGCTTTCTTATTGTAAAATAGTAAAAGATTGTAATAAATCATGCAAAACAATAGATCTGCAACACAAAGATCATTTCCACATTCTTCTTCATTTATTACTCTGATATCCATGAGGAAAGGAAGCCCCATAATTTTTTTTTACATCCACTTCATACGCTTGCATGAGAAAACATAAAAAACTCCTAAACTTGTATAAAATTGTCTTTTTTCAATGACATAATTTGCAAATATTCCCACTAAGATTAGAAAGTATCTAAACATGACTCCAAATGGTCCAAAATGACCTCATTTGCACAAAACAACACAAATCAACTCAAAACTATAGTTGGAGAACAAATTCCAATACTTGACAACAATTGGTACAGGATGCTCTGACATCATCATCTCTGTTGTAATGTGATGCCACTACAAGAACAAATTATGGGTTCTGTGCTACTACTGGAAATGAAGCTACTGAATGAATATTTCTTTCAACAATATATCTCCTACCCTCATCCAACAATTGATTCTTAGTTCTCTCAATAAATTCATACATGTCAACATGTCATATCTTTGTGTCCTTTATTATATCAATGTTAGAAGCAACTGAGGTCGTTGCAAAGACCCCTTGGTATTTGTACCTCATGTATTTTTTCTTGGAGATGGGTTAGACATCTATGAATCAGTTGTATGGAGTGTAAAATTCTCATAATATTTCAAGAATCTGAGTGTGAATGCTCAAAATGAAATACAAGGGACACTGCAGCAAGACGTTCATATTTTCAGTGTTAGAGAAAAATCAGGGTTATATGCACTAGTGGGAAAAATAGAGCTTCTACATGTGCTTTGGAGGTTAAGATGAAATGGCATTGAAAAACTAAGCTTATGCATGTGGATTGATAGCTTAGATTGCAAAGGAAAAAAAAATTAAGCTTTTGCATGGGATAAAACATTATAATTGCAAAGATGAGAAAAATTTGTGCACTAGCATGAAGTTTTCATTTTGGATGTAATAGCGCTATTTTTTTGCACTTCTACACTTGGTAAAATATGTTTGATGTAAGGGCGGAAAAATTCACCACCCCTACATAGGGTAAATCAAAAATTTGTATAGGTGGAAAAATTCACCGCCCTACATAGGGTAGATCAAACTTAAATGCACCAGCGAAAAAAATTTATGTCCTTGCATGGAAGTAAAATAGTCAAGTGAATAAGTAGAGAAAAACTACACTTTTACATTTGACTTAGGTAAATATGTAAGTTCTGCAAGGCAGGGTTTAAAACCCACCTTGCATATTGCTTATAGTGGGTTATTTTGGTCGAGGTTTAAACCTTGACTAACATAGGAAGGTGGTCATCACATGTACTTGCGATAAAACTCACTACATTTGTATAAGAGTAAGCATGTTCTGGTTGAAATATGTAGGTTGGGTTTTGAAACCCAACTTGCACTTGGTGCAAATTGTGACAAATATTAGATGATGGTTAGGGTTTAAACCCTGACCTACATCCTTTCAGTATTAGAGTGGAATGTGAAGAAACCCCACAATGTAGTAGTGTAATGCTAAATGTAGCCATGGGAAATTTTCTCGTAAAGACACCATGGAAGGATAACCTCAATGTGGACATGGCTCACTAGTTTCAAAACCCTATATACACGAATGAAAATTTTCATTGGTTATGGAAGTATGTTGGGATACAAAACTTGACATACACTTGTGGTATATATGCATCACAAAATCATGACAATCGAGATATGAATCCCAATAATCATCTATGAATGAGGTTTGTGAAATGACAACATGCTCATTCAGGGTTTAAAACCTTATTTATGTGAACACACAAAATGCAGGGTCTAAAAAAAATAAATGCACACATAAATTCATAAAAGAAAACCTAAACTATGTAAAATGTTATATTGAATCATAGATTAAAGACAAAACAACACTTAATTAAAACTTAAAAAACTAAATGACAACAAAATGAAAAGAAAGCGAAACATACCTTTGAAATGAAAAAATAATGGTGAAACCCTAGCCAAAGACTCAAATGAATCCACTAAAATGAAAATGTTTGAGATGAGAAACATGAAGGTAAAGGAGACTCAAACAAGCAGGACCAAGAGGAATGAAAAAATAAAAAGAGGATAAAAAACCAATTAAAAAAAACCTAAACTTGCATTTAACCCTATAGTTAATGCAAATCATGTGAGACTCAAGATGTAGGGGTGAAAAAGATCTCTACCACGACATAATTAAAAATTAGTAGAAGGCATGCAAGGGTGCTAAAATTTAGTGCTCCTGAATGTTCTATTTTTTACCAAAAGTATGTAAGGGTGCTGAAGTTTAGCGCTTCTGCATACAGGAAAAGGACTAACTCTAAAAATTGAACTTTTGTAGTTTTTAACCTTTTGCAAATTTTTGAAAGGAAAAAATACTAAACACTCAAAATAAATTTTCAAGGCTTTGGTCCATGCACAAGGACAAGTAAATTTTTCTTTTTTTAGTGTTCTTAGAGAATGTAGGCTAAAAAATGGATGATTTTCGTAGGAGTTATCCCATGAATTGAGTGTAGCTGAATTTGATGATAACACTATGTTAAGACATTTGTGTCTCTTCCATGTTGGCCCAAAAACTTTATTGTCTTCATGTGTTGTTCCTCTCTGATGTTCGTAGTTCCAAAAGTATTTGGGAAATATTGTCAATTTGGAGCATGATCATATTATACACATTATCTCTTTTCTATACTAATGCCAAATCTATGGATCCCTCATGTGTTATTTTTTTCTTATTAAAATATGTAGCTTTGTTTTGGGGGAAACCCCTTGCCATGAGTTAACTTTACTGGAAACATATCATTTGGAAAAGGGTTTTCTAGAAAGCTCTCATGTCTTATCAAATATCATTTTATTCTATCTTAAAATAAATTTCTCTCGGTTGGCATTATCAATTAGTTTAAGGTGGGTGCATGTTTGCATTCAGTTATTTGTTTCACTTTTTTCACATGCATTGAACTTAGTGATTCTTTATTGGCATATTAATCATATTTTGTAGCACCTTATGAGAATTATTAGGACTATAATTCTTGGTATGGTTGACATGATAATTCACCTAGTGAATATTGAACTTCACTAGATGTGTGTTTTTATTTACTACTACTGTAAAAACTCACCAAGTGAATATCAAACTTCACTAGCCTATGTTATTTCTTATCAAGATCACCTTGTGAATATCGAACTTCACTAGTGTGTGATGCTTTTGTTCATGTGTCACCTACCAAATATCAAATTTTTTTATCTTGTGATTCATGAAGGCCCAATCCTAGTATAATTCTACAAAGCTTGCTAGTCCATGATTATCAAACCCCATTTTTCTTTACATTTTTTTTATGTTTACATTGTGTTTACATTGTGTTCACATCATGTCATGTTTACATTATGTATTTTTTTTGCATTATATTAGATTTGTGTTTTCATTGTGTATGTTTCACGTTTATCATGTTGCATTGCACCTCATGTGTGTGTGTTCCTTTGGCTTTACATGGTTGTGCAATAGGATCTTGAGCTTGGGGGCTAAAACATCCCCTAGATTCAATGTTTGGATAAAATAACCCTTCTTGAAATATTCTTAATTTAGTGTGAGAATGAGAATACATTCATACTCTCACTAAAGTGGAGGATAAATGTAGCATCATAAATTGTCACCATTAACAATTTCACACTAGATTTAGCCCCCCTACATGCTTGGACCCATTTGTGCTCTCAAATCATCCATTTTATGATCATATTAAAAAAAAACATTTAAATTAGGAATATGATTTATTATTTATTGAATGACACTTAAAAAAAAAAAAAGGTTTGGACTTGGGTGCTAGTGCCCTTTTCTAGCTTATTTTGGCCCTAATTTGAATTTTTCATTATCAATATTTTAACATTTAGAAATTTAAATTCATTTATTGGCTATTGATAATTAATTTTATGAGAAATTAAAGAAATAGTTTTAAATACAAGTATTTTTAATGAATTAAAACATAGAAAAATGGATTAGGGGTTCAAAACACATAGGGTTTTATACTAAATATGGAATATTTCACCAAACATACTATAAATAGAAAGGGAAAAATGATGTCAATGAACCCAACCTATTTTTCTATTTCATTAGGAGATGAGATCACCACTATGAAATGACTATCAACCTTGAGGTGAGTCAAATCAAAGTGTGAATCTGCAAATTTCGCTTTTTGTGTTAGGATGGGGGTCTAGGTCAAACAACACTTTGGGGAGAAAGAATAAAAATGGAAAATCAACTCTAAATTGTGATCTATAAAGTGTATTTAGAAGATTAAGCATAAAAATAATGGAACCTAAAGACTTTCAAGAGAATCTAGAAGGGATAAGTCTTGTGTACCTCTCACAAAAAGTGCTTTTTCAAAGCTAGTTGAGGACTCGCCTTATGGAAAATAGGTCTTGGCTAGTGTTTTTTTGTGTCTACACCCCCAAATTCTCAAATCTCGCAATCAGAAAGCTGAAAATAAATCTTGTAGGTCAGTTTCCATGAAATTGTAAGAGTGGTGATAACAAATGCAACTTTGAAAACTTTACAATTTTCCACTTTTGAGGATCTTCAACCTACAAATCTACAACACACAAAGAGAGCGAAAAAATGTTTGTTTTCAGTGAATCGAGATTTTCCTTTTTCAAACCCCATTTTGGTAATTAATCCTTGAAATGAAATGAAATAACATGAAAAGAATGACAAATGAACAACTCAATGTCACAACTCACCAAACCCTTGTATGAACCTTTAGAAATCTGAAATCTTGATGTTGATTTTGCATGGAATTGCTTCAATGGATGTGTATCTTGGTACTTGAATCTTGCTTTGAATCTTTTACTTGACTGCTTGAATTAGATCTTGAAACCTACATCCTAATGTTAGCTCCAAAAACATGCATGACTCCACATGAATTTGACATAATGCTTGGATCTTGAATGCAACAACAAATGATGAATAAATTCTTCCTTGAATGCTCTTGACAATAATCTTGATCATAAATTTTTCCTTAAAAATTGAACAAGGCCCTAAACTTAATGTGAATATGTAAAGGGATACATTTTTCTACACTACATTTAGCCCCCACTTTAGTGAGAGGAGGAACTTGGATCAAACTCACACTAAAGTAGTCAAGAGGGGTCCAAGAGTACTAATGTGGATGGTATAGGATGAAAAAGATCAAGGAGGGTGATCAAGCCCCTAGGATCAAAGATCCTACATCAAACCAAAATGAGCACAAAGGGACACACATAAGGTGTATGAAATGTAGTAGCAAGACAAGATACACAAACATACAATGTCAAAGACTAACAGAAAGAAAAAAAAGAAAACGAAAAAAAGGTGTATCAAGCCTCAACTATTTATCCAAATAGATGTGGATCAAGCCTTAGCTATAAATGACAACTCATGCTCAATCTGGGCTAATGGAACCTTAGTCATCCACTAGGTGAGTCCCCAGAAAAGTGGCTTAGTGAGAAATGTTGGATCTTAATTGTGATCATATGGTTTGTCCTTGATGACAAAATCTCCTTCAGTTGAATCTACTTGTTGACAGTTTTTGTTTAGTTTCTCATGCTTTATCTTGTGATAGAAAAGGAACATTTTGGCATGAGTATGGCAGGGTCTCCTCGATCCTCTTTGAAATTTATGAGTTTCCTATCGTCAAGACATTTCTGATGTTATGTCGATTGAATTTAACATTCTGCCAGATTTCGGTGTGATCTTGTTCGTGGTCTTGGTGATAGAAGAAAATATTTATTGGCAAAGGAAATCATCCTCGGGGTAAGGTCATAGCGAATTCATAATGTCTCCCCGACCAGTGCATGTGGAAGTCTATCAACATAGTGTAATCCCATCAGTATGAAGTCACAGTGAGATTGCAATGTTACACCGACCGATGGTGAATGGATGCGTATCAGCAAGAGTCAGGGTTCTCAGAATAGGTCTCGGCGAAGTGTTTTTGTTTCGCTGACATCACATCTAGGATTCACTTCGGCCTGACTTATTGTTTTCGGTGTGGTCATAATGAACGCCCTATGTCACACCGACCGCCGGTTAAAAATAAAAAAATTGCATATCGGCATGAGTTTTTATTTCGAGGGAATGTCTTAGCGAACACTTTGGTCTTACCGATTAAGTCTTTTTGAAGTGCTTTCGGACAAAGTTTGGCTTGGTCTCAGCGACTCAGTGTATAAAGTTTTGTTTTAGTTTGACAATTCTTTCTATGAGAGGTCTCCCCAACACTGATATGTCTCGCTGATGGAATACAAGTGGTCTCTGTCGGTATGAGAAATGAATTCTCTTGGTGATCTATTGTGACCTCAGGATGTTTCAGCAATACAAGAGGCAGTCTATATGATGTCTCTCTGATATCAAAATTTATAGCGATAAAATGATGGTTTCATTTCGGTGAAAGATACTTTTTGTCTCATCGACCAGAAGGATGTTTGATGGCTCTCGGTGTAACATGATGTATTCGGTATAACTTCTCTCGACTCTTATGGATCTTGGAAAAAGCGACAACCATAAGGTTGTCTGGCAATGTTAAAGTTTCCTATGACATAATGTGTCATCGATTGAATTGAAAGGTTGTTAGGGAAAATTTTTTGAGCTTATTCTTTTTGCTGGGTATCGAACCCTAGCCTGGTTGCCATCATGAGAAAGCTTCATAAACTGTTCTTTACTATTGTTGTTGGCTGTAATGGCAGTCTCAGGATGAAATTCATTCTTGGTTTAGAAATGAATGGAATGGCTGCTATGTTTGATACACCTCTCTAGCTGGATGCTTGACAGTGGTTGATGGAGCCATGGGAGTTACATATTTTTCTGAGAAATGATCACACAAGTTTTAGAAGTTGGGTGAAACGACTTGTTTTGGTTGGTTGTTCTGCCATTACTTCTGAAGACTGTTACTTTTCTAGTTTTTATAAATAGAAGTAGAAAACTATGTTTTATGTTTGACTGTTGATGTAATTATGAGATTATCATTCCTTGGTTGTATAAAAATATATGGATAAAACTCTGCAATAAAATCTAAATAATAAGATGCAGAGATTGTGAGTTTCTTCTCTATGAGGTATTTTAGAGATTCAATTATTGAATCTTTAAGGTATTATGTAGATGAGAAAATAGAGAGATATGTGCTTATCTGAAAACAGAGAAACCCTATGAATCATTATAATTGTTCAAAACATAATTTGAGGGGTTGGTGCTCCTTGAGTGGGTGCTCAAAAATCAGCCTATAAGGCATTGTGAACAGTTGATTATAAGATTAAGTTAGGAAGGCATTTTAGGGAGTGGTTTTTATACCCCAGGAGGTTTTTCCATTCGGAAAAATATTGTGCCTCTTTTTTCTTCTGTGTTCTTTCTGTTTTACTATGTTGTTGTTGTTTCTGTTGACTGTTGAGTTATTACTATTCTCAATTCTATTTATGAATGATTACATTCAACTCATGAATGCATTAATCAGAGAAAAATTGAGAACAAATCAGTGATATGTTTGAAGTTTTTGAAAAATTGGTCAAATCCGTTAAAACACTGATTCACCCCCCCTCTCAGTGTCATTTTAACTCCAATAATTGGTATCAGAGCGTAGGGTCCTCTAATAGGTTTTAAATTACCCTAGATTGATCTTGGTTTTGGAGTTTGTTTTTAATGGCACATTCTCAAGAAGGTGCCTCTGTAACCAGAGCTCTATTATTTGATGGAACAGATTATGTGTTCTAGAGAATAAGAATGGAAGCTTTTCTTGTTTCTTTTGATGTTGATGTTTGGAGCATTGTTTTAGAATATTACAATGTACCAGCCACTATTCCCACTGATGTTGCTAAGAAAAAGAAGTATGAAAGAAACACTAGAGCTAAGCATTCCATCTTGTGTGGATTAACTAAAGATGTGTTCATTAAAGTCATGCATTGCAAATATGCTCATGGAATTTGGGAAAAACTTGAAACTATATATCAAGGGAATGAAAAAGTCAAACTGTCAAAAATCATTACTCTCAAACATCAGTTTGAGGAGTTGAAAATGAAGGATGATGAAAAAGTAGCTAAATATTTCCTAAGAGTTGATGAAGTTTTCAATGGAATGAAAGGTCTAGGTCAAGAGGTTATTGAATTTGATGTGGTCACAAAAGTTGTTAGGTCCTTACCATCTAAATTTGAATCTAAGGTTTCAACCCTAGAAGAAAAGAAACACTTTGATAAGCTTACCTTAGACAGCCTGCAAGGAATTCTTACTGCCTATGAAATGAGAACTAGCAAAAACAATTCAACAAGAAAAGAAACTGCCTTTAACTCTGAAAAGAAAGAAAAAGTCGATGTTAGTGAATCAGAGTTGTCTGATTCTAAAGAATCTCATTTTGTTAGAAGATTTAAAAAGGGATCAAGAAAATATAAGGGAAAACTTCCCTTTAAATGTTTTAACTATGGCAAAATAGGTCACTTTTCTACAAAGTGTCCCTATGATGATCAAATCTATGACAATGAGACAACTGAAATACAACCTAAGAAGAAGGCTTTCAAACCTAAACGAAACTTCAATTTTAAAAAGAAGAAAAGTCTGTTTAGTAAGGATGAATCTGATATTGAGTCTGAAGACTCATCAGCTGATGAAGTTGAAACTTTGTTCATGGCTGAATTTACTCAGCAAAATGATTCTAACACCATTGACACTGAAGAAGGTGAAGTAGATCTTGAAAGTGAGCTGAAATGTGCTCTTCAAGAGGTCAGAAAACTCAAAAAACAAGTTCTTACTCAAGAACATAAACCAGATCAAGAATTGATCTCTCTGAAAACTCAGCTTGAAGAAGCTAAAAGAGCTGAAGTCTGTCTTAGAGAGACTGTAAGCTGCAAAGATCATGAAATTCAAAAACTGGAACAAGAAGTAGTCCTTCTTAGGAAGGAAATTGAAAAATATGAAAGCACTCTAAAACTGAATGAGATGCTCAGCAAGCAGAAAATGTATAAAGATAAATCTGGTGTAGGTTTTGAAAAGGGTGAATGCTCATCTGACAAAGCAAAACAAAACCCCTCTACTGAAGTCAAAAGCTCAGGTTCAAATCACTCAGAATCTGGTAAGGATCATGTTAAGTTTTTTAGAAGTAATAGACCTTCATACAAGGATAATTCTTTTTTCTATGGTTATTGTTTTTTCTACAACAAATTTGGTCATAAGGTGAGTACTTGTAGGCTTATGAATTCTAGAATACCCAGGTTTGGTCTTAGGCAACACTATGGTTTTGTTAGACAGATCAGATGTTTTAAATGCAATACTTTAGGACATTCTGTCAAACAGTGCAGAACTGATCTGCAATCTAAACAACAGAAAATTAAAAAGGTTTGGAAACCTAAGATTGTCAACAACATTGAACAAACTATGTTGGTTCAAACTGCTTTTGATTCCAATAAAAAGACTTATGGGTCCTGGACAGTGGATGTTCTAACCATATGACTGGCTACAAGGACAATTTTATCAAACTTGAAGATTATGTAGGTGGATATGTTAAGTTTGGTGATAACTCTGGTATTCAAATTAAAGGTAGAGGTTCACTTCTTCTGAATGAAGAAACTCCTATCTATAATGTGTACTATGTGGAAGGTCTCAAGCACAATCTTCTAAGTGTTAGTCAAATCTGTGATAGTGGTTATCATGTTCTTTTTAATTCGCAGGGATGTGAGATTAAGAACAAGCTTGGAAAGGCTGTTGTAGCTAGAAGGAGGACAAAAGGAAATGTGTACAATCTCCTTGACTCATCTTGCAATGACAATATTCAAGGTATGTGTCTAATGGGACAAATTGAAGAGAGCTGGTTATGGCATAAAAGATTAGGACACATAAACTTTGAAAATCTGGTTAGAATCAGTAAGAATTAGAATGTTAGAGGTTTACCAATTCTTAACAAGCCAGAAAATTTTGTGTGCAAAGAATGCTTATGTGGTAAACAAACTAAAATCAGCTTCAAGACAAAAGAACATTCTTCTTCAAAACCTTTATAGCTTGTGCATACTGATTTATGTGGACCAACTAGAACAAGGTCTATTAATGGTGAAAGGTACTTTATGTTGTTTGTAGATGATTATACTAGAATGATATGGGTCACTTTTCTTAAGCACAAATCAGAAGCCTTTGGAAGGTTCAAAATCTTTCGTAAAATGGTTGAAAAGGAATCTTATCTGAAACTCAAATGCCTTCGATTAGACAAAGGAGGTGAGTTCACCTCTCAAGATTTTATTGATTACTATGAACAACATAGTATTAAAAGGCTGTATGCTGCAACTAAAACACCTCAACAAAATGGGGTAGTTGAACGGAAAAATAGAACTGTAAAAGAAATGGCTAGAACCATGCTAGATGAAGCTAAGTTGTCTGATATGTATTGAAAGAAGTTATTCATATAGCTGTATACATTTTGAATAGAGTTCAGCTTAAGGTGAAATCTAAACACACTCCTTATGAACTGTGGTATGGAAAAACTGCTTCTGTCAAATACTTTAAAATTTTTGGAAGTAAGTGTTTTATCAAGAAAGATGATGATAACCTTGGGAGCTTTCAATCAAAGAGTGATGAGGGTATCTTCTTGGGATACTCAACTCACAAAAAAGCTTATAAATGCCTTAACAAAAGGCTTAACAAGATTTTTGAAGTTGTTAATGTAAAATTTGATGAGAGACCACATTTGATTGCTGAATCTTTGCAGGATGATGAGGAAGAAGAACTTGAATTTGAAATAATATCAGAAGGAGCTAAAACAACAAAGTCTGTTGCTGAATCAACAAGCCCTAAAAATGAAAAAGCAAGTCCTGAAAAGGTTGCATCAAAAGCTCCTTTGAAAACTCTAGCTATATATCACCCCAAAGATCAGATTATTGGGGATAAATATGCAGGAGTTCAAACTAGAAGAAAGGCTGTAGAATCTGATGAAAAGGCACAAATTGATTTTTGTTTAGTTACTCAGTTTGAGCCTAAATTTTTTAATGAAGCTCTCACAGATTCATGTTGGATTAATTCTATGCAGGAAGAAATTGATCAGATTGAGAAAAATCATACTTGGGAGTTAGTCCTAAGACCAGATAACAAGAATGTCATTGGAGGCAAATGGATATATAGAAACAAGGTTGATGAAAAAGGTAATGTTATTCGCAACAAAGCAAGATTTGTCTACAAAGGCTATGCTCAACAAGAAGGTATTGATTTTGGTGAAACCTTTGCACCTGTTGCTAGACTAGAATCTATCAGAATATTCCTGGCTTATTATGTTTACAAAAACTTTACTGTTTATCAAATGGATGTCAAAACTGCCTTTTTGAATGGCTATTTAGATGAAGAGGTCTATGTTGAATAGCCTGAAGGATTTATATGCCAAGATAATCCTAACCATGTCTACAGGTTGAAAAGGGCTCTCTATGGCCTAAAACAAGCACCTAGAGCTTGGTACTCTAGGTTGGACAGTCATTTAATTTCTAATGGCTTTGTTAGAGGAGGTATAGACAATAATCTTTATGTTAAAACTGAAGGTTCTAATATTTTAGTTGTTGAAATTTACGTTGATGATACTATCTTTGGATGCAATAATGTCACTATGAGTAAAAAGTTCTCTTAGTTAATGGAATCTGAGTTTGAAATGTCAATGTTAGGAGAATTAAATTTCTTTTTGGGTCTTCAAATCTCTCAATGTGAGACTAGAATATTTCTTTCTCAATCCAAATATGCTAGAGATATGCTTAAGAAATTTAAAATGGATGAATCTCATCCTATTAGCACTCCAATGGCTACTGGATGCAAACTTACTAAAATTGATGATTCTCCTGATTCAAATCAAACTGAATATAGATCAATGATTGGCAGTCTCTTATATTTAACTGCCTCTAGACCTAACATTATGCAGGAAGTTTGCATTGTTGCACGTTTTTAGGCATCACTTAAAGAATCTCATGTCACTGCTGTCAAACGAATCTTTAGATACATTTAGGGCACTCTTGATTATGGTCTTTGGTATCCTAGGAGCAATGATTTCTCTTTGATTTCTTATGCTGATGCTGACTGGGCTGGTTGTTTGGATGATAGGAAAAGCACCAGTGGTGCTGCATTCTTTCTTGGTGATCGTTTAGTGGCATGGCACAGCAAGAAACAAGTATTTGTTTCTCTCTCTACTGCTGAAGCAAAATACATTGCTGCCACTTCATGTTGTACTCAAGTACTGTGGATGAGTCAGACTCTATCTGATATGGGTATTGATTTTTCTAAACCTGTTTCCATTCTTTGTGATAACACTAGTGCGATAAATATTTCAAAAAATCCTGTTATGCACTCTTGCACGAAACATATTGCTATTAAGTTTCTTTTTTTTTGAGAAAATTTTTTGGCTAATGAAGTCTACTTACAGTTTGTTGGATCTCAAGATCAGGTGACTGACATTTTCACTAAGCCCTTAGCAAAAGAGCTATTTGAAAGGCTGAGACTTCGATTGGGAGTTATCTCTCAATCATTACTTCACTGAATCTCCAAGCTACTGCTTAGGGGGAGCATGTTATATGTTTTGATTCACTTACTACTCTCCTACAATCTTGGTTCCTGCACTATTACTCTTTTTTTGCAGCTGTTTCTCATGATATATATATTTTTTTGCTTCTCAGTTATGTTTCATGGCAATGCATGATCTTCTCTTCTACTCTTTGTCATAGAGGAAAAAAGGGGGAGAGTCATTTGTGTTTTTCCATCAAGGACAAAGGGGGAGTTTTTTGGATCTCAGTTGTGATCATATGGTTTGTCCTTGATGACAAAATCTCCTTTAGTTGAATCTACTTGTTTACAGTTTCTATTTGGTTTCTCATGCTTTATCTTGTGACAGAAAAGGAACATTTCGGCATGAGTATGGTAGGGTCTCCCCGATCCTCTTTGAAATGTCTGAGTTGCCTATCGGTAAGACATTTCTGATGTTATGTTGATTGAATTTAACATTTTGGCAGCTTTTGGTGTGACCTTGTTCGTGGTCTTGGTGATAGAAGAAAATATTTATTGGCAAAGGAAATCATCCTCGGGGTAAGGTCATAGCGAATTCATATTGTCTCCTTGACCAGTGCATGTGGAAGTCTATCGGCATAGTGTAATCCCATTAGTATGAAGTCACAGCGAGATTGCAATGTTACACTGACAGATGGTGAATGGATGCGTATTGGCAAGAGTCAGGGTTATCGGAATAGGTCCTGGCGAAGTGTTTTTGTTTCGCCGACATCACATCTGGGATTCACTTCGGCCTGACTTATTGTTTTTGGTGTGAAGTCATAAAGAATGCGCTATGTCACACCGACCGCTGATTAAAAATAAAAAAATTGCATATCGGCATGAGTTTTTATTTCGAGGGAATGTCTTAGCGAACACTTTGGTCTTACCGACTAAGTCTTTTTGAAGTGCTTTCGGCAAATTTTTGGCTTGGTCTCAGCGACTTAGTGTATAAAGTTTTGTTTCGGTTTGACAATTCTTTCTATGAGAGGTCTCCCCGACACTGATATGTCTCGCCGATGGAATACAAGTGGTCTTTGTCGGTATGAGAAATGAATTCTCTTGGCGATCTATTGTGACCTCAGGATGTTTTGGCAAAACAAGGGGCAGTCTATATGATGTCTCTCCAATATCAAAAGTTATAGCGATAGAATGATGGTTTCATTTTGGTGAAAGATACTTTCTGTCTCATCGACTAGAAGGATGTTTGATGGCTCTCGGTGTAACATGATGTATTTAGTATAACTTCTCCCGACTTTGATGGATCTTGGCAAAAGCGACAATTATAAGGTTTTCTGGCAATGTTAAAGTTGCCTATGGCATAATGTGTCATCAATTGAATTGAAAGGTTGTTAGGGAAAACTTTTTGAGCTTATTATTTTTGCTAGGTATCGAACCCTAGCCTAGCTGCCATCATGAAAAAGCTTCATAAATTGTTCTTTACTATTGTTGTTGGCTGTAATGGCAGTCTCAGGATGAAATTCATTCTTGGTTCAAAAATGAATGGTATGGCTACTATGTTTGATGCGCCTCTCTGGTTGGATGCTCGACAGTGGTTGATGGAGCCATGGGAGTTACAGATTTTTCTGAGAAATGATCACACAAGTTTCAGAAGTTGGGTGAAATGGCTCTTGTTTTGGTTGGTTGTTCTACCATTACTTCTGAAGACTGTTACTTTTCTGGTTTTTTTAAATAGAAGCACAAAACTATGTTTTATGTTCGACTGTTGATGTAATTCTGAGATTATCATTCCTTGGCTATATAAAAATATATGGATAAAACTTTGCAATAACATTTGAATAATAAGATGCAGAGATTGTGAGTTTCTTCGCTATGAGGTATTTTAGGGATTCAATTATTGAATCTTTAAGGTATTCTGTAGATGACAAAATAGAGAGATTTGTGCTTATCTGAAAACAGAGAAACCCTATGAATCATTATAATTGTTCAAAACATAATTTGAGGGGTTGGTACTCCTTGAGATAGATATCTCTAAATGAGGGGTTGGTGCTCCTTGAGTGGGTGCTAAAAAATTAGCCTATAAGGCATTGTGAATAGTTGATTATAAGATTAAGTCAGGAAGGCATTTTAGGGAGTGGTTTTTATACCCCGGGAGGGTTTTCCACTTGGCAAAATATTGTGCCTCTTTGTTCTTCTATGTTCTTTCTGTTTTACTATGTTGTTGTTTTTGTTGACTATTGAGTTATTACTATTCTCAATTCTATTTATGAATGATTACATTCAACTCATGAATGCATTAATTAGAGAAAAATTGAGAACAAATCAGTGATATGTTTGAAGTTTTTGAAAAATTGGTCAAATCTGTTAAAACACTGATTCAGCCCCCCCCCTCTTAGTGTCATTTTAACTCCAACAAGAAAGTCATGTCAGGTCTACAGGCTCTCATTGTACCTACCATACCAAAGCTATCCTTTTGATAGCTTCGATAGGG
This sequence comes from Sequoia sempervirens, assembly GCA_007258455.2. Lineage (NCBI taxonomy): Eukaryota > Viridiplantae > Streptophyta > Pinopsida > Cupressales > Cupressaceae > Sequoia > Sequoia sempervirens. The sequence continues at coordinate 587,805,481 of VDFB02047230.1, read as the reverse complement.
TGCCACACACACTATGGTTTCGAGCTTCACAAGCTTAACAAGTTGTATTATGCTAAAAACTTATGAACTATATATATATATATATGTTTGTTGAAAGGGACTTCGCTTAGTTCGTGTGAGGCCTCTTCTTAGGGAACATCGTGTCTAATGTCTCCAAGAGAGGAAAAGTCAAAGAAATATGATTCTCTCAAAAGAAATCAAACCTAATGACTCCACTAGGAAAATGATGCATCACCAAAAGAAAGAGAATCACACAATGAAACATGAGGGATGTTGAAATATAATGCCAATGTATGCCCCCAATTTAAAGAAATTGATAGCACCATTTTTGTGAGCAATTTGCTTTAAAGTAGCCAATATTCATGAAAACTTATTTAGAATTCCCTATTCCAAGTCATATGTTCTCGAATGAAGTTGCATCATGAAAAGAAAGGGGGAGGAAAGGGGTTTCCCCTATAATGCAATGCTAATGATAACATAAAAATAAAGTACGTCAAATGCAAGCCACCTTAAGGCATGTTGTCTACATCCCAAGCTTGCTTTTATATATACATGGAAGGAAGTCAACTAGCCAAAAGAGACAATGAGAAGTTCCATATAAGAACAAGGATACCTAACCCCTTGCCCCACATAGTCTAAGACAAGGATGAGCCAAGATGATCGGTGAGAAACATAATAGAATGAAAATCAGTATCAATTAGAGGAACTAGGTGTTGCAACACAAGGAAGAGTACCACAATCTGTAAGATGTTGAATTTTATGACCCAAAGCCTTACATTCATTAGTAGAATGACCATGAACTCTATGATATGCACAAAATGAATTCTTGTTGTAAAATTTCTTTCATGTTCTTGGAGGGAGAGATATCAAATGATCTTGGAGGATTCTTGACAAGATACTCTCTTGATCAATAATAGAAGATGTTTCTTTATTTTGTGACAAAGATATCTCTTGCTTAGTACAAGGTGTCATATTTACACAAGTCTCTTTAGATTGTGAGTTTTTGTACTTCCCTTGAAAGGAGGGTGTAAAATCTAATGAAATCGAATAACTAGTGTTTTGCATGATGAAATTGATTTTAAGTGAAGATTTCTCTAATTCTTTCTTTTCTTTCAAAGGAAAATAGCCAAGACCACAATTTTCTATTAGTTCAGGATGCACCAAGGTTAAAGTTGTCTTAGAAGAATCCTTTGTAAGAGTTTTGATATTGAGTGAAGGCTTGTTTGTTTCTTTTAAGGGACAATAACCAAGACCACTAGTCATTTCTTTTGTATTAGGCTCTATAGGGACACATACACCTTTTTCTCTAGCACCACATCCTTTTCCACTATAACCAAGTTGTTTCACAAGTTCATAACCTCTTCCATAAATATTTTTCATTTCTTTTGGATTTGGTGGTTATTCATAATCAACTTCATCAAAGTTTGTCTCGTATGTCATCTTTTCTTCTAAAGTGGTTGAAGTGGATGCTTTCGAAGATTCTGTTGAATTTTGTGTCAACATTACCACTTTTTCTTTTCCCTTTTCAGACTCTTTTGTTATGATATTGTATTATCCAATGAGTGTAGGTGTGAAATATAAGGAATCCCAATCATCTTCCAATAAATTTGTAACTTCTTCAATATGCTTTTATTTTCTTTCTCTTGCGTGGGTTCCACTTGTGTAGTTGGTGTCAGTGTTTTCCAAGGATTTTCCTTATCTTTCTTGATGAGAAAAGCACTGCAAGGCTTGAGATTAGCTTTAATTGTATATGCCTTGTGTTGTATACATACATCATTTTATGATGAAGAGTAGAAGGCATTGCATTCATCTCTTGAATCCATGGCATAACTAAAACAAGAGTATATGAAATATCGTGAGGCATAACATGGACTGGAGCTTGTAATGTAACCTTTCCAACTGTAATAGGTAATGTAATCACACCAAGCGATTGTTTTCCTATGTTATCAAACCCACAAATAGATAAAGAGTTAGGTTGAATTTGGCTTTTGTCTACTCCAATATTATCTAAAAGGTTTACGCTACATAAGTTAAGTGTTGAGCCATTTTCAACAAGGGTTCTCTTTATCCCCATCCTATTAACAAGGGAAATTATAATGAAAGCTTCATTTAGTTTTTGCACTTCTAGTGAAGGTAACTCATCTTGATGGAAAGTAATGTCTAAGTTGATTGAATTCATACCTTGAATTTGGGCTGCCACATCATTGGGTTGCACATTAGGAGGGATAGGAACTTGTAAGGAACTTTGAATCATATTATGATAATGAAGGGAAGCTTGAATAAGATCCCATAAGGATATCTTAGTAGGAGTATTTTTATGTTGTTCAAAAAGATCATACTCCTTTCCATTATGTGAGGGAAAAAAATTAGCTCTAGGCAAGATAGGTTGAAGCAATTGGAGGGATGTTGTAGTTATTTGTCTTGGTTGTAGATTGTTTCTAGTGTTATGTGTATGAGAAACAATATTGTAACTCAGTTGTTGTGAAACATTATCATTATCAAGTTTCCTTGTAGGTGGTTCTAAGATAAGCATGAGTTTATTTTGAACTTTTTGTTGTTGTGAGGGTGGATAAATGATAAGTTTATGCTTAGGAGGTCCAATGATTAAATTTTTTGTAGGTATAAGAATGAGAGGACTCGAGGGAGTTCTAATGTTCATAATCTCAACACACTTATCCTTATTTTCATGATTTCTTGGTGAAGGGGATTCTAATGTCACTTCATCATTTACATCAAATAAAGCCACATTACTCTAGTTTGAAAGACATGCCTCAATTCTATCATTCTCTTGCAACATGATATCTACCCTAGTAGGAGAGATTTTAGGAGAGGAGAAAACAAGATGTTCATCACATTCCATGGTTAGATTTTGTAAAGTAACTTCATCACAAATAAGGGAAGCATCAAGAGAAAAAAATCTATGATTTTCATCATTACCAATGATTGGATCCTTTTGTTCAAATAGACATTTCCAAATGGTAGGATCATTAGGAAAGGGAGAAATGAAATTCTCATGACTCTAAATAAGTGTATCTTCTAACACCAAACTATCTTCTTCGCATATAGGTGAGATATTAGGAGAAGAAAAAAATTGATTTTCATGGTTTTCCACAATTGTATCATCTTTAACTAAAGCATTCTCACAAGTAGGGGAGATGTTGGGAGATGAATGGAGACTAGGTAAAGTAATATGAAGAATTGTGTCAATGATATCATCTTCTTGTGTCACAATATCTTTCGAAGGGGGAGTCCAGGAGAGGGACAAACAAGACCTTCATGATTCTCAATGATTGTATCTTATTTCACCAAGATATATTCATCACTAATACCTGAGAGGCATTGGGAGAAGAACAATTATGATTGTCATGATTGTCTATGCTTGCATCCTCTTGTGTTATGACATTCTTACAAATATGATAGATATTCGAAGGGTAGCTAACATGCTTGTCAAATTTTTATTTTGTTTTCCTAGATTATGCTCATGAGTAGGGAAAATAGAATAATACAAGCCATGTGATACTCCATGAACACAAAATGTTTGAAAAGGAAACAAGCTTTTATTTATGCAAAAATGAGAAGTAATCTATCCAACTTATGCAATGCTTCAAAAATGTCAACAATTGTCCTATAGATCTGATGATTTTCAATACTAAAATAATTTTTGGAATTCTTTAAAAATGACTACACTAAATGGATGCTTAGACCTAGATGCATAAAAAAAAATTCCTAAAACTTTCCATACTAATACTGTAGGTTACCAACAAGCATAGGAAGTGCAGAAAACCACTAGAAAGCTCAGAAGAGTTGGATTTTGTAGGCCTTGAAGGACTCATTTTCCAAGGGGTGAATGGGCCCTTGTACAAGTTTTTAAAAAAAATGAAAAATGCAATTTCTGAGTGATTATATGTGTTCTCTATTTTAGGTCTTAAACTGTAACTTCTATAACAAATTTTTCTAGAATTTGATGATCTAATGAAAGTAAAATTTATGACAAATGATGGACTATATGACACTTTTTGAAATGCAATTTTGACTTAATTTTTGAATATGAATGATGAAAATTACACTAATATGCAAACACTATGCAAAATTAGTCTAACATTATGTAATTTTTGTTGAATTTTTAGATTTACAATGAATGCAAAATGCAAGTTTACACCTAAGATGCAATGTGAATTTATGCCAAATTTAGAAACCCTAAATGCAATGAATTAATGAAAATCCTAGATCTGGGGTTTGAATGCACTCCAAATAAAAAATTAGAATGTTCCAAAATTTGGGTTCACCAAAATGAAACATAGAAAAATGGGTTAGGGGTTCAAAACAAATAGGGTTTTATACTAAATTTGGAATATTTCACCAAACTTACTATAAATAAAAAGGGAAAAATGATGTGAATGAACCCAACCTATTTTTCTATTTCATTAGGAAATGATATCCACACTATGAAATGACTATCAACCATGAGGTGAGTCAAATCAAAGTGTGAATCTGTAAATTTTCTTTCTTGTGTTAGGATGGGGGTCTAGCTCAAACACTTTGGGGAAAAAGATTAAAAATAGAAAATAAACTCCAAATTGTGATCTATAAAGTGCATATAGAAGATTAAGCATAAAATTGATGGAACCTACATACTTTCTAGAGAATCTAGAAGGGATAAGTCTTATGTACCTCTCAGAAAAAGTGATTTTTCAAAGAAAACTAAGGACTCATTTTCCTTGTGGTGAATGGGTCCTATCTCGGGCTCCTGAAAATGGTTTATGGGTTTTGTTTTGTTGTGTTTGCACTCCCAAATTCTTGAATCTCCCAGTTAGAAAGCCAAAAATAAATTTCATAGGCTAGTTTCCATAAAATTGTAAGAATGGTGAAAACAAATGCAACTTTGGCAACTTTGCAATTTTCCACTTTTGAGATCTTCAACCTTTCTTCAACTTGAAAATTTGCAACACACAAAGAGAGGGGAAACATGTTTTTTTTGGTGAATGGGGGTTTTCCTTGGTCAAACTCTATTTCGGTAATTAAACCTTGAAATGAAATGAAATAGCATTAAAGGAATGATGAATGAACAACTCAATGTCACAACTCACCAAACCCTTGTATGAACCTTTGGAAATCTAAAATCTTGATGTTGATTTTGTATGAAATGGCCTCAATGGATGTGGATCTTGATACTTTAATCTTACTTTGAATCTTTGACTTGACTGCTTGAATTAGATCTTGAAACCTACATCACAATGTTAGCTCCAAAAAATTCTTGACTCTACATGAATTTGACATAATTCTTGGATCTTGAATGCTACAAAAAATGATGAAGAAATCTTCCCTTGAACTCTCTTGACAATAATCTTGATCATAAACTTTTCCTTTGAAATTGAACACTTGAAAATCTAGGTGAAACACGGTGAAATAACCTTATATTTATAGGTATGTAACCTTAATTTACCAAAATTCAAATTTCACAAGCCCACATTGAATTATGGACTTGAAAATGTTAAAACACCACCAAAAACATAATTTAAAATAGGGTCCTAGGTCTAAGTGAGGACCCATTCGCACCAGGGTGAATGGGTCCTGGGTCACTCACCTAGGACACACATTCTCCAATGATAAGTATTATGTAAGGCATTAATGAATGTCAAGTTTCCTCTTCAAAAAATATAATTAATTAGGCTTGGATTTGAATTAAAGGGACCAATTAAAGAAAATCAACCTCAATTAATTAATAAATCCCTAGATAAGTGTGAAAGTGTAAAGATACACTTTACATCTCCAAAAATAAGGAAAAATTAAGTCCATTTTATTTAATAAATCCCTAAACTTAATGTGAATATGTAAAATACATATTACAACATGAAATTAGGGCATAATTAAGTTGATTTTAATATTAATTCCTAAATTAGGGGAAAAAATGTAAAGGGATACATTTTTATACACTACATGAATTAAAATCCTAATGAATCTAAGCATTTTTGAAGTGACAAATTGAGCATCCTAAAGAGTAGTTAATAGAAAAAATAGTAGATTTTACAACACTTATTACCAGTCAAGTATCATGTTGGTAATACATCAAGTTTCATGTGAATTTATTCATGTTTCATGTCCATTTATTTTGTGTGAACTCACACTTGCATGAATTCAAATCAAGCATCCAATTCTCCTTGAAGGTGATGAGTAAGCTTACTTTAGTCCATCAAGGAAAGAAGATTTGAGTGGTAAGTTGAAATACTTTTCAATTTATCATTCTTTTCTCCATTTTCCTCTACCCAACCAAGGATAAGCATGCATATACATCATTATAGCTATTGTGGGGGTGGAAACACCAAAATGTGGTTTGACTTAGGCAAGCCCCTAGATGGTATAACCATTTCTCTCTTCTCTTGTGTGTAGGTGAAAAATATGAAGAGAATTTTTTAAAGGATTGAATGTAACCTAATTGCTCACTCAAGAATTCAAGCCTCACATATCAAAAAGTTAAGGAAAGTGGAATTAATCATCAATAGACGAAGTTACAACACTAAGTATAGAAACGGAGAACCTACAAATAATGGTCATCCAAGGTTTGAATTCTAATTTTGAAGTCCTATATTTCTAGGTCTAGGGTGCCATCACCCCTTGCCATCCATTTTAAGCTCAAATTCATATGCCAATTTCCTTTATCTCTACACTTTGTTATTCTCTAACTATTTTCTATGCTTTTCTTAAATCATAATAGTTTTATGTAGTTACACAATTAATGTAGCTATACATTTTCATCATCTAATTTAGTCAATTATCAATCAATCAATCAAACCCCACAAATAAAGAACCAAAACCCTAGTCCACCATGCTGGCTCTTGCATAACAGTTAGTAGCCAAGTGGGTGTTTTTGATCATTTTTGGTTCCTTTCATTTGTGATGTATGAGAAGGTGTGATTTATACCATAGATCCATTTTTTCCACATCACACTAATTTGATAACTATTGATGAAGATTGAAGAGACCAATATGGATGAGGTGAGTGAAGATTATGTAAATGTGGAAAAGTTCAACAATATGAAAAATGTGATTATAGAAAAAAGTACATGTAAGTTTTTAATTGCACTTAATGATAATAATATTATTTATTTAAATAAACTTGTATAATAATGTTGATCTAAATTTTACTACTAAAAACATGAAAATAAAATTGAGCTTATATGAGTTAAAATGAAACTATTGTTTAAAATATTTAAAGAACATCTTAGATAATATTCATGATAAGATTTATTAGAGACAAGTTAGAACCCATGAAAATAGATTATATAAACTATTTTTTTGTGAAAATAAAGTATTTCAATATTGACTCACAATGCAATTAATAGAAATGTCAAAGATAAAGATTAATTAAAAAGCTAGGAATTTTTGTAAAGTCTACAAAGAAAGATGAATCGATAAAATAAGTTATGTCTAATGTGGTTAATGCTATTGATTTTAGTAGAAAAAGAGTCAATCTAAAGATAGGAATGCAACATGATGAACTATAGTAACTTCTTTAGTTAATAATTTTTTCAATACCCTTGAGCACAAACAGAGGAAGATTGCAAACATCCTAGGCTGTGGTGTTAATTCCCTTTAACTTACTTGGGTCTTCCTTTAGGGTCCAAACCTCCAGACTCCTTTTGGATATCTCTGGTTGATAGGTTTAACAGGAAGTTGGCTGGGTGGAAAGGGTCCCTTTTGAGTCAAGATGGAAAATTTTTATTACTTAAGGCTTCTCTTCAAAACCTTCTTGTTTATGCCCTTAGTTTGTTCAAGATCCCAGCTAAGTTTGCTGATATTATTGAAAAGATCCAGAAAAGGTTTCTTTGGTCGGGGGTTGAGGAAAAGAAGAGGATTCTGTTGGTGGCCTGGGAGAGTGTGTGCAAACCCAGGAAGTTTGGAGACCTAGGTTTGAGAAATATCAGAGTGTTTAATAAAGCTCTTCTTGTGAAGCAGGTTTGGAGAACTTTTGTAGATGTTCGCGAATGGAATACTATTTGGCGTTGCAAATACTTGTGGGAGGTTGACTCCTTTCAAGACTTTCTCAACTCTCAGAACCTTCCGGGGTTCTTCTCTATGGAAAAATACCATTAAAGCCAGAGACCTGGCTAGTAAAGAAGCTTTTTGGAAGGTGGGTGATGGTAAGAAAATCTAGTTCTAGGAAGATAAGTGGATTGGTAATGAGTGCCTTTGCAATATCTTGACCTATGATATTTATACGGAGGACTGCAAGTCCAAATTTGGCTGGTTGGTTGGGGATTATTGGAGGAATAATCAGTGGGTTGAGATTTCTTCTATTAATCAGGATCTCCAACCTCTACAGGCCCTTCTTAATTCGATTAGGCTCAGTTCACAAGGGTAGGAGGACACTATGGTTTGGAAGTTGTCATCCTCTGGAACTTATTATGTCTCTTCTATAGTGGCTTCCTATTACTCTTGTCTCAACGTCCCTATATGGGATAAGGTGTGGGTGCACAACTTCACTCTGAAAGTCAATTTGTTTGTCTAGATTCTTGTTTAGAAAAAATAGTTGACCAATAATAATCTTTATAAGAGGGGGTTCTCTTTTCCTAATAGATGTTATTTGTGTTGTGCTGAGGCTGAGACTTCCTCACATCTATTTCTCCTTTGTCCTTTTTCTTATGCCATATGGTGTAGGATTTTGTGAATGTGGGATCTTAGCTAGGTTTTCCCTAGAACTATTGTGGATTTTTATAATCAATGGAAGACCCCCTCAAAGAATTGGGCCCTAAATCTGCTCTGGAACTATATCTTTCCTCACCTTTCCTGGGGTATCTAGAAAGAACACAATAACATAATCTTCAAGGATCTAGCTCTCTTAGAGGAAGTGGTCTTTGGTAAGATAACTAGAGTTGTGGTTGAAAACTTTAATCTGCTTAATAACAAGTATAAAGGTAAAGGTAAGGTCAGTATGCATGAGTATGATTGTAGAATAGTGGGAGCCTAGAAAATTAATGTGGCTATGTTCAATATGTCCAAAAGTATCAAGGATCCTAGATATGGCATATTCTGGAGTCTCCCTCTCCCTGGTTGGGTCAAAATCAACTTTGATGGCGTGGCCAAGGGAAATCCTGGGCCTACCAGGAGTGGAGGGGTGATAAGGGATGAGAAAGGATGTTTTATTGCGGCTGTGGCGGTTCCTTTAGGCACTCAGACCAACCATGTGGCTGAAGCCTCTGGTGTTTTTCAGATCTTGAGGCTAACTATCCAATTGAAGTGTAAACAAGTGTGGATTGAGGGGGATTCAAATAATATTATACAATGCCTAAGGGCTGTCAAAAACCTTCATGGTCTATAAAAAATTGGATAGACCTTTCTAAGGAAATTATTAATAACTTTGAGAAAAGCTATATTTCACATGGTTATTAGGAAATAAACACGGTGGCAGATGTCTTCGCCAACAAAGGTGTCAAGGCTCAAAAAAAGATGATGTGGCAGGGGAAGGATGAGTTGGAAGGTCTTGATGATGTATGACCATGTTCACGGGAAGGTACAATTTCCCATTCCATTGAATGATGGCTGAGTGTCCTCCCTTGCAGTCTCAGGACTACGATTTAATGATTATTCCGAGTTGGCTGAGGAGTAATTACTTTATCTCCCATTTGCATGTGATTAGTTTCGCACGCTTTCTAGGAATTTTAGGGGCTTGTTTCTATAAGATTCTGGACCATTCTATTCTTTCTGGCAATATGATGGGTGGCGAAAGTCACAGAGTGGAGCCGATAAGTAGTGCACAACTGAAGAGCAATCCGAAGCTCTAGAAGAAGTTGGAGAATGGTGGCATTATTGTTTTCATTGAGAAACTCCATGGCTGGGACTCAGAGATGACTAGGGTTTTTTTGAAAGATTGGAAGGATGGTGAGATTAACCTGTTTGGCAGACAAGTGATCATCAACGAATAGCTTATTGTTGAGGTTATAGGCCTCTCAATGGAGGGTATCAAATTCTACAGGGACAGGAAGCAATCTACTGAAGTGGCCAACCAATTTCCTAAGTTGAATGCTGATAGGGAGGAGTTATGAAGGACTTCCAGAAGCTACTATGACATGGACAAAATTGTCTCACGCTGGAGGATGGTTTTGAATGTGCTGATGGAGTATGTCACATTGGATGGTCATTATACCAGAGTCTTTGGGTATCATTTTGTCCTTCTGAATCATTTCAAGCACCAGGGCAGGATTTCTTTTCCTTTTTATCTTGCATCTTCTCTGAATACCAATTTGAAAAGCCATAGATAGAACCCTACCAGGTACTCTATTCTTCATGAAGGACTACTTGTCCTAATTTATGACCATTTTAAAGCTATGTGGGCTCTGCCTTACTAGACATCGCCACCTAAGGATAGGGTTTTTGACAAGGATAAAGGAAAATCTAGGGATTCTGATTAGAAGAAGGGTAAGAGAAAAGTGTTGGAGGACCCCTCCTATGATGTGAACGAAGAGGATTCACAGTCAGAGTCATTGTCTAAGTATTCTAGCCATCTTGTGACTGATAGAGAAGAGAGACCCCACTTCCCTATGGACCTCAAGGCAGGGGATCATTATTTTAAGGAGGAATGGGAATTTCCCACTGATGTTCTTGCAATAGCTCGCAATGGGGCGGTGGATAATTTTAGGTTAATGAGATGGGTGTTCTTTGAAATTAAGGAAATTAAGTTGAACCAGAGAGCCATGAATAGTACAATGGAGAAAGATGATGATGACAATAACAGAGGCAGTCATAGTGTTCGGGCTATTGATTTATGGACTGAGGAAGAGAAGAAGTATATGGTTGAGTTCCTCAAGAAAATAGTGGAGGAATTATAGGATTTCAAATGCAATCATGATGGCAAGCAGGCGGATATGGAGGAGCAGCTAGGGAACATCAAAAACTCTCTCCACAAAGTGTTGGTTATGAACCATAAAATTTTAAAATCCACTACATAGACCATGAATACCATGGTGGAAAACCTGGAAAAATCCTATCAGGTTAAGACTGCTATGTTTCTTGATTTGGACAAAGAGGAAGGGCAGCCAGATAGTGGGGGGTCGAGTAACAGGACCAGAGCAAGTTTGAAAAGGAAGGCAGACCAAGCTTTAGTCAACATCTAGGAGATCAATAAGTCTGCACTTAACATGAACAGTCTGGAGTAGGAAGCGGTAGAGATCCTCCAGAACCTGGCCTAGAGGTTGGTTGTTTTGCAGTTTTTTGTCAGTTTTTTTGGCTGTTATGCCCTGGTTTTTAGTGTTTTCTTCTTTATGGGAAGCTTCTTGTTTTCGTTTGTGCTCTATTAATGTTATATCCTTCACTATCTGACTGTTAAGGGTTTTGGGACCCCTCTAAAACCTATTTGTTCCTTAATCAAAAACTTCTTTAGTTAATAAATCAGATTTAAGTAAAAGAAAGAAAAATATGACAAGTAAAATTTAAAATACAAATACTAAAAGTTTAAAACGAGTGATAAAGAGAAGAAAAAGTATTAAAATTGATCTATTTAACTAATTTTAGACTTTTTTGTGGTAGACTCCCAAGGTCTAACATAAAATTAAATAATTAAATTAAATCTTTTACTGAAAATAATTTGCATAATAATACAAAGGTAACATCTAATGCAAGATATTTTTTAACATTAATTTAGTGAGATCAACAATCTATAATCTATTGAATGCACAAGACAACTGAGAGGGGAGTGAATTAGTTATACCTTAAAAATTCAAAACACTCACAAACATTCAAATCCACATTAATCCAATTAACCCTTGATCTATTAGATTGATTTATCATGAAAGCAAATGAAAGAAATAGAACCAAATCAACACCATACACAAAGACACACCTTATTTATGTGGAAAACCCAAGACAGGAAAAACCATGATGAGGATTAGCTCACAATATAAAGTAATATCAACAACAAATACAATAAGGCTCACTACCAGAGGGTCACTACCCAAAAGAAAGAAAGGATCACTGCCATAATAGAAAAGAAGATAGAGAAGAGTGTTACAATGAGAAATCCATCTTAATGCAATGGAAAAATCCACCATAGCATCACCAACACCTTCGTAGTATTTATAAAGAATTGTAGACACCTTCTATTCACTACATTCAGTAATCTAACACATGAAAGCTCACTCTACACTTCTCAAATTCATACCCTACAACTCTGTAATTACATCACTCACATTATACTCATCTATATTATCATCCCTCAACAACTGAACTCATATTTATATCATCTTCAACCTTGAAAACATTCTCCAAGGTTGGTCATGCACCTTAATCATGCAAATTAAAATTAGGTTGGCACCAAAACATTCATGTGGTGGAAAGGAATTAAGGTGGACCACAACAAATCTTAGTTAGGACCTAAATCCACTCACACAACATGCCATGCTTCCACAACCATCAAAGAATCTTCACAATTAGTGTAAACACCCAAGGTCGGTCAACCATTAAAACTTAAGTACACACTTCCTCAAATCCAAAGATGACTCATGGAGACCACACAACATTTGAATAAAATATAGAATATTCCACAAACACCCTATAAATCCAACAAGTTCCTTCACAACAAATTTCACTTGAAGAATGTACACACCTAGTATATTCATATAAGTTTTCCATACACTGTAACTCAAGAAACTGACATTCGAAGCACCAAAAATCAAGAAATATTCAACAAAAGAAAGCTACACATACTATCAACACTCTTCTAGATCGACAAGACCTACAACCACTCTACGGAGAAATGAAGAGATTTTTTTTATCCCAGACACCTCTGCAATATATAGTTCACACACTGGTGAACATACCTTCGTATGCACAATGATTCAACACACAAAATTCTGAATGAAACACCTCTGATCAACATATCTAAGCTGCACAAGAAGATCTTCAACCCAAAAGAAATGTGGAGCCAAACTAGAACACTACTCTACAACACAAAACAACCACTGCAACACATTGTTTCCTCTTTTTATTTAATTTTCTTGAAAGCACTAGAAACATATCATGAACATCTTCAGTACTTCCTCATCACCACCAAGCCAAATACAGCATAGTAACTCAACCACACATCTATATACAAACACTCAAAGAAACACTAGAGGTTGACACTAGTAGCTTACTAATAACAACATAATGATACTAATCAAAGAATCATCAAATACAACACCAACTACACATTTTTGTAACAAAATCCTTCTCATATAGTTGACATCAATGACAATACCAATTGAAAATACTTGTAACAATCTCCCCTTTTGTCGTTGATGGCAACATATGATGTGAAAAGCCGTCAACAACAAATACAATAGTGTTTTTCCTCAATACTCTACTTCATGTTCCAACTCAACTCATTATCTCTTTTTCTTCACTTTCTCCCTCTTGCACAATTAACTCATTATTTTCTTTCACATTACCCTCTCCCCCTTTGACATCAATTGAAAAAGACAAAATATTTGCATCATTCATTATCCCTTTGACATTAATCATACTATTCACCATTGCTATGCAACTTCCTTTCCTTTACTGCTCTACATACTCCCCCTTAGAAGCACACATGCACCAAACTACATTAATCAACAACCACTCCACAATGAAAACACTCATTCATCTTGACTAAAACAACCAAAAATGCCACTATCTACTCCCCATGAGAGGTAGCCACCAACATCAGTCCACACCAAAGAATGAATCTTGAGATCCACTGGACTGATGCATCCCCTTATGCATCTATTTTAAAGGAGGGGAAATAACCCCCAACTTCTCTCAAAGATACTCAAAAGTATCCTTAGGAAGAGCCTTAGTAAATATATCAGCAACCTAATCCTTTGTAGGCACATATTCAATATTCACTTCATTCTCTACAACCTTCTCTCTCAAAAAGTGATATTGGATTGAGATATTCTTTTTCCTTGAATGCATTACTGAATTCTTTGATATATTGATAGCACTTGTATTATCACAGAAGATAGAAATAGGTTCATCATATACCACCCTGATATCTTTTAAGGTTTTACTCATCCACAAAACTTGTGTGCAACAAGATGCTACTACAATATTATCTATTTCTATAGTAGATAAAGACATTGAATCTTGTTTCTTACTTAGTCATGAAACCAATCCGTGTCTAAAAATAATGCACCACCACTTGTACTTTTTATGTCATCTACACAACTAGCCCAATTTGCATCTATGTAAGCACTTAGAGTAAAGTCAGTATCTTTAGATACCACAAGCCATGATTTAGAGTTCCCTTCAAGTATCTAAATATCCTATTTACTGCTGCAACATGTGACTCTCTAGGATCTTCTTGAAATATAACCACAAGAAAAACTGCAAGCATGATATCTAGTCTAGTAGCAGTTATATATAACAGTTCTCCAATCATTGATCTATGATTGCTCTAATTAGCTTTAGGAAATTCATCATTCTTGCTCAACTTGCAACTAGTAACCATAGGGGTACATATTGGTTTAGAATCATCCATTCCAAACTTCTTCAACATTTCCTTGACATATTTTAATTGTGAAATGAAAATACCTTTATCTATTTGATTGATTTGTATCCCAAGGAAGAAATTCATCTCCCCAAACATTAACATTCAAACTCTTTCTACATCTCTTCTGCAAATTTCTTACACAACTTCATTTCCTCCAAAAATTATGTCATCAACATACACAACCACAATCAAGATTTGATCTTTTTCAACTTTGAAGTAGAGATTACTATCTGTGGTACCTTTATTGAATCCTTGGTGTAACAATCTAACCTTGCATACCAAGCTTTGGGAGCTTGATTCAATCCATATAATGCATTCTTCAATCTACAAACCATATCTAGTTTATCTAATAATTGAAATCCTTTAGTTTGTTCAATGTATACTTCTTCCAATTCACCATTAAAAAAAATAGACTCCACATCCATTTGATAAAATTTGAAATCTTTATGTGCCACAAATGCAAAAAACATCTTGGTAGCTTCCATTCTTTCCACCAAAGCAAATTTCTCCTCAAATTCTATTCCTTCTACTTGTGAGTAACCTTTACATACAAGCCTTACCTTGTTTCTTACCACTTTTCCACTCTCATTTAATTTATTCCTAAATAGCCACTTAGTTCCAATCACATTCTTTTTTGTTGGTCTTGGTACAATTTCCCAAGTCCGATTCTTCTCAATCTGCATTAGTTCTTCTTCCATAGCCTTGGTCCAACACTCATACGTGCATTCTTCAATTGGTATTTTGGGGTCAACTTTAGAAAGTAAACATAGATTTACCTTTTATTCAACAACTTTCCTTCTTTTCAGTACACCTTTGTTCTTATCACCAATGATTTTTTCTTCAAAATGACTCTTATGTACTTACTTAGGAGTTATAGGAAATTTTTTTAGATCTTCTTCCTCTTCAATATGCACTTCATTTTCCTTTGCTTTTTATTTTCCTCTACAATTAGACTCATCTGATTCATCTTCATCAATTACCATTGAATTATTTTGTAGGTCTTCATCAACCTTGACACTCGCATTCTCAGTAATATTTCATAGCCTCTTGTTGTAGCACCAATAAAATTTTATTTTAGTAGAATATCTAATGAAGAGACCTTCATTAGATCTTGCATCAAAATTTCCTAAGTTTTATTCATCCCTTCTAATATAGAATTTTCTTCCAAACACTCTAAAGTATTTGATAGTAGGAATCCTTCCATACCATAGCTCATAAGGAGTATTTGTGTTGTTTTCTCTTTCTTGCACTATGTTAAGTATATAAATAAAAATATGAAATTCTTCTCTCCAATAGACTTCTGGTAAATATTCTTCTTCCATCATTGTCCTTGCATCTTCTTGAATAGTCCTATTCTTTCCTTCAACCACTCCATTATGTTGAGGAGTCCTAAGGGCAGATAAATACCTCTTTATTCCACGATTCTCACAAAATATGTTAAACTCATTGGAGGTGAACTCTCCACCTCTATCAAATCTCAAACATTTGATTTTCATATCCATTTCATTCTCAACCATAAATTTGAATGCTTTAAACTTATCTAGGGATTCTAATTTTTCCTTGAGAAAAGTAACCCATGTCATTCTAGAATAATCATCAATCAATAGCATGAAATACATATCACCATGAAGACTTCTTACTCTGGTAGGACCAAAAATATCTATATGCACCAATTCTAATAGTCTAGTAGAAGATTGTTCTTTTACTTTGAAGCTTCTTGTTGCTTTCAAACTTGACATTCCATATAGATAACATTGATAGGCTTTGTAATCTTTGGTAGATCTCTCACAACTTGAACTAAAACTATTCTCACTAGGCTATCAAAATTAATGTGACACATTCTTTTATGCCATAGCCAACTCTCATTGATTCGAGTCATGAAACAATAACCATTAGCACCTTTGAGCTAATAGACATTTCTATTTACCCTTCCAGTAGCAATCACTATTCCAGAGCCTTTTCTGATCTCACAACCATCATCCTGAAACATAAGATTGTATCCCTTGCCACACATTTTTCCAATACTAAAGAGGTTATGTCTTAATCCCTTAACATAAAGAACATCATTAGTGTTATGCTTTCCATTAAAACTGATTGAACCTTTTCCATATATTTTAGCAGATGTATCATCACCAAATCTAACTATTCCTCCATATTTTTCAAGTTTAACAAACTTACTCTTATCACCGGTCATATGATTAGAGCATCCACTATCAATTATCTAGTACTTCTTCTCCTATCTATCATGAAAAGCAGACACCAAAGTGTCTTCAATTGTAGCTCTTGCTTCTAGAGCCCTTTCCTTCACACATTTCTTAGAGTTAGTAGAAATAGTTTAATCTTTAAAAGCCATGAACACACATTCACCATCCTCATTATATCCATATAATTAGATTCATCATCAGATATACTTGTATCTTCTCTAACATAATAACTTTTCTTAATCATCTTACTTTTTTTCTCCCTATTTTTTTTATTCAAACATCTGGTTAGACATCTTGAAGCATAGTAGTCCCTATCTTTCCACAACTGAAACATTTGAAAGGAAAATTACCCCTCTAATTTCTAGTACCCTTTTTCATTATTCTCACAAAGTTAGCTTCCACATCATCAAGATCCTCCTGATTTGTTTCCACAGTATTCTCTGATTTTCCAGCCTTAAAAGAAGTATCAACTTTTACACTACTTGTCCCAAATTCTCTCATTTAAAAGTAGTTAAAGAACTATACAAAATATCTATGGTATATTGATTCAAAATTTGTAATTATTCAATAGTATAAAATTTATTACTATAAGATTTAGGAAGAGTTCTAAGTACCTTCTTTACCAATTCTTCTTCTTTCAGTTCTCCACCAAGACCTTTGATGCCATTGACAACTTCATCTACCTTCTACAAGTAGCTTGTGATGTTTTTATCTTTAGACATTCACAGGATCTCAAACATGATCTTTAAATTCTGCTTCTTAGCTTTCTTGATCTTTTCATCTCCTTCATAAATGCTTTCTAACTTCACCCAAATTTCTCTAGCAGATTTTAGATTCATAACTTTCACCAATTCAGAATTAGCAAGACCACTTAAGAGAGCATACCTTTCTTTACCATTTTTTTTATAGGCATTGATCTCATCATCAATGCTCAAACCATTTACAAGAATAGTATATCCTTTCTCAATAGATCTCTAGATCTCAAATCCAAGAGAAACCAAAAAACCTTCCATCCTTGTCTTCTAGAATGCATATTCTAATCCATCAAACATATGAACATATTTCTTGTGCACGTCACCCTAAATCTACCTCAAGCGATTAAGATTTCTTCCAAGGAACCTTTCTCTGATACCATTTGCTAAATGCACAAGACAATTGAGAGGGGGGTGAATCAGTTGTACCTTAAAACTTCAAAACCCTCACAAACATTCAAATTTACATTAATCTAATTAACCCATGATATGTTAGAATGATTTATCATGAAATAAAATAACAAAAATAGAACCAAATCAACACCATACACAAAGAAACACCAAATTTACGTGGAAAAACCAAGATGGGAAAAACCATAGTGAGGATTAGCTCATAATATAAAGTAATATCAACACCAAATACAATAGGGATCACTACCCAAAAGAAAGAAAGGATCACTACCATAATAGAAAAAAGATAGATAAGAGTGTTACAATGAGAAATCCATCTCAGTGCAATGGAAAAATCCACAATAGCATCATCAACACCTTCACAATATTTTTGAAGAATTTTAGACACCTTCTGCTCACTACATTCAGTAATCTAACACATGAAAGATCACACTGCACTTCTCAAATTCATATCCTATAACTTTTTAATTTTCATCACTCACATTATACTCATGTATCTTATCATCACTTAACAACTCAACTCATTTATATTATCTTCAACCTTGAAAACATTCTCCAAGGTCGGCTATGCACCTTAATCATACAAATTCAAATTAGGTCAGCAACTAAAAATTCCCACGATGAAAAGGAATGAAGGAAGACAGCAAAAAACCTTAGCTAGGACTTAAATCCACTCATACATGCCACACAATGCTTCCACAACCATCAAAGAATCTTTACAATTAGTGTAAACACCCAAGGTTGACTGAACCTATGTTAACACCATTAACACTTAAGTACACGCTTCCTCAAATCTAAAATTTGACTCGTGGACACCATACAACATTTGAATATAATATATAATATTCCACAAACACCCTAGAAATCCAACAAGTTCCTTCATGACAACTTTCACTTGAATAATGTACAAACCCAATACATTCAAATAACTCTGCCATACACTATAACTCAAGAAACTGACTTCCAAAGCACCAAACCTCAAGCAATCTTCAAAAAAAGAAAGATACACACACTATTAGCACTCTTCTAGATTTTCAAGACTTGAAACCGCTCTACAAAGAAATGTGGAGAAAAAACATTTCTCCCAGACACCTTTGCAATATACAATTCACACACTGGTGAACACACCTTCCTCTGCATAATGATTCAACACATCACATTATGAATGCAATGCCTTTGAACACCTCTTATCAACATATCCAAACTTCATAATCAGATCTTCAACCCAAAATAAATGTGGAGCCAAACCAGAACACTACTCTGCAACAAAAAACACCACTACAACTCATTATTTCCTCTTTTTATACAATTTTCTCAAAAGAAGTTAGAAACAAAGAAACAAAAACATATCAACATCTTCAATACTTGCTCATCACCACCAAGCCAACTGCAACATGGAAACTCAACCACACATCTATAGATAGAATCTTATCAAAGTAACACTAGAGATTGACACTAGTAGCTTACTAATGACAAGATAATACAACTAATCAAAGCATCATCAGAGATAACACCAACAACACATTCTTTTAACAAACTCTATCTCATATAGTTGGCATCAATGACAAAACCAATGACACATACTTGCAACATAATCCTAAAATCTATTATACTAACTTAATTTAAATTTTGTTAACAAATTTAGATGATTCAATTTTAGAAAATTTTGGCATAAGTCAAAGATCATTCAAGAAATGTAAACCTTGGTATGTGAAAATTAATAAATAATTAATCTCTAGTTGTTTTAAAATTCATATATAATTCTATTAGTATTATGTTTTTTGATATGTATGTTGTACTTTGCATACTAAAAAAATTATACATGAATGCAGTATTAATATGCCACCTAGAACAATTAAGGAATTTATAGCAAGTTTATTTTATGGAATAGCTAATGGACACTTATTTTATTCAAAAAAATTTATTTGTAGACAATAAAATAAACGTGGTAACCTTTCATTGTTAGGAGATTATATGCATGGAAATATTTCAAAACATTAAAAAAAATCAATGGATGTGAAAATATTCAACAATATTAAATATTTGTTTAAGGATAAAACTATTGGAAAGTATTGTGACTTAGTCATAGAAAAAGCAGTGTGATTGCATTCATTAGAGAATTTATAAATAATATTGTATCTAAATATGTGAAACACTCAATATATTCAATGGCTTGATGAATAATTTTTTAGTTGTAAGAAAATATTTCCAATTAGAAGTATACTTTGAGTGGTTAGCTTTGCAAGAAACTATGCTCTTGCTCCATAAGAGAAAATTTAGTATCATTGTTATAATTTAGTATAGTGGTCATATTTGTTAATATTATATACATAAATGAAAATTATAATATAGAATATACTAATTTATTTTAAAGAGTACCATTTTTATTTGAGTGGTATCTAGTTACACTTAGCAAAGTTTGTGCAATGTTGTTTCAAAATATTTATGAAATTTTAAAAGGAAATAAATCTAGATGGAAAAAAATTAATATGGTTAAATAATTGTATATGAAAATTGCAAAATGCTTAAATGTTTTATTGGCTATGTAGGGACCATACAAAAAACAATGTCCAAAATATGTGGAGTTTATTTAAAGATGTGCATGGTAAAGCAGATCATGATGTAGTTGAAACATGATGGAGTTTAAGAATGCATATGCAATTATTGATTGGTGTAATATAAAATTATATACAAGATTAAGTGAAAACTAAACATTTTGATGATTCTTTTGGTTAGTTCAAGAAGAAAATATTCTTCCTTGAAATGATTTTGAGATAATTAGTGGATTGAAAAAATGACATTGATTTAAGAGTGCAGATGTAAGAACATGGACTATATGTACTAGGGAGGTTGCCTATTTATTTTCATTTTTGTATTGGAGGTGATAATAAATATGTAAAAAATATAGATTTGGTTGAAAAATGAAATTAAATACCCAACACCTATGCAAACACATGATCAACATGAAACAAAATTTGAAGAGGATAATCATTTATTTGCACATTAGATGACTATGATTATGTTTTAGACCTTATACGAAAATGTACGTTAACTCAATATCTAGTTTAATTATATTATTTTGTGAAATATTGAGAAAATGGATGAGAGTGTGAAGGAGGGTTTCAATGATAGAATGATCTAAAGGTTTAAACACACTCACACTTTCCCTAATTTTATTGGAAAAGGAGATCTACCAAGGATAGGATTGACTTTCAAACTTGAAGTGAGACAACCCCACTTGGGAAATCTGATATTTTCTTATGACATAAATGATTGATTGAAACTTTTGGTAGATGAATTAAAATGCATTAACTAAGTGAAATACATGACCTAACACTTGAAATGTAGATTTTAATGATAACAACAACGAAAATGACATATTGTAGGAAGATCTAAGAAGGGTAGAATGGTGTGAACCTGGCCTAAAAAGTGGGTTTTGAGCTTTGTAGCATGCCTGGTTCACCCTAGAGTGAATGGGTCATAGTGCAGGGATCTAAAATATAATTTTGTAGTCCTCAAATCCTAGATTTAGGCTTCCAATTTCTCCAAGTTTTATTGTCAAAAAGCCAAAAATAAAATCTATAGGTGATTTTCTATGGTTTGACAACAATGATGACAATTTTGACAACTTTGCAAAATTGCTCATTTGATCAAATTTCAATCCTTCACCTATAAATTTGCACATACAAAGAGAGAATGCATGTTTATTTTGGGTGAATGGGGGTTTTCCTTAGTAAAACCCCATGTTGGTAATTAAATCTTAATGATGAAATAATGATAAATTGAAGGAATTGATGAATGAATAATGCTATGTCACAACTCACCAAAACCTCAATGGTTTCCCTTAGAGGAATGAAGTCTAACAAATCTCTCTAACATCTATATCTTGTATGAATTATCTTGAATTATTTCTTGATTTAATACTTGAATGCTTGAAATCTACATCACAATGTTAGATCCAAAACAAGACATGAATATGCATAGACTTTAACATGATGATATGATCTTGATTGTTGTTGTAGATGAATGATAAATCTTCTATTAAATGGTCTTGGCAATAATTTTTTCTCTTGTGAAATTTTCCTTAATGCTATATTATTCTCCTTATATTTGAATTGATAAAAAGACTATGTATTTATAGGTGTTTATCTAATTTCTCAAAAAATAGATTCCACAAGCTGACATTTGAAACTTGAATTTGAATCATTAAAATTCCACCAAAAACATATTAAAAATTGGGTCCTAGCACTTAAAGGGGACCCAAGGGTCATAGGACCTAAATCCAGGACACTCAATTTCCAAGGTGTTTTAATTAATGTTACAAATTGTTTAATGTGGGTTTCCCTTTTGGAAAATTGGAATAATAAGGCTTTGGAATGCATAATTTGGTCAATTAGAAGCTTAATTAATTTCAATTAATTAAGGGAATGCAAACATAATGTGAAATTATAAAGGTATAAAATTTACTACACTACATTTAGGCCCTAATGTAGTGAGAGTATGAACTTACGCTTAGACTCACACTAAAGTAGACAAATAAGTCAAGAGAGGTCTAATTGTACAACCATTGGAAAGATAGGATGAAAAAGACCAAGGAGGATGATCAATCCCTCAAGATCAAAGATCCCATGAATAACCAATAAAGGCACAAAGAGACACATGCATGCAGTAATGACACAAGATACACCATCATACGATGCCAAAATTAATGCAAAAAGGATGAAATAGAAAGTTGTATTATGCCACATCCATAGAACATACTCACATGGGTCCACTAGAAATAAAATTGTGTTATGCTCGGTGGCCATGAAAAATATGTTCACAAGGGCTAGTGAAGTCTGCTATACACTAGGTGATCCCCAAGGAAATAGGGTGAGAAACACACACTAGGTCTACAAGGTGTGAAATCACAAAAAGGGCAGCAAAAGGAAAAGGCATTCCAGGTCTACAGGATCCCATACATCAACCATACCAAAATTTATATTCCTTGATAAATTTGATAAGGTGCCACATAAAATGGTCACAAGTTTCACAAGGCTAACAAGCTACATTATGCTAGAGACTCATGAAATAAAGGCACCACTGGCAAGCAAGTTGTGTTATGCTTGGTGGTCAGGAATTACTTTAGGATAGTCAAAGGGGTTTACTTAGTTCATCAAAGGTCTCACTTTAGGGAACATCACACTTGATATCATAAACAAGAGAGGACTAGACAAGGGATAAAAAATTCACAACTTAGGGAATGCAAGCAATAGCATTACCACCAAGAGGAATTCCATATGCCAAGAAAGGTCACACTCTTGAAGGAAATAAAACCCAATGTCACCACCAAGAAGACACATCACATGAAATAAGAAGACCACACTTTGAATAGGGTCATGCCATTATGCAATCAATGAGCGGGAGGCATAATGCCCCCACTTTAAAGAAATTTCTAAACACCATGTTGTGAGAAATTACTTTAAATTAGAAGATGATAAAGGAAAATACATGAGAGTTTATTTGGAAAGCCCTAGATGAAACATATGTTTCCATATGAAGCTGCATCATGGAAAGGAGGTTTCCCCCATATTCAATCTTAGGATAACACATAAGGGATCCATAGATTTGGGGTCAACATATGTCTTTTCTATAATGATAGAATAGAGCTTGGAACTATCATCATTCCCCAAACACTTGTAGAACAATGAACACAAAGGAGGAATGACACATAGAGAGTGAAAACAAAGGAGAAACTTTTGGGTCAACATAGAAGAGACCTAAATGTCTCAATGCCTTGCATCATGCCCAAAAGGAAAACACAATACAAGTGAAAGGACAATGGTTAATATATATAGAATAATGTAGATACAAATAGAAGAATGTCATAAAAAAATTGCTTCCTTTGTATCCTTGCACCAATAGAGTGACAAGGGTCATCCAAAGTAGGCTCACAAACATAAATACATTCCAAGCAACATGATATGTGTGATCACATTATGCAAATGCAATCACACAAAGAACATGGAAAAAATAAAGATAATATGACACATGTGAGCCGACCTAAATCAAGTTGTCTAAATCCCAATCTTATTCATCATATACAAAAGGAAACGAACTATCCAAAAGGGAAACAACAAATTCCATACTAGGATAAGGCTATCTAACACCTTGCCCCCAAGTGTAGGACAAGGATGAGCTGAGATAGGTGATGAGAATGTGATTCTTACAATATAGAAACATTTACATAAAATTTAATACTTGCAATACTGAGTATGCTATGATTCTACAACTATCAGATGGAAAGGAGCATTTAGTGTGTGCATTCTATCCAATTACATCAATAATATAATTTTCATGTATCATTCTTTGTAAAGAAAGACACTTATCAGTAAGATTCCTAAGAGTTCTATGTTATGCATAGTAAGGCATGGGTTAGTGCAGGATCATGGGGGTCCAAACTAGGCCCCTAAGTGGCAATGAAAATTCAAAAAAACAGAGTTAGGCAACTTGACACAAAAATTGAATAGGTTATTAACATAATTTGAAAAATATGTAAGAACATAATTTGTAGCAAATTGAATGTAGTTTCTAGGCTACTAGTCCTTTTTTGGAAAAAATAAATCTATTTTGCCAAAAAATGAAATCTCAATGCAGTAGTACTAAATTTATGAGAAAAAGAGAAGAAGAAGGTGTATGTCTAACCACCCTAAGCACAAGAAAAAAAAATATTTTTCTGAAACTTTCAATATATGTAGAGGACACATGCCCAAATGTGCGACATTTTTTTTGTAATTTTTTCCATGTAAATAATTGGTTATAATTTTTTTATTAGACCATTTCAAAATTATTAAAACATGTTGTCTAACCACCATAACTTGGTCAAAAAATTATGAAATTCATTTTTTTTATCCTATAGTAGCAAAGCATAGAATGTCACACATCTTTTAGATTTAAAAAATGTGAAATAGTTTGAAAATTATAGAAGTTTTTCAATCAGCTTATCAATCAGGAATTTAGTTGTAATGTATGTAGAAAATCAATAATAATTATCTATTAAAATCAAAATAAGGAATATCTAATATTCACAAAAAGCTGACAATTTTTTCAATAAACCCTTTTCGTTTCATCAAATTCAAATAAAAAAGGTCATCAACCACAAGGGAAAACTTTGGAAAACTAAGGAAATTTTGTAAACAATTTTTTTTAGTTGACTTTCAGGTTTGATAATCTTGAACCAAATCCTGAGCCTACTAATTTTGTCAGAAAAAATGGATATATGTTTGAAATGGATATCTGTTACCTCTATTATTTATAATACATAAGATTTGATATATTAATATATACTAATATACTAATACACTAATATATTATATATATTATATATTATATTATGTACTATATATTATAGTACATTATATATTATATTAAATATTTAATACATACTATATATTATATACTACATTATAATATATATAGTGAGATAGAGAGAGGGGGTGTGAGAGATAGAGGGATGGAGAGACCTGAGAGAGAGAGGGAGTGGGATAGACCAGAGCGAGAGAGGAGTGGGAGAGACTAGAGAGAGAGACATGAGAGGGAGAAAGACCTGAGAGAGATGGATTGAGAGAGACAGAGAGAGACAAAGATACAGAGAGACAAAGAGAGATAGAGAGAGAGTTATCTAGGTAGGGTACGGATCCAGGAGGGAATCTGAGAATGAGAGACAAGAAGATAGAGGGAGGATAGGGAGAGAAGAGACAGAGAGAAGAGGAGAGGATGTGAGAGAGAGAGAGTTGAGAGAAGAGGAGAGAGAGGGAGAGAGAGAGAGAGAGAGACAGTTGAGAGATGGAGTGAGAGGCTGAGAGAGACTTGAGAGGGAGAGAGGGAGAGTTGATAGAGAGTATATGGTATGAGCATTTTTATAAGGTATGAGGGTTTTTTATATTATAACATATATATTATATTACAATATAGTATAATATATTGTATTATAATATAATATAATAATAATATATTATACTATATTATAATATAATATGATATGATATAATATCTTGAGATTCTGGAGGTTTTGAGTAAAATCATTTTATAGGGTACCATGGGACCTCAATGTCAACTTACATGCCAATTTTTGTGTTAACAAGAAAACTTTGGAATTTTCCACCTGCAGACACCCAAATCCATCGATTCACAAAATCAATCTTCTCCAAATTTTATGAGAAAAATTGTTGAGGCAGTAAAGATTAATTTTCATGTCATGATTGAAGTTTGGCGTAAATTTCATGTGAATGCTGAAAGGAAAGAATCATGAGCTAAGAAGATTGGAATTTCATATACAAAAAAATATGTTTCGTAAGAGTATATAATATTGGTGAATTAACTGAGGAATTGGAAGAGGTTGAAAAAAATTGTGTGAATAGAAATTTGGTTGTATTACTTGCATAGGATATTGGTATATAAATAATAATAATAATGAATTTGTTTTGTCAGCACACATGAAGGGGATATGAGGGGTCACAATGAGAAGTGAAGAAAGAAATTAAAAGACAAAGAGTTATGGAGCCATAAAAATGAACAGACAAGCCATACTTGAATTTTAATTATCTTTTTATATTTGAAGCACTAAATGGGAAGATGAGGAGTTGGTCAAAGGTGAGGAAAGAGGGAAGTTTTGAATAAAACCAAAAGGTGGATTAATGCACAAAAAAATAAAAAATAAAGAAAAGGTTGCACCAAGTGTGGGATAGATTAAATTTGAAGAAAATTAAATTGCATAATAAAAAATAAGAGACCACACCTCATTAAGCAAAGGAGAATATAATGAGAAGGTGAAGAGCTTGAAGAATTTTAAAATTTTAACATTTGGAAATAAAACAGTTGGGATTACTATGTTTCAAGCAGAGTGAGAGGAGACTGCGTCTAAGAAGGAAGTGAAGGATATGTGTTGTTTAATGAAGACCACTAAGGGGTTGTGCATTAATTCATTTGCATGAAATTATGAGATGCAAATTGGGAGAAGTGATGCCATTGAATATGGCTTCTTAAATTTAAATGTAAATAAAAGTGCAGATATAAAGAGTAGGGGTCTATGTAGTGTATATGGAATAATAAAATGTAAAGGAAACAAATAAGTTAGAATGTGGTGAAGTTGATGTTATAGGAGAGAACAAGGAAATCTTCTAGGAAAGAGTCTGTTAGAAAGTAGAAGAGTTTAGTGTAGTTCTAACAATATAATTATACAAAGAATCAACACCTTAATATTGTGAATTGTGATTTGAATAAATATATATTTGAATTCCTGTGCAAATTAGAATGTAAGTTGGTTGAGTAAATTGATTTCATGTAAATCTTGAACTATAATTAATTAACAAATGGAATTGTCAATTTTATTAGAAATTGGATATGGGGTTGGGGGCCTAGCTCAATTGGCTAAAGCATCCTGTTGCAAGCAAGAAGTCACGAGGTCTAGTCTCCCCCCAAACCCATGGTACCAGAGGGCGTGTCACACCAGTACCACCGGTCACGTGAAATTTTTTTACCAAGTACACTACAGTTTATAGGGGGATGGATACCTGACCAATTCCTGCAGTCTAAAAAAAAAATTAGAAATTGGCTATGAAATTATGGAGTTCTATATTTTTGAAGGAGAAATATTTTTGTTGCAATATTTTTATTACAATATTTTTGTTAGCTAAGAGAGAGTTACAACTTCTTCAGGAATCAAATGGTATCAAAGCATGGGGTTCTGAGTGCATAAGAAAAACACCAAATGTGAGGCAACTTATGCCAAGCCCAGTTGGTAGAATGGAAGAAAGAAGGTGGTAGAGAAGAAGCTTGTGAGGGATATTGTAGGTGTGTGATGAGTCCTTAGTAGCAATGTATTGAAGCCATGAAGAATGTGAGTTGTGGAATATTGCAACATATGAGATGGGTATAGTCATAAGGAAGAAGCTTGTGATTTGGGAAGTGTGGAGATGGTATGAAGAAAATAAGACATGGAGGATGATTATGGATATAAATAAGTGATTGGATAAGTTGGATGAACTGGAGGCACAACTAAGTGACAAGAAGACATGAGAAAAGAGGAAGATGATGAAATGAACAAAAAAGAGCCTACAATAAAGGTAGTCAAAGAGGAGAAAAATGAAGATGCATTGATGGAATACAAAGAGGTTGTGGTGCAAGGTGAGGAGGAAGATGATTTGTTATCATAGATTTTGATAGTGGAAAATGAATGGTTGGAGAAGATTGCATCGAAGAAAGTAAAAGTTACAGATGTCGTCAATGGTGAATTTGTAGCAATGAGTGAAGAGGTAAATTGTGTTGCATTTTGTGATGATGCTATTGTACTTTCATCTGAGCTAGTTAGGATTGAAGAGTGTGGAGAACCTATACAAATCTTCAATTTCCATAAGGTATTAGATGAATATTTGTATACTGTATCAAGTTGTGATATGACCAACATGAGAGTTTATTGGAGGAGGTTGGTTACTAGTGGGATGGATCCTACAAAGGAGATGAAAGGATAAATAATTTGGTGGAGGAGGATAACACATGGTGGATGTGAATCCATGAGAGGAGAGAAAAGGTGTGAATGGAGTTGTGGGAGGAAGATTCTAGTTGTTCTAGCAGGGTTCTTAAAGAAAAGGAGGAAGGACTGATCTTGTGCACTTATTCTAGTGATGGAGTAGTAGTTCGACTACTCAACTCCACCTTTGTGAGCCTTTACTCACAAATTTTCTACCTAGTGTGTCTGATGTAGGAGCATTTCATGCGGATGCATAATCAACATCACCCAAAAATATTTTTAGTTTAATATCTTGATATTCTAGAGGTTTTAAGTAAAATTTTTTTGTAGGGAACCGTGGGACATCAATCTGAGCCTACATGCCAATTTTTGCATGAATTAGAAAACATTGGATTTTTTTCTTGCAGACACCTAAATCCATCAATTTGCAAAATCAATCTTCTAAATAATTTTATGAGCAAAATTGTTGAGGCCATAGAGATTAATTTTCATGTCATGATTGATGTTTGGCATAAATCATGAACTAAGAAGATTGGAATTTCATATACAAAAAATATGTTGCATAAGAGAATAATATTGGTGAATTGACTAAGAAATTGGAATGGGTTGGAAATAATTTGTGTGAACAACAATTTGGTTGTATTACTTGCATAGGATATTGGTATATAAAAAATAATAATAATGCATTTATTTTTCAGCACACGGGAAGGGGATATGAGGGGTCATAATGAGAGGTGAAGAAAAAAATAAAAGACAAAGAGTTATGTAGTCATAAAAATGAACAAAAACGTCATAGCTGAATTTTAATTTTCTTTTATGTGCATCACTAAATGGGAATAGGAGACATTGGTCAAAGGTGAGGCAAGAGGGAAGTTTTGGAAAAAAGGAGGATTAGTGCACAAAAATAATAATAGAAAAAAAAGGTTGTGCCAAGTGTGGGATAAATTAAATTTAAAGAAAATTAAATTGCACAATAAAAAATAAGAGACCACACCTCATGAAGCAAAGGAGAATATAATGAGAAGGTGAAGAGCCTGAAGAAGTTAAAATTTTTAACATTTGGAAATAAAATAGTTGGGATTACTATGTTGTAGGTAGAGTGAGAGGAGGATATTCCTAAGAAGGAAGTGAAGGATAGGCATTGGTTAATGAAGACCACTGAGGGGTTGTGCGTTAATTCATTTGCATGAAATTGTGAGGTGCAGATTGGGAGAAGTGATTCCATTCAATATGGCTTCTTAAATTGAATTGCAAATAAAAGTGCAGATATAAAGAGTAGGGGTCTACGTATTGTATATGGAATAATAAAATATAAAGGAAGCAAATAAGGTGGAACATGGGGAAGTTGATGTTACATGGGAGAACAGGGAAATCTACCAAGAAAGAGTATGTTACAGAGGAGAAGAATTTAGTGTAGAACGGTATTGTACAGAGAATCAACACCTTAATGCTGAATTGTAATTTGAATATATATATATATATATATATATATATATATTTGAATTCCTGTGAAAATTTGAATGTAAGTTGAGTTGTGTAAATTGTTAAATTATGTAAATATTGAATTGTAATTAATTGACAAATAGAATCGTCAATTTAATTAGAAATTGGCTACAAAATTATGGAGTTCTATATTTTTGAAGACAAAATAGTTTTGTTGAAATATTGTTACTACAAGATGTGTGTTAGTTGAGAGAGAGTTCCAACTTCGTCGGGGATCAAGAAATAGAGTGTTGTTTAGCTCAATGTGTTGAGATAAAACATAAGTTATTACATCTTGGAGTAAATAATGATAATTATAAGTATCCAATAGGTTTTTTGGTTGTTGTTGGCACTTGGGTACATAAATATCCAATAAGAATGAATGGTTTCCCCTACATTTTAATAATATTACATGAAAAGCATAAGAAAATTATACACTAATCACATTTTGATTGTATCAACAAATATACAAGTGAGAAATGAAGGGAAACAAATTATTAAAGAGTTATTGAAGACTTTCTGTGGAAAAACATGAGAAAATTACATTTTTATTACAAAAAAAGGATGTAGATGGTATAATAGACTAATTTTTAAAAATATTTTTTTAGGTATGTAGAATTTCTAAATTTTTAATATTTATTTGTTGACTAATGTATATATTTGTATATATTTAATTAATAATTAATGTAAATTTAATTAATTTCCAATCATGACCTAAAGTAATTAGTAAGTGATTTATTATCCCCTTAATCCATCCCCTATATATTTTTCATTAATTAGGTAAGTATGATTTAATTTAACAAATTTTGGATTTGGTTTAGTAAGTTTAGGATTAAGTCTAGATTTATAGTTAATTGATTTACTATCATACCCTAAAAATAGTAAATTATTTTATATCACCTCAAGCCATCCTCTAAAATACACTTAATTCATCTCCTAGCTATGTTTCTATTGAACAATTAGAATACTGAGAGTAGGGGGTTGAATCAGTATTCTATTAAACTTTTGAATACAACTTATACAATCACTAAAACATATTAACAAAAATAAAGAATGAAAGCATGAATCATCCACAAAGTCACATGACACATGAACACCAGGATTTTTACATGGAAAACCAAAAAAAAAAAGCCACGGTGAGGATTAGCTCACAATATATTATATTTAGATAATATGAGACTATTTACACCTAATGTGTTATCCATACTCACTCTTCTATCTTATCAACTCCAAAAAGTCTCATATATATACCCAATTTTATTTGCATACATCAATTAGGTTGGCCTAATTAAATGTAAACAAAAACAATCCAAAATAGCTTTTGTCAGCACCAAACATGATTCAAAATCATCTTTGTACTCAAGCAAACCATGCAATACTTAATTTAGGTCAGCATGTATCTAAAATAGATCCAACTAACATCCACAATGTATATTTAATCTTCACAACACATATCATGTATTAGGTCAGCCAAGAATTAGACCTAATCATGACAGAAACTTTTAATCATATATACACTTCTCCATGCAAGTGACTTCCAGATTCGTTCTTTCTTCAAATTCATGTTTTGCCAACATTAGTGAGTCAAAATTTAGAGCCACAACAAAAAAACATTCTTCTTAAGGAAATGCAAAATCTCCCACACTGATACATTGAATAGAGAGATGGCAATATTATACAGAGTTGAACTTTTTCATTGATATCTTCCAGTCTACTTCACAAAAATTAATGAGATATTGAATATAGCTATATAATATAGTCTTAATGATATGGTTAAAATCTTAGAGTTATACCTCTTCTTATAGTGAAGTACGGACCCAAAAGTTGTTGCACTGAACCACAATACTGTTAAAAGAAAATACTTAGCCAAATTCCTAATAGATTGACTTTTTGGTTTAGTTAGTATGTACAAATGATACCAAAAAAGATTCCCCACAATGTTGACATCAATAACAACACTGGGTCAACCAAATCAACCGATGTATGTACACTTCATGCTCATGTTTCCAAACTACATCAACAATGGCAGACTTCCAAACTTCCAACAATCTCCCCCTTTTACATTGATGGCAACATGCATATCAAAAAAACATTTTCCATGCCATAAATCAAAATTTATTTCCTCCTAAACTTATATCCCCTTTTCATAATTAAAATTTACTTTCCAAAAGGTTTTCCAACCATCCAAAGTGTACCTATCACTTTCCAAGCATATTAAAAAAAATGATTTTCCTTCCACTATCTCTCCCCCTTTGACATCAATGGAAAAGGTCGTGCAGGGGCCCAATATGCTTCCCTTGGACATATCTATATATATATGCATCTTCTTCAAAAGAAAAAAAAATTGAGCATAAAGGAAGCATATGCCAACCTGAATATGTAGACCCCTTGAGTTTCTTTAGAGTATCCTACCAAGTAAATTTTCCTTCTTTCCAAAGTATTTTTTCTTCTACAAGAGTCTTGCACTGTAATTTAAGTTCCATTAGAGACTCTTCTCCTTCTTCCACAGTGTTGGGATTAAGGTTTTTTTTTTAGAGTTTATCTACATTGGAAAGGGCACTAGATATAGGAGAGTGCTTTATCTTTACTAAGTACCTTAGTGCCACATATTGTTTGATTTTCTATGTCCTCTAATTCTATAAAGTAAAGAAATTATCATGCAGCTGCATAATGTAAGACCACTTCTGATTGTTCCTATCACTTGCTAAATCATAAAAATATGCATGAGTCCCTATTTTAAATTCAACGTGATTCATTTCATCCTTTGTACTTTGTGTGCAGTTAGACCGCTTCAAGAAATATGATATTAAGTTCTATGATTCTTCTTCACAAGTTTGAACATCCTTTAATCCTTTCAAGGTTTGGTGATGTGCATTTGTACATTTCTTCCTGATATCTTCTAGATTCTCCTCTGCAATCCTTGCTTCAGACTCATTTCTAGTTTGTTCTTTTAGTCTAGAGATGTATGCTTTCAACAAATCAACCATATTTCGAAGATTTTCTTTAGTAGACATTGATGAATTAATGCTTGCACTAGGGATTACCTCTTGTAAAACTTTTATGGCTTCATCCATTTCATGTGCAATTATATTTTCATGCTCATGTTGGGCCACATCAATTTGTAATCTTCCTTCTTATTGTGTAACATCTTGCTTAATCTCAACACGAGGAATAACAATGCTTCTCCTTTTCTTACCTATACTTCTAGAACTAACAAAGGCTTCAATTTTATAACTGTCCTCTAAGCCTAATTTGCTATGGTTCTTAGGGATTCCTAGAAGGACTTCTGCATAATGAATAGCTTCCTCCTCAGTCACTTCATAATTCAACTCAAAAATCCAAAAAAGTCTAGGCTCAATTACTTCCATGGAGAAAAAGTCAGTAGAGACAAGGAAATTGATGTCTCTGGAACCTTTCCACCACACCCTTGGGTATTCTTATTATCTCATTCATTTTGATCTAAAACTTTCCAAATAATGTTGTAAGAGCATCCTCTTGAGCATCCGGTCCATGAACATTTCTCATAATATTTCTTATCTAATGTGCAATTGGTTTTGTATTTGACTACTCTACTTTTTCAATTATCGGTATTTCCTTCATGAAGTAGAAAAGTAAAGAGATGATCAAAGTACCATACCTGAATGTATGCTTTTTAAAATTTTTGATTTCCTTCAGATTCTTCATTTAAGTACTATTGGAGTAACTCACAAAGATGATAATCAACACCATTTTAAATCATGTTGAGTGTAATGTGAGCAACAGTAGTAGACACTGTGTAGCCATCATTAGGTAGGTAGGTTTTATGTCCAACAATCATTGCAACATACTGGATAGCCAGATTCCCAAATGTTCTTAAGGTGAGTTCTTTTCCTTCGAGAGTTGCACTAGGCCTTTCAATTAATTTCTTGAATTTGTTAGAATTCCACTCTAGAACTGGTCTAGAGCACCATAAACTAATTACATCCCTTATTGCTTCCCTGGTTATTGAATATGCACCATCAATCTAGATAGATTCATCATGAATCCTATTCAATACAATTCTAATGTAACTCTTATTGAATTCAAATAGTGGAAACTTCTGCCACACATCCAATTTATTTTCAATTAGGGTTTTGTATTCCATTTTTATGGCATCACAATTTTCTTCCAATTTTATTATCCATAGAACACTTAATTCATTAGAGGAAATTTATTCTATTTTCCCATAAATGTATGCACAAATATCCTTAGTAGGTGAAACTCCAAAGGGAGTGTCAAAAAATACACTTGTTAGGTCTTCCAACAAAATTTTCCAAGAATGCCTCTTTAATTTAGCTTGTGGTCTCTCTGAGACATTTACTACCTTTGACCATTCCAATACATCCAAAAAAAAATTCCAAAGAAGAATTGAGAATGCATAATACCTCTTGAATTTTCTTTAGAAAAAAATAGGGTTTTGATGCTCTACATCTGGGAGATGCCTCAAATCCACTTCTTCTTCTTCAATTTACTTCTTCACATTAACTAAATTTGTCTTCTCAAATATGTTTTCAACTCTATGATTTGCCATGTATCAATAAATTCTTCAAAAAAAAGTTGATAAAATTTGAAACCTTGTATCCATAGTTAATTTACAAAAGCTCCACAAAATTTTGCATTGCAATATTTCCTTTCATAAATTTCTTCTATAGCTTCAAAAATTCCTCTTCCATGATATATCTTCATGCCATGTCTTGACACCTTATATTTCTAGGGGGCTATTAGAATTTTCTGTTATTGCTCCCCCTATGCCCATGCCTTGGTTTAATTTTCAAGTGGATTATTTGCACCAAAGGGAGACACAAATGCATTTGAAGTTCCTGATTCATCTTTGTTCTCAGACTCCTCTTTCTTTCTCCACATCTTTTCCATTTCCTTCTTAACCACAATAGGATCAATTTTCTTCATAGGTTCATTCCTCTTTACTGGATTGGACTATATTCTTTTTTTGCTTCTACAAACTCTTGCGATGTGTCCAAGCTTGTTGCAAGAGTAGCACACAACACTTCTCTGACTTCTATTCATCCTTAATTTTCACTGATTAACTTTTTTCCCAAATACATTCCATGTATAATAGTAGCCATTGAAAGATTGAAACATTCTCCCAATATTATATCTATTCATCATCTAACTTTTGCACTCAGTACTTCTATGCACAAATTTCTTGCATACAAAACATTGTTCAAAGAAGGATCCGACATTTTGATTCATTCTACTCCTACATTCTATTGCCTTATGTCCAAATTTATTACATGAAAAAAAAACCATTAAAAGATGGGAACCTTTGAGCATTTGGTTGTCTAATAGGAGGTATTCCAATATTGCTTCTTTGATTTTTGAATTGTCTCATATTGCCTTGAATCGTCTTTTGATTGTCAACCTTGGTAGGTGTTTGATTTTCCTTTGAACTTTCTCCTTCTTCAAGTCCCAAACCAACTTTTTCCTTAGAGGGTTTATGTATTGCAATCAACTCATCAAGCATTGTAGTACTTATTTTGAATTTTTCTTCATGTGTGTTCTTTCCTTTTCCATATTAGATATGAGATTTACCACATCTTGTTCAAGTATAGAGCATTCTTCGATCTTTATTTATACCAATGCATTTAGACATTGCTCAATCTTTCCTTTTTCTTCCATTTGCACTTTTAGTTTGGTGATCTCTTCATTTTCTTGCTTCAATTGTACATTGACTTCCCTATGTTTTTATCTAAACTTCTTGATTTGTTCTCTCAGCTTTTTGATGCATTCATTTGCTTCTCCTAGGGCTTTCCTTTAGACTTTTTCTCTCAGTTTCAACTCTGTCAATATCTTCAAGAGCTACCTTAAGTTATTACTTGTCAAACATATAGTCATATTCTAAATATTCAATTGCGGAAATTTATTTCAGAGGAATACAACACTTCTTGTCAGCCATGTGTTCAAACTTCCAAGATCTTCCTCAAGCTATTAGGCTTTTATGAAGGAACTAGGATCTAATACCAATTGTTGAAAATTCAGAATACTGAGAGGGGGGGTGAATAAGTATTCTATTAAAATTTTGAATGCAGCTTATCCAATCACCAAAACATATTAACATAAAAAAGAATGAAAGAATGAATCATCCACAAAGTCACATGATACATGAACAACAGGATTTTTATGTGGAAAAACCATGATGAGGATTATCTCACAATATATCATATCTGAATATAGTATATTAGAGGGGATCACTGCTAAGATACACTATCGTTATAAGGCTCATAGCCAGAGTGAAATACAATACAAAAATGGCTCACTGCCACCAAAGTATGAATTGATACAAAGTGCACCTCCCTTGTGTTGTATTTCAATTCCTTTGAAGCTCTAAATACAAATTATTGCTCTGCTTATCAATCGGTCAACAACTCTTCTTTTATTCTGATCTCTTACGACTAAATTCACATGTTTGCATCATATGAGACCAATCACACCTAATGTGTCATTCATACTCACTCTTCTATCTTCTCAACTCCAAAAAGTCTCATATATATACCCAATTACATTCACATACATCAATTAGGTCAGCCTAATTAGATGTAAACAAAAAGAATCCAAAATAGATTTTTTCAGCACCACACATAACTTAAAATGATCTTCGCACTCAAGAAAACCATGCAATACTTTTAATTTAGGTTGGAATTGATCTAAAATAGATTCAACTACCATTTACAATGTATATTTAATCTTCACAACACATATCATTATTAGGTCAGCTAGGAATTGGACCTAATCATAAGAAATTTCAATCATACATACACTTCTCCATGCAAGTGACTTCTAGATTCGTTCTTTCTTCAAATTCACATTTCATTGACATTAGTGAGTCAAAATTTAGAACCACAACACAAAAAAATTCTTCTCAAGTAAATACAAAATCTCCCACACTGATACACTAAACAAAGAGATGGTAGTGATATACAAAGTTGAGCTCTATCATTGATATCTTTCAGTCTGCTTCATAAAACTTCACAAAATATTGAATATAACTATATAAGCCAATCTTAGTGATATCGTTAAAAGCTCAAAGTTATACCTCTTCTTGGGGTGAAGTGCGGACCCAAAAACTGATGCACTAAACCACAATACTGTCAAAAGAAGATACTTAGCCAAATTCCTGATAGATCAACTTTATGGTTTAGTTAGTAATGTACAAATGATACCAAAAATGTTTCCCCACAATGTTGAAATAAATGAAAATGTTGGGTAAGCTGAATCAACTGATGTATGTACACTTCATGCTATGTAGCCAAACTACATCAAGAATGACAAACTTCCAAACTTCCAATAGTTTAATAAATTAGGTAAGTACAATTTAGTTTAACAACTTTACAATTTAGTCTAGTAAGTTTAGGATTGAGTAAATTTATAATTAATTAATTTTCTAGCACACCCTTAACAAGTTAGTAATTAAATTCATATCCCCTTTATCCATCATTTTAGTTCCCTAAATCCATCTCCTAATTATGCTCCAAAAATAGGTAGGTTTATTTTACTTTAATAAATTTGGGAATTCGTATTGTAACTTATTTAAGCTTAAGAAAATTTATGGTTAATTGATAATTCCTACCACATGCCCCTATCCAATTAGTAATTGGTTGAATTTCTCCTTAAATAATCCTCTTAACTCGCCTTTCTATTATCCCCTTAACTATCAAACATGTTTTGCTAGAATATGTTTCACTCTTTTTTATAACTTTTTTTTTTTCCTTTTTATTATTATGTTCATTATACTTTTTATCATTTTTTATGTCAAGTAAATCCTAGAGCTAGTTGGCATGTGACTATGACTACTTGTGAACTCACCATGTGACAACATATTATATTTTCCTATGTTAGACATCACTTGAATGTAAGGAATTTATAATCTAATTTTCAAACATAGATCCTAGGGAAAGGAAGAGCGCTTTGGTCAAGGGTTTGGGATTCATGCTAGGTTTTTGATGGTGGTGGGGGAGGATGTACCCTCCCCCATAGAGGTTGTTTCCATAGGATCTCCTTAACCTTGGCTTTTTCTCATTTTCTGGTTTCTAGTTGTGCTTCGTTATGGCTTCAACTCTATTCTTTTATTTCACATGTGCAAGTTTATTACAAGTTTTTTCATTTCGTGTTTTATTCTATGTTAAGTTTTAATTGCATTAATGGACGGGGGTACAAAACCCCTGACACCCCTATTAATCTAGATAGTAGTAATAGCCAGAATAATCTGCAAAAGTCATTATGTGAGGTAGTGGTTGAATAGGCGTTTGTCGCTCTACAAGGCACTGGTTTTGCAGTCAAGGAGGTGTGTAGCGAATATGGCAGGGAAGCTAAGGATTCCTTTGGTGTGGCTATGGACTTTCATCTTTTCCCAAATTCTTGTATGAAGGAAACAATAAGTAAAGAAAGAACAAAGCTTAAGGATTCTTCAATTTTTTTAGCAGCTATTGACATTAATAAATTTTTTGCAAGAAAATTCATAGGTTCTTGGTTCTCTAACATCTGTTTAAACAAATTTGGTGTGAAAATAACATATTGTAGGCTATTGCAAAAAGGAATGTTTGTAATCTTCCTAAAAAATCATGCCATGCAAGAAAGAGTTTTTGCCAAACCCTACTGGAATATAGGGGGTTGTACATTTTGTGCCCTCGTGTGGTCACCTACTACCACCATAGAGGAAATTATTGCACTTTCATCCCCTAGATGGGTTATTGTAAAAAAACTCCCACTAAGTTTTGGAAAATCCTCCCCCAAATCTTGGAGCCAGTAGGAAAAATTATAAGGGTAGACAAGACTAAGGCAGCTTTGTCGAACCTGGATGCTGGTGCCCTAGTTACCCTTAACCCTAGAATTGAAATTCCCAAATGTTTAAAAATATTTGAAGATTTTGGGGTGACATCGTGCCCACTTGAAATCTTGGTTGGAATCAATGTGTGTTTTCTTTGTAGAAGAGAGCGGCATATTCATAAGAATTGCCACATAATCCAAAATAAAAAGGCAAAGCCTATGAGGGGAAACCCTAAGACAAGCCCCAATGGGGCTTCACCTGAAGAGAAGGTTTGTGGAGAGGCTAATAGTAACTAGACTCTCGTACATCCTGTCGAGGCCCCTAACACTAGCTCTAAGATGCTTGTAGATGGCCTACCTTCAATGGAAAGGGAAGTGGGCGCAAGAGATTTAGTCTCCAATTTGTGCATTCTCAATTCGACACCCCCCCAATGACTCCCAAGACCTCATTCTCTCCAACTCCTTTAGCACCCTTGAGCAGGGGGAGGGTGACAGAGTAGAATCTGAGCAGGCACCCACTCCTAATGAGAAAGTTTCCATCAATAGCCCTCCTCATTGAACCTTTAAGTAGGAGATTGGGGAGGCTCGACTCCTCTAGATATTGAATTCCTAGTAGTTAGCCATGAAGCAAATTAGACATAGGATTGAAGAAACTACCTCAAACCAAAAAAAATCCCAATGCTAACCTTGTGTTGAAAATTAAACAAGGCTCTAACCCCTTTTCCTTCAGTTTGGAGAAGTAGAATTGGTGTGAAGGTGATTCCATGGGTTTGGGTGGGAGCCCTAGGGACCCCTCACTAGCTCATGCCTTTTTTGGTTCTAGCCCCCCCAATGGTATGCCTGGCTAGACCTACGAGCCCACCTTCACCCTTGGTTCTACCACTATGTCTACCCATTTCCATACTGGTTTGGAATATCTTGTTTTCCAGCCTCTTGAGAACCCTCCTATTTGTGAGGATTCTAAGAAATATCGAGGTTGTAATCCTATCTTAACTTCTGAGTGTGAGGTTTCTATAAGGAAGGAGGATAAAACCCTCGACTAAGAGGGGGATTTCAAAAAGATAGAATCTATGAATGTCACTCAAGGGATGCCCAACTAGACACACAAACAAAAATTTGGTCTGAGGAGGTCAAGGAATAAAAAGAACTCCATAAAATTGGAAAACTCCCACTAGTTGTCAAAACTAAAAGGAAGAAAATAAGTCTCATAATTGAGTTGCCCACGACTAAGAGGGAGAAAACTAAGGAAAAACTTCCTTAGTGCTTTGATAAGTTTAGGAGTGACCAAGGGGAATATACTATGGTGGTTGATGATCAACATTAATTTTGTGTCATGGAATTTCAGGGGGCTTGAGTTGCCTAAACGAAAATACATAATTAGGAGGTTCTTAAATTTGGTAAAAAAGAAAGGTTTTGTTCTGGTGCAAGAAACCAAAGCAGCTGGTTTCACCCTGTAAACTAACCTAAAATTCATATGGAATGGTGAAACCTTATTATCTACCTCACATGAAAGGGGTAGGGATGGGGCAACTATCAATCACTAGGCCCATCTAGTCATAGATAGTGGCATCTCCCCCTACAATAGGGTGGTATGGGAAACAATTAAAAAGGATGATATGGCCTTTGGGGTCTACTTTGTCTATGCTCCTAATGACCATAGGGATAGGACAAGACTGTGGCAATGGCTCACCACCCTTCCAGATTTACCCTGGATTGTTGGGGGTGACTTTAACATAGTGGAACAAGCTGAGGATAAATGGGGGGGAATTGACATGTCTTGGAAGGGTAATGAGAAGCATTTATGGTACAAGATGAATCACAAACTCAACCTAGTTAATCCCATGGAAAAAGGGAAGAGTGATTGCAAAGGAGTTTGGTACTCCTGGTCCAACACATAGAAAGGTGGAAACAAAATCTATTGCAAACTTGATAGGATATATTCCAATAAGAACTTCTTCAAATTTGTCCCAAATAAGGAGGGGGAAAAGGTGTGTGTATGTCCGTACACACTGTTAGACCACCATCCTATTAAGGAAAATTTGGTAATGTGCCAAAGTAGGCCAAAGGAGGAAAAGAGGGATTCACCATTTATCCTGAACAAAGGTCTACTAAAGGATAAAGATTATTGAGATGTCATAACTTCCCTTAGAGAAATCAATAAATGGCTGCTAAAAAAGGAAAGTTCCATGGAAAGGTGGAACACCAATGTCAGAAGCTGGAGGAAAATTTTCCAAACCATTGCTAAAAAGAGCCTGGCCATGGATGTGAGTAGGGTAGAAAATGAGTTACAAGAAGCCCTCTTAGATGCAGAGGTAAAGCTATAGGAAGCACCAAGTGATGTGCTTCTAGGGGAGGAGATGGTTAGAGCTAAAGATAGCCTAAGGAAAATCCAAGCCCATAAGGTGAATGGACTGAAAATCAGAGCTAAGCTCAACTGGCTAACTTGTGGGGACAGAGGCTCCAAATTCTTCTTCAAATACCTAAAGGAGAAAAATATAAAGGAATAGATTGATCAAATCTGGGATGGGGAAAGGATGCTTTTCGACCAAGTGGAGATTTTAAATCAAATTCAGTCCTTCTATAAGAACCTCTTACATTGGAGGGGGGGGTCGGGTGAGTTCCTCAAGGCAAGATACATAGTCCAAAAGCTCATTCAAAATAAATTTTTTGGGGAAGATGTTGCCAAATTTTAGGCCTCCCTAAAAAAAGAGGAAATTGATAGAGCCATTGCATCGATGAGCAATGACAAATCCCCAAGCCATGATGGGCTTCCAGTGGAATTCTATAAATTATTTTCTGAATGGATAAGTGAGGATCTACTCCAGGTCTATGAAGAGGCCATAAACACTAGGTCCTTGGGCAACAAGATCAATAAGGGATAATTAAACTATTGCCCAAAGTTTGAGATAAAGCCCTTGTCAGAAATTAGAGGCCAATAACCCTCTTGAATGTGTCCTACACGATTTTGGCTAGGGTTTTAGCCTTAAGGCTGGCTAATATACTCCCAAATTTTGTTAATAGCACTCAGACAAACTTCATTAAAGGTAGATACATTCTTGAAAACCTAATCACAAGTTGGGAGGCTATACAATGGGTCAATCTATCGCAACAAAAAGTGGCAATGCTACTCTTGGATTTTGAAAAGATGTATGATAGAGTGGAATGGGACTTCTTGAGAAGTATCCTTTAGGATTTTGGATTCCCTACCCTTTTCTGTAAGCTGGTGAACATCCTTCTCAAGGATGGGTATGTGCAAGATCATCATGGAAAAAATAGGCCCTTAAGTGGCAAAAAATTCAGAAAAATCAGAGTTAGGAAACTTGACGTAAAAATTTGAATAAGTTATCTATATTATTTCAAAAATATGTAAGAAAAGAATCTGTAGCAAATTGAATGTAGTTTCTAAACTACTAGGTTTTTTTTTATAAAAAAGAAAATCTATTTGGTGAAAATTTAAAATTTCAATGCAATGGTACTTAAATTTCAGAGAAAAAATAAGTAGGTGTCTGTCTGACCACCCTAACCACAATAAAATAATAATATTTTTTTATAATATTTTAGATATAAGTAGAGGACTCATGCCCTGATGTTATGCATATTTTTTTGTAATTTTTTTCCAAGTAAATAATTAATTATGAATTTTTTATTACAAAATTTTAAAAAATATAAAACTTGTATGTCTGACCACCTTAACTTGGTCAAAAAATCATGAAATTAAATTTTTCTTTTTTTAATCCTATAGTATGTGAAGCATAGAATGTGACGCATGTTTTGGACTCAAAAAATTTGATACCATTTGAAAGCTATAGATATTTTTCAATCAGCCTATCAATCAGGACTTTAGTCATAATTTGAATAGAAAATGAATAATTTAATTACTTATCAAATTCAAAGTAAAGAATAATTTATATTGGTGGAAAGCTGAGAATCTCCTTTGAAAACCATTTTTGTTTCATCAATTTTGGGTAAAAAAGTAGTCGTCAGCAACATACCCATCATATTGCCACTTTTTGGCCCATCATGATCCTGCACATACTCGGATGGCAATGTGCATGTGGATGTAAATGGGTCACTCTCTGAGGAAATAAATTCAGAAAGATCAATCTAGCAGGGTTGTCCTCTAGCACCTACCCTATTCATAATAGCATTAGATTCTCTTTTCTACCTATTCAGGAATCCACAATGTCACCCCTGGAGGATAAAGGGCATCATGCTACCAGATGGGGGGAAATGCTCAATG
This sequence comes from Sequoia sempervirens, assembly GCA_007258455.2. Classification (NCBI taxonomy): domain Eukaryota; kingdom Viridiplantae; phylum Streptophyta; class Pinopsida; order Cupressales; family Cupressaceae; genus Sequoia; species Sequoia sempervirens. Next base: position 587,762,586 of record VDFB02047230.1, on the reverse strand, counting down.
TTCAATTTGTAGACAATACTGCACTCATTCTAGAGCTAGATAAGCATAATATAGATTCCTTAATGATGAAACTAGAAGTATTATGTTAGGCTTCTAGGGAAAAAATTAACAATGCCAAGTCTTTTGTGCTAGGGTGGGATGATAAGCCACCAAATTGGTTCAAAGATCTCTGTTTTCAATGGGGAGGTCCTGACCTCCAGGTGAGATACCTTGGTATCAATTTTTCAATTGACATGAATCTTAAGGAAATGTGAGGTTGGATAAAAAGAAAAATAGATAAGAAATTAGAGAGTTGGAACAAGCAATTCCCTTGCGAGGAGGATACAAGTTTTCCAAAAGATCTTGCCATCCTACAACATATATTTTTCTTTTGTCTAGTTTTTCTGCAACTATTAGGTTAATGAGATCCAAAAAAAAAGATAAGAAGATTCCTCTGGTCTGATGGGAGAGGAGAAAGAAAAAACATGTTGTGAAATGGGACTAGTGCTTCTTAGATAAAATGCAAGGTGGATTAGGCTTGAAATATTTGAGATTGCAAGGTATTGCATTGGAAACAAAATGGATTGTGAAAGCCCTAGATGGAAATGAGTCGTGGAAAGTATTGGTAAGAAATAACATTAGAATGATTGTACCTAAACAAGCAAAAGCATGGAAAATGCTTCCATTGAGTGACATTCTCATGAGTAGATTTTTGATGTCCCTAGCTGGGTCAATGGTTTTTAAGAGCCTTTGGAAGGCTTGGGAGTTAGTCAAACAAAATGCCCATTTTAAATCCAATGGCATAACCCTAAGGAACAATCTAAAATGCTAGTCTTACAGTTCCATTTGGTGGAGTGTTTACCATAAGGGTAATCCCCTTGCTCTGATGCAAGGTTTCTCTACTAAAAAATGGAATAAAAAATGTACCGAATCCTTTGGGGACATTCTGGCTGAAGGAAAAATTAAATGTTGGGTTGGTTTGGCAGCTCAATTTGACCTCCATGCCTTAAATTTTAGAATCTACTCCACACTTGCAAAAGCATGCAAGGATACCAAATTCCCCTTGGATACTAGAAGGGTCCTTGATCTGGCCAATGATATAGCTTGGAAGGATGGGGAACCTATCTCCAAGATCAAACCAAAGACTATCTATAGAGATTTAACCTGTGTAGACACCATTTTTGAGAACCTTAATTGCTATTGGAATTTGGATTTGGATAATAAAGATTGACATAAAATACTAACGGATTTTTGGTGCAGTGGTCTTGAGCCAAAGAAAGCTTGTTTCAAGTGGTTAGTGCTTCTTCAAAGAATTCCTTTTAAATCCAATGGGGATGATGTTGATCTATGCAATATTTGTAAAACTCCAAAATTGGTAAAAACATTATATTTGATTGCATGTATGCTAAAGAAAGTTGGAAATTATTTTGTTGTAATATTGGAATTTGGGATAATAATGAAAAACTTGTTTGGAAAGATGTGATAATGTGTGATAAAAAAAAATGAGCAAAGAGTGCAAATTTTTCTAGGATTTTCTTTCTACAAAGATAATGTGGCACAATTGGAAAGGAATGAATGATGAAAAGTTCAAAGGTACTAGGAGATTCCTTACTGAGTCTTCTAAAAGACTCACCTTTCTTTATGTTGCATTGAAGGTGTTGTTGCATATTGAGATCTCACTGTCCAAATTTGTTAACCTAATCAAAGACGGGTCGGTAAGGGTCAACAAGGCTGAAGTCAAATGTGGACACACCTGCCAACTAGAAGGTGAGGAGCATGAGATATTTCTAGAAAATCTTGGATAGAACCCCTTTAGTATTAAATCATACCAACAATGGAGTCTCTTTCACACCTATCAAAATGTTAGCAAAAGAACACTTTTTCTTTACCTTTTGAGGGATTAAATAAAGTCATTTAGAAACTATATTTTGCAAGATTGTATCCCTCGAGATGATCATTCGAACAAGTAAAGACATAAGTACAATATGACATCCATCACAATATTTATTTATAAACTAAAAATTAGATTTTAATATTTTAGAACCATGTCAATAAGGAAAAAAAATGTTAGCGTGAAAAGAGGTATTATCAAACTAGTTAGCTTTTGGCATATTTAGTAGAGTCCTATTCATAGTACACTTAAGCTAACTTAGAGGTTATTTGGACTTTTCCTCATCTCATGTACACTCACCAAGTGTCTCAACACTTGTCCATAGTGTCCTACACTTGTTTCATACTTGGAGGGGTAGTCAGAGTTTGACTCCTACCTTCTCACCTCTTCTTACTTGCTTTTATAAGAAAAGCTCATTTTTACATTTCAACACATTACATGCGTATGATATTTTCTCATTTTGCATATGTTCATTTATCGATTGATTTGAGTTTACAAGCAGATCTTGGTTTCTCCAACATGGTATCAGAGAAAGCTTGCAAATCTAATCCCTTTCTCTCATGAATTTGTGAGGGTTGTGACATAAAATCTTAAATAGTGCCTCTTGGAGAAAAATGAGCATAATGGTTGCACTAAAAACGGTTGAGAGACAAATTTTCATATAACACTTGTATTTTTAGCGACAAACAAATTTTTGAGGTTTTTGAGGCCCATCCATGGATGCTTATACAAAAATATATACAGATCTGTATGGTCATACAAATGCAATATTATAATATACTAGCAAGATACATTGACCTTCATGCCTCAATTCATATGCATTCATCTCAAAATACATGTTGTATTGGCCTTTGTGCAATGATTCTTTATTACTTTTTATTTTCTTTGTGTAGAAGAAAGGTATAGGCATGGGTAGCATGATGGAATTAGTAGTTAGTTTGCATAGTAACTTGTTGACATCATTGTTTTTGTTAGAAATATTATCATTGATGTCAAAGGAATATGGAAAAAAAAAATAGAATTACTATCATTGATGTCAAAGGAAGACATCCATGATGAAAATTTTGATGATTGAAGACAAGGAATAATAAGAGTTTGATTTAATTTATTTATGGCCAATTTGCATCTAATTATGGTAGCGCTAGATTTAAAAAGAAGAAAATAAAATAGAATATTAATTAAAGCCCGACCAAACCCTTAAGTGTTATCTCCCATAGATGGATGACCTACTTTGAAAGGTGAAATTAAATATTTAAAATAAATTTCATGTCAAATTTTGGCTAACCGTTTTTGGTAAAGTGCATGATTTAGATATAAATACAAGCTATTTTGGAGGTTAGAAAGCAATGTCTTCAATATAAAATAACTCCCTTTAAGACCAAAAATTAGGAGAAGAAAATCATATTTGAGAAGCAAAATTTCTAGGAGATTTATGGCAGAATTTTAAGGAGATTTATAACAGACTTTTGAAGGTGATTTACAATAGAATTGGAGTATACCTAAGAGAATATTTATAGTAGATATAAGAGAAGATTTCTTGTAGACCTTTAAGGTAGATTTATAGCATACATTGTGCCTAATTTGGAGTAAACCTTTATGGGAGATTTATAGCAAGCATTGTGCTTGATTTGGAGCAAACCTTTAAGATAGACATAAATAGCAAACATTGTGCCTGATTTAGAGTAGAAGTTTATGGAAGATTTATAGAATATATCCTAAACATGATTTAAGTAAGATTTATAGTAGACCTTGAAGTTGATTTAAGATAGACTTATAGAAGATCTTTCAAGTAATTTAAGACAAATTTATAGCAAATCTTAAAAGTGATTTTAAGGAAAATTTATAGAAGACTCTTCAAGATGATTTATATCAGATCTTAGGGAATATTTGAGTAGATTTGTTAAATAATTTTTTGAGGAAGACAAAGACTTTTTTGTGATTGAGGTTGGTGCCTCATATTAAAGAGATCAAGAATTTTGTGTCTCTCATTAGAAGAGATTGGTGTCTCTTGCTGGGTTGGTGCTCAGTTGTGGGGGTTGGTGTCTCCAATGGGTTAGTGCCTACAAATATTGTAAGTCAGGATTGGTTTCTCTAGTGGGTTGGTATATACAGATATTATAAGATAATTTTTATATATAAACAATGTTTTATCATGGCTTTTTCCCACAAGGGTTTCCATGTAAATCATGTGTTCTTCTTGTGTACCATAATTTTTAGATCTTGTGTGATTGTTATTGCTATGGTTGTTAAGTTTTGAAAAATTAAAAGATTGTCTTATAATGATTCACCTCCTCTCAGTAAAACTATGTGTTTCATCAGCTACATAGTTAAAACCACATGCCCCCTTTTTGGGTAGTTTTCCATATTTCAAAGGGTTTTTTTTAACTTTACAGGTAGTTTTGGGAAAAAAAAAGTAGTTTTATAATATTCCAACCATGAGGAATATACTAGTGGAATTTTAGAATATTCTATACTAACATCATCTTGACATCAACATGATGTCATCATTTTTCATCCCTAATTTTTTTTATCGTTGGCCTATTTTATTTTTGGCTTAACTTCATGAGCATTGTTCTTGAGCATGTGAATGTATTTTTTGAGTGAATTTTTTTCATTCTACATATTTTTCACCCTCTACCTAGTAGTATGATTTGTTTTATAGTATGATGTATGAATTTTTTTTAAAATTCAAATTCTCAAAAGACACCTTGCACAATTCAAAATTTTGGAACTTCAAAGGGATCGTTTGGGCTCATATGGACTCCTTTTTGGGTCCCATTATTTTTGAATTCGCATGTTTTTTGAGCTCTATGTAGTGGTAATGCTAATTTTTCATGAATATGTTTCACAATTTTAAATTCTGAGTATGTTTCTTTTGAGGTTTTGTACATCAAATCCACTTTGTGGAATCTATAATGCACTAAAATAAAGAGTCATATAATTGTATCATTTTAGAGGGGATCATTCTTTGAATAATGGGGGTTTTCATTTTTTTATCATTTTCTTGAGGTTTCAAAGGAATACTTGATATGTCTTCATTGTCCACCTCATGACATAAACCTGTAAGAACTCAAACTAGAAAATAAGTTTGTAAATGCACTCATAAAAAGTACCACAACAACTGAATGTGTGTTCCTTAGGGAGGGAATTTTGTACTTGCACTGAATTATAAAGTGTAATGGGGGGTTGTGTAGTGCTTTGACTTGTCATCACAACAATGGACCCTCATGAGTATCACTTCATGTGTGTGCCTTGATGAACACTCTTTTTTTAGTTTTTAGTACATCCTTTTGGACTTGATGTTAGGTCTCCATTCCTATGCACACTTTTTCACCCAATTTCAGTTGATCTACATATACCTCTTCCTTGTCAACATTGAGGGTTGAATCATCATAGTGTTATGCTAATTCTTCCTTAGCTTCAATGGAGCAGTGGAGGAACCTTCTACTTTTCAAGGGGTCTCATAGACCTTCTATCTTTATCTCTCCTATGGGGGATTATTTTAGTGGATCACATTTTGTGATCTATTCTAGTACTTATGTAGAGAACTGTGATATGCATTTTAGTAGTGTACTATATTTCACTCATGTATTTGTTGATAGTACGAGCCAAAATCATAGTGCTATTTGCATCTTCAACTTCATAAAGTTTGATTAGCTTTGTGCCATTTGTGTATTCATTATTTAATAGTGATACATATGTTCACTCATGCTTGATGTTTTGTATCTCTTATCTTGATCTATATTTATTGGAGGTTTTTTGAATCTAGCAAACACAAGTTCATCTTCAAAACAATTTATAACTTCAATATGCTTCAAGAGTTCTTCATCATCATGTTCCTATCTTCATGGGACATCTTTTTAGGAGGTCTTATCCTTCTCTTTCTCTCTTTTGGAGAGGAGCTTTGTTCCCATTGAGTTTTCTCCTTTTTCTCCATTTGTGAGAGATCATTATTGTACATGATTACCTTATCATACCATTTTTCTGGACTCATCTTTTCATTTTTTTGCTTACTCCCTAAGTATTGCTTAAGGGGGGTGTTAATGTGAAAAGAGGTATTATCAAACTAGTTAGCCTTTAGCATATTTAGTAGAGTCCTATTCACACTACACTTAAGCTCACTTAGAGGTTATCTAGACTTTTATCTCACCTCATGTAGACTCACCAAGTGTCTCAACACTTGTCCATAGATTCCTACACTTGTTTCATACTTGGAGGGGTAGTCAAAGTTTAAATCCTACATTCTCACCCCTTCTCGGTTTCCTTTATAATAAAGGTTCATTTGTACATTTCAACACATTGCATGCATATGATATTTCCTCATTTTACATATGTTCATTTTTGGATTCATTTGAGTTTGCAAGATGATCTTGACTGCTCCAACATAAAACACAAATATTTCAATTGAATGTTCTAAAAATATAGATGTAAAAATAAATACTTGTTCAACATAAACAAACAAAAATATCCCAATTACCAAACTTCATTACAAACCTCATGATTGAGTGTATTGTAGCAACTTGCTCATGAAGTGATGTGGATGCAACTCAACATCACAACTTTATATTGTTTTGATAATCAACTCTATAGAGTAAACTTGTATAAAAGACTCAATCTCTTGAATTATGAAGGGAATGGTGGGTTTTATAGATTTTTTGAAAGATCATATGGATGGTGGGGATAAGCTCAAATACCAAGAGTTAACAAAACTAATTCTGGATTGAATTGAAGAAATTGGAGGATATGACTTGATTGATTATGGAAAATTATCATTTCAAGCAATACTAGGGGGATATTAATGAATTATTTTAATTCATTATATGGATAATGAGAAGAAAAAGTTATTAAAAGGAGTGAGTTAACGTGTGAGGAGGTAAAGAAAAATTTGATTTATTTATTAAAAATGGATAATTAACTCATTTTAATTAAATATTATTTAATTAATGGAATTTTTTTGGATAATATAATAAGTGATCATTGTGATAAATTATTAATAATGTATATAATTATTTTTAATGAATGATATTTAGAAGAATATTTTTTAGTGTCTAAATTTTGCTCCTCTTTGAGACATTATTTGAAATGACATTATTTAAGAAAAAATAATAAAAGTTTAGGAGAAAAAAATACAAGAGATGAAAATGATGATATTCTCCAATTAGATAGGAGAGGAAATTACAATTTATAAAAGTGGAAAGATTTATTTATATCCCCTTGAGAGGTTATCTATACAAAAACTACCCGAGTGATCTTTCAAAAGAGGAGAGGTGAAGAAAATGTCAAATGGAAGATAAAAATGGTAGAAGAAAACAATGCAAGAAACATGATTATGGATGAAATTATGATGATAATTTATGCTGACTTTCAGTTTATCAAAATTTATTTAATATAGAAATGAATATTATGCACTAGGGTATATAAGACAAAGGTGATGATGTATCCTTGGAGCATGAATTAAATCTCAAGAAAACAATAGGAAAGAGGATTCCCCAACACTCACAATGCATTTGCTGCTATTGGTGGATCTATGATGAGTCAAACAATAGCTATAAGAATTTTTTTACACATCACAAGATACTTGACCTTGGTGGGTCTAGTGAGAGAATAACCATCAAACACGACATAAAGAAATAATAGACCTCACCTAATTGTATACCATTAAAGGAACATTATGATATGAAATGATTTTGGAAATCTTTAGTAGGAATAGTATGGGTAAAAATATAAGTAAAAGAAAAATCAAAAAATAAAAAGATCAATGAAAGAAATAGAAAAGAAACCATCAATTGGTGCAACAATGTTAACTCTTGTCAATGTTTCGAAAAGACTAAGAGATGAATTTTAATCATGTTTGGATTAGGGAAGGATGCATCCCAATTAAGATAAGTGATGGATGAAAGGAAAATTTTAGAATAAAAAATGATGTGACAATTATATGTTATCAAGGTTGACCTATTTATTGGGCTTTTCATGAAAATCATATGTTTCAGGTGTGTTGTTTGAAAGTTTGAAAAAAACTTGTTGATGTTTGATGTTTGTGTTTTTTAATGGATCTATGAGAATTGTATGAAACTTTTTTATTGTGGAAGGTAACCCAATCATTAGGTGAGCCAAAAGACATAAACTAAGATTTATTCCAATGTAGGATGTAGTCTCCAATTCTCAATGCATAAAATGGAACATAATACAATGGATGAAAGAATCAAATAATGGAGGAATGGGATGGGGAATGGATGATGATGTAAATATGGAAATTTTTATTTTATCACACTTGACACCTATGATTAGGTTTTCACCATGGTACTTTTCTAAGGAGCCACTAGAGGTAGCTTTCACCAAAAGATTATTTTTATCTTTACTATTTTGATTTTTTTTTTTTAAACTATACACACACACAAATACACACACACACACACACACACACATATTGGTTGTTAGATGTGACCCATCTTTGCCAAATTTTCATCATGGTGACTATCCCAAGGTGCCATGGAAATGGTTTTCACTAGAAGGATTTTTTTTCTTTATTAATTTCTATTTTGTTTGGATTTTTTTAATTTAGATATTCTTTAGATTAAGCATGGAAGCACATGAGATGCACAATATTGAATTGGTTCATCAATATCTTAATCATTGAGGGTAGCTAGTTGATATACTCCTAAACCATACCTAACAATGATGACATATGAGCCCAAATAATTATGCTCAAATTTCTAACCCATTCAAGCATTAAGGGAATTGAGGCACCATTCATCCAAAATTTCTAACCCATTCAAACATGTTATCAAGATTCTAATGAATATGATATCATTTCTAATGTATGCCCATATAATCATTGAGGGTTATGGTATTCAACTAAAGATGAATAAGGGAACTGAGACACCATTCATCCAAAATTTCTAACCCATTCAAGTATGTTATCTAGATCCTTGCTAATGTGTGCATATATAATGTGTAATAAGTCTCCTATATTATTAAAATCATAACTACGAAAACTATTAAAAATGACAAAAGAAGGCCCACTTAGAAATGCTTGCTATATCATTAGAGTAATGATTATTAAATAAGGTCAACTCCTTTATTCAAGCCGTTTCTTGTGTCATAGTCTTTTTTTAAGGAAAAAAAAACGAATTTAATTTTAGTCAACTGAAGAATGACGTTAATCCCGCCCCACATAACGTTCTCGAAAATTAAAGGTCAAACAACCTTCCTCGCACAACCTTCTTGCAACTTTTCTACTTAACGGCTTATTAGTTTTCAACGAAACCAGATGAAGTAACGGATAGAAGCGACAGCCATGCATAAGCTTGAGAGTTTTTGAATTAAATTGCATGTGTTTTTCATCATCAAAGTTTCAGATCAATATAGGATGATCGATAACATCTATCATACTGAAACTCTCAAAGTTCTGAACTGTAGAAGCATCATATCCCTAGGAAATAATGGATCAGGAGGTGATATGAGCATACTGAAAAATGTAGCCATTGGAAATTCCGTAATCGGTTTTATTGGAAAAATTACGGCGATCAAGAGGAGGAGACAGCATAGTGAGGAAGAAGAAATCAGGAGACCTCAGCTGTCTTTCATTCCCGCGCATCAGGTGAGAGGCTTGTTTTTGTTTGTTAATTTATTTTTTTTTAAATGGATTGGGAACTTTTAAATTTTCTAAGCCTAAACTAGAAGAAATCCGATCTACAGAAAATGCTTGTGATCTAAATAAATTTATTTAGAACTGACTTGAAATAGTACTGTTTTATTTATTTTTAATTATATAGAAATTGGTTGATGTTTGTAATTAAATTTTTATTTAAGAGATTTTCATAGTCTGATAATGTTTGATGACATTTTTGGTTGAAATTGTGAGATAATTTTTTGTATCACAAATAAAATGTGATTCAAAGCTTTGATTTAAAAAATTATTTCAAAATTTCATCCAAAAGCATTATCAAACACAATCTCATTGAAAAGTTTGAAATTCCAATTTTTCCTATTTTCAAAATAACTCTTTTTAGATTTAACATAAAACTCTTTTTCACAAAGCCTACTAAAATCAAAATGCCCTAGCCATTACTTTTTTGTATGCAAGGGGTTTAAACTTAATGACAAAAGTTGTATGCTATGTTAGCATAACAAAAGAGTAATGGTTTTATAAATTTTTTTAATGTAAAATTAATATCTCAACAGTATGTAAATATATATTATTGCAAAGAAAATACACTTTTTTCAATTGAAGTTTATCGTAGAATAATTTAATGATAATATATAAGAGCATATAATTTTCTAAAACTAAATATTAGAAGCACAAATATAATTTGATTTTTCTTTGTGACTAAAGAATGAACGAAGTTAAATATTGACACTAAAATTTTGATGCCTTGAGATCAAAAGGTAGCCATGATAGCTTCTAACTCACTTTGACATCATAAAGTATTGCATGCACTATGAAGGATCAATTTCATAAATTTGAGTTAGATCCACACTTGTGGGAATTTCTTCAACATATGGAAATGATATAATAGTTTGCACAACTCTACATTCTATTTTACATAATCATCCCCCACTTTCTCTATCTTTTCTAATATATGAAGAATAATATTTAAAAATAATTTAAGAGGATTTCCACTATGTTGCAAGGGGCCATGTTCTCCTAGATCAACTCCCAAAAAATATAGTTAAAATATTGAGAATAATATTTTATCTATACATATGGTCCAAGGATGAATGTCCATATCTAGATTCATGTTAGAGCACCAACCAAATTGTTTCCTTGCCTCCATACAAATGATACTTGAAAATTCTTCAATGATCAAACGAATGTAATTCAATGACTTTAAATACAATTACATAGAATAAATCACATAAATATGTGTTTAGTCAACTCTAAGAGGAAAAGAACTGGTATAGTTTGGTCAAAATTAAAATTTGAATTTTAAAATGTCAAAGATCAAATACATAGGTGTAAGGTCAATTCTACAAGTGAAAAATTAATTTTTCAAATTATGAGAGAAACCCAATTTATATCATTGTTATTCTTCCCATGTATACAAAAATATATAACTTAGAGCTTTGTTTCAAAAGATTATCAAAATTAGTGGAAGCATATATTTTGGTCATCAAGAGAAAAATATTGTAGAATCAAGAGAGGAATGGAATGCTTCAAGATAAATGCATGGATAGGAATAACAAATGATGAATACATGGAAATGTAGGGAAACATGAATAAGGTGTGATTATGTAAATGTAAGAGTAACAACATGGAGGAAAGAATTCAAATTTGCGCAAGATTATACCATTTATCAATAGTAAATGTATCAAGACATTCTCTCAAAATGGGCACAAAACAAAAAGGTAAAATATCATGGGTATGAATTTTTCACATTATATTTTTCCTAGGTACTTTAAGGTGCATGTCAATCATAAAGTTATATGCATCTCAAATTGCATAACACTCAAATAGATGCATGTAAAGTGGATATTTAAAATAGAAGGATACAAAAGGGGTCCATATTTAAAGTAATGGATCCTACAAGATTTAATTATATAGGTTTGTTCTTTATCATCTCTTTTCAATGGGAAGTCAGTAAATTAAGGAAAATATACCATGAGTATCTTTTGTAATAAAATTAGGAACAAATACAATCTTGATATCACTATGAATGATCTAGTAAGAGAGAGGGAGAGAGAGGTAGAAATAGGGTTACAAAGATATTATTTTATGGAAAGTGGTAATGATATGATTAGCTTAACAACCAATTGGTAACAAGGTGCATGGTGCACATGGCATGTCACATATTTTAGATGAATCTCTACAAGGACAGATAATTATTAGAAAAGATCAACATGTGAGTATTAAAGATAGGATATGCCCCTACAATTGCTTGCATCCATATGACACAAAAAAAAATTGGGAGGGGGAAATGACACATAAAAATTAAATATAAAATAATGATGTGAGCATGTAAGTATACAATGTAATAATTTAAAATGATTATGTCATGTAATAAGCATGTAACTTTATAGAATAATAAGTATCATAATCACACGAGCTAGAGTTGATATCAAGAAAGGATACTGTCCCCAACATGGAAAAATAATGAATGGTGATGTGGACCTTAATGGGAAAAAATCCATATAAGAATATAATACTCTATGAAATGTATATTCTCCTAAGGAAGAAACATAAGAACACAATGGGTGAGAGAAGTTAATTGGCTCCTAGTGGTAATGTAGGAGTGTGGAAGTACTAGTAAATAGAGATGGAATGATTCACCCAATATAAAAATATGTTAATGGAACCTAAAATTCCATGGAGAAGTAACACATGTCCTATATGCAATAGGTGTGGAAATGAAAGAAAATGTGGAGGGAAGGAATGATTCCCCCTAATGTAAATATATGTCAATCACAGAATAATATATGAGGAAATTAATGATTCCCCCAATGGTCGTGATAAATTTCATTGTGATATGATAATGTAGGCTCAATACATGTAAGCTCAAACATAATTGTGTAGCAATATAGGATCATGAAAGTAATCATGGTAAAATATGTGAATAATAAGCATCATAATATGGTAAATGTCATAAGTATTAGCATGATCATAAATATGGGAAAAATAATTAAGAAAAATAAAATTATCATATTAGGTATAGATATGTATAAAAAGGAATAAAATAAGGATGGATAAAACAAAAAGATAAATCAAATTGGTGAGGAAAGGACCAAAGCATTATAACTGGATGAAAAAGGAAAACAAGCTGCAAGTAGGTACAAGTTGAAGTAGGAAACCAATAGATAAATATAGAATCAAATACCTCCCAAGTGAGGAAAGGAGATCATGTAAGAAAATATAGAAGGTAAAATGATCAAATAAAGCATAAAAAATTAAACTTAAGAAAGAAACCCAAGTGAAAAAATAAATGGAAGTGTAGATATAGATTCTACAAGGGAGCTCATGAATCAATAAATAAACTTGGGAGATTCCATCTTTTTCTCCAAATGATTGTGATTAAATATTTATCTAACACATTGTTTCCATCCCAATAGAAATCATCAATTTCTCATCATGGATCCATGCTTCTTCTTCTTCCTTCTTTGCCTTTCCAATTTGACACATCTCTTATTGATAAACTTAATTAGTTGTACATTAGGTTGTTTCTCTTTTATTTCATACATGCAACCTCAACATGGGATGTGTTATGAAAAAAATTATCTAATCTCTTGAGACACATTATTTTCTTTCATATGAGTATGAACATGCTTAGTGTTTATATTTCTTGTATCTATGAGATGTTCAACTCTATGTTTGAATGCAATGCTTATATCTATAGAATGCCTATATATGTGATGATGGCAACAAAAATATTAATCCATATATGTGATGTAAGATTAGACATTTCCATTATCTTAATGGCGAGTAATGAATTAAGATTATGTTGTAAGATTTTTCTAATATGATGTCTAGAGGCTTTTGTAATGTAGTATTTTTTCTAATTTATTTTGGTTAGAAATATGTGTGATTATCACCATTAAGTACATCTTAATTATCCCCATTTTGTAAATGTGATAATGATTTTGACTCTTTAAAAAGGGGGGAAATACTAGAAAGTGTTATAAAAATGAAAAGATAAAAGAGGATCTTCTAATAAGGCATACTTATATTTATATAAAGTAGCACATATATTTGTAAATGAATAGTAAGCATCGAAAACTTGTCTTTCAAAAAAATAGAAGTAAACCATCCATAAATATAAATTGAATCTTCTCATCTTGTAAAGGAGACAATATATTATATGCCAAAGCTTAAAATATTAAAATATAAGATCCTTAATTGCTTATTATTCATTTTTTTTAGGTTGCATGATTTGAGTGATGAGTGTCTTGTGCTCAATATTGTACTGAATTTTTTTCCTAAAAGAACTAATCAAATCACTAAAGGAAGTGATAGAAGAATGATGCAATGACTAAAACCATGTAATTACATGATTACTCAAGCTTAATGTGAGCACATTGAAATCAATTGTTCCTCATTAAAATAATGAACATAAGTTGTAATTATTGTACATCTTAATGAATTACCTCTACCCTCATTCTATTCAAAAGAAGGTACCATAAGTCCATTTGGAGAAGAAGAAGTTAAAATATCATTTCAAATTATTTTGGAATAATTTGGTATTGTTAGATCTTATAATCAAACTCTTTATGCATAAAAGTGAAATATCATGCTCAACATATCTCATAGTTACATGTGTATGCCTCATGTCATATTCAACAATTATAGAGGGTGTGAAATATATATTAGATGAACTAATGGAACTTTATCATCAAATATACCATGTGAAAAGTAAAAAATATCCTAATGTTGTTCTTTATTATTAGGTATGCCTAATTTATGTGTAAGATAGGATGTAGAAGGGGGTATTTGAAAGTATTCAAATATATGCTATGTGAAAGCATAACTAGGTGCAAATGAGGCTCTTTATTAACAAGTAGTATGTCATTTAATGATGTGTATAAAAGTCAATGAGGTCCACTATATATGGGCGACTAGAAGGAGAAAACTAAAAATTATGAGTATAATATGGTCTAGGGCCAATATTAAAGGGTAAAAGAACAATAGTGTATCCTAATTTTTGGAATTATTGGGCCACTAAAATCAAACAAAACATTTATTCAATTATACCAAACAAGTTGTCAAGAATTTAAGGATGATGTAAATTAATGATTTATGATTTTTTCTATGTAATTTCAATACATAATTTTTTAATTTTGTAAATTTATCTCTATTATTTTTATTAGTTTTCAATCCTTTTCTATTATGCTTCTATTACTTAGTAGTGAGTTAAATTTTACCATAAAATAAATTATACTAAAAGTAAAATCTTATGACGATTTCTTAGAAATGGATCTTCAACTCCATATCCAGTGCATGGATATTTTATGGTAATTTTTTTTTTAATGTTTATTAGCTTTTAAATTTTTAATTGGTAATAACAAAAAATTAAACCTAGTTTTTACCACAACACATTTCTCTTTACCTTTTTATTGAAATTAAATTTTTCATCAAAACAAAGACATTGATACATAGTGAAGTACATTTTTTACAAATCTACATATTTTTTTATTTTTTCTAATGTCATAAATAGATGTCATTTTTTTTTGTAATGGACCTATGTTGGTTATAAAATATATATATATATATATATAATTAAAATATATATTACATATTATAAATTTTGACAAGATATCTCAAGGGGCTATGTGTCTATGAGATATTTTCTTTAGGTGATGCTATTAGACCCTCACATGCAGTGTGCGAAGTGGTCTATTTTATCCTCTAGAATTATATCATGTGGATATGATGTCTTTAATGTACTGTGAGAGTGCCACCTAAGTAAAAGCATAATCTAAGAGGGTTAGATCAAACTGCCTTAGAAACAATCAAATGCTACCTGTTAACCTTCTATATAGTTATTTATTGGGGGTTTTATTGAATTCCCTTAGATTGAAGCCCCCTCTCCATGATGAGGTGTCATGAAATATCACATAAATGTTGATGAAATTTTACCAAATCCCCCATAGATTGAACCTAGAAATGATTTTAGTGGTCTAATTTCATATATATTAATCCTTGTTGGTCCACTAATGGGGCACACTATTTTTATTTCACTCTAAAATGATCTATGAAAGAATGAGTTGGATTAAACCATTGTTTATCTCTTTCAATCAAATTATCACAAAATACATGTATCAAAGTACTTCCATCATGTATATAATCATAATGTGAAGAAATGAATGGTATTACATGTAACTTTACATCTTTACTACCACTAAAATATTTTAACGTAAGTGTATTGAAAGATTATGTATCATAAGTAAAATCATCATGAAGAAAGGATTCATTAACCTCATCATAATAAGATAAAGAGGTGTCACTATGTTCATCATTAAGCATATAAACAATAAACCACAATCCACAAGATAAATAAAAAGAGTTATCATGAACTATATTAGAGGTAATGAAATCATGTGGAGGGAAACACGTCATTTAACTAGTGATAGAAGAAGTGCAATCCTCAATATATATAGGTGAAGATAATATGTGTATCATAAGTGTCCATAATTAAAACATGAGATGTAGAAAAATAACCATCAGTATACCCATGATCATGTATATAAGAAGGTAAGGAATTCCAAGCACATGAATATATGGACACAAGGAAAATATGACTTTGAAGAAATATACCATTAATAGTTGTAATGTAACCTCATGCATATGTGAGGTGTGACAATATCATCAATAGACATCATAGTACAGACATCACTAACACATGATAAATCCTTTCTAGGCACATGGTCACACTAACAATCCATATGATCGACATGAAACTAACCTAAAATTCTTTGAGATGTTTGAATAAAAAAAGGTCCTATATATAGACACATATTACAAGTGCACTTGCAACAAAGAGAAGATCATTTATACAAATATTTAAAAGTATTTTATTTTGCTAAAGATTCATTTGTAATAAGAGAAATTCTCTTTGATAGAATTAGGGGAAGGGAACAATTGAGTTTTCCTTATGGTAAGATTATTATTGAGAGTGATTCTTATCACCTTTTATAATGTTACAATCATCAAAAAGGATAAATAATGGGTTTTTATTTTGGATATTAAGTCTATGTAAATTGGTTGATATCTTTGACATCTACATGATGGGTGTAGAATAAATAATTCATCTATTTTCTTTTTGGAGGTCAAATTAGAAGTGTGGAATTCATTTCAAAGGAAAGTGGGTAGAGGAATATAAAATAGGATACACTTGTCCAATTTGGTATCAACCGTGTAGTACCCCTCTGCATTTGGTCCTTCATCATATTTGAGTAAGTGTGATTGGTTGATTTGAGGTGTCTTGTCCGTTTCGTGGCTTTATTGCTTTCAGAATTATGTGATTTAGTTAATATTGTCTAGCTTTGATTAATTTAATTAATTAAATTAAGAAGGATTAAAAAGACACTTAAATTAATTGGGAAGTGAAATAATAATTAAATGAACTATGTTTATGAAATGATATTATAGATATTTTGGATTATTAAGTTAAAATAATAACTAAAAGAACTATGTTTATAAAAGTGTTAGTAATTATTTAAATTAAATAATGTGATTTAAAATTAAATAAATTTTAATAGAATGTTATAAATAATAAATAAATGAAGATAAACATCATTATTAAAGTACAAATTAAAAGTGGAAAGTAATTTGATTTTTGAATTAAATAAAAAGAGGATATTAAATTGAGTGATTTGACGATGAGTTAAAGTAATTAAGAAGGCAGAAAGATTTGGCATGCAGAGCATGCATAGTTTTGAACTGAATGCCTAAAGGAAACTTGCTATGCTTTTGAGATTTATTTGATTTTTGTTTTGGAGATAAGATAATTATTTCAATAAAGCAATTTAAAAAAATAAAAATGTTTATTAATAACAAAAAAAATTGTGTTGTAAAAGGGGGATTATTATTATCATTGGTTTTGCTGGTTTTCCAACAGAAAATTGACTGTAAGATTATTTTGTGAAATGAGTATTTTTTCATTGATCGTTTTTTTTTTAAGACAGAGGAAGCTGTCACAGAAGCTTGAACTCGGCATCAACTTCGTTTCAACGTTCATTGGACTTTCGAGTGGCGACTTTGTTCCTTCAACCTCCGATGTTATTCTAAGTTCCATCTTTGCGTGTGTCATTCGATAGCTTTTCTTTAAGCCTTTTTATATTGAATATTTTCAATTTAATTCTTCTTATGCACCGTATCTTGATGGTCTGCCTTTTGAATCACTTTTTGTGTGTGATGGAATTATTCACTTGAGTTCTATATTTTCCTTTGAAGATTTGATGTTATCTAAGTTGATCTCATTCGATGCTATTTACGTCGGCATTCGATGCTATATGTTGTATGAAATTCAATGATTATCCCTGAAGGCTGCGATTTCAGGTTTTTGCTTTATGCTTTATAACAAATGAATGAAATTTGTGTTGGGTATTAAGAATCCTTACCATTTGTATACTGTCTGTAGCGATCCCATATTCTGCATTGTGCATATTCGAAACTTTGTTAATGCGAATTTCATTTCCTGTTTTATACTTGGATAATGAAACCTTCAATTTATTTTAAAGGCTTTTGTTGATGAGCGTCCAATGTGTGATTTCAGACCTGTTTATGGTTGTGTGTCGCCTTTTGTTCCCAGCACGGTATATATTCCCTTGAGAAGGCATCGATTGTTCTTTGAGCTGATCATGAGGGGTTAAGGCTGGCAATCGTTGTTGCATTATCCTTCATAAGCTTGTGCTATGCGTTGTGCTCTAGATTGATCTCCTCCTAGTTGATTTAACATCTTTGCGTTTTATTATTGTCCTTATCAGCAAACAAAAGACTAAAAAGATAATTAGAATCCAAAGCTTGCAGGTTAGAACGTGATTCAGAGGGCTTCTTTAATTCAACGATTTTGAGAGCCTTCTTGCAAAAGCCACTTCCTCTCATTATGCAATTATTGCTTTCCTTGAGATAACGTTCTTTATCTGCCGTCTCCTGTTACTTGAAAGTCGCTTAAGCCTTCACTGAACCTTGCCTCATGTTGTGTACAACGAAATTCCCTTGTTAAACTGTGCCCTCTTTCTTTTCCCCTGTCTATGATTCGTTCTTGTGGGCATTCAATTTGGTTATATTGAGCTCTCCTGTCTAATCGGCGTTTATCTCCTCATCCTCATTCTTATACTCTCTTAGGAATTATGTAAGAAAATTGGCATACCAGCACAGACTAGGGTAGGTGGGCATTTCTTATAAACTACAAAATAACGCCCTTACTTGGCATATAGAAGTATTCGCCATGTCAATGATAATTGATGATCAGCGTGGCATACTCCCCTGCATTTGGCATTCAAATATTTTGTATAAACATTCAATTTGATGAATCCTTGCCTTGTCCCGTTGCATTTTTCTTAAGCTCGCTGCCTTCTCCCGTGAATTCACCATTAGGGACATGTATTTATTTGGGAAAATTATGAATCATTGTCTTAAAATATCGTAGGTGTATTACAGTGTTTCTTCTTATATTTACTTTTTCAGAATGATTGATTATATATATATATATGTGTTTACATGTATTTATTATATTTTGTCTTGAATTATGTCTGTAACAACCATATAGGATACCGTTGATAAAGATTGCAAACTGGTTCAACTTCATTATTGAAAGGATGAAAGACAAGGTTAAGAAGATAGGTTTGTTTATATATGTCATATTAATATACATAAATATTTAAACTATACTTTGGGGCAAGGGTAAAATATTACAAGTAATAAGTGATCGAAATTTGTTGACTATGTAGGTATTGTTAATAGGATAATCAGAGGCGTTTAGTTAAATGGTTGTATTTGATATCATTTAAAGATGATTTGATTGTATTCTTAAATAAGGAAATTTATACCTTAATCTAATCAGTATCATAACCAAAGATTAAGCATTGTGAGATATGGTAAGTTCTACTAGTTTTGTGTGATAGTTTTTGATAACTTAAATGGTAGTAAGGGTATGGCATTTAAAGAAATAATTGAGTGCTTGAAATATGTAGAATTATTTAGAATAACCCTATTTACTAAATGATTGTCGTTTCCTTTTGAGTTATTAAATGGTTGCTTTTATAGGAAGTTTTGTAAATAATTGTCTACTATCCTTTACGATTGATACATGGATTGAATTTGTGCATTAAGGGTTGGTCTTGATGGCTTCGTTATTTGAATACGTCTTCCTTTTGGGTTGTTTTGATTTATGGAAATATTATTCATTGAATTTGTGGTGGAGTATGTTGGATTCGAATGCGATTACTTAGCATCCTTAGTTATTTAAAATTTCTCTTTAGTGAAAGAATGGATAGAATGTGTTTGATTGTTTATTGTTTATTCATTAAGTGTATTCACATGTTTAAAGGTTGTTATGATGAATTCATTTCGATGTGTCTACCTATCTTTTGGGTTGCTTGATTTTGGAGGTGATTTTATTCTTTGGGTTCGTTTTGGATTAGCGGGTGATTTTTTTATTGTTCCTTATCATTTTATTTCCGTTTGAGTTAATTGTTTGAGGAGATTTTCAAATGTTAAGTTTTCATGTTGGAACTATATTGCTTCTTTACTCTCGTTTATGGAGAGTCGATCTTTTTGGACTTCCAGAGGCATTGAGAAAAGTTGAGTTGTGAGAATTTCATTGATTTGAACTTGGCCAAAATTTTGATAGTAATTGTGATTTTGAGTTCAAGCTTGGGTTGTACTGTTTTTATGGGTGATGTTTCATATGATTTTGGCAAGATGGTTTTGCCTCGCAAATTTTCCAGTTGTCATTCAATGTTCTTGTTGATACAACCCCTTGGTATTGGATTTTATGTTTTGGGTTTCTAGGGAGAGTGGCTCTACATAGGCGCCAATGCACAAAGGGCCTGTCAGGATAACCCACGTTAGAGTTAGAGTAATAAGTGATAACCTAATTTATTAATTAGGGGCTAGGTATTTAAACATTAATAAGATAATTATGGATGCCTCGTTCACCTGTTAGGGCTATCATAGACTAAAGGTGGGCCGAGAAGGCCGTGGTTGGCAAGATCGTTTCCTCATCTTCACAAGAGGTTAATAGTTTCGCATGAGTCACCCTATGGAGTGGTGCCTTGAGATAGGTAGTCAGGATAGCCATAGATGGAGGCGGCACCTTGTGATAGGTTGTCTCGATAATCCATGTAAGGCCATACGATGACACTCTCCTCTAGCGCTCCCTTGGAGTTGTTTATTGAAATCCTCTGGAAGTGGTCTATTGATATGTTTTGGCGATTTATTGTTGTTATGTTCGAAAGTGATTTAGTGTGGTATCCTTTGGAAGTTGATTTATTGTTGCTATCTTGGAAGTGATTTATTGATGATACATTATATGATTTATGATTTATTGTTGCTGTGTTTTGCGAATTGGTTTATTGCTGTTATGTTGGAAATGATTTATAGATGTTGCCTTTTATGATCTTTTGATGTTATGGTGTGAGTGGATTATTGATATTGTAATTATCTTTGCATTTTTCATCATCCATGTATGGCGTTGAGTCTTTTTGTTCACTGTTGGGATGTTCTTAGTCGAAGATTCTTTCTTGTCGGCTCCTTCGCATGGGGGTGGGTCTTCAGACCCACATGGTCGGGTGGAACGTGCTAAGCACCCCATTGGGTCCCTAGTCGAGGATTGAGAGGTGCAGATTGATGTCAATTGCGGTGAATCTAGAATTGTATCCATCTCGGAGCCAGTTGTGATACTTTATACTTATCTCTTTAGTTGTATCATGCTATCTTGTCATATGGTTTCCACTCATGTGGGGGAAACGCTTTGTATCATGATAATGAAATGTAATGGATGTATTGTATTATTTTATCCTTGATGAACCTTATGCGGCTTTTGATCCATGGAAATTGTTATTCGATGTGTTGTATCTGTGGAAATATGTCCCTTGATTTTATATGATGATTAAGAGTTTATCATTATGAGTTTTGAGTTAATCATGTATATGTTGTATATATGTACATGGGTGGTTTTTTATTAATGATTTTTCATGTATGTGTTACATTTGTAAATGTTTATTTTGTTATGGATTATATCTTTGGCTTTCATTCTTTATCGTCGTTGTATGGATTTAAGTTTTGTAATGACTCCTCGTGTACCCCAAGGGATGTAAGTGTTAGTGAATTTGTTTAAATGAATTTCATGTCATAACTTAATGTGCATTTCATGTATGTTATGTTCACTTTAAAAAAAAAATTATTGCGTGGTAATTGATGCTTTAGTTGTCCTTTGGGGTTCGCACGGTGGGGCATTACAAACTGATAGTCTTAATTGGTGGGATACATATTCTACTTTGAGATATAGTAGTTACACTTCCCTAGTAAATAATATTCTATTTAATATGTATATAGGTGGATGAATTTTCTGTTTGTAAGAGAAATTATTCTAGGTAATTTTTGGGTGGTTACCATGGCTATTCATTTCCAACAAATGCAACCATCTACCTTCCAAAGCTAAGGGATGAAAGTAAGAATATTGGGTAGAAAGGAGGATAGTAAAAGGGCTAGTTGAATTGATGACATTCTACAACTAATTAAGAGAGGGTAAGAAGTGGGTAGGATTCTTGTGAATCACAAGAGTAGAGTGTATGTACAAAAAATTATTTGAGTTGTAATATAGCCCCATTACAAAATTAGTTATAAATCTCCATATATTGGCACTAAATTAGTGAGTGATGTTTGTAGCATATCATTCATGAAGTTATTAAACCATTTGGGTTCGCTCTTGCTAAATATCTAAGTGATAAATGTTAATTTAATTCTATGTTCCTTATTTTACTACTTAATTTATTTCTATTAAATCATTCTTAATACTATTACAAGAAAATAAAATAATATGACAATATTATTGAGAGTGATGTTTGAAGAGATAGCTTAAGAATATATTTTTAAACTAACTCTAGGGTTATCAAATCAAGGGTTTATGAATCAAAATATCATTGATATATGGAATGTGTATCTAATAGGCATGGATGAGAACTAATCAAATATATGGGGGAAGGAAAAGATGAGACATGATACAATACAAAATAGTTAGGAAATACACCCAAAAATGTGTCACAAGAATATTAAGGATAGAGGGATGGTGTATAATAAAGTAAAAGAAGTAAAAAAGAAAAAATATGTATAAATATTAACAAAGAAGGAATACCTAAGAGAATCCATAAAGTTGGTTATTTTATGGTGGGATGATGGATTAAATTATGTATATCACTACATGTGATTAGGTATAATAAATATGAATGAATCTAAATACCAAGAAATTTTAAAATGAATGATAAAATAATAATATAATAGTTAGAATCCCTAAAATTAGTGAATGTAGAGCCTTAAGGTCAAACTCCAAGGGGTGTAAAAGCATATGGATTCACTAGAAATGTGAAGGAAAAACTATTTTTCCTAAGTGTAATCTATGCTAGCCAAATAACGTACATATACATAAGTACAAGTATCCTATACCAATTTAATGACAGCATTTGATGCATATATTTTTTGAAATTGAATGCTACAAGTATTGAAATAAATGTAATAAATAAAGTTACTTAGCTTTGTGGCTGAGGAATGAACAACCTTATGTTGGCACTAAAATCTAGATGCCTTGGGATCTAAATGGAACCACATGATAGTCTATTACTTATCTTATAATTAGAAAATATTGTTTAAAATGTGGAGGGTAAGTTAATTGGTCTAGGTACAATTTACCTTTGTGGATATTTCTTGCATCTACAAAAATGATCTTATAATTTACAAAACTCTACTTTCTATTTTCTTCATTCATCTTTTTTCATCTACATTTAATGATAATGAGAGATTAGTGATATTTAAAATTACCTTTAAATGATTACAATTGTGTCCCAATGAGACATGTTGTCCCAGGTCAACCCAAGAAAACTTAGGTAATATATTGAGAAAAATAATCTCCAACCTGCACATGCTTTTAAGATATGCGTTTATATCTAAATTGATTTTAGAGAAAAATTTGAAATTTTTTATTCCCTAAATACAAATAATATTTAAATAGACATTTCCTTCCCTAAATGTTTCATAATGTTATACTATATAAATTTATGGTTACAAATCATAGTATATAAATTAAAAATTAGCCTTACCTATAATAACACTTATTATTAGTTCAAGTTATTCTCCAACATAAATATCATTATTTAAAAGGAAAATAGAACTTAACTAATTATAACAAAAAAATCTAAAATAATAATTCAACTATAACCATTCTTATAATTAAAAATGAAAATCCATACCAAACACATACACCATGAAAAACATAAAAAAGAAAAACAAAATTATCCTTTTTCACCCACCTCAATCAAGAGACCTTTCAACATAAAAACTATTCATTAATAAACTATTTTAACAAAATTATCCTTTTTCACCCACCTCAACCAAGAGATATATGAGCATAACAACTATTCATAATTTTTTATTTACTAATATTTGTATACACTATACATATTAAGGTATACTTATATATTTAAACCCTTTGACCTAGACCAACTTTAACCCATGACAATACTATTTTTTTTAAAACCTAAATGATACCATATCTATCGTTTATCTTAAAAACTATGCTACCCTTGAGCTTATACAATTCATTAATTATTTGATCATCTTACCAATCATTTACCTTAAACCCTAAACTTGTGCTATCCCTAGAACTTATACAATTTATTATTTGATCTCCTCTTCACTAGGGTTATAGTCCTTACAAATCATTTACCTTAAACACTAAACTTGTGCTATTCCTGTTGGAATATGTAATTTCTCCCACTACCAATCGTTAAATTAGAAAGACAAAATTAAATGGAGTGTTCTACAAAGAAAAAAGATAGGTATACAAACAGAAAAAAATCTAGAATTATTTTTGTAATCTCAAAAACCTCTATATAATGAAGCATCATGTAATGGTTTTAGCATTAAGATGTTGAGATATCAAATATTTAGTAATCATGAGATAGAGGGAGAGATCATGAGATAGAGGGAGAGAGTTGAATGCTGTAGCATTCCAAGCATTTGTAATGTTTGTATCAAGAGAATGATTCATTGAAATGAGCAGTGTTGTAGCACTTTGGATAGCTTAGTGGAATTCTATGTTTATAGAAATGTGTTATCTCCATCAGCCACCAACAAGTAGTATTTAGAGCTAGTTCAAGATGATTATGAAGAGAGGTTGACAGTGAAGCTGCATTTCTATAAGGTAAAGCGAGGGTTTAAAAGGACTGTAGCTTAGAGCACCAATTAAAGGAATTCACAGATTTTGAATGGATCATTATATCCGCTGCCGTCTGGGAGTCAGAAAGAGCATAGTCGTAGCTCTGAAGAGATCCATTTGGAGAATGATGCCAGACGTTGAAAGCAAAAGAGGATGCTGATTTGGTGAAACGAAACTTTCAAAGACAGACCGATACTAATGGTATCGAAGGAGTTATAGAAAGCTAGTAGAAGCAGATCGTATAAAGATCGGAGGAATCGTGAGACCTAAGCCGTCATAGAAACTGAATTGTAATCGCAACCGCCACCAAGTGGGAATAAGCTGAGATTACAGAAAGGATCACAGTCATTTTTTTTAAAAAAACATCGAAGTTGCCATTAAAGTCGCCAAGGAATCATAGGAGAAATCGAAGGTTCTAAAAAGATCGCTGTCTTAACAGCTACACAGTCGAAGGGAGGCTATCTTTAGATAGATTGAAGTTGGCATTGTCAAAGCCAGATCGTAGCAAAGGGATCCATAGCCAGCAAACAGGAAAAATCGGTGAAGTTTTGAGGCCGCAGCAGCCAAGTGCAGAAGAAAAGAAAGGAGGCCGCTGAAGTAAAAAATTAAACCTCCAGCCACTAAGGAAATCACAAAAGATCCAGCCGATGCGTGAAGGAATGTGATCGGCTCGGAAATAGAGATTACTAAGACAGAAAAAAAGAGATCGAGGGACTGTGAAGCCGCCATTATCTCATCGCTCATAAAAGAGGTCGTTGCCAAAGGAATCATTGAGGCTCACAGCCAGGCCGCTATAGTCTAGCTAGCAGCCATCGTCCCAGTTGAAAGGTCATTGCAGAATAGGAAGTAAACGGTAGATAGCAGGATAGGGAAGAGAGGTGCAAAATCTGTCAGCCAAATCCTTCAAAGAGGAAGTTGATGCATACAGTCTACAGCTCTCAAGATAAGCAAGCCGAATAATAAGTAGTTTAAAGAGGTCGCAGAATTGAGCATCACTACCACCACAGTCCAAATAGCCATCAGTCTGAGTCGTCGCCCAAGTTACAAGAAAGGTCGTGGAAAGGAGGCCATTAAAAGAGAAGTGGTCACCATCATTTGATAAAAGGCAAATCGAGGAAGCCGCTGCTAAGAAGAGGTCGCAAATTCTTAAAAGGAAGTAGGACGAAGCCATGCCAAGAAGATTTTTTAAGGAAAAAGAACAACTGCAAGCAATTATACAGAAATTCAGCCAACCAAGGTGACAAGATCGCCAAAGAGGGAGCCGCAACATTTGGAGATTGATTTAATCTGAAGCTGCCAAACACAGTCGTAGATGTTCAACAGTCAAGGAGATCGTTTTAAGAGATGAACCATGCAGAAGGTAATCGTACTTGAATTATTCCAGAGGGAGCGCTGTTCAAAACATAAGGCTGCTAGAAGTAATACGAAATGCAGATCGCAGCTGTCTTGAGCTGCCCAAGGTTGTTGTAAAGGCAAAGTTTTTATGAAAAGAGATCATCATAGAAGAAAACACAGTCAAAAGGAATTAAAGCCCTTAGTAGGAGGAAAGAGATCTGTGAAGGAGCTGATTGGTAGAAATCGCAAAAGTAAAGGAGGTCACAGGATTAAAAGCCAGGAAGAAGAGGTCGCAGTTGAAGGCATGCGAAGCTGCCAAACAAAGGTAAATCGTGTAGTGGAATCAAGAAATTAAGGTGAGTTTAAATCATTTGCTTCAATGGAAAAGATAAGGAAAAGGATAAAAATATATATATATATTCCGGTGAAAAAATTAATGGAAATCAAAGAAATTTAATTCAAAATTGGTAGCAAATTTAAAGAAGGTTGCCCAAAAAAATTAAATATTTGTGAAAAATTGATTATCTTGAAAAAAAAAATTGGAAAATGTAAAAAAAATTAAAAAATGAGTATCTGAAATCATTTTGTGATATGTTTTATGTAGTACAAAAGATTTGTATTGTTTCTTTGATCAATTAGTTGGTTTGTGTGATATAACTGAAGTTGTTTTTTTATGAAGAGTATAAAAATGAAGATGTTAATGTGTTTGAATTGTAAATCTTGTTAGTTGTAATGAAAAGAATATTGGTTTCAAAATTATAAAAAGAATGGGATATAAAGATTAAAGATTAGGAAAGTATGGGCAAAGAATCAAAGAGCCCATTGAGCCCCAGTTATGAGGCCAAAGTATGAAGGTCCTAGATATATCAAAAATAAATGAAATGATGTTACAAGTTCAAGCAAATTTGTTCAAGGAATGCAATGTGTGTAGTGTTCTTATTGTAACAAGACAAGACATACAAAAAATATGTGTTGGAATATTCATCTTTGTATCATATGTAGTTTGAGAAATCATTAAGAAAAGTTGTGTTGGCAAAGAGAGTTGAAAAACATTTTTTTTTATAGAATGCATATTAAATGAATTGTGGATGGAGTTATTGATCAAATTGGAAAAAAAATACATATATGTTCAAAAGGTTGTTCAAGTATAAATGTTCATATGTGAAAAATGATATTAGCAATCAAGAAAAGATTGAAAAATCATTATCTTGTAAAATATCATGAAAAATGAAAAACTACAAATAGTGAGTTTCCAAGAAAGAGTACCTCTAGATTGAAGTTTTGAAAATCAACGGATTATCATAATAGTTGGAGAGAGTTGAAAGGAATAAGAAGATAATTGTTGAAAAAACAAAGGTATATAGATTGTGGTTCCTTGAAAGGTTCAACGCCATTAAAGAATATCACCAAAAGAAAAGCATCATTGTTGAGAACAGATCCAAAAATTTTAGAGATTGTTTGAAGCTATCATGCAAAAAAAAAATTGAGTTTGAGGACTTGGTTGTAACCATTAGAGAGAAAACGGAAATTTGTGGTAGAAATTAAAGGGTAGCGTTGGATACCAATCATTAAATGAGAAAAACAAAATTAAATAGAGTGTTTTAGAAGGAAACAAGATAAAGATAAAAGAAAAAAATATAAAATATTTGGGCTAGGATTTAGAATTGTCTTTGTAATTTCAAGGACCTCTATATAATGAGAAATCATGTAGTATTTTTAGCATCATGTTGTTGAGATGTAGCATAAGATGTTTAGTTGATCAAGATATTTGTACATGATCATGAGATGGAGAGAGAGTTGAATGTTGTAGCATTCCAAATATTTGTAATGTTTATATCAAGAGAGTGACTAATTGAAATGGTCATTGCTGTAGCACTTTGGAGAGTTTATTGAATTTTGTATTTAGAATTCCTTTATATTTTGTTGTGTTATCTCCATGCATCACCAACTACTCCCGCAACTCATAAACTTTTCTACTTAATCACCTCTTCACCTGGATCATAGTCCTTACCATGCAAAAGCTTATCAAGATCATTTAATGTTTCGAATTATCTTTCTTGGCTGCCAGGTAAACATGGATGTGGAGGAGTTTTATGTCTACCTGAATTTTATTCATTCCATTTTTTTGTGTGTTTTAACCCAGGCACAGCGAAGCCATGGAAGGTCTTTGCCCCAAGTCGTTTCCTGCATCTTGGGTATCTACTCCCTCTACAAGTTGAACGTGAGATTCATGTAAATCTGGTATTTCTATTTAAATATTCGTTTGATAACTGAAACTTATCGGTTAGTTATGTTGAAGCCCTTATTCATTGTTCATACATAATATTCTACAGATTCATGGTGTTTACAATATATTTTCAGCAGGAAATAGATCAAATCAGATACTAGAATCATACAGATCAAACAATACAAAGATTATATTACTGATGTTCAGAAAAGGATCAGCTGTTTCACCAGAAGAAGAAAACTCAAGAAGAACAAGAAAATTACTCAACTCACCAACGAGTCTAATCAACTCTCAGCGCAATCTTTAGTCATAATAAACATATGATTCTTTTTATTGTGTTTATTTGTATCTGGACAAAGTTAATTCTCGCTAAAGCTTTCAATTGAGGCCTTGAAACGTCTTCTCCGCAGCGCGTGAACTGCAGAGACATAAAAACAGTTAGAAAATCTTGAGGGAAAGAGCTTTCTACGAAAATAATGTTGCAAAACCTATTCCAGGAAATATAAATGATATTATTCAAACCTTCATAATTATTTTTAGCTTTCACGCTAAGTTATTTGATCTTTTATTTCTTGTGAGGTCTTTTCTTAGATATAAGGCTACTTCTTTTTAGGTTTCAATCTCTTGCTGTTGTTGTTTATGTTCTATCTGTATGTCCATAATTTTAAGATCCTTTCAAAATCTCTTTTTAATTCATAATTCTATTAAAAAATATTTATCTAATTAAAACGAAATAGTAATTATTAATATAAAAGGACATAAATACCCAGGTCAGATCCGCTCTGAGAAATCGAATCATGCTCTACAGTAACTCTTCTCGTGTCTAAATCAACTGTAACTGTCTCAACTCCGTGTAAAGCGCTCAGGCATTCCTCTATATCTGTTTTATGGGATTCCTTGTATATTCCCCGAACCATGAGCTTTGTTGTCCTCATGATGACTTTCTGTTATACTGCAAAATTGAATAGCAAATCAAGATATACCTGTGAAAAAAGCATTCACACACACAGCGACGAAGTATGAGACGATAGGACCAAAAACCCTAAACCTTGTTTACTATAGACTCAAACCATTACAGACAAAGCAATTAATCTGATGAGAAAGAAAGATTACATACAAAGCAATTAATTTTATGAGAAAGAAGGAATACAGAAAAAAGCAGTTAATCTAATGAGAGAAAAGGATTGCAGAAAAAGCAGATAAATCGTAGTACTTCAAGTATTATAAACTTTTCTAAACCCTCAGATAGCAAAGGATTGTGAAGCTGTATCAACATACAAAGATTGTATTGCAAAGAAGTAGATCGAAATTTATAGATTGTTTCTAGGATTTAGGGTTCGTATTAGGGAGCAATTCGCAACAGAGTTAGAAAAAAGGTTAAGGTTAAAGTTAGGGATAAAATATCCAACAAGGTAATGGTGAATATTTATTATTCGCACATACACCTAGCACTTGAGGAGCTGTGTATACATATTTTTCTTGTGATCATGTCTAAAGAAATGAAATTTAGAAGAAAATAATAAATATAATATTGTTCAATTTATTGTTATTCATAAGTAATTCTTATCAATAATAAATATTGTTTGAAAAAATTTATACAATGTACGAGTTACTACAAATACTTCTATAATTTAAAATTTTAATATAAAACACTCCATCTCAGTAATATCTTACTAAAATTAATTAAATATATTTCATTAAAATATTTATAATTATATTTTCAAATTTTAAAATAATAATTAATAAGTTACAATTATATTTTATATAATTTATTATTATTTAAGTATATAATTTATTATTATTTAAGTATATAATTTATTACTACTTCTATTTTTAATTATATTTACATAATATTAATTATAATCTTAATACCAATAATCTTATAATTAAAATTTTAAATGGTAGAACACTCTATAAACACACACTCCTATAGCTCAAAAATTCAAGAAGTGGAACACTCAAAGAGTTAATACAAACACTACTATAACTAGTAGTCGCATGCACATGCATGCAACAATTAGCCGAAAATGACTATACAATGGGTGAGAACTAGGAAACTTTTTTGTGGAATAGAAAGTGAAATATTTAAAATCAATAATGTTTACAATTGTTTGGAAATGGAAAAGCGTGTTAATTAGTCAAGAGGAACTAACATGAGGTTTCTTAAAACCGTAGGCCATGTTGAATGAATCTAAATAGCTACAATGTATCCATTAATTTTAATTTTAAGCAAGTAATCATCAATAACTTTTTTTTTATTAATATGTAATATTTAATAATTTTAGTTACAATAGTTATTAAAAATTGATTTTACTTAATAATGTTAGGAATATAGTAAATTAATTCTCAACAAATACAATTTTTTAATAAATTTATTCTTTAAAAATGATGATTGAAAAATTAAATTAAATATAAATTTTTAAATAATTATTTTTTCTAACAACAATAATTTGGCTCAAAAATTTAAGGAATGAGATAATTTTATCTCTATTTTAGTTTTATATTTATTAGCCCTAGATGCACATGTATATTTTAGCTTTTTGTCTAGGTTATTCAATCAATTAATTCATTATTAGTTAATTATGTTAAGATACATCTACATACAAATACAAGGAAGATTTTTTAAAGAGTTATTACCCATGCCTTTAATTATTAATATCACATTTAAAAGGTATTGTTTAGGAAAGGTAGTTGATAACTTTGGGTATCACATATTTTTGAAGAAAGAAAGATGTTTAATATTGAATACTTTTTATAATTACTATTTAGTCCATAATTTTACAAATTAAAGTTTTAGTATGCATGTGTTTTTTTGGTTAATAGTAGTAAAATAAAATGGAGACAAGCATAAAGGATTGAAAAGTAGTCAATTACAAGGAAATTGGGAATATAAATATCAAATTTTAATGAATTACTTCATAGTGCAATTGAAGACTCGGTGACACCATCTTTGATTAGAAACAAATAAACAGACCTCATGAAAAGAAGAGTGTGATGACACAATACACATTTTTTTGCATTGTTAGAATAAGTGAATAAAAGATATGCCTTGGTTTGAGGTGACATGATGAAAGTCTCAAGTGCTTCCATACCACTTGCTATGGCATAAGAAACATGTTGTTATAAACTATGTTTTTTGAAGCCAAGTGTATGTAAGAATTTGTCTACACATGTATCTATGTAAGAAGAAATATATGGCATTAAAAGCCAAAACACAAAACCTACGCTTGTTATCCACCCTATCATATTGGCATCATGGAGCCTCAGGGGCTCTAGCCAAACCCCCGAGTAAGAAAAGTATGAAACGTCCACGGGAAATTTTGTGGAGTTCCATTATACATCACACAATATCAAAGTTGGGAAAAATCTAGTGTTTTCATATATGATATGTCATATTGTAGTGTTCTTTTGTTGTGGTAACTTTGTCAAAAACAAGCTTTGTGATTTTGGGATGCTTTTGCATGCTTTAGCCTAGTACCTGCAAATAGAAGAGAGGGGTATGTTAGTGGAAAGGAAAGCAAGATCAAGAAGGAATCATAAAAAATCAGTAAGTATATGGGTAAAATCAATATAAACAATCTGAAACTAGAAATAATCAATAATATTTACAATTGCTTCACCGAATCTATATATTGATAATGGAAAAGTTTTGTACTTACATGTATTGTTGATAGTGTTTAACAAGTGCGAGCAGCATTGGATTGAGTTCTTGGAGCATTAAACAATTTAGAATACACTATATTTTTTGGATTTCTATTGTATATGTGCAACATTGTAAAGGAAATCATATAGATCTACAATAAAAGAGGTTAGAAATATACATATACATACATATACATATACATATACATATACATATATATACATATACATACATATACATATACATATACATATACTTATACATATACATATACATATACATATATACACATATACATACATATACATATACATATATACACATATACATACATATACATATATTATTTGGCAGTAAATATTATAGGAAAAATAGACAAATTGTGAAAGAACTATTAGAAAAACACTTAAGAATCATAGGTAAATGCCAACTCTTACATAGATTGCTTGTCATGTATGAATATGAATGTTTGATACTGTAGTGTGGGAAAGTATATTGTTTTTGGTTGAATTCTTATTGGAGGGTTTTAACACAGATGTGCTCCGAAATGTGCAAGAAAATATATTGATTAAATTGCATTGTTGAAAGAGCCATTGTGGTCTTGGTTCCAGAGAAGACTATAGTAAAAAAAAAATCACCTTTGGCTTGGTTCTCATTTCGTACATGACTACATTGTTTTCCTTTCTGGCTATTGGTTGTTATATGTGCCCATGTTTCACAAACATATTTTTGCATATACATCTTAGCCATGGAATGAAAATAAAGTTATTTTACATGGGTATTTTTCATAGGTGATTAATTTATTGTTCATTTCTTCTTGTTATATGTTTCTATTTTTGGCATTGTACCCATTTTGTAGACTTTAAAGAGATTATCACTTTGTATGGATGGAGAAATTGCAGTTAAAATGAGAGATTGTTGTAATTTTTTCACCCTTGGTTTATTGTTTTAGTTATCTCTGTGCATCTTTATGCACCTTTTTAGTCATTATACAGTCTTTATAGTGTGCAAAATGAAGCTTTGTGGATGGCTCTCTAGTTCAAATAGATCAGAAAAAAAAATCATAAAATATATTGATACAAGACTTGAGCTACATTCTTTGGTAATAAATATTGAAGACAAGTAGAGAAATTCTATAAGAGGTGTTATTGTGATTAATTTATTGTTCATGTCTTTCACTCTCTGCTTATTTTACCTTGGTATATGTTTGTATCTTTGACATTATACCCATTTTGGAGACTTCAAAGAGATTATGCCTCTGTATGGATGAAGAAATTATAGTTAAATCTTCTTTCTTTCATAAAAAAATATGGTCAGGGTTAGTAATTTTTTCACACTTCCTTTATTGTTTGTAGTTATCTCTGTGCACCTTTGGTGTTATACCCATTAACATAGGAGCAATTGAAGATTAGCATATGAGTAATTGCACACACACACACACATATATGCAGAGGGTTAGTATGAAAGCATAAATATTTTAGAGATAAAAATAGTTTAGTGCCTATTAAGTGTTATTCTAATAGCTCTTTTACAATTTCTCTATTCA
Source organism: Sequoia sempervirens (assembly GCA_007258455.2). NCBI lineage: Eukaryota > Viridiplantae > Streptophyta > Pinopsida > Cupressales > Cupressaceae > Sequoia > Sequoia sempervirens. The sequence continues at coordinate 587,729,100 of VDFB02047230.1, read as the reverse complement.
CCTATAATATTTAGTTGCAATCAATGTACCACAAATTCTCAATTAAGTCTATGGCATTATACCCATTTTTCATAGGGTATTGGATCCCATTGGCTTTACCACTTCTATTTAATGTGGGTTGAGTGCCAAAGAACGGAGCTCAAATTTTCAATTGACAACTCAACTCTTACATAGACTGCTTATCTTGTATTAATATGTTTAATGTGGGTTTTCGATCATGTGCCATTTACTTGTGATTCTTAAGTGTTTTTCTAATAGTTCTTTTACAATTCCTCTATTTTGTCTATAATATTCAGTGCCAAATAATGTAGCTTGAATTTTGAATTGAGAAGTTGACTGTTACATAGATTGCTTGTGTTGTATCAACATCCAGTTGTCGATAACAAACTGTTCATTATTGTAGGTCACCTGTTCTATTCTCCATGATCTTAAGGTCTATTTAATGTGGGTTTCCAACCATCTGTGCTTTTCTTGTGATTATTAAGTGTCTTTCCACTTATATAAGAGGTATTATAATGACACTTATATGGTGCTAAATATTATAGAGAAAATCCACATTAAATAGAATTTTAAAATATGCAGCATAAAAGAGGCAAACTACGAGAATGAATAGTTTGTTATGGGGATCTAGAAAAAGAGTACCATGAAGAACAATTTTTTATGGGGAAATTCAAACAGATGAGGGGAAATAAATATCATGGAACATATTGATAGAACACATATAACATGTTCCATCCAAACAAAATAACCATGACAATTAACAATTTGTTATAAGGAGCTTGAAATAGATGAGGGAAAAAGAGTATCATGAAACATATTCGTACAAGACAAGTAGTCTATGTAATAGTTGCAAGATGTATTAGAATAATACTTTAGAATCACACATAAATGGAATATCAATGGGAACCATTCACCTTTTTTCAAATTTTTTGGCCTGTGTATGTTTTTCTACCTCTCTTAAGCTTGTATTTGATGTGGGTTTTTTGACCATCTATCATTTACCTGTGATTGTCAAGTATTTTTATAATAGCTATTTTAGAATCTCTCAAATGGTAGATCATCTAAAACATATTTTAAATGGAATTTTAACATATGGAGAATAGAAGTTGTAAACCATAGATATGAAGAATTTCTTATATAGAGCTTTTGGTGTACAAAATGCTTATAGCACCAAGGATGAAAAGAGATAACAACAAACAATAGCCAGAGGCCAGGGAGCATACACGGGCCAAAAAAAAATAGAAACCAGTGAAAAGGTACAGGTCAATCTTATGTTTGATGAAGAATACAAGTAAACTATGACAACAAAGACCTTGTTACAAGCAGCTTCAAAGAGATGAGAGAAAGAGAATATCATGAAACATATTAATACAAAATAAGCAATCTATGTAATAGTTGGCATTTACCTATCGGCTGTAATTTGTTTGAAATTTCCACTAGGGTTTCCATCAGAGTAGCTATGGTTAGAATTTATTAGCACATCTGGATATTTTTTTTGATTAGCTAAAAAGGGAACTATACGAACATGGAAAAATGTAATGTGTACAATTTACTATATTTATTGTAGTCAAGTGCATGTAAGAATATGTGCATGAATGTATATATATAGCAACAAATATATGGAGGCTATCTAGCCATGGAGGAAGAAAAGGGTTGAATTTATAACTCAGGAAAATATAAATCTATAAAACAAAACTTGTTTACGCTTATAGTTATGGTCATCTTTTAGGTACCAATTATTTGACACATGGGCTTCATATCTCCTTGTTCATCTATGTTTGCATTGAGGCCAACATGATATTATTGCAAAGAAATTTTTTATTTAAATATATTAAAATATATGTCTATAGTTAGATGCGTATGGAATTGCAGAAAGGCATTGCAAAATGACTTACAACAATAATAGAAGCTGAGACATTATAGATTGCGGATTAGAACAGTTGGGAAGCTCTCCAATCTGGTATGTAATGGAGGTGGATGACAGCTTTTTTCAGTAGTCTGCTATGAAATCAACACCATGGTGTGTCATTTCATGATGGAAGCAAAACAATAGACATCCTCATATTAGAATAATGAATATTACATGAACTCCCTTCTGTGGCATCACACAACAATGCTAGGATGTATCAACCCTCACGGGAGTGAAAGCCTACCATTTTGTTTCCGTTGAACGAGGTAACCAGTTCCACGATCGCCAAACCACATGGTCAACAAGCTCCATCATCACTATAAACAAGCCTGAGCAACCCATCGCAAATAGCATGGAGTTTTATCACATATGAGAAAAAAAAGCAATGTAGATGAGACTATATATTTTTTAATGCAATATACAAGAAGAGTGAAATAGTGAAATGATGAAAAAATAATTTTGTAGATCAACATTTGTAGCTATTTGAATCAAATAAAGCTAATAGAAAAGCTAACAAGAAGACATAAGAATCTGTGGAAGAAAAGCATGAAGGACAAATGTCAAAACTTAGGGTATATAGACAGAGAAAACACAACATGGTTGTAGAATTTTAAACTTATTAGTCAAATGGAACACAATTCTTTTTTAGAATGTTTCTAGAGTATGTGCATTTATAGTTTAATATACTGGAATGTTCAAAACATGTTATTGACTTATAGAACTTTGGGGTTTACTTATTGTTGGTTGCAATCTTTGTGCATCTTTGACACTTGAAGTTGTTTGTATCTGCATATGTATCAATTTGTAACAGCTGCAATTGTATGTTTAGAGTATTGCATGTGAAAATCGGTTGAAAGAGAATTCTAGGTATGTTGATAAAGAATTGACATTATGGAATTTAAAAACACTTGGAAAAAGATAGATAGGTGGAATATACAAAAGAGTTTATTCTTTTGAATGCCATATACAAAAAGTATGACAAAACAAAATGTTGAAATGAGAAGTAAGCAGATTAATATTTATTGATGCATATTTGCATATACTGAATTTAACAAAAACTATATTACTGAAGGTACAAAAGATAGTAAATAGGAAAAAAAATATCTTTAATGTGTAAAGCTAAAGATGATGCAAAGCATTGAATAAATGGGGGAAATTTAATGTGGCAGTCAAACACAGAGTATATAGGCACAAGAAATGGGAAACAGAGCATAGGTGCATAATTTAAAACCAATCAGTGAAATAGAACACAATATTGTTCAAAACATTTCTAGAATAGTTTCATATATACTTTAATAGAATGGAATGACCAAAACATGCCACTGGCTTGTACAAGTTTCTTCCTCTACTTATTGTTTCCTAGTATCTATGTGCATCTTTGGAATTAAACCCATTTTGCACAGATTATTACTTTGTATGTTTCTGTAAAATTTAACTTAGAAATCCTTGAAAAGAGGATGGTATACAGTCTAGAGAAAATGTGAGAATAATTATTTTAGAGGATTTTTTATAAGCCAGAGCACGAGCTAGGGATGGAAGCATTTGGTAGGGGCTAGAGTTGTTCCAAATGCATTTCTTCACTGCAATGTCGGGAAGTGTATTTGTTGTTCCTAAGTTTGGAGAATCTCTCGAATGAGAATGTTGGATCAATGTGGAATCTTTCAATTGGTTTAACACAAGATAGCTATAAAATTCAACCCTTACCTCTCTTTGTTGCCTATGTTTATCATTGCTCTATCTAATGTTAAGCCTTGTGCTTTATGTATTGTGATTCCCCATGCCATGTTGAGTGGAATTTGTGTTTGACTACCCCGAGTTATAGCTGGAATGGGGATGTCTCTTGGGTTTTCTAGGTCCCATGGTGGACTAATGTAATTTTAAAAGTGAACAACAACATAGTCAGGGGGATCTAATGGTTTACAATGTTCATTGTACACAATAGTTGTAACAAGACCAAGGGATCCATTGACTAGGCTAGCTTGAATCCACAAATTTGTTGTTAGGATCACCTGTTCACCAACACAAAGTAGTAGTTCTAGGAGAAGCTAGTCATCATCTCCATGATCATATGTTTTTTGTTGTGCTACTCGAGCAATGCTAATGGCTATGGGAAGGTTTAACTATTTGATCATTTTTTTGTTGTGGAATATGACCAATTCATTTGTGGAAAACAAATGTGTACCAACATCAAATTGTTCTCTTTCTGCATGGCTAAGAGAATTTTATTTGTTTGTTTCATAACCTCTTCCTAGTCATCATGGAGAGCCTCACCATTTCTTATATGGAGAAGGATTGCCCAAAACTTTTGTTGGGAAGGGCTATCCCCTTTTTGGCAGAAAATAGTGTCCAATGTCACCGAGACTGTGAAAGTATGCCATAACGCTACAACTAATGAGTGTGAAGCATAAATAGGGGTATCCATGATAGGTGGCAACTAGGAAAGATCACCAACAAGGATGATAGAACACTACTGAATGGCTCCCTCTAGTTATCGGGGAATGTTTGGCACAATCAGCTATCTATTTTCAGCAACAACTTCAAGCTTAGAAAACTCATTTCATCTATCAAAATGTATTGAATATATTTAAATTTTTCTTGGAATATTGTCAATGGCTAACCTTGCAAAGGATTCATATCTTTTATGGGAATCTGGAGGGCTATATGGATTGTGGAGGAACATATGTTGTACGCAGCAACACCTGTGGGGGCCAATGTGAGCAACGAGTTATTGGATCTAGTAGTACAAAGGTGTTTATTTGTTGTCTGATACAATTTATCAAAAAGGATTTTCCAGTACCAGCTGTCCCTTGAATGATCATGTGGAGAGGGCCTTTGGGGGAAGGCTGCATGTGATGGGACTAGATGATTTCAAGACCCAATTGTTGTTTTGGTGAAAGCTAATGGGATAATGTATTTATAGGGAAAAATTGTATTGTGGCTTGCTTGTGCTATGCTTTGGCTAATGGGATGAACTGCAAAGCAATATTATGAATTTGTTCAGGCACATGGTTTGTATTCCATGAATGGTTCATATCAAAGTCCTTCCTACCCAACAACTGGAGTTGATTTATACTAAAGTTAGTAATAGCACCAAGTCGAGAGAAAACTTCCCATTCATATTCATCCATAGAAGATTGACGGTTTAAATCATTAGTATCACTACCATGTTCTTCTTCAATCATGGATGCAACTAGAAGTCTATTAACATGCCAAGGATGATAACCAACTATTTTTAAAACTTTCCAATTTTGTATTATCTCTTGTTTGGAAAGACCTATATTTGTCTGTATGTTTTGGAAAGGTTTGTATAACATAAGTTTAGTCAAACAAAATGTCTCAAATATTTTTGTATCTTCAACGGGAACAGTCTTGAACAATGAGTACACAAGGACAATTGTAGGTTGGTGTCTCGGTTTCCATTTGGAATTTTTTGTGCTACTCTAAATGTGTATATAAGTGGACTGAGTCAATTAGGATATACCACCTAGCTCGAGGCCTTTGCATATACCAATGAATATAATTTGTTGACAGGTCTTCATCAACATCATCTTTATTTATAATGGAACCATGCTTTTTCCAACATTCAAATGAACATATACCGCTGAAGTGAGAAGAGAGGCAATTTTTGTAACATATGGCACGCTTCTAGCAAATATGTCACACTCCACAAGAATATTCATCATGACTTTTTATATGCAAGCAATGCTCTATCCTCAACTATATTTGTATTTTTCAAGTCTTTTCAACATATATCAAGATAATTTTCTCATTTCTTCCTTAGGATTTAGTCAAGACATTTAGAAATATAATTTAAAACTAATTTTCCTAAAACAACCGGGGTCAAGGGCCAACATCGCATGCTAGACATAAGCATGGGTGGGCTATGATGAAATATGCCAACTAATTTTTTCTTGAATTATCATAACACAAGCCAACACTACACCAATGGATTAGCGTTAGCATCAAAATTGAAATCCAAGCTTGAAAGAACTCAACGCCAAGAATGCACACTCAATCCCAAGGAAGGATAGGTGTTGTCATATGGCGGAGAAATTAAAGAACAGTACTTGAAATGAAACAAACTCAATGTCAAGAATGTGCACTCAAGATCCCACTAAGGGCGAGGTGCTAACATATGATGGAGTTATTAATTGAAAACTGAAACAAATAGGCAGATAACCAGCCATGAAGAAATCCACTCAACCACTTAAACAGTGGGGGGAAGAAAACAACATAATCCAGACTAATTCCTCCGCTGCGGCGGGCATCCACTAAACAGTGGGAATTCTCCACTTAATAGTGGGTGATAGAAAGTAAATACAAATCAGATTCCTCCACACTGGCGGTAAACCATCCAGGGGTTATGATATTTGCATTAAAGATCACAAGTAAATGTAGTAAATAAATGGTTGGATTAGTACTACTAATTCTCAACCTTACAATTAAGAAAATCAGCAAATTACAAGTGTTACAATAGAAGAATGAATGCAATTATGTGAAGGATGAATTTAGCTAGTTTATATAACTCTCAAAGACTGAAATTGAAGCCAAATTCTGAACTTATTGAAGTCTGATAATAAAAACCAGCAAACTGAAACTGTAAACCAGCCACCTGTAAAACAATGAAATGCTCATAACTCTTTCAATATACCTCTGAATTGAATGAAACGAAATGCAAAGTCTCTTTGGATGATAGGCGCCCAAACTCAAACCACAAAACTGCATCAAAACTCAAGATATTATTTTGCACGAATCCCAATGCACTCTCAAGATGGTAAGGCCCTCAAGAGGGGCGATTTCTCTTGCTAAAAATCAAATACTTGGAATTAAATTATGAAATTCTCCAAATATGGTCACCATTAGCATAGAATTGCAAGGATCAAATACCCATAACCAAAATAAATTCACATCAAAAGCTGTAGATGAAAAACACCTTCAGCTGTGTATACATCAGCAACATTAAAACTGAAATTCTCACCAAAATTCACCAACTTTGAAGCACAATCTGCTAGTCTGATTGAGAAGCAGCAATAAGACCAACTAGGTGTTGTCTTTCAAACACGAAATTGGATTGGAACTAGGAGGTAAGCATCCTCTAAGAGCCAAACAAGCTTGTCATTTTGAGATGATAACATTGAAGCATAAACATTGGACATCAACTCTTCAAACAAGAGGCAATATATAAGTTTCAATTGGCAAATGAACAAGAGACTCTTCAAATTCCAAAAGAACTAACTTCCAAAAGGGACGCTAATTTTAAGCATTTCAATTTTTGAAATATTAAAATATCATTCAACTTCCCCTTTAGGCATCCATTTCATATCAGAACAATAAAGCATTTATTAAATAATTAAATGCCCACCTGACCCCCTTTATGTCCCCTTCTTTAAAACAACTTGAAGTCATCAGTTTTCCAGTAATTGTGTTAACTTCAAGACATGAAAACACTAAAGTCCTAAAACTCAATACAAGGAGATAACCATATACAATGCCCAAGTCGCTAACCCATGAATTGCTAAAACAGCAAACCGACAAATGCCAAACCGAACCAAGTTGATGATGATGCTTCGCCAAAATGAACTTACTAAAATAGCAATGCCAAAATAGTAAGTTAGCTTCAAAAACCATAAGAAAGCCAACCTAACACCTAATCCGCAAACTTATCAATTGTCAAGTAGATAGATACCGCCAAAAAGATAGACTTGCTAAAAATAGCAAACTGCTATAAATAGTAAGTCGGCACAACATCCTCTGAACGCCAACTGAGCAGTATTTGAAAGAGGAAACCCTAGTTTTCTACTTCAGCTTAGCCTACGGATTTCCAGAAATAGGCTAAATCCAAAAGAAGAGTATATGGCCAAAATGGGGACATTACAGTCCACCCTTCCCAAAATTGCTTGTCCTCAAGCAATGCCACAACACTCCAAATTGATCCCACCAAACATATAGGATCCCGGGGTCCCATGTCCATCTTTGAAAAACCCCACCATGCTGATGCTGCTCTACTCTGATCATACAAATGAAATCATTGCACCATAACTGCACTAACCATCCCTGCAACCTCAAAGTGATAACATGCCTGAAATTCAAGTTGAACAACATAGAAGGAATTGAATCAAAATCTAGCAGCGTCTCTTGCTCAATAAACTCTAAGGAATTAACATCTACAATGTCAATGTCAATCACCATTCTGAGAACAAAGAAGAATAATCTAAACAACTCAAAAATATTCTCATCAACATCACTCCTCAAAGCATCAAACCAAATCACAACAGCAAATGTGACTCCATCATAGCTGTTTGCAAAGGAAAAAATAGCTCTTTGCAAAGTCATAGCAACTGCATCCTCAAAGCTCCTTAAGGATGTATAATGCCTCCTTTGAGTAATTCTGACATATTCAAGAAAAACTCTGAAAATTTCCACCAATCTCTCCCCCAAAGTCTCAAAAAGTTGAACCAAATCAAGCAAAGGTTCGCTGCCCCAAATACTAGTGCAAGAGATTGTACAAAGAAAGCCACTAGAACATAACTTGAACACCATCCAATACTGATCTGAATCACTATGAAACATTATTACCCACTTTTGAAGCCAAAAATCATCACTAAAAAGAGGTTGTGAAGAGGAAAAATGAATGTACCAGCTGCCTATGAAAACTGAAATGAACCACTCAAAGTCTGATTTTAGGAAAATCAGCATGCAAGGGGTTGTAGGATTGCTGCAAAACTGGAAATTAGCATCTATAATATCACAACAACTCATGCCCAAGGCTGGACACATCCTCTCAAGGAACTCCAACCCAAAATAAAAACATCCTTTGTTCGATATATCTTCCCAATCCATCGGTCGATGTGCAAAAAGAATCATCGAATGGTTAATAAGGATGGGGACAACATCCAAGAATCTGAAAATTGAACCCGTATCTCTCCAATGATTCCTCTTTCCACTTGTAACAATCTCCATCAAGCCATGTTGAGGATCCCAAGCATGGATACCCAACTGGAAATGTTCCCCAATGCACCAAAAAGAGAACACCACAGTTCTCCAAGTGTTAATCAAAGCAATTTGCAAACTCAAGAAGTTAGTGTCTTCTTTGATAAACCCATGTAGCCCATCCATGAAAACATCAACATCAATGGAGCACAGAACAAATGTTGTCCATAATTCCCATTTCCCCAAAGGACTAGGGTGAGCCAAAACATCACTCAACCCAAGAGATAGATTGTTAAGAAGGTGAATTGCCTGTTTAGGTTCAACTTTCTCCCAAACTTCATGAGTAATAAGTTTGGAATCTTCACTCTTTGTTGCTGCAATGGAGTGACCAGCAACTACCAAGACTTGTTTTATTGACACCTTTAAGCCAATGTTGAAGAAATCTCCTTGAGTCCACACTTTCCATGTGAATACTTCATCCTTGATCCCACTTATGCTTTCATTATCAAAATGCCCTTGATGATTACTACTCACAAAACATGGCACACTTTCATAGAAAATATCTATCACCTTATGATTATCCAAATCATGTGAAGATAATGGACTGTTGTTCTCAAAAATATTATCTTCATCCCTTTCGTTGGTGTCTTCATAGAATTCAAACTCATCTTTTTCAACTTGTGGATGCTCACCATTAGTTGCCGACCCACAAAGTGTAGCATGCTGAATACTACATTCATTATCCGTTAAAACATCTATCGCATAGCTGCAAACCATTCCTTCTTGTGGCAAAGTCTCTTCCCAACTCAAGAGTTCACACTCTTGATGTACTTTCCAATCACCATCAACATATGGGATCATCTTGGCATTACGCAATGTTTCATCATTATGGAGTTCATTTATTCCTTCAACTATTTGTTTGATCTCCATAATCCTTGTATTAACTTCTTGTTCCTTAAGGGTAGCTGCAATAGATGAATGATTTTCTGCTTTGTATAAAGAATGATGAGCTAAGGTAAAATCAAGGCAAAGCCTATCCATCTCTTCCTCCTTCTCTTGGTAGGCATCATAGGTCTCCTTTGCAAACTTAATAGCATTATCCCTATCTGAGAGCAAATGCAAATAATCTGACTTTATGGATTCCAATGCCTCTTTGATAGATTGCATCTTGGAAAGAGAGTCTCCATCTTTAACTCCATTTAGTTTCTCTTCAAATTGAAACTTCCAGCAGAGTTCTTCAATGAAGTGATATGTGCTATCAAATCTTGATAACACTTTAACAATCTTCTCTTCTGAAACCAATAAATTATCCTTCAAAACTTGCAGCTCTTTAGGCCCTTGATCCCAATCAGCAAAGAAGCTATGCTCATCAAACATCAATTTTTCTGATTTGTTTTCCTTGACATGATTTTCAAAATCAGCTTCCCCTCTTATTTTTTCACTGCACAATTCTGAGTAGAAGGCTTGTCAACAATATCTTCAAGCAATGAATCATTAGAAGATTCCCTTGCTTGCTCCACTAAGCATTTTGTGTCAAAACGCCTGGATCCCATGGTCTCATGAATATCTTATTTTGTTCTGAACAACTATGGCCAACAAACTCTTCATGGAAGGTTGGTCTCTTGAAGACATCACCTTTAGAAACATCTACAACAAGCACACTGGAATTATAACAATAATGGGCTCTATCATTAGGAACACCTAACTCAACAAAATCTGCCCCAAAGACATTCTGAAGTAATTTTGATGTGGGAAAGTCCCACTCATATTCTAAATTATCATCGAAATGATGACCATGCTCCAACTTAGTTGTTGTTTTGAGATTTTCAGCAACCTCAAACTCTTCATCAGCTACATTTCCTTCAAATAAATCATTTTGAAGGTCTACCATACATTCCTCTTGATTAATGAAATCTCTTTTTTCAAATAGCAACTTTGTAAGTTCATCTCTCTCCATTTCAACATCTTCTTTATCTGTAGACTCAAATGAGCCAATTTGATAGTCTTCTAGCTTGGGAACTTTCTCTTCATCATCAGATACATTTACACCATCATTTTGAAGTGCATTAGTATCTCTATCTTGACCTTTCACATTCGCATGCTCTTCTTGTGTGTGAATTGGAAAGGCAACCAAACAATCATCTGATTTTAGAACATTCTTCTCTTCGGCAAAGGAAATCTCCACATTATTCTGAAATGTCATATTCAAAAATGGCTTCAACCTTTCTTCACATTGACTGAAAATTTCTTTGACTAGCAAATCAGCAGTGAAAGAAATTTGCTCTTCACATTTATAGGCATTCTTGAGAAAGGATTGGACACTTTCGGGAAGATAATCAGCGTCTTTGATGAAGTCAATTAGAATATCCTTGACAGCTGCAAAGACCTCTTCTTCCTGCTCACTCCAAGTCGAAGTGAAGAGATAATCAAACAAATGGTAAATCTGATCTTCCATCTTCAATTCTATTAGAAGGATGCAAGTTCTTATTTCTGAAAATGATTTTAAAACAACAGCTTTTCTTGAAAATAATCCACTCCCAGTATCATCCAAATCTTGGAAACTCTCCACAATCATACTTAATATGATCTTCATGGTTTCTTCATCATAGGGCAATTGTGGTTCCACAATTCTTATCACTTCCATGAAGCAAGAAGAAATCAACAACTTGGTTTCTTCATCTGGATGCCTCAGCCAATAGGGCTGATTCAGAAAGGTTACTACAGGTGCCAACGCAAGCTGCATCTCCTCAGATGATGATTGCTTTACTTGTCTTAAACATTGTTCTAACAAATGAAGAATGTTCTCTTCATTTTTCCTTGACTGAAATTCTTTGCCAAGTCTTTTTCCAACCATATAGAGAGTCTCTACCAACTTCATCTCTTCTTCATTAGCCATGCCTAACTACCAACTTCAAAATTGAACTCAAAACTGCCCACAATTTTAATAACTAACAATTTTATGCACGATAATCAAAACATACGAGCAAAGAATTATCTTTCTTCTTTACAAGCACTACAGTTGGAGCAAAATGAGTTTCACGGTTCCTCAAAACCACTAAAAAAGCATCAACCTTAGGCCACTGAAACTGAACTCTGGGCTGACCTCTGGTGAAGAATCTAATTCCTCTGTCACTCATTTGTCACATGAATCTGTCTTGCTCACAAGATGGCAAGATCTCCTGCTTTGATACCACTGAACATGCTAATCCATTTTTTCTTGAATTATCATAACACAAGCCAACACTACGCCAATGGATTAGCATTAGCATCAAAACTGAAATCCAAGCTTGAAAGAACTCAACGCCAAGAATGCACACTCAATCCCAAGGAAGGATAGGTGTTGTCATATGGCGGAGAAATTAAAGAAGAGTACTTGAAATGAAACAAACTCAACGTCAAGAATGTGCACTCAAGATCCCACTGAGGGCGAGGTGCTAACATATGACGGAGTTATTAATTGAAAATTGAAACAAATAGGCGGATAACCAGCCATGAAGAAATCCGCTCAACCACTTAAACAGTTGGGGGAAGAAAACAACATAATCCAAACTAATTCCTCTGCTGCGGCGGGCATCCACTAAACAGTGGGAATTCTCCACTTAACAGTGGGTGATAGAAAATAAATACAAATCAGATTCCTCCACACTGGCGGTAAACCATCCAGGAGTTATGATATTTGCATTTAAAGATCACAAGTAAATGCAGTAAATAAATGGTTGGATTAGTACTACTAATTCTCAACCTTACAATTAAGAAAAACTGCAAATTACAAGTGTTACAATAGAAGAATGAATGCAAATATGTGAAGGATGAATTTAGCTAGTTTATATAACTCTCAAAGATTAAAATTGAAGCCAAATTCTGAACTTATTGAAGTCTGATAATAAAAACCAACAAACTGAAACTATAAACCAGCAACCTATAAAACAATGAAATGCTCATAACTCTTTCAATATACCTCTGAATTGAATGAAACGAAATGCAAAGTCTCTTTGGAGGATAGGCACCCAAACTCAAACCACAAAACTGCATCAAAACTCAAGATATTATTTTGCACGAATCCCAATGCACTCTCAAGATGGTACGACCCTCAAGAGGGGCAATTTCTCTTGCTAAAAATCAAATACTTGGAATTAAATTCTGAAATTCTCCAAATATGGTCGCCATTAGCATAGAATTGCAAGGATCAAATACCCATAACCAAAATAAATTCACATCAAAAGTTGTAAATGAAAAACACCTTCAGCTGTGTATACACCAGCAACATTAAAACTGAAATTCTCACCAAAATTCACCAACTTTGAAGCACAATCTGCTAGTTTGATTGAGAAGCAGCAATAAGACCAACTAGGTGTTGTCTTTCAAACACGAAATTGGATTGGAACTAGGAGGTAAGCATCCCTCAAAGTATTAAACAAGTTGTCATTTTGACAGCATAACATTAGCATAAACATTGGATGATCAACTCTTCAAACAGCAGCAATATATAAGCTTTAGTTGGCAAATGAAGCAACAAGAACTCTTCAGAATTCCAAGAAGTTGAATCACTTCAACTTCCAAAAGGGATGCCACTTTAAGCATTTCACTTTTTGAAATAGTAAAATATCATTCAACTTCCCCTTTAGGCATCCATTTCATATTGCAACAATAAAGCATTTATTAAATAATTAAATGCTCACTTGACCACTTTATGTCTCCTTCTTTAAAACAACTTGAAGTCATCAAGCCTAGGCGTGGGATACAACTTAAAGACATGAAAATTGACTAAGTCTGAAACTCAGTCCAAGGAGATAACCATATACAATGCCCAAGCCGCAGAATCGATGAATTTAAAATAAAATCATGCCAAACTGAACCAAGTTGATGATGATGTTACAAAAAATGAACTTACTAAAAATAGTAAATGCCCAAAATAGTAAGTTAACTTCAAAACCATCAGAAAGCCAAACTGAACACTGAACTGCAAAGGATTGAATTGCTGTTAGATAGATACTGCCAAAAGATAGATTCCCATGCGAAGTAAACTACTATAAATAGTAAGTCCTCAAGACAACATCCTTCAACTAACCGAAAGATTCGAAAGAGGAAACCCTAGTTTTCTACTTCAGCTTAGCCTACGGATTTCCAGAAATAGGCTAAATCCAAAAGAAGAGTGTATGGCCAAAATGGGGACATTACATATGAATATTTAGGTGATCATCATTTCTTCTTGGCTTGTAGGATTTGCTAGACTCAACATCAAATGTCAATGTAGAGGTAAGTTGTTGCTACGAAGGTGCTTTATACCAGCATTGTAATTTCTCTCCTTTTTTCCTTAAAAACCACAAACAGAGCCATGATGTTGCCATTCATATCTATACCAATAATCTTTTGCATGCAAAAGCTTTTCAATCACCTCTTCATGGAAAATTGACAATCTATAATGTAGATATAAAGATGTTATATGTGGATTCTGAACAACACTATCTATTAGTGTCTTTTTTGAAGGCTCCATTTCCAAACGAGCCATAGAAGAGAAAAAAATTTGTAGATCAACCCATTTTGTGTCTGCATAGCTCAAAGTGCAAAAAGGGGTAGGTATGCCAAGTTGTTCAATCATTGTAGATAGTTGGGCCCGGTAAGAGTTCCAAAAAGAATGGGTCCTGCATAATGATGCACCAAAACACATCAACTTCTGAGCTATCTGGCCATTAAGAGTGCACCTTGAAGTCGTTCATGCAATGCAGACAATGACTCAAGTATTTTTTCTTCCAAATCTGCTCTAACAAAGACATAAATAGTTTGTTGGTTACATTGTCTCATTATCAAGTTGTAGAGGAAATACCTAAACCTAACATGTTTTCCAAATATGTGGTCAAAATATCTCGTTAAGTGGAGGGCATATTCATGCAAGTGAATTTGAACATTCCTCGGTTGAATGGGAAGTGTTGCTCCAATGGGGAACAATGTTGGAAAGTCCATTGTAAATAAACCTTCAGTGTTGTATTCATTAATAGAAGAAGAGCTAATTTTAGGCCAAAACAAGATATTCTGCTATTTTTTTTCAATTTGTAATACCTGTTTCATTGATTGGAGCTCTCATCTAGCATTTGGCAAGGAAGGGATAAATGATGAAAAGCTTGAAGAGGCATTTTCATCTTGAGAAGCATTTGTTGAGCTGGTTGATGTCATTAGTTTTTCATCAGAAACTTGCTCTATTGTATGCAAGAAATTGGAGACATCAATAGCAACATCAAGTAACATATTAAGAGCCTCAGCATCAATCTCAACATCATTGTAATATTTGTCATATTTATTTTTTTATTTCAATGCATTCATGACATGGTTTTTATTAACATAGTAGTCATAATTACCACCTTCAATGGTGGTTCGTCGTATGATCACAACCTCAAGGTCTTCCAATCGACGCAACAAAAAATTTGCTATGCTCGAGATATCTTGAGGAAAGCTTATCATGTGACCAATGTATTTAAATTGACCTCCTCTAGCATGGGACACTTGTAAAACTAGAGCCAGCCTAGCAATAATCATTTCTTCAACCTGTGTTAGCCTTTTTAGCAACAATGGTTGTGGGCCTGGGTCCATGCCATTTGTAGAGCTGAAGCGATGGGTCCCTTTTTTTGAATAGCATCTTACACATGTCATTATTGACCACGACATACGAGTTTGCATCCCTATGTAGCTTTCTCTACATATTTGAGAAAGAGAAAGGTTTGAAAGTGCATCTATGTAGTGTCAGAACATATTTACCTTAGAAAGGTAGCAACCATTGAATATTTCTTTGAGGTGTTGTTGTTGTGCCGGTGTAGTAGGGGAATTGTTCTAAGATTGTATATAAGGGGTGGCATCGACCATTGGCAATGGGCACTGGGAGGGAAGATTGTCAGTAGGCAGACCTGCAAGTCTACTTGTTGTAGTTAGCCTTTGTTGAGATTATTTTGTACGGCGCTTCGCACAAATTTCCTCTCTATTTTGGCTATAGTACAAATGGTTCCGTTGTTGTTTTTAGCCTTTTTAAATTCAGCAATTGATTGGGCTGTGGAACTTGAATGTACTCACATAGCCTAGGAGTATACATACAAGCTCAACCATATTGGCATATATGAATATACATGTATAACCATAGATATATATAAAGTAGTAATTACACATTTATAAACATATAAAAAAATATGTGTATCCATGCGTATATAAATGTATATCTATGGATGATCACAAAAGGAATCTAGCATAGTTTTAACATTGAAATATATAAAAATATATACACAAGGATTTTACAGATTTTTGTGTTGACCATTTCCACTATTTCACTATTGTTATATCCCACGTTTAGAACAATACAATATTGGATGCACGCAACCAATTGAAAGTTATGTTTGTGGAAGCCAACTATATATAAGGATTTGTGTAGGCATGTATCTATGCAAGAACAAATATATGGCATTAAAACCAAAAGCGCACAACCCACACTCAATATCCTCCCCACCATTTTTTTGCATTGTCGAGGCTCACAAACTCTAGTGAAACCCTTGACCAAGAACATTATGAAATGCCCACACGGAATTTCAAGGAGTTCCTTCACACATCACACAATAACAAAGTTGGGGGAAATTTGTTGTCTTCATATCTGATCTATCATATTGTAGTGTTTTCTTTGCACCCCTCTCAACTTTATATATACGTATACATACATATACATTTATATATACACATACATATACATATATATATACATATACATATACATATAAATATACATACACATATGCATATACATATGCATATACATACACATTAATATACATATACATATAAATATACATATACATATACATATACATATACATATACATACATATACATATACATATACATATACATTCATATACATTGCACATACATATATATACGTATACATACATATACATTTATATATACACATACATATACATATATATATACATATAAATATACATATAAATATACATACACATGCATATACATATGCATATACATACACATTAATATACATATACATATAAATATACATATACATATACATATACATATACATATACATACATATACATATACATATACATATACATTCATATACATTGCACATACATATATATACGTATACATACATATACATTTATATATACACATACATATACATATATATATACATATAAATATACATATAAATATACATACACATGCATATACATATGCATATACATACACATTAATATACATATACATATAAATATACATATACATATACATATACATATACATATACATACATATACATATACATTCATATACATATGCACATACATATACATACACATATACATGTACATATACACACACAGACATATATATATACATACACATACACATACACATACACATACACATATATATACATGAAAGGGATGTTTTTATATCCTAGTAAATATCAATGCGTAGGGTCATCCCACAATAATGGGTTACACTTTTTGGCCAAACTTGACATTGAAATCAACATTTTCAGAGAAAATTTCACTTTCTAACACTTATAGTAGGTGAACTATTAGGAATTTGGAAATGATGTAAACTAGTGATTTGTGAGATTTTGTCTGTAGATTTTAAATGTATTTTTAAAAAAAAAAATTGAAATTAAATTGTAATTTTTTTGTGTCTCCTTTCATAACTAGTTTTTAATAGTAAACAACATTTTTAAAAAGTGGTGTGTACTTTGGCTCACATAACTTTTTTTCTACAAAGGATAAAATTCTAATTCTTTTGAATTTAGGTTGGTAACACAAGTATCTAGTTCTTTCATTTTGTTTCATAGCATTTTGTTGAATACTTTTCTTTTAATTAAGTTTTGAAGTCAAAACATTTATAATTTAGACATAGGTGCACTTCGGCTCGCATAACATTTTTGGTATGTATTGAAATTCAATTTTTTTTTTTGTTAGAACAAGGACATCAATACCTAGTGGATATATATTTTTCAAAAAAATTTCCCTCAAATTTACTATTTTTCCACAATGATTTTTCATTGAACTTGACGTTTAGTGAAAAACCTATGTACAGTAAAACTAAAAAAAAAAATATAAAATAAAAACAAAATATATTAAATTTATAGTTGTTGGAAAGCACATTTCAATCACTACAATCATCCAACTTGGTTTATCAAGTTGACTCCATTTGCACCTCCTTCCCAAGCTTTGATAGTCAAAAAACTGCATAAATTTTGAAATGGTGGAGGGGAAGGTGAAAAAAGGGAGTTCATTAGAACCCCCCTTATATGGTGCAAAAGGGGGTTCATTAGAAGGGAGGGGGGTTCATTAGAAGGCGGGAGGGTTCATTAGCAGGGGGGTTCATTAGAAGGGGGGTGGTTCATTCGAACCCCCTTCATTAGAAGGGGTAAACCGTTTTAATTTCTTTTATGACCATTTCTAATTTTTCTTCATTCAAAAAATTGTAACCCACTATTGTGGGTTTACCCCGTATCTACTTGCAAATCTATTTGCTTTGTCAGGTTCACCCATGTGTGTATACACCTTAAATCCAAGAAAAATGGAAACAATAACACCAAATTTGCAACAAGTATAACAAAAAGGAAATTTATACTTACGGAATCAAGATCTGAAGGTTGGTGGTCACGCCCTCAGAGCCAGACTCTGTAGTGGAACTAGTGGTTGATGTCAACATTTGAATCAATATTGGGGGGCCCTAGAGAACCATCCACAAAGCCTGATTTCATAGACATAGTTCTAGGAACTTTTTGTAGAGACAAAATGTTACAATTTGAGTTGACTAATCAACAACTCTATTTCACAATAAAAATAAAATATTAATGTATTGCAACATCCCAATGACAATTAGTAGATAACTTAGAAATATCGATCTATAACCATTCCACTTCTAATACTGTCCAAAAAACACATGATACAAGAAAAAAATAGAAATGCAGTTTTAATACTATCTTGAACCATAGATTTTATGATGTGTGAAATGATATGACTCTCTTTTGCTCAATTAGGGTCTTTCACCTAATGAAAAGAGATAGATCCCACACCCAAAATCTAGGTGGTTCACTAAAACTAGTGTATGTATGATAAAATTATGACTAAATGTAATGATATAAATGAAACTAATTGATAAAACTGATTGATTGTTAATGCAAAACCAATGAAATGTGAATTGTTTGAAAACACATTATGTAATGCAAAAACACCTAAAAATGAATGCAAATTGTAACATAAATGGATGAAACTGAAAATGTGCACCTGGGATCTTGATAGAGACTAGAAATGCAATATGAAATGTTCATGATCTTGAATTTTAGGCCTGGTGGGACTCATTTGTCATTCTGGGCGAATCAGTCCTAGTTCTGTGAAACTATTTCGGAACCTGTTTCGAACAAAAGGGTATCTAAAAATGCAGAAAACCAAAATCAAGCCTAGAGGAGGGACTCATTCGCCACCCATGGACAATGAGTCCACTTTTGAATTTTTAAATATTCAAAGGTGGAAACATGAGCTTTTGGTCTACACTTTTTGCTTCTCCAAGTGTCCAGTTCTGAAACTGTTGGATTCAGGCCAGAAAGTGACTTTTTGTGAGTATTTTGACTTATCCAATGAAGAGATGAATTGAAAAAAATTGAAATGCAATCTTCAATTATTTCTAAACCTCCAAGATGTCTAAATCTACAAACACAAAAGACAAGAAAGAGAAATGTTGGATGTTAGGGCATGGGGGTTTGCCTTGGTCAACCCCTTTTAGGTAATTAAAAAAAATAGAGAAAGAATGTAATGAAGCATGAAAAAATGAATTCAATACCTTTCCATGATGTTTGATCTTGAATTTTTGTAGCAAAACATGAAGAAACTACCCTTGAATGTCTTAGGAAACTAACTTGATGACTTGTAATGTGAAAACCCTAACTTGCTTGACTTCATAGAGAAGATAAATGATGGATGAATGATAAGAGATGTGTGAATAAGTTAGGAAAATATGAATTAAGAATTGGAGACATGATTTTATATGAAATCCACCTTATTTTCCCATTAATTGGATCCCTAAGGCCGACATGTAAAAATAATAAACTTAAATTTTAGTTTTTCCCGCTCAAAGGTCAAAATTGGCCCAAATAGGACTCATTCGTCACATTGGATGAATCTATCCCACCCGGCAGGAACTCATTCACCACAGGTGGTAAATTCATCCTAGTGGGACCCATTTGATAGCTAGGATGGTAGGAAGTAAGAAAAAAAGGTTTTTATGGTTACTATGTCAGGTATTTCATCAAATATTGCCTCCTGATGCACAATATGGGGTCATAGGGGCATATTAATGATGATGTAAAGGTAAATTAGGGCTTGGGACACAAAATTCAATGTGGAAGTGTGATTAAATACACTTTACAACACTAAAATGAGGTCCAAACAACTTAGAAAGACACAACATCCAATGTGAATGTGTAAGACACATTACAACACTAGATTAAAGTTAAATTTAGTTCACAAGCCTTCTAGATTGATATGATAATGCAATTAAATACATTTTATAATGTTGAAGTAAGGGAAGATGGGTTCATTAAGTCTAGAAAAGCATGAAAGTATTTTACAACACTTTACAACACCTTTACAAGACATCGTTAAATGCATTTGAAAGGGTCCAATACCTAGTGTGGATGTAAAAAATACCTCACAACACCAAATCAAAGCCTCATTAAGTCTAGTCTATCATCAATTATTCTCAAATCAAGAAAGTTGCCTTTTCTATACGGTACATTTAGCCCCCACTTTAGTGAGAGGATGAACTTGTTTAAAACTCACACTAAAGTAGAGATTCAAGAGAGATCCAAGTATACAGATGTAGATGACAAAGAATTGAAAAGATCAAGAAGGCAGTCAAGCCCCCAGGATCCAAGATCCTAAGTCAAACTATCAAGATACATAATCATGCAATGGAAAGAATGAGAAAGATGAAAATGAAAGGGTGGATCAAGCTTCAATCATTTGTCCATCAAGTTGTGGATCAGATCTATGTTGTTTGTCCAAAAGAAAATGCATACTCACTCTGGGGCGATGGAACTCTTGGTTGTCCGTTGGGTGAGAAAGCCCAAAAGGTGAGAAACATACGCTTGGATGATATGTACTCACAAACACATAGGTGGCTATGGGGAAATTCATGCCTCAGAATGGGCTTCGCACTCAACCATACAAAAGTTATACCTCCTAATAACTTTAATGAGGCACAATAAAGGAAAATCATTTTTGAGCTCTATGAAGTAAGCAAAACTTTGTATGCTTGACACTCATAGACATTGTTAATGCAAAATAGTGTAAGGAATGTTCAAAGGGATTTTGCTTAGTTCATGCAAGGTCTCATCTTAGAGGAAATTGTGCTTAATGTTTCCAGGAGAGGAAAAGTGCAATTGGTCTCATCTTTTTTCCAAGAGAGGACAAGTGCAATGTCTCATCCTGGGCAACATTGTACCTAATGCTTCCAAGAGAGGAAATCGCAAGAAAATAAAAATCGCACAATGAAATGTAAGTGGTGATGTATGCCCCCACTTTAAAGCAGTTGCGAACACCAGTACTATGAGAAATTGCTTTAAAGTAGAATAGGTCATGAGAGCTTACCCAGAAATCCCTATGCCAAGTCATATGTTTCCGATAAGCTACATCATGAAAGAGGGATTATGTCACATGCAATCCAACTTAAGGCATGTTGTCCACATCCCAAGCTTGTTCTTATATGTTGATGAAAGTTTAACAACTAGTAAAAAGAGACAACGACAAGTGACATATGAGGACAAAGCTACTGAACCCCTTGCCCCCACTTAGTGTAGGACAAGGGTGAGCCAAAATGATTGATGAGATGAATGGTAGAGTGAAAATTGGTATCAATTAGAGGAATTAGGTGCCCCCCATAGGGGGAAGCAAACCAAACTCCTTAAGATGTTGTATTTTACTACTCAAAACTTGAAATTCATTTATGGAGTGGCCATGAACTCTATGATAGGCACAAAATGAAGTCTTTTAATAGAATTTATTTTGAGTTCGAGGAGGGAGGGTGATCAAGTGATCTTGGAGGAGTCTCAAAAAGATACACTCTTGATCAATGGTAGGTGGTCTTGTGGTTTGCATAAAAAATACATCTTGCTTAGTATTAGATGTCATACTTACACAAGTTTCTCTAGATTACAAGATTTTTTTCTCACTTTTATAGGAGGAGGGAAAATCTCAAATGCAAATCATGAATGTTTTGCGAGATGACATTGACATTAAGCAAAGGTATATTTGTTTGTTTCATGTTTTGTAAAGGATGATTTTCAAGACCATTAGTGTCAATGATTTTAGGGTGGACAATTGTTAAGGTACCTGGTACATTTTGACCCATTTTTCGACGATCGGATGTCGGGCCAAAATTTTGATGTTTCAAATGTCGTCAAAATTCTGACGAAATAATAGCGACAAACGACCGTCGAAATTTTGACGAACGATCGTCAAAAAATGGGTCAAAATGTACCAGTGGGTTGATTTAGGAGTATGTTGTGTGAGATTGTTGATGTTGAGTGAAGGCTTGTTTATCTTGATCAAGGGACAATAACTAAGACCATGAGTCATTTGTTGTGTGTTAGGCTCTATAGGGTTGTAGATACCTTTTTCTCGAGCACCACATCCTTTTCCACTATATCCAAGTTGTTTCATAAGTTCATAACCATGTACATAAAGTTTTTTCATTACTTTTGAAGTTGGTGGTTGTTCATGATTAAGTTCATCAAAGGTTGTTGTGTAACCTGATGTTTGTTGTTATAAAGTGATTGAGGTGGATGCTTGTGAAGGGTTGTTTGAGTTTTGTGTTGATAGAACTGTGGTTTATTTTCCCTCGCTAGAGTCTTTGTGTATGTTCATATATTCTCTGAAAGAGGAGGGTGTGAAGTCTAAGGAACCCCAATCATCATCTAAGAGCTTCAAAACTGGTTCAAGATGTTGGATTTTTTAATTTGTTCAAGGGATTCTCTGTGTTTTTCTCAATGTTAAAACAACTGTTTGGATGAGAGTCAACTTCAAGTGTGTACACTTTGTTGTTATAGATGGGTATGTGTAGGATCATGATGGGCCAAAAAGTGACAATATGATGGGTATGTGTAGGGTATGTGGCTGGAGACTCTTTTTCTACCCAAAATTGATGAAATGAAAAAGATTTTTAAAGGAGATTCTCAACTTTCCACCAATATAAATTATTATTTACTTTGAATTTAATAAATAATTATTATTCATTTTCTATTTGAATTACGACTAAAGTCCTGATTGATAGGTTGATTGAAAAACATCCATAGCTTTCAAACAGTATCACATTTTTTAAATCCGAAACATGCATCACATTCTATGCTTCGCATACTATAGGATTAAAAAAAAATGAATTTCTAGAAGTTTTGACCAAGATAAGGTGGTTAGACATACAAATTTTTATATTTTTAAAAGTTGTAATAAAAAATTCATAATTAATTATTTACTTTAGAAAAAATTTAAAAAAAATATGCATCACATCGAGACATGAGTCCTCTACTTATATCTAAAATATTATAAAAAATATTATCATTTTATTGTGGTTAGGGTGGTTAGACAAACACCTTATTTTTTCCCTGAAATTTAAGTGCTACTGCATTGAAATTTCAAATTTTCACCAAATAGATTTGTTTTTTTAAATAAACCTAGTAGTTTAGAAACTACATTCAATTTGCTATAGATTATATTCTTACATATTTTTTAAATAATATAGATAACTTATTCAATTTTTTATGTCAAGTTGCCTAAGTTTGATTTTTCTGAATTTTATCACCACTTAAGGGCCTATTTTTTCCATGATGATCCTGCACATATCCAGATGTATTTCATTTTTTGATGAAGAGTAGAAGGCACACCATTCATTGCATGAATCCATGGTTTGCCTAAGAGAAGGTTATATGCAATATCATTAGGCATAACATGGATTGGAATTTCCAATGTGGCAACTCCAACTGTAATAGGTAACGTGATCACAACAAGTGGTTGTTTACTTATATTGTCAAATCCCCTAATGGATAAAGGATTGGGTCGAATGTTTGATTTATTGACACCAAGTCTATTGAGAAGGTTCACTCCACATACATTAAGAGTGGAACTAGTATCCACAAGAGTTCTCTTAATCCCTTTTCATTTGTATTGAGAGATAATCATAAAAGGTTCATTTTATTTTTGCACTTCCAAAGGAGGAAGCTCACTTTGGTGGAAATAATGTCAGCATTTATGGCGTGAATCATGGCTGCTATATCATTTGGTTGTGTATTAGAAGGGACAATAACTTGTTACAAAGCTGATTGGATCATGTTGTGATAGTGAGGGGAACCTTGAATAAGCTCCCATAATGAGATTTTAGCAGGGGTATTCTTTAGTTGTTCAACAAGATTGTACTCCTTTCCACTAGGAAGACTTGGTAAGATAGGGTTAGAGGGGATAGGATTAGGAAAAGGTAAGGGTGTTGGGGTTGGTTACGGTGGTTGCAAATTATTTCAAGTGTTATATGTATGAGCAATGATATTATAACTCAGTTGTTGCGATACATTATTCTGAGGTGGGTAGAGGATGAGTTCGAGTTTGTTTTGAGTTAGAGATTTATGTGAAGGGGGGTAAAGGATGAGTTGAGGTTGAATAATGTTAACATCCTTTAGCAAGTGAGATTCTATATCATTATTGTGGTTCTTGTCTTGCATTATGATATCCTTCCTAGGAGGAGGGTTTTGAGGAGAACTACAAACCAAATTTTCTTGACATTCTAAGGTTGGTTCTTATAAAAGGACTTCATCACAAGTAGGAGAATGACCAATGGTTAAATTGTCTTTCCCAAGAAGAGTTTTGTTAGGTAAAGGGGGACAACCAAAATTCTCATGACCTTCATGGAATAAGTTTTCTATCATCAAAGTATCGTCTTCACAACAATGAGAAATACTAGGAGAAGAAGAAATTGTAGTGTCATGATCGTCTAAGGTTGTGTTATGTTGGTTGTGAATTTTTTTCCACTAAGAGAGGTAAAAGGAGAGAAACAACTAGGATTCTCAAAACTCTCATTAATTGATTCTTCTACTAAAATATCTTTGTCACCAAGAGGAGAGATATTATGAGAAGAACAAGTATGATCGTTAGGAATGGCCCAAGTTGTAGTCTCTTTCACTAGAACACTCTCATAGGGAGGGGATAGGAAATTATTCTTAACATGACTAAATATGTAAGTTACTGGCATTGTTTGAATAAGAATGGAAAGCACATGTAACCGTTTCATGCGATGTTTCAACAATATGAACAAGGTATATGCAAAGATACAAAACACTTTTATCCAATGTATGCCACACCTTAAGAATGTAAACAATGTATATACAAGAATGAAAAGAAATTTTATCAAACTTATGCAAAGTTTTATAAATAGGAATTTTGTGTAAGAAAAAGTGAAAAGTACTTTTTATCAAAGTTATGCAAAATTTCAGAAATGTAAACATTTTCAAATTTAATAATGCTTATGATTGAAATGATTTCAAAAATGACTACCCTAAATTGATGTTTTTGAGCTAGATGCATAAAAAAAATGTTGCAAAATATTTCCAGACTTATACTATATGATACTAGGAGGCTTAGGAAGCATAGAAACGAGGTTTTTAATGCTGTAATAGTCAATCAAAAATCTGGACAGGGACAGATTCGCCCAACATGGCGAATGAGTCCTAGTAAGAGTTTTTTGCAAAACTTTTAGAAATTTTAAAAAAAAATTGATGTATTTGATGTTGTATGATGTAGATATAAGACGTGGATGCAAAATTTCAGAAATTTCTAAGGAAATTATATGCAAAGATGCAAGCTTTTGAAACCCTAGAATGCACAACAATGCAAAATCTAATGCATGCAAGCTATTCTTAGGATGATAATGGACTCCAAATCATAAAATAAAGTATTCTAAAATAAATTTCACCAAAATGAACCATAGATTTTATGAGGTGTGAAATGCTATGACTCTCTTTTGCTCAATTAGGGTCTTTCACCCAATGAAAAGAGATAGATCCCACACCCAAAATCTAAGTGGTTCACTCAAACTAGTGTATGCATGATAAAATTATGACTAAATGTAATGATATAAGTGCAACTAATTGATAAAAATAATTGATTATTAATGCAAAACCAATGAAATGTGAATTATTTGAAAACACATTGTGTAATGCAAAAACACCTAAAAATGAATGCAAATTGTAAAAGAAATGGATGAAACCAAAAATGTGCACTTGGGATGTTGATAGAGACTGGAAATGACATCTGAAATGTTGTTGATCCTGATTTTTAGGCCTAGTGGGACTCATTCACCATTTTGGGCGAATCAGTCCCAATTTTGTGAAACTGTTTTAGAACCCGTTTCGAACAAAAGGGTATCCAAAAATGCAAAAAACCAAAATCAATCCTAGACGTGGTATTAATTCACCACCCATGGTGAATGAATCCACTTTTGAATTTCTAAAGATTCAAAGGTGGAAACAGGAGCTTTCAGTCTGCACTTTTTGCTTCTCCAATTGTCCTGTTATGAAATTGTCAGATTCGGGCCATATAGTGACTTTTTGTGGGTATTTTGACTTATCCAATGAAGAGATGACTTGAAAAAATTTGCAATGCAATATTCAATGATTTATAAGCCTACAAGATGTTTAAATCTGCAAACACACAAGACAAGAAAGAGAAATGTTGGATGTTAGGGCATGGGGTTTTTCCTTGGTCAAACCCCTTTTAAGTAATTAAACCAAAATAGAGAAAGAATGTAATGAACCATGAAAAAATGAATTCAATACCTTTCCATGATGTTTGATCTTGAATTTCTATAGCAAAACATGAAGAATATTCCCTTGAATGTCTTACGAAACTAACTTGATGACTTGCAATGTGAAAACCCTAACTTGCTTGACTTGATAGAGAAGATAGATGATGAATGAATGACAAGAGATGTGTGAATGAGTTAGGAGATTATGAATTAGGGCTTGGAGACTTGATTTTATAGGAAATACACCTTATTTTTCTGTTAATTGAATCCCTAAGGCCGACATGTAAAAATAATAAACTTAAATTTTAGTTTTTCTCGCTCAAAGGTCAAAATTGGCCCAAATGGGACTCATTCGCCACCTTGGGAAAATCAGTCTCACTTGGCAGGGACTCATTCAGGTCACAGGTGGTGAATTAGTCCTAGTGGGGCCCATTTGATAGTTAGGATGCTAGGAAGTAAGAAAATAAGGTTTTTATGGTGACTATGTTAGGTATTTCATGAAATATTGCCTTGAGATGCACAATATGGGGTCATAGGGGCCTATTAATGATGATGTAAAGGTCAATTAGGGCTTCTAACAAAAACTTAAATTTGAAAGTGTGATTAAATATAATTTACAACACTAAAATGAGGTCCACACATCCTAGAAAGACATAATATCCAATGTGAATGTGTAAGACACATTACAACACTAGATTAAAGTAAAATTTAGTTCACAAGCCTTCTAGATTGATGTGATAATGTAATTAAATACATTTTATAATGTTGAACTAAGGGGATATGGGTTCATTAAGTCTAGAAAAGTGTGAAATTCTTTTACAACACCTTTACAAGACATCGTTAAGTGCATTTGAAAGGGTCCAAGACCTAGGGTGGATATGAAAAACACCTCACAACACCAAATCAAGGCCTCATTAAGTCCAGTCTATCATCAATTATTCCCAAATCAAGCAAGTTGATTTTTTTCTACAGTACATGTCCAAACACCATGGGATACATCAATAAGAATAAAAATGATAAATGCATATGTATATACCCCTATATGTATCTGTTTATCTTTGAGGTTTCTTATATATGTATCCATGCAGTTTTTTATTATTTTACTATGTTTCTACATATAGCTAAGTAGATATGCAGATATTTGTATATGTTGCTAGTTGGTCCTTCCACCCTTTCTTATCGAAACAATAGGCTATACAACAATAAGAATAGAAATGATTAAGTACATATATGCATTGAATTTCCCCTTTTTCTACACATTTCAAAACACACACATATAACCAGATATATATATCCATATGTACACATGTATATATATATTTATATACACACTGCTATATCTAAATAGATGTGTATACCATACTTTTTCCTCACTATGTAACTCCTCCCCTTGAAATTTATGAAGACAACAAACATCTAGATTAAATTTTCCCGCAATTGATTGGGTAGGAAGGCTATGAATTCAAACCTTTTTTTTCCTATAGGATATTGTTTACTCTGAAGTAGAACATTATTATAAGGAACAAAAGGTTTGAATTTGTAGCCTTCTTAGCCAATCAATCAAGGGAAAATCTAGTCTGGATGTTTGCTTTCTTCATAAATTTCAAGGGGAGGAGTTATTAATTAATCTATAATTGCTCCTATCTTAATGGGTATAATGCCAAAGATGCACAAAATGGGCATTATGTCTAAGCTAGACAGTGAGAAAAGCGAACAATAAGCAAAGGGAAAAAGTTGTGCAAACCAACAACATGTTTTTAACTTCAAAGCTTATTAAAATATATATGCCACAAGGGGACTCCTGGCCACCTTCGAGAAAAAAAGCGGAATGGGAAATGGTTGCTCGCGGTGCTGGATAATGGCAATCAAGATGGCGAGACCAAGCAAATGCAATGTACACTATTTTTGGTGTTTTCCAATGTATTCAGTTTCAATAGGCACATTCACTGCCAAGGCCCAATAAATTTTACGGATTTCTTATGAACATGTTACACATATTGCACCATTAAATGCTCTGTTATTAACAACAACTTAATGCTATAGCATTTAATGCTATGGTTGTATTGTAGCAATTTTCTCATAAGCTAAATAATACTTACATATGTTATTTTTAACTCTTTTTAAATCAACTTGTCTACCTAAATACAAACAAATATAGCATACATAGTTGTTTAGATATACATGTGCATATATAAACTGTTGTTGCATTCTCAAATGATCCACAGTGACCTTGGTCTATATATATGGATATATATTTTTGCCTATATGTATTTTTTAAATTATGAAACGAGGAATTCTATATATACATATAAATTTGAGCTACATTGCCTAGCACTAAATACTATAGAAAAATAGAGAAATTGTAAAAGAGCTATTAGACAAAAAATCCTATTCATGGCTCAGCTGATGAAAATACCAGTTAAAACTTCAAACAAATAGCCTATCGGCTAAAAATATAAAGGTGAATAGATAAAAGAGCTATTATAATAACACTTAAAAGCCACCAAACTATTTTTTTCTCCACGGTTATACAAATATCTTTTCAACTTGCTAAATCAATTATTTAAACCCAGTTATTTATGACGATACCTATTTTCCTTAGGCTATGACAACAATTATATGATGCAACAATCTTTGCAAAATGTGTATAATTCCACAGGCTTAATTGTAAATTCAAGCTTCATTGTTTGTCATTAAATATTATAGACAAATCATTTATGAAAAATACCCATGTAAAACAAATTGTAGCAAATAATTTTTATTCTAACAACTCTTATACAATTTCTCTATTTGTCTTCAATATTTATTAACAAAGAACATAGCTCAAATCTTCTATCAATATGTTTCATGATATTCTTTTTTACCGGATCTGCTTGAAGCTCCTTGGAACAAACTGCCCAGGTCTATTTATGTAAGGGGTGGAGCTTGCTAATTACGTGGGATGGTAATGTCTTATATCAATATGTTTCATTATATTCTTTCTTCCTCATCTGTTTCAACTTCCACACAACAAATTGTTCTTCATGCTATTCTTTTTTTCAATTCCCCATAAAAAAATGTTCATTATCGTAGTTTTCCTCTTCTATTCTCCATATTTTAAACTTCTATTTAATGTGGGTTTTAGAACATCTGTCATTTTCATGTGATTTTTAAGTGTTTTCCTAATAGCTCTTTTCCAATTTTGCTTTTTGTCTTGTACCAATATGTTTCATGATATTCTTTTTTTCTCAAATTAAAAATATAAACTTGAACAAATAAAAGAGCTATTATAATAACACTTAAAAACCACCAAACCATTTTTTTCTCCACGATTATACAAATATCTTTTCAACTTGCCAAATCAATTATTTAAACCCAATTCTTTATGATTATACCTATTTTCTTTAGGCTATGACAACAATTATATGATGCAACAATATCTTCAAAATGTGTATAATGCCATAGGCTTAATTGTAAATTCAAGCTACATTGCTTGGAATGAATTATTATAGACAAATCATTTATGCAAAATATGCATGTAAAATGAGTTGTAGCAAATAATTGTTATTCTAAAACCTCTTATACAATTTCTCTATTTGTCTTCAATATTTACTAATAAAGAAAATAGCTTGAATCTTCTATCAATATGTTTCATGATATTCTTTTTTTCCCAATCTGCTTGAAGCTCCCTAGAACAAATTGTCCAGGTCTATTTATGTGAGGGGTGGAGCTTGCTAATTATGTGGGATGTCAGTGTCTTATATCAATATGTTTCATTATATTCTTTCTTCCTCATCTGTTTCAACTTCCCCACAACAAACTATTCTTTATGATATTCTTTTTTTCATTTCCCCATAACAAACTATTCATTGTCATTGTTTTCCTCTTCTATTGTCCATATTTTAAAGTTCTATTTAATGTGGGTTTTAGAACATCTATCATTTCCCTGTGATTCTTAAGTGTTTTCCTAATAGCTTTTTTCCAATTTCACTTTTTTCCTTGTACCAATATGTTTCATGATATTCTTTTTTTCTCAACTGTTTGAACTTCCCCATAACAAACTATTCTTCATGATATTCTTTTTTGTAGTTCCCCATACGAAACTATTCATTATCGTAGTTTCCCTATTCTATTCTCCATGTTTTAAAGTTTTATTTAATGTGGGTTTTCCAACATCTGTCATTTTCCTGTAATTGTTAAGTGTTTTTCTAATAGGTCTTTTCCAATTTCCCTTGACCAAAAATTTTTAGATATGGACATCTATGTATGTGAAATTACTTACAAAGAATATTCAAAGTGAAGAACCCAGTTCAAGTCAAATGCATGTATAGATTTTAGTTTACATCATATTCCTCCTTACCTGAAATTCTATCACTATCTAGACAAGGTGTAACAACAAATTCTATGTAATAGTTGGCTTCTCAATTCAAAATTCAAGCTACATTATTTGTCGCTAAATATTATAGACAAAATAGGGAAATTGTAAAACAACTATTACAAAAACACTTAAGAATCATAGGTAAATCACAGATGATCGAAAACCCACACTAAACATATTCATACAAGACAAGCACTCTATGTGAGAGTTGGATTGTCAATTCAAAATTTGAGCTACATTCTTTGGCACCAAATCCACATTAAATAGAAATCGTAAAGCCAATGAGTAGCAATAACTTGTACAAAAATCCTATAATTCCATAGACTTAATCCAAACTTCGAGCTACATTTCCTAGCACTAAATATTATAGAAAAATAGAGAAATTTTAAAAGAGCTATTACATGACAAATCATATTCACGGATGGGCTGACGAAAATCCTGTTAGAAACTTCAAAAAAATAAATTGAATAGATAAAATGGATATTAGAAAGAATAACACTTAACAACCACCATACTAATTTTATCTCTAACATTTTTCTACTTTCATACTAACCCTCTGCATATACATATATATGCAATCACTCCTATGTTAATATGCAATTGGTCATATTTTAATGGGTGTAACGACAAAGATGCACAGAGATAACTAAGACAATAAATAGAGGGCAATAAAATTACTAACCCTAACCATATTTTTTGACAAAAGAATAAAGATTTAACTACAATTGCTCCTATGGTAATGGGTATAAGGCCAAAGATGCACAGAGATAACTACAAATAATAAACAAGGGATGAAAAAATCACTAACCCTAACCATATTTTTGATGAAAGAAGATTTAACTACAATTTCTCCATCAATATAAAACCAAAATTTCAAACACCCATGTAAAACAACTTATAGATTCCGAACAACAACAATTTTATCATAAACAATAAATAAATCATTTATGCAAAACACCCATGTAAAATGACTTACAAATTGTGGAGAACAATAGTTTTAAAACCCTCCAATATGCTATAAAACAGAGTCAAAGCCGATGATTTTTACAATAGTCTCCTATCAAACCAACCACAGAACTGAAGCCAATGATTTTTAGAATAGTCTGCCATCAAACCAACATCACAATGGCTCTCTCGACAATGCAACTTAATCAATATATTTTCTGGCACATTTCAGACTATACTTTCCCACACTGCTACACCCATGTAAAACGGCTTACATATTTTGGAGAACAATAGTTTTTAAACATAAACAATTAATAAATTATTTATGCAAAACACCCATGTAAAATGACTTATATATTGCAGAGAGCAATAGTTTTAAATCCCTCTAATCTGCTTATAAACTGAGCTAAAGCCAACAATTTTTACAATAGTCTGCTATCAAACCAACCACAAAGCCAAAGGCGACGATTTTTAGAATAGTCTACTATGAAACCAACACCAAAATGGCTCTTTTGACAATGCAACTTAATAAAAGTATACTTTCCCACACTGCAACATTCAATATTACATTTACTTCATCTGCTCGCATTTACTTCATCTATCGTACAACAATGACATAATGCATAAACCTGTTGGAGTATAATGAACACTGAGAGGGGTGGTGAATCAATGTTCATACAAATTTTAACTTTTATCAACTTTTTCAAACTAGATTTGTTTATGCAATATAAAGCAAGAAGAAATGAACAACAGTATATTCAAACATACATAAGAACATGACATGGAGAAATGTCTTGAGCGAAAACCCTCCTGGGGAATAAAACCACTCGAAATGCCTCACTGGCTTATTTGAAAATTCATTTCTTGCAATGCCTCACTAGCTGTGAACCTCATTGGTTATAGAATGCCTCACTGGAAAATACATGCCTCACTGGAAAAGATGTGCCTCACTGGCAAGAGTGTGCCTCACTAGCTAAATCAATCTACCTCATACCATCATAGTTTTGATACAAATATAGAGTATCATCTCTATTTCACTTTCACAACTTCTTCTAATCTCACATCACTTGAGATTTAGAAGCAAAAGTTCAAGCACAACATAATGATGCATATAAATATGCCTTTATATACAACACTATGAAATACTTCAAAAATTGATCAATTTTATAAAGCACTGAGTGTGCTTTTCATACAACTTTCATAATACAGAATATAATTCAATGAAGTACCTTTTACAACTTTCAAAATGAGATGTCTTTTCTATTCAACATCACTAAAGAATAACTCTTAATAGAGTATATAATCAACAACTGTCGAAATCTCTTTATAATCAACACCCTATGAATATGTTCAACATAGCATAAATAATGTGCATAGTTTTTTAACTGAACACCAACTGTCTTCAACCACATACTTGAAATGCAATTTGCCTTAACAATTAATAGAATGGCTAACATATCTTTGTTTGAACCCAAAGAAACAAATTATTTTCTTAACTTACCCAAATAGGGGTTATGGAGTAACTGAAATATAAACCCAAACCACCTCATAAAATCAACACTTCATTATATAGGATAATCCATAATCAAACTACATACAAAATGGAGTAATGGTTGTGTTTTGAAGAACCAGATTAGGGTTTAAGATAAGATTAATCACAAAAATAAAATAAACTAAACAACAGTTCAAGATTAATGATCATTTTTAGCCTTTGCCATTTCAAATAAACTGAAAACTGTTAGGGTTAAGGACCAAAACCACCTATTCAAACTTGCTTGAAGACATTTCCCCATCACTTCCACTACCCTATTGCTGCTTCACTTGAAATTGGGCATAGTATTATCATAAGAAAACCATCATAGACTATAAACCCTTGTGCTCTCCTTCTTGATTGACAACCGACATAATGATTTGTGTTTTTCCCATGTTAACAACCTTTCTCTATCAAACCTTAATTAAATTTTCCATGTGACCAAAGCAAGTTTCGATGCATGATTTTTTATTTTTCAAAGATAATTTCACCTTTTGAAGTGAATTTACCACCGAGATAAAAGTATTACAATTATCTTTCAAAACAATATGTTAAGGGACCAGTGATACCATGAAAAATACTTTAGGATTTATGAAGTCCATGACCTCTAGGAAAGGTCTTTCACATTGCCTTGTCGGTGTGTTCATAATTTAAAAGTCTCCTTGTGAACATCATAACCATCAAATGAAATATATACCAAGGTTTGTATAATAAGTACCATGCTTATGCCTTATAGCTTTATAGGGATATAAATTTGTTTAAGTGAGGATCAATAAATTGATCACTAACTTAAATTAAAAAATATGCGAAGAGGTATATTATTATCAATGCTACAAGATACCTTATTGTCTTTGGCATTAATGCCAACAACAATAGTTACAAAGTAAAGTACCCAGCCTGAACTTATCCACTGTAAATGTCATGATCAAACTGTGATCTCTCCAATAATTATTGCAACTTGTTATGTCCAATAAGAACTACAAGCTATTCAAAAAGAATTTCAAAGTGTACATAACCAAAGATTAGTGTCATCATTAACGAAAATGCCACTATCCCTACAATGAATGCCACTTCTCAAATATACAGAGCATCAAAGATTACCAATACCATACTGAATATCATGAAGCTATATGTATAAATGATTACATGTATAAACCAAGTATTGTATCCACTATATCACCATTGTCAACAACAAGCCTTTTTGTCAACAAGGACAACCAAAACCAGGGAACAAAGAACAACAAACTCCCCCTTTGTCCTTGGTGATAAAAACACAAACCTCTCCTTCTATTTTTGACATCCAAGACAAAGGAAATATTGGCACACACCAAATTGCTCCCCCTGAAAAAGTATCCTAAACACATTGGAAGAAAAGAATCATGTATAATCTAAAAATGAATATTGTGAGATAATAAATTCATATGGTAAATAAAACACAATACCATCTAAATCTAATATGAAAGAGCACAAATCAAGTACCCATTATCATTATAAGAATAGAAACCATGAAGATCAAACACTTTCTAAGGTAGATACAATGTCCCAATTAAAAAATGTACTTCAACTGTCCAAAGTCACTAGGCTATGAGCAACTTCATCCAACTTAGCATGATCTTCAAATACTAACAAACAACACCTCAAGACAATGTGACTATCTCAAATTTTATTGCCTTATCCAGTCCCAAAGTTGTCTTGGGTTATTAATCAAAACAAACTATTACTTGTAAAAATACTGAATACTAAGAATAGTGATCATACCATTAGAGCATTCACTGTTCACTACAATGGTACAAAGAAATAATACACTATCACTATTTTTAGTGATGTAGATGTCTACAAAACAACACTAAAGCAAATGCTAAGCCACTGAGTATATTGTCACTATTTTCATTCAAGCAAATAGAAGCAACCATTAAAGCAAATTTTCACTACAAATCCCTACAAATCCACAAACTATCCAAAGATTTCACCCCCTCTGATAACAATTTCAAAGAAATAAAGAACGTACTAACTCAAGGCAGAGAACACACAATCCCACTATTAGTAAGTAATAAATTCCAAGGCACTAAACAGACTTTCCTAAAAAATACGCTAATGACTGAGATAATCATGAAGAACACTATACTATTCAATGAACACCATTTTCATAAGAAAAAAAACACTGAACCAACTTTAATTGATTTCATAGAGCAATACCACAGACTGATTTCATGATTACATTGAGTATCCACTATCTCCCCCATGCATTCATGTTTACAAAACACTTGCAACAATTGATCATCAATCTAGGACTCCTCTTTGCACCAAACTAAATGCAACATCAGACTCATATTGAAGAAACAAAAAGATACAATCTACTATCATAAATCCATTGTTCCTCCAAGATAACCATTGTACCATACCACTCTACTGCTACATTTGAAATGCCACTGTAGTGCTACTTTCATGTTGTAAAATTCCACAAACATCAATAATATCATGAAAAACATGCAGATACATAAATCCTACCAGCATATACAAGCTGTGTAAGACAGTCATGCAAAACATGAAGAGCATTATGTCATGAAAGACAATGAAGACTACTGCAACTACAAGACATGTCACTATTTTATAAAGATCCTGCCAATGTCAACCATGAAAAACAAAAAAATGTCATGTTATTACCAGTCTGAGTACTACTCATAAAATTCATTATTATAAAATCTTATAAAGCTAACACACACTGTAGTACCACTGCCACCTTGTTTCTTCAAAAATAATGTTGCAAGCATTTTCTACCCCTTGGATGGAGCCCTATCTAAAACATCATCAATAACAGATGTCCAAGCAACTTCTAACACACTGTCAAGGAAAAGATTATCATAAATCATAAAGAAAAACATAAACAATGTCAGTTCATCAAAGGTTATGGGACCATGTAAGTTGCAGTACCCAAAGCATTGTCAAAAAACATAAAAGATCCTTCTCCTCAACTTTAAAACATGATCAAAAAACTTGTTGTACCACTTATCAAGTACTATCATCAACCTTGTAAAAGCACTGTCTAATATGTAAATCAAAACTACTGTGTTAAAGCATTGTAACCCTAGAAACATATTATAAAAAAATACTCTTGCATGTCATCAATAATTGTCTTCATGGGTGATCCCACAATAGTGGTTTACAATTTTTGGCCAAACTGGAGACTGAAATAATTTTTTTAACTAAATCTTCACTTTCGGGCACCTATAGTGACTAACCGTGCGGAATTTGAAGATGATGTAAACTAGAGTTTTGTAAAAAAAAATTTGTAGATTTAAAATATATTTTTTTCAAAAAATTTGGAATCAGATTGCACTACTTTTTTCATCTCCCTCAAAAACTAGTTTTTTTCATAAAATAGCATTTTTAAAAAGTGATACTCACCGTATAATGCATAAATTTTTTTCCATGAAGGATAAAATTCTAATTCTTTCAAATTTATATTTTTAACTCTGATATCTAGTACTTCCACTTGGTTAGATATTTTTTTATTGAATATTTTTCTTTAATCAAGTTTTGAAGTCAAACCAATTACAATTCAGGACATAGCCACGTATAACACATAATTTTTTTGTATGTATCAAAATTCATTTTATTTTTGTTGGATCAAGGATTTCAACATCTAGTGCACTCATATTTTTCAAAAAATAATTGAAAATCTTCTATTTTTCCACATGTGCGAACAGAGAGTTTGATTTTTGGTGAAAAACCTACATTCACAAGAAATAAAAAATAAATATAATAATAAAATTAAATTTATTTAAAATTATACTTTTTTGGAAGCTTACAATAAGGACTACATACTTAAAAAAAAAAAAATTTAAATGAATTAATTTGATCCCCCAAAAGGTAAATCAAAAGTTGTTTTTTATCAACATTTTGATAGGTGTAAAGGAGAATCCGTTATAGGTATGGTTTAAAACTATCGGGGTTATATCCAAGGGGGTTTGATCTAAGGTAGTTTGATCAAACCCTCTTCAATTGGAATTCTTTAAATGAAACTTTTAAAGGCTTAAATCATTATATTTTTTA
Source organism: Sequoia sempervirens (assembly GCA_007258455.2). Classification (NCBI taxonomy): domain Eukaryota; kingdom Viridiplantae; phylum Streptophyta; class Pinopsida; order Cupressales; family Cupressaceae; genus Sequoia; species Sequoia sempervirens. The sequence goes on along the minus strand of VDFB02047230.1, from coordinate 587,691,531 downwards.
AAAATATGTGTTTTCAGCAAAAATCAAAATCTCCCAGAAATTGTAAACCAACTTTGTGGGATCACCCTCATACTTCAGAGCATCAGTCTCCTTGTTTTTCATGTAGGTAACTTCTTCAAAGAGTGCTAAGTATTCTTAAACATAAAAAATATTTTCCTTAGCCAAAATTTTAGACTGAATGGACTCCAAATACACTGTAGCATTTTCCTTTTTGAAGGTACAAAATCATAAACAATGTTTCATTTATTACACTCAAAGCATTTTCTCTCATAGACTACTCCTTGAAAGACCCAATGTCTCTAATGTTGCATGTGATCCCTCTATAGAGTAAACAACCCTACATGTATTATTGTACAACTCTGTAACCAATGTAACCTGCCAACAATGGGATATTTGACATGCTAAAATCTATGGCAACTTCCCAGTCACTGCTTCCTCTCACCTCATACTACATCTCATGCAGTAGGTGAAAAATTTTGTGTAACACACACTTGATTAGAGTCTTTCTTTCTTTTCCAAATCATCATAGGCTCCTTCTTTTGCATGTTCAAAGTACCCGTTCTTTTGTTATACTTGCATTGTTGTACTTTATGCCCAACATTATTGCAGTTAAAAAAAATAACTTTGTATTTCTTATTTGACAATCTAAAACCACAATCATTAGATCTATAACCATATTTGTGAAAAGCATGGCAATAACCATGAAACTTAGAATAGTTATACCTCATTGAATAATGTTGTTCGGTAGATAAAAGTCTTGTGGACCAGTTGTTTCTTCTTCCAACTCTGTTGGTGCCTTTGTGTTTTCTTCTATTAGTAACATTGGTTTTTGTTTCAAAAGTAGTAGCACAATACTCCAGATCTATCTTCTTTCTTGGTGCTTATTTAACCTTGAAACTCTGTCCATATTTTGTTGCAAATAATATTTCATGTTGAGACTCATCTTGAACTCCTAAACTTTTCCTTTTTCATACCCTAATCAAAAAATTTCTTTGTGATGCTTTTTCTTATTCAACGTCTCATTTATCTTAATGGTGCTTTGTTCAAACTTCTGGTTTCTCTGAATCTTGACACTTTCAAGCTCTTTCCTTAGAGAAATCAACTCTCCTTCCAGTTTTTTACACTCAATATTTTTAACTTCCAAATCAAAATTTGCTACATCTACTATCCTTTTATACTCTTGGACTTCTAACTTCAGACTAACGATTAATTGGTCTAATTCTTCTTGTCTTTTTATTAGCAAATTATTCTCCTCCTTTATCTTGTTTCCTTCTTCAAGTTGATACTTACAGTCTATAGCTAGTTTTTCTGCATTTTTAAGATCTATAAGAGTTTTAGCCTTAAACTCCCTTTCTTCTTGGAGTTGCTTCTCTAATTTTTTATTTACCTTTCTAAGCCTCTTAATCTCATCTAGAGAAAAAATAGGTTATGCTTCAAAATAAATTACTCCCTCAAGATTATTAACACACTCTTCTATATTTGATTCATTCATATTTACTATGAATTCATCAAGTTCTAGATTAGACATATTTTCTTCTACAAGATTTCCCTTATTAACACTAATAGAGTCAACTAGCAAAGAAATTTCTTGAGACAATACTTCACTAGACTTGACAATAGTGTTTTTCTTTTGACTTCTATTTCTTTTACACTTACCCATAACAAGTACTCCACAACCAAGAATCCCCTAATTTTACTCTAAACAAGGTTTGTCTCTTATACCACTTGTTGGAGTACAATGAACATAGAGAGGGGGGGTGAATCAGTGTTCATACAAATTTTAACTTTTATCAACTTTTTCAAAATAGATTTGTTTATGCAATATAAAGAAAGAACAAATGAATAAAAATATAATCAAACATACATAAGAACATGACACAGAGAAATTTCATAAGTGGAAACCCTCCTGGGGAATAAAACCACTCAAAATACCTCACTAGCTTATCTAAAAATTTCTTTCTTACAATGCCTCACTAGCTGTGAACCTCACTGGTTACAGAATGCCTCGCTGGAAAAGATATGCCTCATTGGAAAAGATGTGCCTCACTGGCAAGAGTGTGCCTCACTGGCTAATGCAATCTACCTCATACCATCATAGTTCTGATACAAATATAGAGTATCATCTCTATTTCACTTTCATAGCTTCTTCTAATCTCACATCACTTGAGATTCAGAAGAAAAAATTCAAGCACAACATAATGATGCATATAAATATACCTTTATATACAACACTATGAAATACTTCAAAAATTGATCAATTTTACAAAGCACTGAGTGTGCTTAATTCATACAACTTTCATAATATAGAATATAATTCAATGAAGTACCTTTTACAACTTTCAAAATGATATGTCTTTTCTATTCAACATCACTGAAGAATAACTCTTAACAGAGTATATAATCAACAACTGTCGACGTCTCTTTTTAATCAACAACCCATGAATATGTTCAACATAGCATAAATAATGTGCATAGTTTTTGAACTGCACACCAACTGTCTTCAACCACATACCCGAAATGAAACTTACATTAACAATTAACAAAATGGCTAACATATCTTTATTTGAACCTGAAGAAACAAAATATTTACTTAACTTACCCAAACAAGGGTTATGGAGTAACTGAAATATAAACCTAAACCGCCTAATAAAATCAACACTTCACTATACAAGATAATCTAGAATCAAACTTTATACAAAATGGAGTAATGGTTATGTTTTGAAGAACCCGATTAGGGTTTAAGATAAGATTAATCACAACAATAAAATAAACTAAACAACGGTTCAAGATTAATGATCATTTTTAGCCTTTTCCATTTCAAATAAACCGAAAACCACTAGGGTTAAGGAACAAAACTAGTTGTTCAAACTTGCTTGAAGAGATTTCATCATCACTTCCACTACCCTGTTTCTACTTCACTTGAAATCGAGCATAGTCTCATCATAAGAAAACCATCATAGACTGTAAACCCTCGTGCTCTCCTTCTCAATTGACAACTGACACAATGATTTTTGTTTTTCCCGTGTTAACAACCTTTCTTCATAAAACCTTAATTAAATTTTCCATGTGACCAAAGCAATTTTCGATGCATGCTTTTTTCTTTTTCAAAGATAATTTCACCTTTTGAAGAGAATTTACCACCAAGATAAAAGTATTACAAATATATTTAAAAAAAATGTGTTAAGGGACCGGTGATACCATGAAAAATACTTTAGGATTTATGAAGTCCATGACCTCTAGGAAAGGCCTTTCACATTACCTTGTTCGTGTGTTCATAATTTAAAAGTCTCCTTGTGAACATCATAACCATCAAATGAAATATATACCAATTTTTGTATAATAAGTACCATTCTTATGCCTTATAAATTTGTAAGGATATAAATTTGTTTAATTGAGGATCAATAAATTGATCACTAACTTAAATAAAAAAATATGCCAAGAGGTATATTATTATAAATGCTACATGATACCTTATTGTCTTTGACATTAATGCCAACAACGATAGTTACAAACTAAAGTACCTAGCCTAAACTTATCCACTGTAAATGTCATGATCAAACTATGTTTTGTCCAATAAGAACTACAACCTACTCAGAAAGAATGTCAAAGAGTACATAACAAAAGATTAGTGGCATCATTAATGTGAATGCCACTATCCCTGCAATGATTGCCACTTCCCAAATATACAAAGCATCAAAGAGCACCAATACCATACTGATTATCATGAAGCTATATGTATAAATCATGCCATGCAAGTTGTAAACCAAGTATTATATCCACTGTATCACCATTGTCAACAACAAGCCTTTTTGTCAAGAAGGATAGCCAAAACCAGGGAACAAAGAACAAAAAAACCCTCGCACGAGTAAACACTTACCATTCAGCTTTTGCATATCGAGGACACCAACTCCACCACCACCAACCCACATAATTACCAAGCTCCATGTTGCCACAAAAAAACCCGGTCAAGTCATTGTTGGTCGGGACATCTCTGGCGCGAGCAAATCCAATTCACGGCTGGGCTGATGAAAATCCTGGAAAAAACTTTAAACAAATAGCCTATCAACTAATTAAAAATTTGAATACAGTCTATAATGTTATCAATAATATCTTACTAAAATTAATTAAATATATTTGATTAAAATATTTATAAATTTATGTTTTCAAATTTTAAAATAATAATTAGTAAGCTACAATTATGTTTTATATAATTTATTATTATTTAGATATATAGTTTATTACCATTATTTTATTAAAATTCTATTTTTAATTATATTTACATAATATAAATTATAGTCCTAAACTTAACTATAAAATAATATTAATAAAATAAAATATAGTATTTATTTTATAATAAAAAAATAAAAAAATATTAAGTGATTAAATGATTTAAAAGACTATAATTAATAATGCATAAATTTAATTTAAATACTATAAAATTATAATAATTATAATTATCAATTATGTTTATCATTAATTTGATTATTAACATTTACTATTAGGGTTATAATTATGGTTAGGAATAGAGTTAGAATTAGGGTAAGTTAGGATTACTATTAGGATTAGCATTAAGGTTATAACAAACATATTAGAAATAGAAATAGTGTTAGAATTAAGGTTAAGGTTAGAGTTGGGATAAATTAAGATTAGGGTTAGGATGAAGGTTATCATTAGGGTTAGGATAAAGGTTGGGGTTAGAATTAGAGTAAGTTTAGGGTTAGTTGTAGAGTTCTCTGTTAGATTTATAGTTATGGTTAGGTTTAGAATTAGGTTTATAATCAGGCTTATAATTATGGCTAAGGTTAGGGTTATAGTTAGGATTAAGCTTATAGTTGAAATTATAGTTAGTGTTAGAATAAGTATTAAGATTGTTAAAATTAGAATTAGAGTTAAGGTTATAATTAGGGATAATCATAGTTTTAATTATAATACTAATCATTATTGTTGGAAAAATGAAGAAGAACATCTTATTTTGTTACTTTTTGTATGAGTTGCAACTAAAAGATCAAGACTAAAGTTACTCTGGTATTCTAGTCCAATATCTGAACTGGTATTTTGTTGAAATCCTCCAGTATTTTGGTCCACATTTGTTTTCTAGTGAGCATTGCTTCTTGCGGTTTTGGGAAATGATTTGCAGATATTGGGAGCACGTAATTTTGAGACTTCACATATCCAATGCTAGTACAGAATGTTTTTGCTTATTGGTTTGAAGTTTATTCCTGGCCGACTTCTTTGATGAATTGTACAAAGATGAAAAATAGTTTTGTTATGCAGATATATGTGCGACCTATTTTAGGTCTACGCCGACTTATTAAAGCGTACAGATTATCTTTTTGAAAGCTTGAGGAAAACAGATAATATTTCTTGGTAAATATCAAGTGCATCTAATTAGGCCAACCTAATTGATGCTTGTGAAAAAGACTATATATATATAACAGACAGTTTTTGAAGAAAGGAAGTGTGAACATAATGAAATGTGTTAAGTTTGTTTCTGAGCTACATTGGAACTGAATCTGCACTTATTAGGTGTACTCTGTCAGTTCATTTTCTAGTTGAAATCCATTCAATCATTGTAATTCTGTAGATAATGAGCCTTTGTTTCTAGACAATGAGTCCTGGCAGTAAGCCACCCATTTTGTAATATTCTATAACCGGTTATATAATATTATGAGCTAACACTCACCATGGTTTTTCCCATTTTGAGTTTTCCACGTAAAAATCCTGGTGTTCTTGTGTTCTCTGATCTTATGTTCTATTAATGCTCTTATTCATTTATGCTATTGTTTGCATTGGTGTAATTGGATGGTATCTGATTAGAAAATTTAAGAAGATATTGATTCACCCCCCCTCTCAGTATCTTGGATCTTTAACAATTATTACTATACTTAATTAATTGTAATCATAATTGTAGCCCTAATTGTACATATACCTATAACCATGACTATAATACTTTTAAACATGAATATTGAAAGTAATATTTTTGTAAGTATTTGAACATGTAAATAATATATATATATATTTCTTTTACAATAGTAGTATGTAGATTATCTATAAATACTCAAATCAACAAATAAACAATAAAAATTCTCAAGTACAATAACATTGGATTGAAAACTCTACGAAAAATATTGATCACCAAGTATTTATTATATTTAGAAACATGAGGAGAAATATAGAACACAAATTATGTGAACTATTAGGCTCAACATTTTTTTCAGTAATTTATGTTTTGGTTTACTTTGTATTACTTTATTGTGCATAGTATAATATACTCATTATGCCTTGATGTTCTTTATATCCTATGTAATAGATAAATTTTTTATGTAAAATAATTTGAATTGGGTGTTGTGTATATTATATTGAAAAACTTGATAGTCATTGGAGAAAATTTCAAAAAAATATGTCACCTAAATTACCTTCTAAAAATTCATAATGGTCATATATGAAAGGTGGTATTATTCTTAAGCCTTCTAGAGATGTGACATGAGATATAACTACAAATAGCAATCATGTTCTTTATTTTTGTCCTATATCAATAATGGCTCTTGAAAAAGATGAACCATGTGACTTGTATATTATCAATGGTACTCTTTAGTAATTATCAAACTCAACTATTACATATGTTAGTGGTTTTGGTGTCACACTTTTAGGTTTGTATATAATTTTTCAAATATATCCTAGATCTCCATTTACAAGAATTTATTTTACCCAAATATGTGAAGTTGACATGACCCTTGCATTCTTACTAATTAATAATGCCATACAAACTTCAACATTTGGACCTCCTACTTCTCTAAGCTTCCCACTTTTTTTGTAATACTACACACAATAGGATTTTCCAATGAATATATATATTTATTGTTATGATTATGAAAATTATAATTTGTAGAAAATAAATGAATACAATTGTCAAACTCTTCATTGCTTGTTGCATCAATGATAACATTGGTTCTTGTCATTAGTAACTTCCAATTATCAATTGTCATATTTGCATCTCTCATATTTGTGAGAAGTTGACGAAAAATTTCTTGTTTGATGTTTTCTCCATCTTGTTTGAATATATTATCTAAATTAATCATAGTTTTAAATTCTTTCTAAAGTAACTTTTCCCATATGTTGGTTTATCATTAAATATAGGAAATTGTCCAAATATCCAACCAAAATCATGGATATACTCGACTATAATACCAACTAGCCGACAAAACCTAGGTTTATAGATTCATCTCACAGGCCTGATTACAACATGCTCAAAATACCATCTTCCTACAAGCTCCTCAGTGTGAGCGAAAATCCTACAGACCAAATCTTATCTTTCTAAAACATGCCTTCCTAATGATCTAATACAATGTTTTATATCACATTCACAAATCTATAATCATCTGCGTCGGCCCAAAGGTTATTACAATCTTTTCTTAAAGAAAATGTAGCGTTTGTGTGCATATGTCAGCCTCAAATTTGAATTACTCCTCAGTGAATGCATAAGATGAAGTGTGGACCTAAATTAAGGTCGGGGACACTCCATAGAACAATTTGAATCACACTGTCAAGATCTGCAAGATACGGGAATGATCCATAAGTGATCAAACTAGCCATTAGATAAGAAAAAATATTCCGGTGTCGGTTCAAGAAATTTCCACATAATCTGGAAGTGATAACTTTCCATAAAATGAACCAATCGTGCTCAAATCTTGGAATAAGGAAAATGAACATGTCCACGATGTAAACATAGATTTGCAAGGTCTGGTGAGAAAACATGAAGAATTACCGAATCTTCCAACTTGACCTAAGTAAGAACAAAGACAAGAACAAAACTAAATGAAAATATTTTTGGTTGATGCAAGATTTCCATGACCCAAGGATGCTCTTGCATTAGACACCCCTGGTGAGAAAAAAAATTTCCATGAGAGGAACTCATGAACATCGTACTGGGTTCAGGATATAGATCCCATGCTCATTCTTGATCCAAATGTCTTCTCTGTTAGTACTTCTCTTCCTCCTAGCCTTTTTTCTTCCTCTGTCATATCCTTCAACTTCTTCTTCTCGTCACCTTCTTTTTCCTACCTCATAACTACACATGGTAGTAAGGGACCTTTAGCCCCACTCACTTTCTTCCACCCATATGATCTACCTCCTTTGCAGGACCTCATTTTATCTACAACTTTATTTGCAACCACAGTCTTCTGCCACATAACTCTACCCCTACATCCTTTTGGTACCAATTTGCTCTCAGATTTAACCACCAGGGTACTTTTCAAATCCATGCCATCCTCCAGTACAACCTCTATATCTTACTTCTCAGCACTGCAACTCTTCACAAGACTCAAGTTCCTCAATTCCTCCTACTTATTTTTCAAGGAAGCCAAAGAAAACTTCTGCCTATCCTTCTCTACAGTGATCATATTCCTTCTGCAATCATATACAGCTCCTCTATCAAACTACTAGGGTCTACCCAACAAAACATGACAAGCACTCATAGACAAAGCATCACACAAAACTACATCTTTGAAGGGGCCAATGTTAAAGTTCGCCCAACACTGCTCTTTCACCTCCTTTACATGATCACCTTGTAACCAACTTATCCTATAAGGGCAAGGATGTAGAATCCTCTTCAAACCAAGTTTCTCCACCATCTCCTCAAATACCAAGTTATCAGTACTTCCACTATCCACAATAACCCTACAACACTTACCTCCTGATTTGCACACAGTCCAGCTATGAATAAGATTCTTCCTTTGTGAAGTCTCAACCTCTTCCCTGTTCTACCTCATCAATACTTTCCTAAGCATGAGAGATTCTCCCTGCTCTAGTTCTATCCCATCTACTGCATCAGTTACTTTCTCCTCATGTGCCATACAATTATTTTTACCAATTCCTTTACTTGATCCCTCAGGACACTCAAACGATCGATGCCCAATTTCTCCACACTTGAAACATTTACCCAAGAACTCCTTACTACCATTTCCTCTTCGTTGTGTCCTCAGATATGGTTCTTTACTCCACTTAGATCTTGATTCTTCTTCACTTGTTTACTTCTCCTTGTTGTTGCTTATCTGCTTCTCTTTCCCTCTAGGGTTACTTTTTTGTCTTCTCTTCACTTTGTCTTTTTCCTTAAGAGCATATTGGTAGGCATCCTCAACTATGGAAATCCTCAACATACTCATCTCATCATGAATGTTAAATCTAAGGCCATTTATATACCTTGCTACTTTCTCCCTATTCATCTCTCGGTGCCCAGATCTGATTGTCATCTTATAAAATTCCTTAGTATACTCTTTCACACTCATGTCCTGCTTCAGGTTTTGCAACTTCTTAAACAATTCCAACTCATAGTCCTCCAGAATGAACTTAGCCTTCAGCCTTGCAACCATATACCTCCACCGATTGATTCTTGTTGCACCATTTTCCACTTTTTCCTTCTGCATCTCTTTCAACCATAAAGCAGCATGTCCTTTCAACTTAGTTTGTGCCAATCTAACCCTCAACGGGTCTCTAATATCCTCAAGCTCAAAATAGTCTTCCAACTCTCCTATCTAGTCTATCAAGTCTTCTAGATTCAATGTACCAAAAAAGTTAGAAACCTCCACCCTATGACTTTTACTTGTGCCATTAGCCCTCAACAATCTCTCATATGTCAGCCCTTTAGCCTCTTCTGTCTCAAGTTCTTCTGCAACCTCTTCATATTCATCCTCTAGTTTAGGATTCCTCCTCAAACCAACCAAGGCGTTCTGGATCTCATTCCTTATCTCATTTCTAAAGTCCTCCATCATCTTCTCCATTCTTCTAGGGTTCATCCTTCTCGGTGGCATCTCTCCCCCTACTCGGTGCAACTGCCTCAACTCAGTAATCTAACTACAAGGTTTTAATTTCCTCTCTCTTGGCGATCTATTGAACACACTTATAGCCTACCTCAGATCAGCAATCTATTCACCCAAGGAATGCCACAAGGACCGCAACCCACTAAAGGTTCGCAACCCAACTCTCATCTCAAGATTCGCAGGTTCGCAACCCACTCTAATACCATCTAATGCAACCACAGTCGGAGGGTACTCGAAGAGAACAATCTAGACCATGCAGTAAAAGTCACACAATGGAATAAACACAGAAAATGGAGGAAAATACAAATTCAAACATTCTTATTATCAGAAATCTCAATTACAACTAGCCAAAAACATATGGGTTTACAGATTCGGCTCATAGGCCTGATTACAACATGCTCAAAATACCATCTTCCTACATACCAAATCTCATCTTTCTCAAATCTGCCTTCCTAATGATCTAATACAATGTTTTATATCACATTTGCAAATCTAGAATCATCTATGTTGGCCCAAATGTTATTACAATCTTCGATTAAAGAAAATGTAATGTGTGTGTGCATATGTCGGCCTCAAATTTGAATTACTCCTCTGTGAATGCATAAGATGAAGTGTGGACCTAAATTAAGGTCGGGAACACTCCATAGAACAATTCGAATCACACCGTTAAGATCCACAAGATACAAGAACGATCCACAAGCAATTGAACTAGCCGTCAGATAAGAAAAATTATTCTGGTGTCAGTTCAAGAAACTGCCACATAATCCATAAGTGATAACTTGCCAGAAAATGAACCAATCACACTCAAATCTTGGAATAAGGAAAATGAGCATGTCCATGACGTAAACATAGATCTGTGAGGTCTGGTGAGAAAACATGAATTACCGAATCTTCCAACTTGAACTAAGCAAGAACAAAGACAAGAACAAAACTGAATGAAAATACTTTTGGTTGATGCAATATTGCCACAACCCAAGGATGCTCCTGCATCAACAGGATAAAAAATAGCATTGTTTCATTTTTAAGATCTTGATTTATGACACCAATTTGATACTATTTTCTTATTATTTTTGTTCTTTGAATTTACTATGAACAATGACAAGACATGAGTTCTATAGTAGTGTGTCATATATATGTCAATTTATTTTTTATGTTTATCATTGAGGGTTGCATAATTGATACATTGTGGTATATTGTTACTTATGAGATATCCATTACCTTTCACATTTTTAATGAAATTGATTTCCTGAATTATGTACTATCCACCTTGATATTCATTAGACCAAGTTGTTTGTCTATCTATATATATTTTCCCAAAATGTCTATTTCTAAAACTTACTTAATGTAATCATGATGTTGTCAAGATTCAATTTCCTACTCATTCTCTATATTATTTCCTTCACCAACTTCATTATCTTCAATTTTGGAATCACTAATAGTTTCAACATTTTCTATAGTATCTATTCATTCCACATGATAATTATAATAATTGAATGGATCTCATTTTTATATTATGAATTCATTATTATGACTAATATCTCTTTCTATATCATGAAATTATTTATAAAATAATAATTCATATAAATAAAAATCAATCCATTTATCTGATTCACGTGGAGTAATTGATATAAACATGGGAAGTACTCTAGAAATAGTTTTCATTTCCTTTACCTTCCATTTGTTTTCTCTTCATTATCTAGGATTACATATGAATGATCTAGTTGCATCAATAAGTGATAAACCTTCCATACAAGAAGGAATGATTTTGTATCCATCAATGAAATATTTGGCATGTTATTCACTATTCTCTCTAGCAATTAAAACCAGTTTGAGTGTCTCACATGGTACATTTAGATTGACAAATCTTCTAATACTCTCTACTAATATTTTTTTATATGTGACATATTTTGTGCACTCCAATGTCTCTTTCTATAATCATCTCAGTTAAAATCCTGCTATATGTTTGCGCAACTAACTAATAAAGGTTTTTTATGTTTCCAAGGTGCATCAACATTTGGTGGTATATTTTATGACCTTTTCTCCACTCTTGTATACTACATACTTTGTAATACAATTATTTATAGAATTTTTGGAAAGAACATGTTTCCAATCTATATTTTCTTACATGGCACATTTAGATTGACAAATCTTGTAATATTGTCTAGTAATATTTTTTTTATATGTGAAATATTTTGTGAACTTCAATGTCTCTTTCTATAATCATCTTAGTCAAAAGCCTCCTATATGTTTGTGCAACTAACTAATTGGGGTTCTTTATGCTTGCAAGGTGCATCAACATTTTGTGGTATATTTTATGACCTTTTCCCACTCTTACTACATACTTTGTAATATAAATATTTATAATTTTTTTGGAAAGAAAATTGTGCCAATCTATATTTTCTCTCTAGTTATTGCAATATGTAATGATTGTGTGGCTTCACTCTATCATCATTTATTGTTGGCTCAATTTTTTTCACTTGTTTAGATATGTCTTAATATAATTTGGATAACTCCAAATTTAATGAATAAGTAGCATTATATACTTGTAATTGATATCACTAATATATCTATTTTATTACTTTGTAGTTGTATTATATTTAATTTGATGTAAAATTATTGTTCAAACACATTTAATTACAAACCATTCTTCCTCTTTTTTAGGAATGTGCCCTACCTACACATTGTATTTCACTCCACACAATTTAGGATCTCTTCATAGTCATTATCAATATCTATCTCTACAAATTTTATTATGTTTTTAAGACTTGAATGTTGAAATATTTTTGGAATGTGTATAATTGGAAATATGTATGAACTTATTAGTTAATCTGTAAGTAATATATAGCAATATATTAAATAGATATCTACAAATAATTGTAAACATGTGTGTATGTTTCATTGATGTGGAATTCTTTAGGATATCATTTTTAAATAATATAATAAAAATATCTCTCAACATTTTTTCATTGTTCTTCATTTGACCAATCAATATTGTCCATATTTAGTGCTTCATTTAACTATATGAATTCATTCATATGTGGTGAGCCCTTACATTGTCACTCATATCTCTAAACCAATAATATTTAACATTCATTATTTTTTCTAGTATTTATTTTCTAAATATTCAATATCATAAGTGCATGCAATGCACCACTATATGAAGATAGTCAATAAATTTCCATTTTTACCAATTTTGAGCTTCTCATGAAGTGGTGATGTTCTTGGAATAAAAACATGTAAATCTTGCCAATATATATCTAATACACTCAATGTGAAGAATATAATAGGGGAGAAAATTTGATGAAAAATGTTAGTTAATTATGTCTAACAATCATCCCAATATGACCTTGTACCCCTCAATGTTGTTCCAAAAGTTACATTAACCTATCAACTACATGAGAGTGTGGCATTTTTTCCATAATGCAACTTCCTAATGGTGATTTAAATTTCTTGTGTTAGTGTATATATTGCACTTTTCTTACACTTAGGCTTACTTAAGCCTAGTTAGGCATCCCATTAACCCTTTTTTAGTGAGGTGTTAATGATGATAGGTGTCTTGAGAAGCAGAGACTCACTTTTGACACTTATTCCTTCATTTTTGGTAGGAAACTCACCACCACTCCATTTGTGAGGACTCCTATCCTCATTTCATGGATGCTTGTTGCCTATCTCCTATTTATGTATGTTGGTGTAATTAATTATTTAATTACACTTTAGGATAAGTTTACTTAGGTAATTATTTATTTCCTAGGATAATTATCATTTAATTCTTATCTTATCTTATTGAGCTGTCTTTTGCTCAAGATAAGATTAGGGTTGCTTTTTCCTGCTTTATTGCATCATTGCCTTTTTGAAGGCTTTTGTATTATTTTTAAAACATTATTCTCAATAATCAAATTCTAATTTTTGCTTGCACAACTTTGCTCTAAGAGTTTACAGAACATCTTTCATTTCTTGTTCTGAATATCTGTGCATGTGATAGGCGATTGCTGCAAACGAAAGCTATAATGATGGCAATGAAGACTAGACAAAGAAACAACTAACAAATTAAAGATTTTTTAATGCAGATTTGGATTTTTAAAAGCAAAATCACCTCTCTCTTGGCCGTACCATTCTGGTTCATTACAAGATAAGATTAGGGTTATGCATCTTTGCTTTATAAAGCAAAGTATCTCTTGTAATTGTGTACTTCGAATATATCAATTTGCATGTTTTTATGCAAATATCTGCCTTTTCATTTTTCTCTTCTGTGGAAGGTGATTTTTTTGGTTTGCAATCAGATCTTAGTTTCTAACATGGTATCAAAGCCTCGATTTGTAGCCCCTTCTCAGCTTTTTTGGAGGATTTCATTGCAGAGCTCGTTCGGAGTCCCTCAAGGGTTTTATTCTTTGAGTATATTTATGTAGCGTTTTGGATCAAATCGAGTTTCTCCATTGGATTTAGAGCACTGGAAAAAAATGAGGTTTGATGAAAGTCATTTTTTATTGGAGCCGTTTTTAATTTTTCTTAGAGTAATAAGTTATTATGCTTAATTAATTATATCATATTGATTAATTAATTAAGTCACTTATTCCTCTTTGTTACTTAAGCTAAACTTAAGTAATAATTATTATTTGCATAATAATTTGCTTCTCCCTAAGTTGCACTTATGGGGGGGTGTTGGTGTAATTAATTATTTAATTACACTTTAGGATAAGTTTACTTAGGTAATTATTTATTTCCTAGGATAATTATCATTTAATTCTTATCTTATCTTATTGAGCTGTCTTTTGCTCAAGATAAGATTAGGGTTTCTTTTTCCTGCTTTATTGCATCATTGCCTTTTTGAAGGCTTTTGTATTATTTGTAAAACATTATTCTCAATAATCAAATAACCTTCTTTCCATCTATCAGATTATAACACATGGAGGTAATGGGAGATTTGTGGAGTTCACACCTGATTCGGTTATTATTAGAGACTTGGAGAGTAGAGCAGTTATTGCTACTAGGATAGTGGATCACTCATCTCGGTTGTATTCTTTCACTGATTTTGCTACTGGTGGTGCTTCTATTCCTACAGTTGTTCCTCACACTTCGAGTGTGCATCATCTTTCAGAGGATAGATTTGGCTTCTTGAACATTGGTGTTCTCACTTTGGATCTTGTTCTTGAGCCTTCCATTCCATCTCCTCCACCTCCTGTTGCTTCTTTTGTTTCAGTGCAGCAGGATCTAGTTGATCATACATCTTTGGAGGTTTTGATTGAGTCTTCACCTACTTCGGCTTCTTCATTTGTTGAGGTCACACCTGCTTCTATGGAGACATCTTGGGCTGCACCTATTCCACCTTCAGAGATTTCTTTCATTCAAGCTCTTCCCTCCCACTTCTTTCTGGAGATGCAGTTTCTTCACTTCTTTTGGAGTTACTTCATTCTGGGGGGGATCTGTGGTCTCTTTCTTCCTCTCTTATGGGGAGATTCTTTCATGTATCTTTGTGATGAATGGTGTCCTTGGGGGGTCTTATGGAGTCCTCCATTTTTCATCATGTAGGTAGTTTATTGCATTCTATTTTAGGGAGGATTTTTGTTCCCATGTGGTTTTCTCCTTTACCCTGTTCGATTTAGTTTGCATTGCATTTGTAAATGAGTACCTGATCAGGCCTTGTTGTCGGGACTCATCTTTGCATAATAATTTTCTTCTCCCTCAGTTGCACTTATGGGGGGTGTTGACGTAATTAATTATTTAATTATACTTTAGGATAAGTTTACTTAGGTAATTATTTATTTCCTAGGATAATTATCATTTAATTCTTATCTTATCTTATTGAGTTGTCTTTTGCTCAAGATAAGATTAGGGTTTCTTTTTCCTGCTTTATTGCATCATTTCCTTTTCGAAGGCTTTTGTATTATTTGTAAAACATTATTCTCAATAATCAAATTCTAATTTTTTCTTGCACAACTTTTCTCTGAGAGTTTACAAAACATCTTTCATTTCTTGTTCTGAATATCTGTGCATGTGATAGGTGATTGCTTGTAGGTGTTCTTGGGGACTGTGAAGTTGGTTTTTCAACTTCTACCATGTACACACATTTGCCTAATCTATTTGGTTGACTTTATGCAATAATTATTCTTGTCATCTAAAGTTTAGCCCCTGGTCATATGGTATTTTAGCCCTTGGTTCTTTCCAACCCAAGGAGTAGTAGCGAAAGAAAAAAAATAAAATTCAATAAGTGTGATCAAGAATTTTCCTTCCTATCCTTAAATTTATCTCCTGAATTATTGCTTTTTGCTTCCTATCCTTAAATTTATCTCCTGAATTATTGCTTCATGTTGAGAACCTTAAAGCAATCATCCAACTTTAGGAAGGTCTAGACAAACTAATTGGGAAAATAAATGAACTTAGAAGCCACAAGTTGGAAAATAAAATCTTAGGTCTTACTCCTAGGAGTTTTACAACTTTATAAGACTTTCTCACTAAATTTAAATATTTGATGTTACAATTAAAAGATTGTGGAATTGACAAGAAAGAGGATCAACTAATCCTTTGTGTACTTTTCAAGCTAGGTCCAAATTTTTTCGTGTTTATATCAAATTTCTACTCTACTAAAAGGGATCTTGGAGCCTCATTGTCAATGCAAACATGATAAATTTATTGCTGATCTCACAAGGGAGCAAGCAAAGTTAATTCAAATGGGCACTTTGAAGTTTACTATGCCTAAAGCCCTACTTGCAGGGAATGAAACACAACAAACTTCAAAAGGGGAGAAGAAGAAGAACACTAAAAAGGACAAGGAAGTTAAGAAAGAAGGAAATTTTGACAACTCCAAAAAGGACTCTCAAAGTAAGAAAGAGTTAAATGCGCATTTTGCAAAAATCTTGGACATGATGAGCATTAATTCATGAGGAGACAAATCGATTCTCTACAATAAATTCTCAAATAATAATGTAGGGCTACCTAATTCTATCAAGGCATCTTCATTAACATAGGAAAATACTATGGACAAAGAGAAATCAAAGGACAAAGCCTTAGTTTCTAGAACATCTTTATCTCCATCATAGATTATAAACTATGTTGCTTCACACCATATGGATTCTTTACAAGTTGTATTTTCATCCTTAGAGCCATCTAGTATGTCGAAAATCACCTTAGGTGTTGATACTCCAGCATTGGTAAAAGGGAGAAGGTCTTTTAAAGTTGAAGGAGGATCATTTTCAAATGTTCTAAGTGTACCTTTACTATCAACTAATCTCCTTTCAATGTATCAAATAACTCATTTAGGGAAGGGAATGAGAGTACACTTCTCTCCAAATTTAGTTGAGATAAGAGAATTACAAAACAACAACTTGGTAGCAATGGGGGAGGAAGATCACTAATCTAGATTATATACCCTCTCTAGTTTTCCCATAGATATTTCTCGAAAATCACTTCTAACTCATTCAAAAGAAGTTAAAAAATTATGGCACAAGTGGTTTGGACATCTTAACTACCATGCTATCTTGAGCGACTATGCCAACATAATATGATAACGGATTACCTAAGGTTAAATTTTCTAAAGGGCTGTGTGAAGGTTGTGCACTTGGCAAACATCCAGAAGAAAAATTTGACAAAGGAAAATCATGGAGGGAAACAAAAGTTTTAGAACTTGTTCACAGTGATTTTTCAGGGATTTTTCCCCATCCATATTTTACAAAGGCTAGATATGTTCTCACCTTTATTGATGATTTATCACGTTTTACATGGGTCTACTTCCTTAGGAAAAGAACAAAAGTGTTTGAATATTTTCAAGATTTCAATGCTCTTGCTAAAATAATTAGGAAAAGTCATCAAGGTTCTTTAAACAGATAATGGGGATGAGTATGTCAACAAGAATTTTGAGTAGTTTTGCATATCAAAGCTAGAGGGGATAGATCTACAACACATGGTTCCATATACCCCACAACAAAATGGTATTATCGAATGGAAAAATAAATATTTAAAAGAGATGGCTAATTGTATGATTCACTCTAAGGGCCTCACACCATCATTATTGGGCAGAAGTAGTCAACTATGCATGATGTTACATGCAAAATAGAGTTCCACATAAATCTTTGAAGGGTATCACTCCCTTTAAAGCTTGGAAAGGATGAAAACCAACTGTTGATCATTTTAAAGTTTCTGGATCTCATACAATGGCAAGAATTCTAAAAGAACTTCACAATGCTATGGATCCACAATCTAAACCTTGCATCTTTGTTGGATGTCTAGATGGTCTAAAATTCTATCACCTGCTCCACCCTACCACACATGGGTTTTTCATTTAGAGAAGTGTTAAGCTTCAAGAAACATATCTTGAAACTATACTTGACACTTCTCAACATATTTTGGACTCTCCAAATCCTAATTATAGTACTCATGATTCAGATAATTCTCAACAGATTCTTAGTGCAATATCTTCTTCTTATAATTCTCATAGTGATGACAGTGATGACAATGATGATGGTTCATCTTCATCTAGTTCAAGGATTACATTTGAAGTTGATATTTCTACACTAGGCTCACCTACATTTCACACTCTACACAAAGTGGATACAAGAGTTCAAGATCTAGTAGATGACAGACAGATTTAGGTAGATTTTTAGGGGGGCCACATGTATTCTTTGCTTCATTTATGATCCATAGACATTTAGAGAGGCATAGAGCATACTAGAGTGGGATATTTCTATAGATGAGGAATATGATTCCTTAATTATAAATCACACTTGGGATTTGACTTCACTTCTTAAGGGAAGGAAGATAGTTTGATGTAGGTGGATATATCGAACTAAATTTGTAGCAAATGGGTTAGCTGATAAGTATAAAGCACAGTTGGTTGCCAGAAAAATTTCACAAGTTTTTGGCATTGACTATAAAGAAACATATGTACCAGTTGCTAAGATGACTTCCATTCAACTCATGCTATTTATAGCCACAACACATCGATGGGATGTACATCAGATCGATGTGAAGAATTTCTTCATGGAGACCTTGAGGAGGAAATCTACATGGAACAACCACCAAGGTTTGTTCATGATTCATCCTTGGTTTGTAGACTTAGGAAATGTCTTTATGGCCTCAAAAAAGCTCCTAGGGCTTGGTACATGCACAAGTGGATTCCTACCTCCTATCTTCAAGTTTTATTAGATGTCATTCAGAACCTAATGTGTATCTATTGTGGAAGGATGATTCACTTCTGATATTAATTCTATATGTTGATGATCTATTGATTACCTTAGGAGTACTTCATTTGCCATCACAACAATGAAGAAATCACTTTAGGATAGATTTGACATGATAGACTTGGGTTTATTGTACTACTTCATTGGAATTGATATTTTGCATTATGCTTTAGGGATCACTCTTGCACAACCTAAGTATACTCTTGATCTACTTGCACGGTTTCACATGACTACTAGCAAACCATCTCTGACTCCCTTTATATCTAGATTCAAGCTTGAGACTTCATGTACTACATCATTGGTTAATGCTACATTGTATCAACAACTTGTTGTTAGTCTTATATACTTGACTCATACCAAGCCAAACATTGCCTATATAGTATGAATGTTTTTGAAATTTATGTAGGAACCTCATTAGCTACATTGGAAAGTAGCTAAGAGGATCCTTCATTACCTTCATGGTACTCTTGGGTTTTGGATTCATTAAAAAGCTGGTTCATCAGTTGAATTGGTTGGTTTTAGATTCAAATTGGGTTGGTGACACTAAGCATTATAAGTCCACTTCACATTATAGTTTTTCACTTGGTTTAGGTCCTATTAGTTGGTATAGAAATAAGTTTAATGTTATTGCCATATCATGCATAGAGGCAGAGTTTGGGGGGGTTGTTAGCTTAGCTACTAAGGCCATATGGTTTCAAGGAATTATTTTTGAGTTTGGTATTCCTTTTAGGTAGCCTAAAATAATATATTGTGACATCTAGAGCACCATTCAAATATGCAGGAATTTGGTTCAACATCAGAAAACCAAACACATAGAGATTCATATGAATTATATTCGAGAGTTGATTTATGGACAGATAATCAACTTAGTTTGTTTCCAGTCTTCAGAGCAAGTTGTTGAAATCTTCACCAAACCCTTTACTAAGAGAAAGTTCATTCATCTATGATCTCTTCATGGCATGTGATCTACATCAGTAGCATCATCATTATTGGGGGGGCGATTTCTAGTCTTCTCCTCTTCTTCTCTCTTTTTGGAGGATAGTTTTTCCCACTAGGTGTCTATCTCACTCCATTTTTAGAGAGATTGCATTGTACATGAGTGCCTTGTCAGGCTTCATGGTTGGGACTTATTTCTTTTGAATTGTACATGGGTGCCTCACTAGGCTAGTAGTTGGGACCCATTTCATTCATGCCCACCTAAGTTATGCTTATTGAGGGGTGTTAGTGTATCTATTGCACTTTACATACACTTAGGCTTACTTAAGCCTAGTTAGGCATCTGATTGACCCTTTCTCAATGAGGATTCAATTATGATATGTGTCTTGAGAGGTGTCAACTCACTTCTAACACCTCTTCCTTCATTTTTAGTAGGCATCTCACCACCACTCCATTTGTGAGGAATCCTATCCTCATTTTTTAGATGTTGGTTTCCTATCTCCTCCTATTTATGTATGCATCTTTGCCTAATCTATTAGGTTGACTTTATATAACCATTTTTCAATAGCGTTTGTTTGTAATCTCTTACATTTGTAGGATTTCACATCTTGAAAACTTCTTCTTTACAAACACAATAGATAAAATTTTCGCATAGTCCCATTATCATGTTCATTATTCAATATCAAAATCTTGAATATTTAATGGAAAATAATGATATCCATAACAAAATAGATGCTTAAAAAATTCATGTAGATGCACTCTCGTCATTCATTGTTCTAACTAATCACATCTACCATCAGAAAAAGGTAGGAAATTCCATATCAAGTAATCCTAATGTGCCATATGCATTAATAGGAGATGCACCAATTTTTGGCCAATCAACGAATATTTTTGGATTTGTATTAAGTTTATTTACTCATGCATGGATCAATTTCATTTCTCTTTGGGAATTAGGGGTCTAGAGTCCATTGATATTATGTGATAAATGATATTACCTTCATCCATCTCAATCAATGAACCCACAAATATAATTTTATTTGTATCGAAATAAAATTCCATATACACTATCTTCAATTGGTTGAAAATATTTTCAACATAATTTGTTGAGAGTTTATTAAGAGCATTTTCATCAATTCTAACATCAAAATAAAATATTTCATGCTTTATTTTTTATTTTAGTATTTTACAGACACACTCCCTATTGAATATAAAGTTATAATATGTGTCACATTGATCTTTTCTTGAAACAATAATGATGAAAATGTTTTATTAGAGATTACATGACTTTTTTTCAAAATAAGTGTGATTCAAATTCTTTTGAGGGAGAAAAATAGAGTCATAACTAGTATAATTATTACTTTAAATTGAACACAAAAATGGTAGTATTATTACATTATTCTAGAAAGTCTAAAAATAATTAATACACCATCAAAAATATGAATCAAATATAGAGATTCACCTAATTTCAAATATCCAAGAAGTTAATGGTAGATGAACATAGATATTATTGGAACATACCCTTAGCACTTGAGGAGCCATGCATACATATTTCCCTTGTAATATATTTTGGTTCATAACTACAAAAGAAATGAAATTTAGAAGAAATTAATAAATATAATCTTGTTTAATTTGTTGTTATTCATAATTAATGTTTGTTAATAATGAATAACTTTTCAAAAATTCATACATTTAAGAATTAAGTTTATGCTTAACTTTATCATACCATCAATCCTATAATTAAAAGTTAGATTAGTATAACACTATAAACTAACAGTCATATAGTTGAAAAGTTCAAGTGATAGAATGCTCTAAGAGTTAATACTAACTATACTATAATTAAAAATTTGAATCATAAAACATTCTATAATCTTATCAATACTATCTTACTTAAATTAATTAAATATATTTGATTAAAATAATTTTAAAATTTTAAAATAATAATTAATAAGTTACAAGTACATTTTATATAATTTGCTATTTTTATAGATATATATTTTTTATTAAGATTTTATTTTTTAACTATGTCCTAAATTTAATAAAATAATATTAATAAAAAAAATTATAATAAAAAATTATTAGAAATATTTTCTAACAATTAATTATAATTAGTATCATGAAGTTTCCACAGACCATATTAATAGTGTATTGAATTTTTGGATTGAAATTGTGTATGATTTTTTCACATAAAAGTTTTGAATCATACTCCATGATCCATCATCAGGATGCAATACTCTCACCTCTATCTGTATTGCATCCTGATGATGGATCATAGAGTATGATCTAAAACATTGATGTGAAAAAATCATACACAGGTTCAATCTAGAAATTCAATAAACAATTAATTTTAATATTGTTTTTTATAGATCATCTAAATATTTAAACATAAAATTAAAACTAAAATATTTATAAAAATGTATAATATTTACAATTTATGTACTTTTTTAGTAAGTAATGGGGATCAAATAAGAATGAAGATAGGAAATTGAAATCAAAAGTTCCAAGTTCCATCAACCGTATTAATAAAAAAAAAAAAATTGTGTTTCGCAATACGACATAGATTGAACCAGAGTTGGAACTAGAAACTTCTGGTTCTAACTACCAACCTTCATCTAATCTCTGTGGTGTCTCCTTTATTACCATTAATAGCTTCGATAAGAATTTCTTACGTCAATTCATGAAAGTGCTGCCATGTATCTCACACCACTTGTGGTTGCAAATATTTTTGCACTTGCATGACAAACCTAGAAAAAATATATGAAATGCACCATAAAGGAATAGAGCTTTCAAATGATCTTGCAATAGTTAAATTAAAGGATTTGAAAAATGGGTGGTAGAATCAGTTTGTTGTGTTAAATGGGAAACTCTATGTTGAGACTTTTCATTTTAGGAGAGTCTTCACTTTGTTGGAGGATGTTGAGACTAAGATGGCAATGGTTCTTTCTACACTTCATTTGCATCCTCAATCTAGTCATCAGGTTTTTGCAACAACTTTGTTTCCCTCAAAACATGAATGTTAATATCCCATGCTTACCCAACCTAAAAGTTGTAGAAACAGAAACATAAAGCCCAAAAACATAATATGTTGTAGCACAAATTAGTTGCAAATAAATATAGAAGAAAAATAAATGGAATAATAGAATAACAAATAAGACACAAATTTACATGGTAAAACCTTGACAATATGTCAAGGAAACATCCATGGGAAAAGTATCAATATTTTTATTACTCAAAGAAACTGATTACAATCTCCACATAGATGTTGCTCTTTAATTACAATTTATTATAATAATATTTTTCCTTCAAGGCAGCAAGATATATACTAGAAATCACACCTTGGTATGCAATGGGTACACTGAAGAAGTGTGGAAGGTCAATTAGGGATGTTTTTGGTCTATTTTTACATACATTTGTGTAGTATAAATGAGGTCAATTGGTAGGCCATTAAAAAAATGATTTTTTTGTGCAACAAAGGTCTCAATGGAGAATTTATAGCTTCAAATCAACTATGCATTTTCTTACAAGGATATGAACACAACTAAAACAAAACCTCTGAACCAGGAAGATAATAGGGCTCCATTACCAATAGGCTCATGTTATGTTTGCAATAGGGAGAGAGGGCGAGAGAGGGAGATATGGGGATAGAAAGAGGGAGAGATAGAGGAGAGAGAGAGAGAGAGATAAATGGAGATGGATATGGAGGATTGGGATATGGAGAGGAGAGGGAGAGATAAAGAGAGGAAAAAGGGATAGATAGATATGTAAGAGATAGATATATAGAGAGGGATAAAGAGGGAGAGAATGAGAGAGGAAGAGATGGAAATATAAAGATAGAGATAAAAAGTGCTATATAGATAGGGGCATAGAGAGGGAAAGATATAGGGGTAGAGAGAGAAGGATAGATAATGAGATTGAGATAGAGGGAGATATGTGGGTAAAATTACAAAATTGTGTTGAACACTTTCAACCAGCTTATCAGCACAAGTGAATTTTAGTATTTCTAACTAAAAATCTATTTTGGTCAAACATATGATCATCTAAGATTCATTCTAGATAAGTTAGATATGTCCACAACTTTTCAAACTAAAATTATTAGCTAAATGCATCTGCAACAACACTTTGAGGCCAATTTACCAAAAAAATAGATTTATTTGAAAAAAATTATGTTTCAACTTCTACTTATGTAAATAACATTTTTTAAAATATAAAAATACCCTTTTGTAGATCCATAAGTGTAGTTTTCAAAAATATATATTTTAATAATTTAATTATTATTTATACATTTTTTTTATTTTCACTAAAAGTAGGTTATCAACAAAAATATTAGGTTGATTACCATGCCAAGGAAAAATAGTAAAACTTATTAAAACAATGAAAAAAAAATGATGCACTAGATAAAAGAATCTATATCAATATGGTATAGTTTTTTTTCCATTTTAGATAAATAGACAATATAGAAGTTGACGTGAAATGAAAACACTATCTTTTAATTTAAGTGTATTTTAATATTTATTTAAAAATATATGTTTATCAAAATTGAAAAATGCAACCCTTTACATTTTCTCACTTGTTAGAACCCTACTATTTAAATTAAAATGGACTTAATAATGCTTTAATTTAGTGTTGTTAAATGTACCCCTTTACATTTACACACTTATTTGGGCCCTCTTAATTAATTGAGCTTAATTATGCCTTAATTGGCCCTTTAATTCATTTACAAGCCTATTAAATTACATTCTCTAATGGAGAAACTTGACAATAATTAATGCATAAACATATCACTTTACATTGAGCAATGTGTGTTCCAAGTTTATGCACCTAGGACCCATTCGCCCATGGGTGAATGGGTCCTCCCTAAACCTTTGGACCTAAATTTAAATTATGTTTTTGGTGGTATTTTAATGATTTCAAATCTATAATTCAATGTTGGCTTGTGATATTTGAATTTTGGAAATTAAGGATATGTACCTATAAATACAAGGAACTCTTTCATCATTTCAAATCCTAGAAAAGCAATTTGAGAAGCTAACATTTTTTAAGATTTACAAGAGAATTTCAAGAGAAACTTAAGGAATTCAAGAGTAGATATATCAGATATTTATTGTAGCATTCAAGATCTATTCATCATGTCAAAGTATTCTTGCATCATGCATGTTTTTGGTGTAACGCCCTGTCACACAAACCCCAAAGGAACAACTAAAAATGCAACAATTTTGTTTTAAACATAAGGAATGCACTATAAGTATTCCAACATAACTAATGTTTCAAGTTGAACATCAAATTACCTTGGGGTACACAAGGTGACATTACCAAACTATCCCATAACAAAGTTAACAGATGAACATTAAGTTACCAATTACGTAATTCATTCATTCGCACATCATCATTAACACATTCGTTCATGATAACCAAAATGTTAAGAATAATCCATATAAAACCATACATGCAAATACAATAAATTAATCATGAAGATATTAAGTACATATTTCCACAGATACAACATAACATCAACAGTATTTACAAATGGTAGTTCAAGAATGATTTACATGGTATGATAATACATTACATCAGTTTGATAGTACATCTCAATGAACACATATACAAAATTACATCATAGGTCTTCCCAACGCACGTGGGAATGATACATCAATACATAGAATACATATGGAGTAAAAATATACATCTGGTAAAATATGAATCCTGGATCAAACTACATCAACAAAACTCTACACTAAAAGGTACAACTGCATCATAAGGGGACCCAACGAGGTGTGTAGCACATTCCACCCAACCACCCCCGTGCTGGGAGTAAATAAGGATCCTCAACCAAGCACATCCAAACAGTAAGGCAAGACTAAACTCCAGACATGATACACAAGATACCACAAGGAAATATCTCATAACAACAATAAATCACCAAAACATAAGAATAGACCACTTCTAGAGGATTTCAATAAAACAACTCAAAAGGAATGCTAGAGGAGAGTGTCATTGCATGGCCTTACATGGATTATCCAGACAACCTATCACAAGGTGCTGCCTCCATCTATGGTTATCCCGACAACCTATCTCAAGGTGCCACTCCATAGGGTTACTCATGTGGAACTGTTAACCTCTCGTGAGGACGAGGCAATGATCATGCCAACCATGGCCTTCTTGGCCCACCTTTATTCTATGATAGCACTAACAGGTGGACGAGGCATCCATAATTATCTTATTAATGTTTAACTACCTACCCCCTAATTAATTACATAGGTTATCACTTATTACTCTAACTCTAACGTGGGTTACCCTGACAACCCCTTTGCGTGTCGGCCCCCACTTAGAGCCACTCTCCCTAGAACCCAAAACATAAAATCCAACACGAAGGAGTTGTACCACAAGAACACTGAACCAACAAATGGAACATCCGCGAGGAAAAACCATCTCACCAAAATCATAAGAAACACATCCATAAAATGGTACAACCCATGTGTAAACTCAAGTCATAACTATGGCCAAGAATAGGAACAAATATCCAATTAAATGATCAAATATAAACATCAATTTCCCCACCTCTAGAAGTCCCTAACCACAACTTAAGCTCCTATAGAAGGATAAACTAACTCAAGGGCTTTCCCACATGACATAAATCTACATAAGAGAAAACCATAATTGAATCAATGAATAATCTCGAGAGTGCATAATTACGTTAAACAACGCCATAAAATACATTTCAATACACAAGAATTCCACCAAATAAATAATTTAATTTCTCAAGAATATTCATTTTAATTTAAATTACCAAGTTCATTTCTAATATCTTCGATCACACCATAACATTGCAACTTTTAAAATTATCTACTTAATTCCACAATTTCCACATATATAACCATTTATATATATATATATAAATAAAACATCTATTTAAAAAAATCATGCTTTTAATCATATTATAAAAATGCATTTATATATCACTGTAATTAACAACAGTCAGTATATATATACATATATATATTAATATTAATATATATATACTAAATAACACATAAAAATCAACTTTTAATATGAAATCAAATTTAATAAAAAAATCGAATGAAAAATAAGTTTTAAGACAGACCCATGCAACCTGTACTGCGTACCTCCCTATGGAAGGCCGCAACCCACATGGCTGCATCCAGCAGCCTCCGCTACTATGTGCAGCCTATGGTCTACGTATAGTACCACAGGGGTCGGGGGTGGTACTGCGGCCACCGACCACTCCCCCCCATAACATATATATATATATATATTATTTTATTTTTATTTATTTATTTATTTTCAAAAAATGCAGTACAAGAATTTCTGTGAAATAATTTATATTTTTCTTTTCAAAAGAGACAGAATTATAAAATATGAATATGTATATGTATATATACATATATATGCTAAATATATTTATATATATATAGGTATATATATATTTGCTCACAAAGTACAGAATAAATAATATAAATATAATGAATCAACAGTCCCTTTTCTTTTCTTTTCTTTTATTTTTTTAAAAAACACAGAATAAATCTGGGCATACAAGTTTAATTTCCATAATAAATTGATTTTCATTTCAAATCAATAATTTCACAACTAAATTTATATGAAGAAAATTCATAAGGTTTCACAATAGTTTTCTACAGAAGATTTAAAGGTTTAACACAAGCAATTTTTCAACAACAAAACCCTTTTTCAAAACAGAGTTATTGATTTTTTTTTAATATGATAGACGTGATTTTTGTTTCCTTTATAGACAATGAATTTATAAATCAAAAGAATTGATGCTCAAAAATAACCTAGAGTCCTTCATTTGATATCGAATCCAAACACTGCAGCCCCTCTTCCTCTTTCCAAACCAAATTTCCTCAGCAGTTCCTTCTCCAATTCCTTCTTTCAGCTAACTTCTAGATCAATATTATATTTTTCCTTCCAAGAACAATTTTTATAGAGAAGCACAAAAAACCTATCTTTTTCTTTCTTAGAAAAAAACCAAAAACCATTCTCTGTGTGTGTCTAGAAAACTTCCTTCTTTCACAATAAAAATAAAGAAAAATAAATAAAGCTCTTCCTTTTTTTCTCAATAATCCAACCCATGCATTGGCTCTTTTTCTTGCTTTAAAATCTCACACTTATCTCACAATTTTAATTAAAAATTTATTAATTTCACATTTATCCTCACATGATATTGTCCTTAAATTTTCTAATATTAATATTTTGAAAAAGACAATTACAATTATCACAAACATTATTTATTTAAATTAATTTCTCTATCTTTTTTAATTAATTGAATATCTTTTAATTTACAATATTTTAAATCCAACATTTAACTAAATTACAATTACATACAATTAATCATATCTACAAGATAACATTAATTAATCCCATATAAAATAAGGATAAATTAAATACCAACTATCCACAAATAAAATAAATGAACAACAATACTGAGACAAAGACAAGGCCAAGACCACGACACTTAAAGACTCACAACGAGGTGACGGACTTGGGACGGGGACACTTTCTTATCAACTCCCTTTTTCAACATCATACTCGTTGGGTTTATTTAATGCTTGCCCTGTCCTACCGAAGTAGGTGGAATTGAGACATTGTTTCTGCAATTCTTGCATACAAACAAACATCAGGTAACATGTAAATCTCTATTGCAGACACACTATGAAAGTTAATCATGGGGTAGCAGGGCACTCACAAGCGAGTGATGCTACTCCGTCCTTTCAACAAGACTCACTAGAAAATACATCAGAAACCATAGCAACATAGAATCACAACATCACCACATATACTATTAAAAAAATTCATAGCATAACCAAATAATATAACCACCACATAATGTATCATCAAACATCATAGTAATGTCAAGTGTAGCAAACCAGCCAAACTATGAATCCACACACAACCAAGTCAGTGAACTAATCACCATCACAAACCAAGTATCAAACCAACACATAAGAGTATCAAAGATTATCAAAGAGTATCAGCAACATGGGGGGTATTACATTTGGAGCTAACATTGTGATGTAGGTTTCAAGATCTATTCAAGCATTCAAATCATCATTTCAAGTGTCAAGATCCACATCCAATTCAATAATTCCATGCAAGTTGGAGACATCCTAAGATATCCATTATCAAGGTTTCATTCAAGGTTTTGTTGAGGGGTAACACAACTTTGTTCATTCTTCATTCCCTCTTTCATGTTTCATTTCAATTCAAGGTTTGACTACCAAAACAAGGTCTGACCAAGGAAAACCTATATTCTCCCAAAAAAAACATTTTTCTCTCTTATGTTTGTGATGGTAGATTTAGGTTGAATAAGACTTGAAGACCTTTTGAAGAGAAAGATTTAAAAAGTTTTCAAAGTTGTCAAAACATGAATTCTCACCTACAGATCAGATTTTTGACTTTTTGGCACTGAAACCTAGACAAATTAGAAGCTTCAGATCTACACCAAAGGCTCCCAAAATATTTTTGTAAACCTTGTACTTGGACCCATTCACCCATGGGAAAATGAGCCTCAAATCAGCTTCTGAAAAAAAAAATTGGTGATTAGTACACATGTTCCTTCCCTTCTCAAATATGTATTATGTGTTCTACAAATATTGAGTTTAATATTGTTGTTTCAAGTGTTAGATTAAATTTTGGTTTTGATTTTCTTTTTTTATTTTTTCTCCACAAAGTTTTGTTTGACCTTGACCCCCATCCTTCAATCATAAGAAAATCTAAAGATTCTCACTTAGGGTTGATTCACCTAAAGGTTGATGATCAATTCTTTGTGAGAATTTCATTTCCTAATGAAATAGAGGAAAATAGGTCCCTAATTGGTTCATCAATCCATTTTAGTGAACCTACCTATTTTTCACCATTTCATTTTGGTGAGCCTAACTTTTGAGCATCATATCTTGATAATTTGGATTCCTTTTTGAACCATATATCTAGGTTTTGCATGTCATTTGGGTTTGTTTATTTGCATTAGTTTGCATCTTGTTTAAGGTTTTAGGTTTGCATTTTTGCATTCTTTAAAATATAGAAAATTCAAAAATATCAATCATTTTGCATAGTGTCTACATAATATTGCATCATCATTCATTTACATCTAAAAATTGAATCAAAATTGCATAGTCTTTTTTCTTGTCATTTGGTACTATTTTACACTTGCATTTGGACCTCATTTTACATAAATATGAAATTGTAACTCACTGTCTGAAACCAAAACTTGAAAACCTTAGAAATCATCTTAGAAACTTGCAAATTAATTTTTAAAAACCCTGAAGTGAGACCCATCTTCCCATGGGCAAATGAGTCCCTGATTAGGGATTTTTCTAAAACTCTAAGAATTAAAATCATTGATTCTACCTTCTATGTTTCTATATCTAGTCTAGTGTTTCATTTTTATTGAATTTATGTTATGTGAAATTATTCATATTAAGAATAATTGGTCAACTTCATTGCATTGTTTGAATTCAAAATTACATCTAAAAGATATCATTTTCAGGTTTTTGCATAGCATAAATAGAAAGTTATCTTGCTTTAAATCTAAAAATTTATTGCATTACACTTTACATTCTAGGATATTTCATTTCATTTTACCTCTTGCCCATTTTTGGGTGCACCTTGGGTTTGTGAAATTTGTATGAGCTTCACAACTTGGTGTCCTATTGCCATTACTGTTATGAGACGTAGTTTGAGACTCATGTCATCTTGTGATACACCATTCACCATGGATATTGGGTTTTCTAACTCTTTCACTCATAGTGTTAACACTATTCAACCCACTATGGATCATACCCTTAACACTTCATTTCCCATGAATTCCCCACCTACACCTAATGTGACTATTGTTGATGCAATGATTGGTAATGTCCCTCATGAAAATGTTAGAAGAATGGATTTCAAGAACTTGAAAAATTGCAAGATTTTGTGAGTTCGGAATGCAATGCTCCTAATGCAATCCCTATGATAAATAACATGAGGAGAATAATTGAAAAATGAAAAAGGAATAGAGATTGTTCATATCTTAGCTCATGTCATTAATAAACATGTCCCTAACCTAGGTAATTGTTCTCAAGCTTTGGGGTATACTCAAAGTCAAGGTGGAATTCCAATTCCTCCTTCCACAACCATAACCTCTATTTTGACATACACCAATCCATCTATTACAACAACCATACAACCCACTAGTAATTTCAACACTTCCTTAGGAATTTCCATTGGGATTCCCTTTTTCTTTGTGCATTTAAATCTCATATCTCCTAATCCATCTCCCCTCACAAACTTACTGTACCAGTGGACTTTCCACTGGGGCATCCAAAAAAAAAAGAAAAATTTTGAATTTTGATCGCAACAAGTTTATTCTTTGAACCAATGCAGCAAGTACATTGGTTCAAAGAATAAACTTTCCACGATCAAAATTAAAAAAATTTCTAATTTTTTCGGATGCCCCAATGGAAAGAAGTACACTAGTACATTGCCCCCTTGAGAGATTGAGAGAAAAGATTTAATTTGAGGGTCGATCTCATGATAAAGAGGTTCAAGATGGACATATGGATGGTTATGATAATGATGCAAATGAGATGGATGAGATGGATGATGTGATATGCTATGATTATGAGATTTATGTATGCTAATGATTTGTGGATGCAGGATGGATGCATTGGAAATGATGATTAACTATCCTGGTATGATGTTAGCGTGGAAAAGAAGAAATGAGATGATGACAAGAGGATTCAACAAGCCAACTTAATTAGAGATGATGATGAAAGATGGATGATTTCTTATAAGGAATTGGGACTTTAAAAGGGCTACTTACCTTATGTTTGATAACACACGTAGATACGATGCATCAAGGTATAAAGAACCAGGATGGAGTTGTACCTAGTGTGATGGACTTTGACTCGACAAACAGATAGGAGAATTCTTGTTCACACTTGACATACAGAAACCTTGTTAGGATGTACCTAGCAAAGCAAGTATTCTCCAAGTTATATTACAAGAACATCCAACAAGCACAACAGATGAAAAGATAATGATCAATGCCTCATTCCTTTCTCTCTAAATCGCTTTGATTAGATATCATCAAGAGGTCATTGGAATGAGTGCAATAAGATAAATCAAAAAGAAAATATGAAATATGCAAACAAGTCAATTTTCTTCATACCGCTAGCCAAAGGGATGTGTTTTGATTAGGATAAGAATCCAAAGTGATATCCAAAATGATGCCCATTGTTGGAACAATATATCCTAGGACATGCAGTGTATGGGGTGATGATGGGTTGCTAAGTTGTTTGATAGGATTTTGATATAAGGTTGATTGACATGTTTGCAAATGATCAAGAGTTTGATTTTGCATTTAAAGTTTTGTTGCTTCGATTTTGATTCTACGTTTGAAGTTTACTTTTGCTGATTGTTATGCTTGTTTTTGTTTGTATTGCCAAAGGATGAAGGTGACGATGATTTATTATGGATGAAAACGAGATGGGGATGGATGGATTTTTTCAAATATTTGGATGTTTTTTGGAGTTTTGACATGTTTTGAGGTTGTTTTTGGTATTTTTGATATTTTACAAATGTTTTGATTTTTTATTTTCAAATGTTTTGAGGTTTTCTAAGATTTTGGATTTTGGTGTTTTTTGAATGTTTTTATGTTTTTTGTGTCTTGGGGGTTGATCAAAGATTAGCCTTGCCTACGTTTAAGCTTAGAGACAATGTAGTTTGGATACCATTTTTTTGACATTTTTTAGTTTTTTGACTTGTTTTTGGATTTTGATATGATTTGGATGTTTTAGATTTTGTTGGTTTTTTGAATATTTTTGGATTTTCGCATGATTTTGACAATTTGGATATGGATATGGGTATGCATGATGATATCAATGTTCTGTTTTGGGATTTTGTTGAAAACCAAGCTAAGGTTGATTGATCAGATCGATGGATTGATGATGATAACATTGTTGAGGATAACAATAATGCAAGGATAGTGTTAAGCAACACAAGGATTAGGATGGATATCCCAAGATGATAAGGGATTGTTTGGATTTGATTGATCAAGATAGATGATGATAACATTGTTGAGGATACACAACAATGTCAGAATAGTGTTCAGCAACACAAGGACTGGGAAGGATATCCTGAGATGATGATGGATCGATTGGATTTGATTGATCAAGATTTTGAAGCTTGATTTTGGAACAAAATTATTTTGAATGGTTTGATGTGATGTTTGAATCACACGTTAGATACAACTGATAGTGATTTTTTGGATTGATGTTCGATGAAAGATAGAGCTTGATAAAGATCATGTTCTCGTCAAAACATGCCATGGGCTAGTGATTTGGATTTTTTCTCTCAAATGCTTTCAACCAATTTTATTTCATGTTTTTCCAATGTTCGGACCACCTCATAAGTTGGAGGATATAGATCAAGATTTATTCCTAAAGCAAGATGTACATACCTGCCCCAATGTCTAGCAATGTTTAAAATTTCATGGGTGGATGCCTGGATAGGTGTATGGATGGATGGATATGGATTATCTTACAATAAGATAAGGTGTTTGGATAAAGAATGCTCATTTTTATAATGTTGCATGGCTTAGATAATGTTGGTTAGGATAGGATCAATGAAAATGACCCATGTCAAGGTGTTTACCATAAGCAAATGCAAAGTGTGCACCAGACATTGTCAAGATCAAGATGGATGCAGATGGATGAAAACGGATTGGATAAATGGTTCATGGATGAAATGAATTTATTATGGATAAGATGGATGGAATGTTGGATTTATTATGTATGGGATGAGATTCTTTCACCTAAACTGGTGCACGCAAATGCTCAATTCTACACATGACGCCTGTTTGCCAGGTTTTCATCATGGTACTATAAGACCTCACCTTTCCTATGATTAAAACCCAACATAACTTGTTATATATTTCCATAAATGGGTGGTAAGTGGTATTGTGGGAAATAAATAATGTAATTGTGTGACAATATTCTTGTATTTCATTTTGAAATTTGTTTCATTATCTTTGCCATGAAGGTGTTAAACACTCATGAAGTGTGGGATATAAATTGAAATTTTAAATGGAATTATATGTAAAATCTTAGGATATTCAATTAGATAATTTATGTGATATACGATTGTTGCTTACGGTTTCATTGGTAATGTGCAGGAAAGTAAGTATGCTAGTATCGAGAAGGAAAAACCCTCAAAAAGAAAATCAAAAGACATCTTGTGGTTATGAGTTTGACCCCTTTTTGGGCTTAGAAAGAAACAAAGTTAATGTGTTGGTAGATTAAGGTGTGAGGTTTGACATTAAAAGGATAACTTACTTTTGGTTTTTGAAAGCATTTAAAGGTGGGTCATATGGGTTTAAGTGGGGTTAGGGTTTAGGAACCCCTATCTAAAATTGAAAAATCGGATAAATCCTTGAATAGGGCTAAAAGAGGGTTGTTGGTCAATTTCCTTGGTTGAGATGCAAAAATAAACCCCCTAGGGTCTATACCATAGTGGTAGGGTTCAAGTAGGCATACAATAGTGCCCCAAGGACATGATTTGACCCTTCAAAAGTCCTCATAATGAAGAGGGACGAATTTTGAGGAGATGATGGGGTGAAAATATTGAAAGGTTGTTCAAGTGCATGTTCCCCTCATTATTGAAGATAATACCTCTCTTGATGGAGGGAGGTACACTCCACACCTTCCCATCCAAGGGTTTCAATTTGAAACTCCTATATATTTTGGGGAGGAGGAATGAGTAGGTGGTTACCCACTTCTCCTTTTGGAGAACCCTTGTGATTATGGAGAGGAGGATGAAAGAGAATGAAAGATGGAGAGAATGAAGGATCTCTCACATATGATGGAGTTCAAGGAGAATGGTTGAAGAGATAAGTCCTTCTTTGCTTTCTTGTTATCAAGTTAGTATATTTACAGGTTTTGTTGTGCTAATTTATTATTGTTTAAAAATATGAGTCCAAATTTGTGAGTATGGGGATTGAGAGTAAGTTGGGTGAAATGGGTAGATAGAAAATTATGGATAAGTTACTTTGTTTAGCTTCTATACCAATACCATTTGGTAGTTATCTCCTTGCTCGGGGGAATGGCTAGAGCCCTATGAGGCTTCATGATGCCATTTATGGTAGGGTGGAGAGCAAGCTTTATTCATTTGAAAGTCATGTATTGTATTCCTTAATATTGCTTGTAACATTGATGGCTAGCATTTTATTGTTAAATGGAAGAATGAAAAGAATAGTTTTTATTCATCTATGGGAGAGTATCTAGATAAGCATCTTACTAATATGTACTTGAAGTTGACTAGCTATAGTTTCACTTCTTTGACATACCTCAAATAAAGACTTCTACTCTTATTCTTGAAAATGATCATTGAAAGTTTTGTTTTATTGGAAATCTTTCTTTCTATCAAAGTTAGTTTTTGTGATATAAGAGGAAGAATAGATATTGGAAACTTCTTGTGGCTGCCCATTTCTTATTTTTGGAGTAATGTAAATAGGAGGAATGGAATTAGTAATTTTCTCAATTGAAGATAAAAAGGAGACAAGAGTTATAATAGAGGAAGCTTGAAATATATGCAAAGGGATCCATTGTGTAAATTCTAATACATGTGTATATTTTCAAACAGATTTATTATATATTTTGTTACATTGTATGAATACTAAATCTGATTTAACATATATGTTCATGTATTAAACAAACCTGTGCAGTGTTCACAAAAGAGCTTTATAATATAAAACATATCTCTTTTTTATATATATAAGATTCATTTCTATACATTATGTGAAATCCTAAGGTAAGATATAATATGAATCTGAAATTATTTTAATAAACTAAACTATTTACAAATCGAGT
The DNA here is from genome assembly GCA_007258455.2 of Sequoia sempervirens. Taxonomy (NCBI): domain Eukaryota; kingdom Viridiplantae; phylum Streptophyta; class Pinopsida; order Cupressales; family Cupressaceae; genus Sequoia; species Sequoia sempervirens. The sequence goes on along the minus strand of VDFB02047230.1, from coordinate 587,655,738 downwards.
TACTTTTGTTAAACTGGAAGTAGAAAAAAAATAAAAAATTGTAAAGAGTGAGGGAGAGGCTTCCTCTTGGGGAATGGCCTTGTGGGACACAAACCCCAGAAGGGGGCAGCAACTACAACAAAGACCTCACCTCAAAAAGGAGTGCACGAACTGAGGGAGGGTCATGGCCTCAGAGGATGCTGACTCCCCAGCCATCCCAGTATCCTCTAGTCTATACTCAAATCTGGGATTCGAAGAAGTCTGGACATCCATAAAGAATATTTGAAAAATGGGATTTATGCAGCTAAATAAATAAATAAATTTTAATTGCCAGTACCACTTCCAATCACCCAGCCTCTGCAAATATTTTGAGCAAAGTCACTAGAGAAAATTAGGATTTGTACCCAGTTCTGTTTAAATGATACAGGCCCCCGTAGCTCGCAAGAAACATAAAGGAATCAATAGACAAATAAGTCCACAAAGGAATGCAATAAAATAAGATAGGCGCCATCTTTGTTTAAGTAAAAATATATATACATAAATAAATAGAGGAAAGAACACCTCCTGCAGCAGTTAACCCAGTTGTATTTGATAGACTGAAAATGTCTTTCTGCACTTTTTGATTTAAATCTCTGCAACATCACATACAAACAAGACTTTGTAATCCTGTAAGTAGGCTTGGGCATTGTGGTAGTAGGTTTCCTAATTGAATAACAGTTATTAGAGATAGTTGTATACCCAACCTTGTCTATGCACTGCCAAAATAATAAAAGCCTTTGTAGTATGCGGCCTCAAGTAGCCTTGCATCTTGAGTAGTGATTGGATTTAGATATCAGCAATAATGGTCTGTGTCAGAGAAGATCTTAATCAGTCATATCATTGCAGCTGGTAAATTAGCAGAGTTAATTGATGTCAAATTATTGCGCCTTTATTATGTTGTTCAAAGGAAATAGCAATATTTTTATTTAAAGGCAATGATAACATTAACGTCTCATGTCTCATAAATAACTGCTCTAAGTGCCCTTGAACTTTGTTATGATCTCCTCCTTGCGTTTGAATATCATATTTAATTTTATTGGCACTTGAAATATTAATATTGTTTGGGTTGCCAATTTCATTATTGGTGTATCGTAATAATGGGAAGAGATCTGGTCATTAATATTTGCAGCACATCAAGAATAGATAGCTAAGAGGATCAATATATTGATAATTAATTTCAAAAATAATAATAATAAAAGAAATGTTAGCATGATATTCCTATCAATATCTATATGAATGTAGCTAGAAATGGTCACAGTCATAAATGTATCGATTCAAATAATTAAAATTTATCATTGTTAATTGTTATTTTTGTGTGCAATAAGTAGTAGGGCCGTGAATATTTAATATTGAGTGTTGTGTAAATATTAATTGTAAAAACAGTATTAACATAAACATTATCAGAAAGAATAAACTTGAAAAAAGGTAATAACTCCAATCTAAATATTTACAGAGATAATAAATGAGAATAGTGTCGGTATAGTTATTTCTTAATTCCCTATGTTTCTTATAACATATATATAAAGGGGATAAATATAAATTGGTGTGGTTATTACTATCAATAATATCAAATTAAAGATGGTTTTCAGATTTAATATTAAAATCCTCATGCATTTATAATTTATAAGATAAAGATTGATGATGAATATATATTAATAATAATAATAATCTTGAAATAAAATAATCAGAAATACCAATATTAATATTATCCACATTGTAAAATATTAATGTTACAAGAAAGTGTGGTTTATAATGGTAATTCATGGTTATGATATTATTTATTGAGAGTGTTTTACAATAGTAATTCTTAGAAGAAGAAAATAAAATAAAATAAAAATTACCATCATGCAATATCATTTAGGGAGGAGAGAGATCATGGTAAATTTCAATTATAAATTAATGTAAGGTGAAAATATAGATATATTAAGAGTTATTGGTTTTTTTTGTGTAAAAATAAGAATTAAAGTAAAAGATGATATTAATATAAAAATAAATATTAACATAGAAGGTAATATTAGTTTAAACTATTGAAATCAAGGGGATATTCAAAATTATTTCTCGTATTAAGAAATATTTTGATGTGAGCAAAATAATAGTAGTGGTGGAATTAGTGAATTATTATTTATTGAAGGAGTAGTATAATATTGGAATAAAATTAATGATATCATTATTACTATTGTGATTAAATAGTAATAACATTATTGTTGTAAATTGGAAAATAAATAGTATTGCTAATATTTTGGCTAAGTAGAGGGAATGTTATTTAAAAAAATATATTATTAAGATAAAATATCTAATCAAACAAATAAATAGAATAATATTACTATTAAACTATGACAATATCTTATCATTATTTTATGGAATCCTCATTTTCATATCCACGTTATGCTTATAAGTATAAGATTGGGTTGTTCGATATGAACATGGTATACACAATTGATTATTGCTTAAAGATGTTATTTCATAGATTATGGTTGTTTAAATAAATAAATAAATAAAATAAAATAAATCATTAAATAAATTTAAAACCTATCATTGTCTAGTTCATAAATGTGCATGTGTCCATGCTTGAGCAAACTAAATTAACTCTAGTAAACCATCCCTAAAAGAAGAGCTTGAGTTTATTTATTTATAAGGATGTGTCCTGAAGTGACCACACCAGGTGTGTAGAGTATACCATAGTTATATCCTACACTATAAAGAAGAGCTTGAGTTTATTTATTTATAAGGATGTGTCATGAAGTGACCACACCAGGTGTGCAGAGTATACCATAGTTATATCCTACACTATAAATAGTTAGAGTGTTAATCAGTTTTACTTTTGAGTTCAAAAAAAAAATTGTTGGTTTTTTTCTAGTGAAAAAAAATATGGGCATGACAGGTACCTATTCAAAGTGCCACCGTAGTGATTTTCACTAGAGGGCGATTTTTCTCTTTACTATTTTTAATCCTTTTTCTGATTTTTTTGGATTTTCATATTTTTTTGGTTTTTTTGGTTTTTCTAAAATATTTTAAGCTTGTGTTGAACCACCTGGTGGTGTCAATGTAGATGTTTCTATCATAATGTGTCATCGATATCCTACCTAAAGAAGCTGCTTTTCCAAGATACGTGCACTTGAATACAAATTTTGAGATTCTTGATCTACTTTGTTGATACCCAAGTTAACTTTGTCTTGGTGTTGACATCACGATAGAGTGCCTTCTAAATCCTTATGATGAAGGGTTGTTTCTAATACATGGTCATTGTGAGAATTGTATATCATGCATGGAGGCGTGGATGGAGTGTGTTTAGGGATAGGAGATGGATTGGTTGATAGCTTGGAAACTTTGACTCTCCAAACTTGGGAAGATGAGCAATGATGGGTGGATACAAAAGTGTGCATGGAATTAGTACCAACTACTTGATATACTTTATACGTTGCTTAAGAAGCCTTTTTTTTATTTTGTGGACATCTTTGATGGATACTTTTCCCTTTTTAATTGTTCCCCATAGTTTCTGTGACTAATGGAGTTTGATAGGGATAATATTTATTTGTATTCTTTGGTATCCATGTGTATTTGATTTATCCATTATACTTCCTTGCTTCTTCTACTTTGATAATGTTCCTTTTTCTTTGATTCAAATCTTTCTTTTTACATTGGTCCCAATTCATGGATGGGGTGATGGGTGGATGACGATTCATGACATGGCTGGTTGTAGTATTGGAATTAGTTTCATCATAAGGATTCTTCGTTCTCCCTATGTTGATGCTTTCTTGAAACATAGTTGCCCCCAGTATGGCGGTAGTAGCACCTTTGTTCCTTGATTCTTCCTATTTTGAGATGTCTTGTTTAGTAAGCATGCTCTGATAAATGACCACTGCAGATGAGGTTATTTCAATTTTTTGTTCTACTAACTCTAGATTATATTGTTCTATCTGACTTGTTTCCATGAGTGGATAATGTTGGATATCCTCATAATTGATGTCCTCCGTCTGAATTTGGGATATACCTGATCCTGATGTTGATAATTCAGTTTGACTGTAGGAATCAATAACCTACTCTTTTTGTGTCATAATGTCAGGAGTAAAGGAATCTTGTTCCAAATGAAGATCATCCACGTGTCCATCCATAGAAAGCATCTTATGGGTAGATGGGGGAGTATGTGCTATGTGGATATGATCATCTTGTATAGATAGGAGAGTGTCCATTAGACCATTGTAGTAGCTTGGAGATATGAATTCTTGATCTTAAATGATTTCATAATTTCTTTTGACATGCTTTGGATCAAGTTCTTGACATGGGTCAGTTTCAAAGGATGGATTGCTTTCAAAGGGTTCTTCGATATCATCATTAGTCATGGTAATTGGTTCACTATCCTCTTGATATTTGAGTGGACTTGGATCAAGTGTCAAGTTGAGGATTCCTTCAGTATCTATAATCATGAGGTCAAAGGGGGTCAACATGTCTTGGAAAGGACCATTGCTAGACCTTGGTGAAAGATTTTGATCATGCTTTGGAATAAATTCTTGAGATATGTCTTCTAACTCATAAGGCGATGTAGAGACATTTTCAATATGATCATTTATAATACCCCTCGGTTTTTCTTTCTGGATGGATAGTGTGTCCTTGTTTTCTTTGATGTGTTTTTTGGTTATTGAGATACTTTATCATGTGTGTGTTATTTGATCGCTATTTATAGAGCGATAGTCTATTTGTGTGATGTGATGTATCTTATCTGATGCTTTACTTGACATTTTTTAATTGGTGTAATAATGATTAGTTATTGTAACATGTTATTGCATGAGATATTTGTTTATGATGGAACTGTCAATATATGATGAGTGTATTGGTGAAGGGGAGGAGATCGCATCACCCACTTGCGAGTGCCCTACGATTCCGTGATTTCCTCTTCACGGTGTGTTTTATTATGTTATATATATGCATATTCAATATACTCTTTGTTCACAGGTTGATAGGTACAAGACATCGACTCCACCTGGTTTCACAGGGTTGAGCGTGTCCATTGGCCAATGGTATTCGATTGGGAGATAGTAGCTAGGTTTTCCGTGTCAAGTCATCACCCTAGTCATCGTGTGTCATCGGGTTTTAGTCAGGTTAAGTTGCTTCTTTGTTGTTCATCTCTCCTTGATTTATTTAATTTCAAGTTGAAAAAGGTAAATAAATGACTTTTTGTATTTGGGTTGTTTATTAAATAAATCTAGTTGTAGTGTTAGAAATGTTACTTAAATTATTAATTAATTTAATTTAATTAATAAAATAATCTAGTCTTGGATTAGATTTATTTTATTGATTAATTTAATTAATTGTGTGGGATTAAGTCAAGTTGTTCATTTTGGAAATTATAATAGTTAAATTCTCTTTGAATTGAAAATTTTAAAAAAGTATTAAAGTTTTTGGAAAAGAAGATTTTAAAAGTTAAATTCTTTTTGGAAATGGAAATGTTTAAAAGCATACAAATTCATTTGAAATAGAAATTTAAAAAAATGAAATAAAGAAATAAAGTCATGTTGAAAGAAAATTGTTTTTAGTTTTAAATTTCAAAAAATAAAATATCTCCAAAATAGAAAGAGGAGCAATAATTGTGGTGGATAGGATATTTTTAGGGTATTTGACCAAATTTGGGGGAAAATAGAGGAGGCTTTTCATTCTTAAAAATTTGGCTATGAGAATAAAAAAAATAAAAATAAAAAAAGGAAGGGAGTTCTTCATGTTTTGTTGATGCATTTTGGATTTTGGGTGAGGATTTGGAAAAAGATATGGTAAATATTCTTGCAGGGAAGCTCAACTATCATCTTCAAACTCTTCATCAAACCTCAGATCATAGGTTCTTCTTGCTTATTGTTTGGAAATCAGCATTTTCAATTTAAAACTTGCTTGTAAATCTTTGTTTTAAAACCCTGTTTAAATCTTGAAGAAAGTTAGAATGTTATTTGAAAATCAAAACTTGCAATGTAAGAAATCTTCAATTTCAACAATAGAAAATGAAAGAAACAAAATGAAATTTGAAAACCTCTACTTTGGATTTGAAATAGTTCATGTCAAATTTGAAATTTAAACCCAGAAATTGTGTTTGAGAAATTGATTTTATTGCAAAATTTCTATAGAAAAGTTGCACAATTTGACTGTAAAATGGAAATTTAGGTATATATATTTATAAATATGTATGTATATTTATATTCTTTATATTCTTTATATATATATATATACAAACATATATTATAAATATATTTTGTATTTTTTTATTCTGAAAAATTTTGTTTCAAAAAAATTTACACAAAGAAATTTTTCTATGCAGAGGCAGGGGAGGTTGTTTTATTTTATTTTTATTAAAAATAAAAATTAAATTAATTTTTTTTTGCTATGTATTGGGGAGGCCGCAGCTAGGGCTACACACAGCTGCCCCATGGAGGGGCGTTGTTGTGGCAGCGCTCCCCACAGCGTGTAAGGAAGGTGCTACCACAGGTAGTGCTGGCCTCCATAGGGCAGGTTGGGCGCAGCCTGTGGTGCATCCTTTCTCCCCTTTGGGGGCCCATGGGGCCAACAAAGGTTTCGCTCTTTTTTTTTAAAGAAATTTTAAATTTCATTTTTTTATTATTATTATTTATTAATATCATTTCATATTATATATATTTTATAATATATATATATATCATGTATTATAAATATATAATATGTATAAATTATATATATATATAATATTATAATTTAAATAAATAATTTATTATTATTATTTAAATATATGTATTATATATATATTATATATATATTTTAAATAATAGAGAATTATTTTTTATTTAGTTGGAATATATAAAATGATATTTTTGATTTAGACATATATTTAAATGATTTTTGTTTTAAATATTTAAATATATGGATTTTTTTTAAATGATTATTCTATAATCATAGAGAGATATAAAATTGACTTTATAATAAATGACTTTACTTGAAAAACTAATTTTGATTATCATGGGTAATTGGAAAAATAGGGAGTTAAATTATTAGTTGTAAATTCCTCAATATTGCAATTGTAATTTTAATTAATTTTGAGTAGTTGCAAACGATGTTAATTATTTTATTTGGTCCTTGCTTGGATTTAGGAAATCCTAAAGTAGATTATTGAATTTTTGGTTGTCCTTTTGTCATGATCTCTCTCTCTCATTCTTGATGTTGGGAAAAAGGAATTAATTTATTTTTTTTTAAATGATTTATCTTAAAAAAAAGGAAATGGTTATTATTATTATTATTATTATTATTTGAAAAGAAGAAATGATTTACTGATTTGTTCTAAATAGAAGAAGTAACTGTTTTATTTTATTATCATTTAAAAGCAATTAAGGAATTGAACATATGGTTTAAATTTCATCTTTTGTCTGAAAGAGACATTATTAAGTCAGTTTTATTAAGGCAATAAATTACTGAATGATGATGAAGGAAGTGGATTTAGGAAATCCAAATATAGATTTAATTCTTGTTTGATTGCCCTCCTTGAATGTACACTTCTTCTTTTTTCACTTTGGGGAAGTTGATTAGAAGGGTTGTTAAGTCTTCCAGAAGGGGTTTAACTTTTGGGGTTGTTGTATTATGTTAGTCAACCGTTGTATTGCCTTAGGTAGGGCGTATAGTTGTATCCTGTTGTTTTACCCAGTTTTTACGAACGGGGATGGTTGGTTTTTACGAACGGGGATGGTTGGTGCCTCCTTTGTATTAGGAGTGGTTTATGTGGTTTGTGCCTCCTTGGATTAGGAGTGGGTTATTTGATTTTTTCCTCCTTTGGAAGGAGTGAACTATGTGTTTTGTTGCCTCCAGTGTTTGGAGAGGGTTTTAACTTTTGTTGTCTCCAGTGTTTGGAGTGAGTTTTCTTTGTGTTCCTCCTAGATTTGGAGTGGTTTTATCTTGTTGGTATGCACTTGGGATTCCCTTGGTGATTGGTTTTATTTGATCCGTTGTCAAGTAGAAGAGTGGCTTCTGTTAGGCGCCAGAGTCCAAAGAGGTAAATTGGATAACCTTCAGAAGTGGTTTAATCAAGTGATAACTAAAATAATATACTTAGAAGTTTGGATAGTATTTCACAATAATTAAGATAATTGAGCCTCACTCATAGACGCAAGTGCTCGTATAGACTTGGGATGAGTGGGAAGGCCTAGAATGGCAAGGTCATATATCTTGTCTTTACGAGAGGTATTTTATTCCACATGAGTGAGTATGGGTACGAGGATTCGGTTGAGGCCACCAGGATAACCCATAGTGGTGGCCGGAGCCTATGAATATTCCCAAAGGATATCCCATGTCGAGCTATGTGATGACACTCCTTCTACAACAATAGTTGGTACTTGATTTTGTGTGTATAGTTTCTTAACATACTCAATCTATTTTATTTCTGGAAGCAATGTGACTTATGTCAGTGATGTTAGATTTGTACTTGTGTTATCCTTATGGTTGTATGGTTCATGTGATTGGTTGTGTTAGTGTGAGTTATCCTATGTCTAGGGGTTGATGGTCTTGTATAGGATTCCTTGTTACTATCTCCTAGCATGGGAGGTGAGCTTTGGGTATCACATGGTTGGGTGGAACGTGCACCTTAATCCGTTGGGTCGTCCATTTGTTCATGTGGATGAGATTTCCAGTTGGAGAGCTTGTGGGATCTAGATCATTTTCTTGCTTTATTCATTTCAGTTATTATTGCAATTTTATTACCCCTCATTTGTATCAAGGTGGAAGATGTAATTTGTAACCATGTTTATTGGATTTACCTCATTCGGGGAATGAGAGTTTTAATCGTATTGTACATTATTTTTATTGGAAACATGTGGTATCTCTTATGCTTTGATGTAATTTTATCATGTATGGAATGTATGTGTATTTAATTTGTGAAGTAATTAAATGTTATGGTTTCAATTCATGTTTCTTTTTTGGGTTTAAGTAAACTCAGTCTTGTAACCTTAGGGGTTGTTTTCAATGGGTAGTGAACTTGCATGTTAATTGTACTTAAACAAAAAAAAATAGTGCATTTGAGTAGTAAATTGCAACTTCCCCTAGGGTTATGTGGTGAGGCGTTACATCATTGGTCGATGGATCATAGATTATGTCAAGGGATCAAATAATTCTAACACTCCTTGAAATAGATCACTAAAAGGTGGCTCTTGATGTATGGTGACTTGATCATCGGATGGGGTAGAAACATCTTCAATGTGCTTATTAATGGATAGATCTTTAACATTGTTTTCAACAATTGCGGCAGAGAGATTGTGAATGTCTTCAACCATAGGGTCAAGTGATGTTGACATTTCTTGAATTGGATCATTGTTGGGTATTGTTGGTGGATTTTAATCATGATTGAGAAGTGACTCTTGATATATGTTGATTTGATCTTCGGATGAGATAAAAACATCTTCAATGTACTCTTTGATGGATAGATCTTGATCATTGTTTTCAACAATTCTGGTGGGGAGATTGTCAATACTATCACCAATGGTTGAATCTTCATCGTTATCCCCAATAGTGATTATCTTTTGATCAATGAGGTCTTGGATGAGATTTTTGAGTCGAATACAACTTGATGTGGCATGTCCCTTTGTTTTGTGACAATCACAATGGTGCTCCTCGTTATACCCCGGTGATTTAACTAGGGGTTCTTGATAGTTCCCATAGATGGGGAGCTTGATGAGATTCTCATTTACCAATTACTACATGCGATTCAATTGGTTTCCCAAGTGGTGTGTATTTTCATATGCTACCTTGTGAGACTTGTACTTTAAATTGAACTTGTGGTGATTTATTTTGGATATGCATTGATTGATCTTCAAGATGTGGTGATTGAGTTTTTTATTTATTTTGCTGATCTTGATATTTATCTTCTTGACATTGGAGATATTGTTCTTGATGTGGTTGCGGACACAACTTAATGCTTTGAACCAATGGAAGAGTGTGTTGATTTTGGAGTGAAGATGTGTCTTGGAAAAATGAGTCAATTATTTTGGCAAGTGAAGCAATTTGATCTTGATTTTGATCTTGACAACCTTGATATAGTTGATTTGGCTTTTGTTCAAGCACATTTGGAATGCATACTTGTGGTGTTTGAATGGGATCATGTACAAAGTGATTTTGGACAATGTTCTGATTTGGGATGATGTTTAGATTTGGCATGATAGGTTGAAATTGAACATTGTTGTGGTTGGTAATCACATTTCCTTGATTTTGATAACTTTGATTTTGCATTGTGTTACCTTGACTTGGATCAATACATGGAGCTGTTAACATATTGTTTGGACTTTGAACAACATTTGTATGATTCACAAACATATTTATCCCAAAGTTTGTCGAGTGTGGATTTGAAATGTTCATGTTTAAAAAACTTGTACTTTGTATATTCACATTTGGCATGTATGGATTTGGTGGGATAATGTTGTTTTTTTGAAGACTCATGCACTGATTGTTTGGTTGATAGATCTATAGGTTGATTGTTTGATTGTAGAAATGTGAGTTTTGATAATCAATTGGCATTGTAAGGCTTTGATAGTTTGGTTGGTTTAGACAGTTCATGCTGTATGGATCAAGTTTATATTCCATGTTCTTGTTTTTTTACCTTGTTGCAAAAGTGACTCCTAAGGTGTTTAGGACCAATGATGAGATGAATGATGAAAGGGGAAAATGATATGGGTGTTGAACGTTTAGGAACTTTGGATCAATGCTAGGCTTAGGGTTTGATTTTGATTGGTTTGATTTGGATAATGAACTTGTAAACCATAAGATGTTAGATGTGATCTTAGGATGAACTCGTTCAAAAGGGTGATAATTTAGCTAAGTGTGTGTGGAAGGATTCATCCAAACACACCTAACTAAACAAATGATTTTGATTTGGTTTAAGGATGTACCTAAGTCTAGAATGATGTTTCCAAAGTTCTAAAGTTTTTTGGTTGGATGGACTTTGATAGATGTTTGGAATGGATGAAGTGTTTGATTTGATCCTAAATGAATCTAAGAAGCACTTGTTTACTAGACCAAGATATTGAAGAACATGCTTTTCTCTAAGAGTAGTTCAAAACCAAAAGACCAATGTTTGCATGAAAATCATATGACCAAAAGATGCCAAGCACATGTGTGGGGTCCAATTGTTTCTTAACTTTTCTTAATGAGTTCTTTTTACCACAAACACACTCTTGGTTAAGTTTTCAAACTAGATGTCCAATGTCCTAACTTCTTATCATCCCATAAAGTGTGTTATGTGGAAATCAAGGAAATTAAGGAAAAATTTACCTAATGTTGACCTTAGTAGGATAAAATTGAGATGAAATCCAAATGCTTAGAAGCCTCTAAGGATGAGAATCCCAAGGGAAAGCAATAACATGTGAATTCGTTCAAGGATATTTGCTTCTCCTAGAGGGTTTAAGATTTTGATGCCAGTGTTGAATGTTTTTTTTCCAATGTTTTCGATCAAGTAATGTTTTTTTATTTCAAGAACAATCACAACCCTATGGATATTTGAGATAATATTTGTTGAGTCCCCACTTGGACAAGTCCAGCTACGCTTATTTTTAGTGAATGGTTAGATGCTTGACCCCACTGGCTCCCCTCCACGACACTCACTTCTCAGGGCAGCCAAGCATCAGTACCCATGAAAATCCCATGGCATACTTTCCATTTCTACTAAAAATTGTAAAAGTGTGGGGCGGCTTTAGAACGACCATTCTTGCACCAACAAATAGATAGGGATTTTTTCCTTTCTACACAAGGGTTTTAATTCAGACTTTCTATTCGTGTAGATTGACCCATACGGCAAGAGACCATTGTTTCCCTTCTCATTGGAGCCAACCACGTGATACTAGCCTTTGTTCCAGTACCCACTTTTATATCTCAACTAGAAATACTCTTGGTTTTAGAGTGTTACCAGTTGGGTCGTTCCCTTGGGTGAGTACTTTTTCCCACAAGGCAGGCCCTCTAAGATAAAAAATAGTGAGTAAACATATTCATAGTTCAATCAACCTTCATTTAGAAACAAAGGGAGAACACATGCAATAGGTTTACTCACACTCGCAAGATGTTTTGAATTTTAATACCAAAATGAAGCATGGAGGCAATTACTTTATCTCAACCTTAGACCACCAAAAAGCCTTTTTATTCTCAAGATCATCGTGAGGCGTGAGAGAAGTGCATACGTATTTTCAATGATGTTGGTTTGAGTAAGCAATCACAAAAGAAAGTAGCACATGTTCATTTTAAGTCCACAAACCAATGATTTTGATTCGTTTTAAAGCACCAAAATGAGATAAGAAATTTGCCCTGTTCAATTGTTAACCTCAAACAAAATCTAGTCAATTTGCCTAAAGTTCATTTTAACCCTTTGCAATGAAAATTGAAAGCTTTTGTAATGTTCGTTTTAGAGCCCAAAAAGAAGTAAGTTAGTCTAAAACAAAAAATTAAAGCATAGAATGGAAGCCTTAAGCATTTAAAAATTCTTTGTTAACTTCAAGTGTTAATGCTTGATTTTCTTCAACTCCAAGATTCGTCCAAGATTTCTTTTTAAATGCTTAAATGTTTGCAAGTCTTTTGTGTGAACAAAATTCTCCTCCTTCCTCCTCACTTTTCCTAAAAAAAAAAAAAAGAGAAATCATGTGAAGACCAAGTTATTAAACTACTTTTTTTTCTCAAGCATTAACTTAAATGATTTCAAATAAAATGCATTTAAGAAATGAGTTTACTTTCTAATGCAATTTCAAATACATTCATAAGCACGTGTGGAAGATACAACCATCTAGTTAGCCATAAACTTAAAAGCCAACAAAGATTGTGATATACCTCCAGAATCATTGTAGTTATTTAAAGAGCTTTGGATAATGAATGAAGTAAATAAAAATCCACTTTATTGCATTGGAGAGTAACCTGGAAAGATATCTTAGGAGCTGGCTTTGAAGTCACTTATCATAAATAAGAGACTCATACTAATTGTGAAGTCAAAAAGTTTAGATCTCTTGATAACAGACATGAGAAAGTCACTATCAAGTATAATTTGAAAGCCTAAATAAATAGCTATTGAGGCAGGTGAAGTTTGACTTGTAATATATTTTTATAGCTTGAATTTAAAGCAGCTAGGCAACTTATAGATTCGATCTCAGTAGTAAAGAAATTGGCTCAAACCTATCCAGCTATTATGTATTACCATTAATGATCCATCAAAAGACATGACATCAAACCACGTGTTGAATGAGTGAATGAAAGTTTAGAATACTACATGAGAGGAGTAGGGTTTCACCTTATAGCTTGGCTACATACAATGGAGGAAAAAGATTAGAGCGTATTTATGAGCTAGACAAGGTAAAAAAAAAAAAAAGACAATTTAATGCAGTGAAAAAAAAAAAGATTAGAACACGTGACTGTTCAATAGGATGCATGTATGGTGAATAAAAAAAAACGTGTCCTGAGAGTAAAAAAAATACTGTTTCACATTGAAAGGCAGTAATTAGTTAAATTGAAATGATTTCATTCATTTTTGTGGAGAAAATAGTTAGTGATTAGGTTTGATTGTTTGGTGTTCTTCTATTTCATCCAATGGGAATGATGCACCCATTTGAAGTGCGTCAACCAAGCATTTCACAAACTTTACAACCACATGTTGTGCAGGTCCCTCCACCTATGTTTGGGACAGTTTCAATCAATATCTATCATTGTTCCTCACTAAGAAATTCTAACTCCACAACATCAACATCCAATTCATCAAAACGATAATTTCATACATCAAAATTAGTCTTCACTACTTTAGAGATTTCCCTGAAAACAACAATCACATTCTAATTATCCATTGAATATGAAATCCCAAGTGCGACATTCTAAGCATCAAGATCTACAGACACAGTCTCAATGACTAAATGGTTTTTTTTTTTTGAAACTTTCGAGCTAATGTATTTTAGCAAGTGTATAGCCAAATGATGCACCCTTTGACCAGCATCCTCCCCTGTGCTAAAAAAATATATATATATATTTTTGTAGTAGGCTGGGGACATCCATCAAAACATAAAGCTTGTATAAAATTCATCAAATGTTACAGTTGAAAATGCTATGGAAGACATATATGCAAAAAAAAAGGACAAGGCACATTGGACAAAAAATGACCATTTACACTTAAAGTAATCAATCACCACAACTTTAAATGAATTTTGCAGAAAGCACAAAAACTAGACTATTTTTGCAGAGCAATAGCATTTGTCAAGGATATGAAATAAAATATACTTCCCTCAGCTGCAGAGTGCGCTTGATTGTGCCGGTGGTGAAGGATATGTGGATGCAAATCTTCATGTACCGTTCAAGACTTTAAATATTTCTTTAAAGATGTCTGCAGATGAGTTATTTGGTCGTTGATGGCTTCAAGCCTTTCTAACAGAGGGAAAACAGGTCTGAGAGAGGGCGATGACCAGAGTTGCTTAGAGCCATGGATCTTAAGGTGATCAGATCCTACTACCTATAAATAAAATCTATTCCATAATGGACAGAATAAAGCTAACTTCATTCGATCCAGCAACCAAACTATTAAAAGTGTCCTTTTCAATGCTCTGATATTATATGTGAATGAAAGGGGGAAAAAATGATATACCTATCCTTTTTGACACTACTTAATGAGTGATTTTATGTTTCAAAAGAGATTTAAGTCAGAACATGAATAAACAATATATTAAGAGCACTAGCATCGTTGAGTGAGTAAGATACTCTTAAAATGTTGTATACACAAGACTCATAATTGCATTTTCAACAAAAATTGGAAAGCAGATTTGAATTACACGTAAACCGCAAAATAACCCAATAATTCCACTAAAATGTGTTCATCTTTTTTTTTGTTTGTAGATAAAATAATATACCATAAAAAAAAACCTAGTAACTGCAAATCTTCACTTTCAAACTTATTTCCAACACCAAATAATACTACAACAACTTTATATTTACAGATTCTAAAATCCTGCAATGATATCTGGTTTGTAACTAAACAAAACATTTACCCCTCAGAGGTAAAATTTCACCAAAGTTGTAATTTAAAGCCCTCCTAGTGCCATAATGTAACACCAAAGCTATTACTCTGTCTCATATATCAACATGATGTTAGTTTAAAGCAAGCAAATAAATAGCATTCTTTATGAAATAATCCATTATACTTTATAAAGAAAACAACAAAACAAACTAATTGAAATCTTAAAAATCATAATGAATAACCTATTCCATAATGGATTGGTGATACTTTGATGTGGAAAGTAGCCCTTTCCCAACCCCTTGATAAGCTCTTGATGATAGAGATGTTGATCCTTGACTTTAGTGCAAATACTCAAATTGTGGATGATCCAATGTAAAGGATGACCTCTCTATTTATAAGAGAGAATGATGGAGAGACATGCAAAATGTGTGAATGTGGGACTAATCTTGAGCCAATGATAAGATGCCACTTGTCAAGATGTGAGAGGATGAAGGGTGAGCATATTTTGATCCATGTGCAAGTTTGAAATTTGAGTTTGATGAAGTGACATGTTTAGGGGGGATGAAAGATGAATTAAATGCCAAGTTGACTTGTGTAAGAGACATGTAAGAGACATGTAAGAGCTCATAAATTCTTTGTTGGATGGAAAATTCATGTGGGAGGGAAAGTTCAAATTGGAAGAATACTCCCTCAAAGATTCCATTTTGAATGAAAATGATGAATTAATAAATCAATTAAATTTATTTATGTGCACAAGTTGCAAAATCTAGAGAAAAGAGGATTAGGATTAGCATTAATCATGGTTTGATTAATTTAAGATGATGATTAGGTGATTTTTACTTTTGACTTAGATACTTGGATTTATTTAAATCAAAAGGGAGGAAATTGATGCACTATCCATTTAGGGTATGTGCAGGATCATCATAGAAAAAACAAGCCCTTAAGTGTCAAAGAATTCAGAAAAATCAGAGTTAGGCAACTTGATGTAAAGATTTGAATAAGTTATCTATATTATTTCAAAAATATGTAAGAATAGAATCTATAGAAAATTGAATGTAGTTTCTAAACTACTAGGTTTATTTAATTTTTTTAAAAATCTATTTGGTGAAAATTTAAAATTTCAATGTAGTGGTACTTAAATTTATGGGAAAAAATAAGAAGTAGGTGTCTGTATGACCACCCTAACCACAATAATATCACTTTTTTTAATATAATATTTTAGACATAAGTAGAGGACTCGTGTCTGGATGTGATGCATATTTTTTGTAATTTTTTTCCAAGCAAATAATTAATTATGATTTTTTTATTACAACTTTTTAAAAATATGAAAACTCGTATGTCTGACCACCTTAACTTGGTCAAAACTTCATGAAATTCATTTTTTATTTTTTTAATCCTATAGTATATGAAGCATAGAATGTGATGCATGTTTTGGATTCCAAAAATGTGATATCATTTGATAGCTATATTTGTTTTTCAATCAGCCATTCAATCAAGACTTTAGTCGTAATTCAAATAGAAAATGAATAATAATTATTTATAAATTCAAAGTAAAGAATAATTTATATTGGTGGAAAGCTTAGAATATCCTTTAAAAAACCTTTTCATTTCATCAATTTTTGGTAAACAGAAGTCGTCAGCCACATACCCTACAAATACCCATCATATCGCCACTTTTTGGCCCATCATGATCCTGCACATACCCTTTAATTAAATACATTTAATTTAATTTAAATGAAGAAAGTTTAGGAGATAATTAAATAAAGTGATTTATTTAATTAAAAAGATAACCTTATGAGATCAATCAAATAAACTTGATTTCTTTAATTGATGGGCGAATATGATTTAATTAAATATGCATGATGTCAATTTCATGTGTCTACACTTACAAGTCACTTTCCCTCTTCATACATATACATATCCACCTTATTCATCTCCATATCATAACAATAACAATAATCCTATCCTTAACACACTCTTGCAAAATGTTTCATCCCTCCAACAAAAAATTTCTACATTAAGTCAAAATCAAAATGGCCAACCTTCACAATATGTCAAAACAAATCCCTTGTCCTTGGAGATATTGAGAACATAAATGCCACAAGGTATAGAGATCCCTAGATTTGATAAATATGGTGGGAAAGGAGATCCTATTAGCCATGTTTCTACATATACATCCCTATATAGTGACTTCATTTTTTAGGATAAACTCTTGGCTAAAATATTCCCTAGATCCCTGAAGGATACTGCTTTGGAATGGTTTTTCTCCTTACCAAATAATTCAATACATTCATTCAATGAACTTATTGGTGCCTTCTACAATCACTTCCAAATACATATGGTTCCTAAGACATGACCTTGACTGATTTAATGACATGCAAACAAAAGGATGATGAAAAGTTCATTGATTTCATAGCACAATACCAGATACTTTACTCACAAATAAACATTAAGATTCTTGATGATGAACTTCAAAGAATTTTTATTTCCAATTTGCAAAACAAAGTCCAATCTAAGCTTGACATATTGAAATTTCCCTCCTTGACATAGTTGTGTATTACCCTTCGTGATTATCAAAATTTTCTTTGTATTTGTGAAGTGAAAACTCCCTCTAACCGTCTTGAAAAATCTGAATCCATGTCTCATAACAACTATCAACCATTCAAGAAACAAAATAAGGGATTTTTTACAACTTTATCCCCCTCAACCGACTCAAAATGTTGATAACCAAGTGGCCACTATAAAGATGACAAATCCATACACATTTGTTGATAGAAATAGATAATTCACACCTCTACTTGACACCCTTCATAATATCATGTTGCAGCTCTTAAAAAAGAACTTAATTTTCTTACCTCCTATTAGAGATCTTGATCTTACTAAGCCTCTACCTTCTAATTATAGAAAAAATACATATTACCATTTTCATCAACAAAATGGACATGATACATAATATTGCAAGTGTCTTAAACATCTTGTGCAAGACCTCATTAATTCTAATTATATTCAAATTGGTGGTGTTAATGATCAAGGTACTAATTTTTTAGCCCCTCCTAATAAAAATCAAATCTTTACTAATCCTATGCCAAATTATAACATTTCCTTTGTCAAAGCTAGTGAAACAAAGAATGATGTGATGAATGTTGAGACGAATGAAAAAAACATGAAGAAAATAAACAATGTGATTGGACTTATCAAAAATAACCTCTTAAGTGCCTAACTAAGATGCCCCTTGATTTTTTTTTCTCACAGCATGACCTAATTATACATGCACCAGATGGTCCTCTTTGCATAGCTGGAAGAATCAATGACAAGCCTACTAATGGGATATTAATTGATCCTGTTTGTGTAGAGAATGTGATCACTAAATAATTCTTATTTTTGCATGAGCTTTATCAAGATACTTATGAAAATTCGAATGCATGGATCAACACACATAATGGTTTTTCTTTCCCTACAATAGGTTCGATAACTCTTCCTTTGAAAGTTGGACCGAAAACATTATGTGTCTCATTTTCCATCATCCCATTTTCATACAAATTTCATGTGAAGTTAAGCTATCCATGGCTTTTCTCCATGACTTTCATCCTGTTGATTGTGCATAAATGCTTAAAGTTTCCATTTGGAAATGAGATCTTTACTGTACATCATAATGAATTTAATCCAGTGTCATCTCATGAGAATTTCTCATTTTATTTCTTTTGGCCTGAACCTATGGAACCTCTTAGGCCTTGTGAGGACTTCTTTTTCAAATCTTATCAAAATTTTAAGATAAAACACATAGTATAATTATCCCTTAGAAATATGCATCAACCCATGATTAAGCCTCCTATCCTTCACAAAACCATGATTGAACCAAAAGCCCTTCCAAGCAACCAAGACCAAAATATAGCAAATCATCATCCTATTTCCTATAAGAGACCATGAGATAACCAAGAAAGTCATGTTGTGCCTCCTAAAGTCAAACAAGTTTACAAAGCTAAAGAGAAAGTGGTTGAAAACCCTCCAATGGTTCCTTTCATTCCTTCCTTAAGGGAAGAAAAAAAACCTATGGTTGATAAACCTGCTCCTACACAATCACAAATCAAAATCGAATGAAAAGGAATCGAAATGCTAGAGAGTGTATGCATATACATCATGCTATTACTCATTTATTATAAGCCATAGAAGAAGAAAAATATATAGAACATGAAAATCCATACTTATCTCAAGCAATGCATGATGATTCTACACCTTCACCAAAACAAGAAAATCCTAAATCTCAAACACAACTAGAAAAAGAATCTTATATGGATATTATCATTAGACCTTTTGTCGTGATAAACTTAGATTATGACAATGAAATTTCCAAAATTGATGAGAAAGCACATAAAGAGTTAAATTTATTGTTTTCCTCTTCCACGAGCTTAAATGATAACAATCGTGATGATTCTCCTACAAAGAGTGATTCACAATGTGTTGAACTTGGTGCTTGTCCTATTTTGGCACTTGATGTTGTCCCTTTGGCTATTTGTTCACCTTCCGAATATGATGAACAAGATTGGGATGCAGACGACTTTTTATAGGTTGACTCGCATGTGCCTTACAAGTCTTGTCTTTTTTTATTTTTTATGTTCTTTTTGTGATTTCATGTGTGTAATGTGATGATCCCCTATACTATTTTGTTTGATGTATCTTCATGTTTATACCTCTATTTGTACCTTCATTCTTCCATTTGTTGTAACCCCTTTATATTTTATTTTGTCTTGTGTTTCCATTTTGGGGATGACACAAGGTGTCAAGACATTTAGGTCTCTTCCATGTTGACCCAAAATATTTTCTTTGTTTTCATTCTCTATGTGTCATTCTTTCTATTCCATGAGTTATTTGGGGAATGATAATGTTTTCGAGCTCTATAATATCGCTATAGTAAATACATATGCTAAGCCCAAATCCCTGGATCCCTTATGTGATTTCATTTTAGGGGCAACCCCTTTTCATGACGTAGCTTCAATTAGAAACATACGACTTGGTAAATGGATTTCCAGATAATATCTCATATCTTCTTTATTGTTAACATTTATCATTTGCTACTTTAAAGTAATTGCTCACAATGTGGTGTTAGGAATTTCTTTAAAGTGGGGGAATAAATTGGCATTATCATTTTGGATCTATCTTGGACTTTATCTTATGTTTCAATGTTTGCTCTTCTTACTTCTTGTGATGTTTCTTCTTCTTGGTGGTGTCATTGGGTTTGATGTCCTCCAAGAGTGTGACCTTTCTTGGAATACGACTTTCCTCTTAGTGGTAATTCTATGTGTTGCATTCCCTAAGTTGCAAATATTTTATCCTAGACTTGTCCTCTCTTGGAGACATTAGGTGTGATGTTCCCTAAGAGGAGACCTTACATGAACTAACCAAAACGCCTTTGAAAATGTATTATCCTATTTTTATTTTTGTTCATAAGTGTGTAGCATAACACATCTCTCTAACCTTACGAAGCTCAAAGTTTCAACCTTTTTTCATGGCCACCAAGCATAACACACTTTTCTTTCCTGTGGTGCCTTGTCTGTTCATAAGTGTTTAGCATAACATAGCTTGCTAAGCCTTATGGAGCTTGAAGTTTTTATTATGTGGTTCCTTATTAAAGTTATTAGAGGTATAAATTTTGTATGGTATGGGAGCCTAATAATATTCTCTCATTTTCCACCCTTGGGGGATCACCTAGTGGACAACATATTTCACTAGCTTATGTGAGAATGCATTGTTGTTTGCAGAGTGGATAATGAGATCCACTTGTAAAAAAAATTGGACAAATAGCTAAGGCATGTTCCACACCATGCTAGATAGTCAAGGCTTGATCCTTTTCCTTTCCCTTTTTCATTTTCTTTGAGTCTTTGGCATTGTATAATTGAGTATCTTGTCATTGTTGCATACATATATGTTTAACATAGGCATGCATCTCTTTGTGCCTTTGTTGGTTTTTCCATGAGATCTTAGATCTTAGAGGCTTGATGATCACCTTCCTTGATCTTTGTCATCTTATCCTTCCAACGATTATACAATTAGAACTCTCTTGATTATCTACTTTAGTGTGAGTTTGATGCAAGGTCATCCTCTCACTAAATTGGGGGTTGAATGTAGTGTAGAAAAAACATAACCCTTTACATTTTCTCACTTGTTTGAGCCCTTCTAAATTAAAATGGACTTAATAATTCCTTAATTTAGTGTTGTTAAATGTACCCCTTTACATTTAAACACTTATTTAGGACCTCTTAATTAATTGAGCTTAATTATGCCTTAATTGGCCCTTTAATTCATTTGCAAGCCTATTAAATTACATTTTCTAAAGGGGAAACCCGACAACAATTAATTCCTAAACATAACACTTTACATAGATCAATGTGTGTTCCAGGTTTACGGACCTGGGACCCATTCGCCCATCGGTGAATGGGACCTCCTTAAACCTTTGGACCTAAATTTAAATATTTTTTTGGTGGTATAAATTAATTATTTCAAATCTATAATTCAATGTTAGCTTGTGATATTTGAATTTTGGGAAATTAAGGATACATACCTATAAATACAAGGTTATTTCATCATTTCAAATCCTAGAAAAGCAATCTAGAAAGCTAGCATTTTTCAAAACTTACAAGAGAATTTCAAGAGCAACTTAAGGAATTCAAGAGTAGATATATCAAAGATTTAAATTGTACCATTCAAGATCTATTCATCATGTCATTTTTTTCTTGCATCATGCAAGTTTTTGGAGCTAACATTGTGATGTAGGTTTTAAGATCTATTCAATAATTCAAAGCATCATTTCAAGTTTCAAGATCCACATCTAATTCAACCATTTCATGCAAGTTGCGGACTTCCTAAGATCTCCATTATCAAGGTTTCATTCAAGGATTTTTTGAGTGGTAACATAGATTTTTTCATTCTTCATTCCCTCTTTCATGTTTTATTTTGATTCAAGGTTTGATTACCAAAATGGAGTTTGACCAAGGAAAACCCCTATTCATCCAAAATAAACATTTTTCTCTCTTGTGTTTGTGATTGTAGATTTAGGTTGAAGAAGACTTGAAGACCTTTTGATGAGAAAAATTTACAAAGTTGTCAAAGTTTTCAAATCTTGGAATCTCACCTATAGATCGGATTTTTGACTTTATGGAACTGAAGCCTAGACAAATTAGAAGATTCAAATTTATACCAAAGGCTCTCAAAATATTGTTACAACCCATGTACTTGGAACCATTCACCCATGGGTGAATGAGTCTTAGATCAGCTTCTAAAAAGAACTTTTGGTGACTAGTACACATGTTTATGCACTTCTTAGATTTTTATTCTAGATATTTTCTAGTTCTACAAATATTGGGTTTGATATTGTTGTTTCAAGTGTTATATTTCATTTTGGTGTTTATTTGCTATTTTTAGTTTTTCTCCCCAATTTTTTTTTACTTTGACCCCTATCCTTTAGTCATAAGGAAATTTAAATATTCTCGCTTAGGGTTGATTCACCTAAAGGTTCATAATAAATTATATGCGAGAATCACATTTCTCAATGAAATAAAGGAAAATATGTCCCTAATTGGTTCATCAATCGATTTTGGTGAGCCTACCTATTTTCCACCATTTCAAAAAATATAATATCCGTGTATTAAAAAAAATTAAAGTTATAAATACACAAAAAATTAAAGGAAAAAAAAATTACTATATAAAGATTGACGTCTCAAGTAACTTCATTTTTTAGCATTTTTTTAGCAACTAAATTATAGTGTCTGTAACACCATAAATCTACAAGCTATTACTCTGTCTCATATATTAGCATGATGTTGGTTTAAAGCAAGCAAATAAATAGCATTCTTTATTAAATAATCCATTATGCTTTACAAAGAAAACAACAAAACAAACTAATTGAAATCTTAAAAAGCATAATGAATAACCTATTCCATAGTGGATTTGTGCTACTTTGATGTGTAAAGTAGCCCTTTCTCAACCCCTTGATGAGCTCTTGATGATAGAGATTTTTGATCCTTGACTATAGCGAAAATACTCAAATTGTGGATGATCCAATGCAAAGGATGAGCTTTCTATTTATAAGAGAGAATGATGGAGAGACATGCAAAATGGGTGAATGTGGGACTAATCTTCAGCCAATGACAAGATGCCACTTGTCAAGATGTGAGAGGATGAAGGGTGAGCACATTTTGATCCATGTGCAAGTTTGAAATTTGAATTTGATGAAGTGACATGTTTAGGGGGGATGAAAGATGAATCAAATGCCAAGTTGACTTGTGTAAGAGAGATGTAAGAGACATGTAAGAGCTCATAAATGCTTTGTTGGATGGACAAGTCATGTGGGAGGGAAAATTCAAATTGGAAGAATATTCACTCAAAGATGCCATTTTGAATGAAAATGATGAATTAATAAATCAATTAAATTGATTTATGTGCACAAGTTGCAAAATATAGAGAAAAGAGGATTAGGATTAGCATTAATCATGGTTTGATTAATTTAAGATGATGATTAGGTGATTTTGACTTTTGACTTAGATACTTGGATTTATTTAAATCAAAAGGGAGGAAATTGATGCACTATCCATTTAATTAAATACATTTTATTTAATTAAATGAAGAAACTTTAGGAGATAATTAAATAAAGTGATATATTTAATTAAAAAGATAACCTTAGGAGACCAATCAAATAAACTTGATTTATATAATTGACGCCCGAATATGATTTAATTAAATATGTGTGATGTCAATTTCATGTGTCTATAGTGTAAATTTATAAGAAACTATATTAAAATAATTTTAACTTTTCTTTAACAAAATACAAGCATAAAATATACTAAAAAATAAATATTTTATTAGTTTACATCATTTCAAAATTTAAAGTATATATGTCAGTTTTTAGTGATTCAAGTTTTAAAGCCAGAGAAGGAGAGGGGGAGATAAAGAGAGAGGACAAAGGGATAGATAGATATGGAAGAGGTAAATATTTAAAGATGGATAGAGAGAGACGGAATGAGAGAGAGAGAGAGATAGAAATATAAAGATAGAGATAGGATGCGATATATAGAAAGGGGTAGAGAGAGGGAAAGATATAGAAATCGAATCGGTCGAGATCGAAAATTATCGGCGTCAAAATCCAGCTCGAATCAGGATCCGATCGATCGATCCGTCAGGCAAAAATCAAGAGATCAAAAATTGGAACCATCGGTGGAAAAATCAAAGAATCAGAGAGTCGAGAGGATCGGAAAGTCGATAAAGATCAAAAGACAAAGGCGAGAAATCACAAATCAGAACAAATCAAGATCAAGACAATCAAAGATCCGACAAGATCGGAAAGACAAAATCAGGAAGAATCAGATCGATCGATCAAAATTTTTTTTTTTTTTGGATCCGTTAATCAGGACAAAGAAGTCAGGCGTCGAAGCGCGGATCGATCGTCAAAGATCAGGCGTCAGGCAAAATCCAGGCATCAAAGTCGAATCGGTATCGTCGATCACGGCGCGTCCGTCAAGATCAGTCAGAGTTATATATAGAGATATATGAGAAGAGAAAGAGAGATAGATCTCTTTATATCTATGTCTCCCTCTCTATCTTTATATTTTATTATCTCTCAATCTTTCTCTTCCTCTCTCTCTCCCATTTCTCTCTATATTTGTCTTCCCTTCTCTCTTTCTCTATCAATATTTCTCTCATTTCTATTTTTTGTCTCTATCCCTCTCCATATATTTCTCCCCTCACTATTTTTTGTTTTCCCTATTTAACTCCTCCTCTCTCTCCCCCTTTTCCTCTTCATCTCTTGATCTCTCTACCTGTATATATATTTGTCTCTTATTTCTCTTTATCTTTTTATCTCTCTATCTCTCTCTTTATGTTACTATATCTATGTCTCTCTTATTCTCTCTTTACCTCTCTCTCTTTCTTTATCTCTCTTCCTATCTCCATCTCTTTGTCTCCCCATATTTATTCCTTTATATCTATACATCTATTTTTGAATCTCTTGTATCTCTTTGTCTCCCATTCTATTTCTCCATTTCTCTCTCTTTATTTTCTCTCTATATCTATCTTCCTCCTAAGTGTGCAATGGCTAGACTGAAGAGGTTTAAAGGTAAATTATTATATCCTTAATCAAATGGCATGCTACCCTGAGCATAATTCCCTAAGGACGCACTATCCTTCCATATTGTTAGCATGAAATGACTAATCAAAAGTTACCTTCTCTCTCCCACTCTATAAATTTTAATTTATATTTTGAGTTTGGAATTTATTTTATTATATAAATTATACCAAAAATCTAAAAGAGAATTATTCTACAATATTAAATTTTTAATCAGATAAATAATTATAAATCGAATTAATTCTAATCATTTTTAATTATTATTTATAATTTCATAAAAAGACATGAATAATAAAAATAAATTTCAAACTTATATCTAAATTAAAAACAAAAATAAAATAAACTAAATGGAAAATAAAAATATATTAAAATTGTGCTAAGTATGAGAGGTGGTGGGTGCAATGCAACAGTGTTCTCACACTGGGATGATAGACTTCAAAAACTTTGGTGTGGTTTAAAGCCACTAGGGCAGCTCGCAACGAACACAAAAAGGAAAATAATAGGTGTGAAGTGGCTTCCTCCGGTGGATGGCTATGTCAAACTTAACTTTGACGGCGCATCCAAAGGGAATCCAGGGTAGTCAGGAGCCGGTTGTGTAATAAGAGATTGCTCAGGAAGGGTTATTGCTACAATGTCTAGAAGACTTGGTGTGGCCACCAACAACAAGGTAGAAGTTGAAGCATTGGCGTGTGGGCTGCATCTTTGTTTGTCTAATGGTCTCCTGCAGGTAGAGATCGAAGGGGATTCACAAGTTTGCTTATCGTTAGTTGTCAAAGGTCGGTCTCAAAACTGGAAGCTTGATCCGAGGATAAATGACATTACGAGGTCTTTGAGCAATTTGGAATTTTTTTCCCTAAAGCATGTCTTCCATGAGGCGAATGCGTTGGCTGACAGGTTTTCCAACCTGGGAGTAATGCAAAATGATTTGGATGTCTTTTATGATGAGTCCTCTCTTCCACTATATATTGGCAAGATTGTCATTGTTGAAATGCCCACAATTGATGTTAGTAAAAGTGCACCTGAATGAAGGGCTTTTGGTCTTGCAATCTGCGCAAGAATTACTGTGTGGTTGGACTACCTTTTTGTGGTCACTGGATTGATCATGGTGTGAAGGTGATCTTGTTGGTCTGCTGCTTGTCTGGGTGCCATAAGGGGTGTCAGGTGGTAACTTTGTTGCTATATCCATTCTTGGCATGTCTTTTTGAAGTAAAATGTGTTTGCCTAGGTACTGAGGCGGTATGAGCTGGCGAGTCAATTGGTGAACTGATGCGTTTTGTACTCCTAAATGTACTGGTACTTTCTTCTCAAGCGAGTCATGGAGTTGAGGAATTTCTTGGAGTTTACGTCGCTTCTAGAAAGTAATGGTTTGTTTGGTGTCTTTGCAGTTGGCACGGGCTATCTGTTTTGTCTATTGTCATATGCTTTCCCTATTTTTTCCACATTAATCTAGGGAGCTACCCCCTTTGGTAGTGCTTACCAATATATATATATATATATATATATATCAAAATCTAAATATTAATAAACATAACAATTTTAAAAATTAATAACAACTAATAAACTTATTAAGTTAATAAATGATTAAATAAAAAGTAAAACTATTTTTTTAATTTATTACAATTGAAATATTAATAAATTAAGCACCTAAAAATATAATTAGTATATTACAAACAATATTAACATAAACTCAATATTAAGAAATAAAAAATATTATAAACTATAATAAGTTGTTAAAAGTAAAATTTTAACTTTTATATTAAAAAATCACAACACCAAACTTAAAAAGTGAAAAATAAAATGAAACCCTATTCAACATAATTTATTGATTTACTAATTATTAATAATTTAGTTTTCAACCAATCAAAAATAATATTTTAAAAAAATAAAATAAAATTCAATTTTGTAAAGTCAACTTGTAAAATATTTAATCAACTATTTAATTAATAGATTTGGATTCACCCTGTTAAAATAATAATAATAATAATAAAATTGTATTATTCTTTCCATTTGACTAATATCTTTGTTATCTATGTTTTTAATATTTTATAATATAATTTGATTATTAATAAGTTTTTTTGTCATATATAATACAATCCACTGTGGGATCAGTCATTTCTTGTCATACCCAAAACATTACACTAAAAAATGCAACATTCTTTTTTTGAGCCCATGACTTAAACTAATTAATATTGTGCATGTTTATGGTGAGCTTCTAATATGATGTGAGTTTAGCACCCTTGGGAGTTTCATTCCTTAACTCAAGTTCTAAAGTTATCTATGAAATTAATTAATCATACTCTCCTTGGGTTGGTTGTGTTAAACCGAAAAAGATACTAAGGTTTAAGACCAATCAAATTTAATTCAAATTCCCATTAGATTTAATCAAGTTTAAAAGAGTTTTAAATTATCATTGAATTGTGCAGAGGTTAGAATCCTAAGGTGATTGGATTTAATCATAATATGGTTATGAATAATACCTACACAATTCACTTTGACATGATCAAATATGGGTGTGTAAAATTCTTATCCTATCAAACTAATGTACAATTAGATTAAATATTTCCCTCTCAAGTTAAGATAGCTAACTTGAATCCATGGCAGCTAGTCCTTCATACTTAGTATTGTCTGGTTTCGATACACCTTAGGTTAAATCAAGCCTATCGCCTGGTTTCAATACACCTTAGGTTAAATCAAGCCTAATCACATACAATTTGAATTTGCAACTAATTTGATAAAATAATAACTTAATTCACCAATATATTCTTGATTATATGATTGTTGCATAATTAGCTTAATTAATTTACCAAGAATATTATCCACGAGTTTACCATAGTTAGACACTAGCTTAATAAATTGTTGGAATCCACCTATGCTTAGGGTAATTTCCATATCTTAACCTTCATCCTATTTGGGATTAATTTGTGGCACTATGACAATCTAGGTAGTGCCAATACTCGCACATAATTGGTTAACAAAATAGTAATCGTGAGATGCCCCTAATTAGCTTATATAAAATTCCATCATGTTTAACTAGATTTAGGATTAGATTTCACCTCTTCTTAAATTATTTTGACCCCAAAGATTTAGTCCTTGTTTGAAGAAATGACATATTAGCTATCTAGAGCATCATCTTGTATATGTTGTAGAGGTGATAACTTTCTACCTTTCAAATTAACTAGTCTAAATGGAGTTAAATCTTATGACCAACTCATCTCTCTTCCATTGAATTTTGACATCAATAGTGTTTTATGACATAGTTAATTTATTTTATTTAATTGTCTAACCATATCAATAAATTAATACTCATTTTACAGCAAAATATATGAGCTTTACCTTAAAGGTCCGCCCCCCGCCCTCCCCAAATTTATTTCATAACAGCAACCATAACAATACATATGCATTTATTATTTAAATTTAATTGGTATAATTAACTAGTACTATTTCCCATACCTTCATAACGAAAGCATATCCTTTATAATTAATATGTGTTAATAGACATAATAAATAGCTAGCCAACTTTCATTTTGTATATATATATTTAATTACCTCGATAGAGACAAAAAATCTATATTCTATTTTCAGTGCAATGATTTTTATTGATTTTTTTTTTTTACACAAAATTCTATTTTCATTCTTTAACTATAATAATTTTATTTCATTCTCATATAGGTGATCCCCAAATCCATAAAACAATTACAAAAATCTACATTCTATTTTCATGTGTAATGATTTTTATTGTTTTTTTTTTTCACAAAATTCTATTTTCATTGTTTATTATAATTTTTTTTTTTATATATATATTTTTTTTAATCTAATAAATCATACAATGATATTTTTATTTATTTGAAATTTTCTACTTAAAAATATACACTTTAGATATCTTTCACATTTATTTTATATAGATTATCTTAAGATGTGTATACTAACTATTTTCATCTACTGGACAACCATTAGATATTATGAGTCATTGATTAAATATTTCAAATGTATCTATATGGGTGAGACTCCAATCTATTTCTTATTGTTTGTGCAATCTTCAAGGCTTATGTAATATAATTGCAAGCATACTGTTGTTCCGCGCACTGCACTGGCACCTGTCTTAGATAGCCCTACCACCTAATCTGAGTCTTACACTCAACCGATGAAAGGACGCGGGGATGGCTCTTGCAGGAGAGGACAACTTCTCAGCAGGCTCACCACAGTAAAGCTTGACTATTAAGTTGCGTGCCTGAAACAATGTGGAGTACTCTTAGGTCACCTAAGTCGTTCTTATTGCTCTGTGTTTTTGTTTATTTATATATATATTTTGAGCAAGAAATTCGTTTTATTTCTGTGTCAAGCTAAGGATTGAAGGAGTAATTTCGGATCTTTGCTTTAGATCTGGGAAGATATCTGGAGGAAAATCTACACACAAAGTAACGGGTTTAAAATCTTCAAACTGGGGTAGCAAGTTTATAAAAAATATATATTTCTTGGGATTTAATTATCTGGTTTTACATATACTTGTTCTCTGACTCAGATTGAGCAAAGTGCAGGTCCACAACCTTATCTCAAGGGTGACATGGATTCTGTAGCAACTTTTTTTTGTAAGATTCCCAAAATTAACCTTTGTTATTTACTTTGCTATGCAGGTTCATCTGTGTCTGAGCAGTAGAAGAATATTTTGATCGGTCTATTGTTGTTTACCGAAACGAATGTATTCATCCCTTTCCAAGAGCTTGAGAAAAATACTTCATTTTTCTCTCTAAAGGAATGACTTGCATTCAAAGCATTTTTAATGCATTTTTATAGACTAAATCATATTTTATAGACTTGTTTATTTCTACGGACCTAATCATTTATGCACTCATTTCTGTGTTCAAGGAAAACCCCAAATTTATTATTTTACTTTCTTTTACTGCAATTATAGCTGCATTAAATTTTATTAACTTTGAAAAGAAATTAGATTTTACCTTTAAGCTATTGTACAATAACACAGAGAAATCGTTTGCATTTATACCATCATAGCATAATTGCATTTTTTAAAATTATTTAAAAAGAACTATCAATGGAGTGGCCTGGTTGCCACGACCCCATAGAGGGGTACCGCAAGCCCCAACAGGGATCGTGGCAGGGGAAATAGTCCCTCTGTCGTCCGCTTTAAAATAAAAATAAAATAAAATAGATCTTAATATATATTTTTATATAGTTTTATTTATTTATTGTTTTTTAATTTTTTTTTATAATTTAAATAAGTTAATATACACACATTATCTATGGTATTGAATATGATTTTAAATATTATGTTTATTTTTTAAAATACTATTATAATATAATTTATGGAATCTATTTATATATTAATCATATATCTTTATTTGATGTGCTATGAAAATGAAATATATCTAAATGTAAATATGTTTTTTTTGGTTTCCTAAAATAAATATATTATATATTTTCCTTTTCTTTCTTTCTTTTTCCTCAATGCATATGTGCTCAAATTTATTTTAATAAATAAAAAATTGTTTAAGGATTGTCTCAATTAAGCATTTATATACACTTCTATCTAACCATGATATTCATAACAAAATCTTTGCTTGTTCCTCTCCACAAAAGAATTACTTTTAGCATCAACCCTTCTTATTGTAAGTATCATTTATAACCAAAAGAAGCAACTTTAAAATTCATTTGTAAGGCTCCAACCCACCATATTCCTATCATGTATGTTTCCTCTTAGCACAAGCTCATGGAGAATTTTTTATTTTTGTTTTTCTTCCATGTTTACAATAAGATACAATTTTCCTTACTTAACCTCTCCTCATTACAAACAATACATGAATAAATATATGAATAACCATCCAATGATGAAGACTTTCCCTATTTCCTTTTTTAAGAAAAAGAGCATGAAACTTCAAGAACATACCAAAAGATTTATAACTTTCTCTATTACATTTTTTTTTCATTGAACAATATATGAAATACATCCTTAAACTTGCAGTGATACAAATAGCATTTGAGGAAACAATGACTTACATGTAAATTAATAACACATAAATAAATAAGTCTTGCTCTCCACCCTATCATAATGGCGTCATGGAGCCTCGTGGGCTCTAGCCATACCCTTGAGCAAGGAAATCTTTAAGTTCCATGATGATAAATGAGGTTTTTCTCATTTTTTTTAAAGGGATAAAACTAGCATATCACCATTTCCATGCATCTAGGTTCTCTACTTCTTATTTTCAACCATAATCCACACACTATGTCATCTTCTTGCAACCAATGACAAGGGTAAATAGAAAAAGGAAGAACTTATCTCTTTTCTTTTGGGATGAAGGGATTAAACTTGGAAGGACTCCTCTCCTCTTCTCATCCTTTCTTCTATCTCAACCAGAGTTCTCCAAAAGGGGAAGTGGGTAACACCCCACTCATCCTTCATCTCCAAAATATATAGCAGTTTCAACTTGTAACCTTTTGGATGGGGAGGTGTGGAGTGTACCTACCTCCATCAATGAGAGTCTTTTCCATATTAAAGAGGAAACATGCACTTGGACAACCCCTCTATCATACCATCCCATCCTCACCTCAAAACTCGTCACTCACCATAATGAGGAATTTTCAAAGGTCAAATCATGTCCTAGGGGCACTATTGCATGCCCACTTGACCCTTACCACTATGGTATAGACCCTAGGTGGTTTAATTTTGCATCCCAACCAAGGAAATTGACCAACAACCCACTTTAAAAACCCATTTAAGGTCCTATCCGAATTTCAAATTGGATAATGGTTTGTAAACCTCAATCCCCAACTTACATCTCACATGACACACAAATAAATACCCTCTCAATGCAAAATATAAATTATCACTTTTTACATCAACCTTCACCACCCTACTCTACAAATCATATTAACTTTATATCTTCCCAAGCCCTGAAAGGGGTCAAATTCATAACTACAAGAAGATGTCATTTGATCTACTCAACGATTTTCCCTTCTCATACTGACACTCTACTTTCCTGCACATTACCAATGCAATCGTAAGAACAATATCATATCATATTAAATTGATAGCTAAACTAAGATTTAATTGTACAACAATTCCATTTACAATTTTAATTCATATTCCCATTTATGAGTCCATAACACCTTCACGACAGTGACAATGAAACAAATATCAAGGAGAAATACAAGAATATGGTCACCCAATCACATTATTTATTGTCTGCAGTACAACTTGCCATCTATTTATGGAAACATATAACAAATTAGGTTTAACATTAATCATATGCAAGTGAAGGTTTTACATTTCTTCAATTCCCCACCACCCACCTAAAATCTTACCACCCTGAGACTGACCCAAGACACCCACCCAAGCCCATAAAAAACAAGCCCAACCCCATAACGAAATTCATGGCCGCAACCTATCATACATAGACAAAGATATTGCATTGCAAGTTCATCCAACCAACCAAAAACCGCCTACTAGACTTATCATCATCATTCCAAAATGCTCGCTAAGATGCCATCTTCGATAGAAAAAAACCAGCAAAATGTCGGCCTGCCAATCTTCAATCTACCAGCACCTCCTCCTCCTGAAGGTATTCGTGAAAGCTGCCCTTCCACCCTGCCTTTGGTGCTTCCTCTACGTACAAAAATAGCTTCAAGAAGTCCACACCTCACCCTGCATGAACTTTGTGCTCACACAGCTTGTAGGTTTGCCATTACTAGCTTCCAAGCCATAAGAAGCACCATGGCCTTAGGTAGTTCCAGATCGAGAAGAGCAGGACAAAACGCGAGGAAATGTCAATGTTTGTCTGGTACCTTCTCAAAATCATGAATTCTTTGCCCAACACCAATTTGATTGCCCCCAAACAATATGGTCTCATTCTTTGAAAACGAAGCAAAGATAATTCTCCGTAATCTTCCCCAAAAATGCCCATAGCTTCCACGATGCAATGATCCAAATGGGAGTCTCCATTGTTTCGTCTCAGAGTCACGACCCGTGCACAGCATAAAAGACGAAATAAGGAAAAAACTCGTCGAGAAAATGTGTCCTATACCATCCCTACTTAACACACCCCAAATGTGCCACTCTGCACCGATCTTAAGTCCTCTGCCATCCTTCCCATCGATTTGGATGTCCTACGCTAGCCACATCTTTGGAGATGTGACAGGCATTAAATGTCACCGTCCTTTCCCACATCCCCGTACCACGACAACTTTCCATTGCTCTGTGCACCCTGTCTAATCACAGAAGCACAATTTGTGATCTTCACCAAGTTGTCGTGGGGAATATATATAACCTTTTATTATATATAATATAAAACCTATTTTAATGTAGGTAATATTAATTTATATATATATAACTTAAATGTAGAATATATATATTATTTCTATTTATATCTTATATTATTGTAAGTAATATTTTTTAGGTAAATAAGTTAATCTATATTGTGTTGGTAATATATTAATTTATATTATATATTTATATTAATATATATGATGGGTTATTTTATTTTGTAGGTTCTCCTTTAATATATATTAATATATATTATATAAAATATTATGATCTTTATTTAATTATATCAATATATATTATAGGTTATATATTATAACCTTTTGTATTTTAACCATCTATTTTTTTATTTTAGTTGAATCATTTATTTATTTTTCCAATTTATAATTTATATATAATCTCATTTTTTTTCTTTGGTTTAATTATTATTGTTTTAAGTTGTAATATATTTTCCTTTATATCTTCCTTCATTTATTTTAATAATTTTGGTAATTGTTCCTTTTCTTTTTTTTATTTATTTGTGCTATATATCATATTACTATATTATTTATTCTTCTTTATGTTTTCATCATTTCTTTTTCCTATTTTCACTTTTACTTTTTGTTCCAATCTCCTCCCTCTCTACCCTCTTCCACCACTTAACTCTTCTTAAGGTAATTTTTACAATCATATTCTTCATAATCCTGTCCCTATGGTGAATCATTGAGTGTGGTTTGAAACTTCAATTTAAAATAGCATATACAGTTTAATCTATAAGTGTTTACTCTATCATTCATGGACTTTGAAAAAATCATACGATCTATAATAATTGGTTCATTAATATTTAACAACTATTGATTTATGAAAATATTTAATTTCACTTGTGTCTACTAATAATTTAATGTAAAATATTTTATTTTTATATATATATATATAATTAAAAATAAACAACTTGTAATAAATAATCATTTTAATATATAACAATTTTATATTAATAACAAGAGAAAAAACATTGCCAACATGTAATATCTAACTTTTAATTATTTTTAGTATATAATATATTTATTTTATTTATTAAATTTATTTAATATATAATAATTTATAGTATAACATTTATTAAATATTTTATTTATTTAAAAGTTCGTGATTAAAATTAGGTTTTAGTTATGGATAGTGTTACAATCATAGTTGGGGTTAGAGATAGGTCTAGGATTAGGATAATAGTTTAGAATTTAGTGTTAGGGTTAGAGTTAGGGTTATGGTTGGATAGAATTAAAGTTAGGGTGTGAGTTAGGGTTAGGGTTAGTTCATGCAAATAACTAATTAATAATACTAAAACACTATAATTAACAAAACTTACATTTATTTTTATTCACATTAATAATACTTAAATTTAATTTTGATCTTGAATTAAAAAATAAAAATAATTACAATACTATAAGGAAAATACTAGCCACTACATGGCACTTTTTTTATCAAAAAATCTATGTTTAAAAAAGTTCAAAAGAAAAACTAAATTCTTATCCTATCTTTTCTTAATTTAAAGCTAAGACCAGATAGTTGTTTTTTCTTTAATTAATTTATATTTTTTAATATTTTAGAAAATCTAATAGTTGAAATCATTTCAATGGTCTTGCATCCTTCTCTACAATTTTCAACCATTTATTTTCAAAATCAATTAATTTGCTTCACATAAGAAACACCTTCATTGTAATAGTATCTTCAATCTATGTTAAACTTAGAAAAAACCAGCTTTATTTTTATTGCTTTTCTTTTATCCTTTTATTGTTTTTAAATCTTTATCTTAAAACAAAATTGTTTTCTTTATTTCCTTTATCTTTTTCAAATATTAAATTATTTTTTATTTCTAATATTGTTGTGATTATCCAACAATCTCCACATTGACAAAAATTTACTTGATACTTGTGCATGCCCATTCATCACCTTTTCTACAAGCCAAGAGAAGTAAAACGCCACTTCAACTTCTCTAACTACGTACTGATTTTGTAAAAATGTCTGCACAATTTTCTAATGTATGAAATTTCTCAAGGACTACTCCACCTCCATCAATAACTTGTCTTGAAAAATGGTATTTAATCACAGTATGCTTAGTCCTACTGTGATAAGCTATATTTTTAGTTAGATGTATAACACTTTGACTATCACAAAATATAATCACCTTGTCATGCACTTTTCCAAACTCACCAAAAGACCCTTCAACCAAATTGCCTCTTTGAATGCATGTGACATAGCCATATATATACTCTACTTCAATAGTGGATAAAGAAGCTATTTCTTGAAGCTTTGAAATTCAACAAATAGGTCATCCTACAAGAGTAAATATATAACCCGATGTAGATCACCTTTTATCCAAATCACTTGCAAAATCTGAATCAAAATAACCACAAACTAAACCACTACAACTATCAAAGGTGATACAATAATCACTTGTGCCTCTAAGATATCGAAGCACCCATTTCACTACTGCCCAGTTCTCTTTACTTGGATTTTCCATGTATCTACTGACAACACCAGTTGCATGTGAAATATCTGGTCTTGTACATACCATCACATACATTAAACTTCGAGTTGCATTAACATACAATACATGAGACATATAATCCTTTTCTTCTTTATTAATAGGACATAAAATTTAAGAACTTGATTAAAATGAGAAGCTAAAGGGATATTTACTAGTTTCACATTCTTCCTTCTAAACCTTATGAGAATATTTTCCACATACTTCTGCTACAATAACCAAAGCTTACCATGTTCCCTATATCTATGTATTTCCATGCCCAAAATTTATTTTTCTACTCCTAGATCCTTCACATCAAAATTCCTAGCCATCTAAGCTTTTAACCCATTGATCTCATCTATTATTTTTCTTGCTACAAGAATATCATCAACATATAACACCAAAGTAATGAATAGATCATTTTTCAAACTTTTAAAGTAAAGACAATGGTTGTACTCACTCCTTGTAAAATTTTGTTTCACCATGAAGGAATCAAACTTCTTGTACCATTGTCTGGGAGATTGCTTCAAACCATATAATGACTTTTGAGTTTGCAAAAAAATTACTTGTTATGATCTTGAACAAACCATTCTAGTTTTCCCATATATATATATATTCTCATCCAAATATCCATGTAAAAATGGTGTTTTAACATCTAATTGCTCTAAATCAATATCAAATAAAGCAAGAAGTGCTAAAATAACTCAAATAGAAACTAGCTTAATAGTTGATGAAAAAAAATCATGAAAATAAATACCTTCCTTTTGATAATACCCTTTTGCTACCAATCTTGCTTTGTACCTTTCAAATTTATTATCAAAACCCTTCTTCAATTTCAAGACCCATTTGCAACCAACAACTTTCCTACCCTTTGGGAGTTCTAAGTTAGGTCTCATGTTTTATTCTTCTCCAAGGCATTCATTTCTCCTCTCATCACTATTTTCCATTTAGCAATTTCAATACCATCCACTGCTTCTTGATAAAAACTAGGCTCCCTATCATTAGAAATCAAAGCAATAGATTAAACATAATCATGATACCTTTTAGGTGGATTTCTGACCCGTGTAGATCTCCTTAGATCTAGTTGTGGAATTTCCACATTTTTTTGTAGATTTTTGCATGCTCATCTTCTTCTTTAGAAGCTTCTTCTTGCTCCCCGTTTTCGATAGTTGGATGAGTTTCCAATTGAATTTGTTCATGTTGAGGTACTTGTTCCAATTTCAAATAAACTTCTACAATATCTGATTTTATGAGAGAACATCAAAAACTACATCTCTGCTAATAATGACTTTATGGGTACTAGGATCCCACAATTTATATCCCTTAATTCCATCACCATAACCAACAATGATATATTTCTTGAATTTGGCTATAATTTAGAACGTTTATCTTTTGATATAAGAGTGTATGCATCACAACCAAAAAAATTCAGTTTTGAATAATCACAAGAATGACATGTCCATACCTCTTTAAGAATCTTACAATCTATTGCAATTGATGGTGATTGGTTTACCAAATAACAAGTTGTATAGACTACTTCTGTGATGCCCCCTCATTTTGATTATATTAGGACAACATTTTGGTTTTCAGCTAGACTATATGATGTTGTTTTGTTGATTCTATGTTACTACTTGTTAGATATTATGACTCTATTGGATTCTATTCAGACATGGTGATATTTTGATGAGTAGATGTTAAGACTGTTTGATAATATTATGATGCTTAGCTTAGTGACATCGATGACATTATGATGTTTGGTTTAATGATGTTAATGGCATTGTGATATTTGATTCATGTCTTTTGCTTATGCAATGTTTTGCAGTTTAGTTAACTGTTTATTTGAACATGATGGATATGATGTTATTTTAGATGTATGCATTCATGTGTTGATATTAATTATTATGAGTTGGTGATGGGGACAATGTCACATCACTCACTTGTGAGCACCCTGTGATTCTGTGAATTCCCCATCACGACACTGTGACTATTTATTTCTTTGTGCATATGGTTCGACCCATCGTTTTGTTCCAGGTTGTAGGTACGAGGCACCGAATCCACTTGTTTATCAGGTATGAGCATGCCAAAGCCCAATGGAGTAGTTGTTGTTTGGAGGTACATTGGGTCCCCCACTTTGAACCATCGTACTTTCAAAGGATAAATATATATTGTCGCACCCTGTCAATAAGTCTGTTGGTATCATCTTGTTTATTTGTGGTCATTTAACCTTCGTTATGCTTTGGTTTGATATTTTGACTGATTTTGAAGTCATGCCTGAGTCTTGTGCTTGGTGTAATTATTTCATTTTGAATGTCAAAATTTGAAGGCTTGAGTAACAATATAAAAGTCAAATTAAAATTAAAAGCATCTAACTTTTATAGATTAAGATTTACTATTAAGATTGAATATACAAATAATGATATATACATATATATAAATATATATAAATATATATATAGTTATAGTGATGTGTTTTGAAAACAAACCTTATATGTAATATAAAATAATAAATTAATGAGTAAATGGCATATTGTGTGCAAGTAAAAGGAAAAGGAAAATTAAAAAAAAAGTTGAAAAGATTGGAAAATGTCGATTAGTGGAGGGATGAAAATAGTTACGGGAATAATTAATTGAAAAGAGTGGAGTTAACTCCACAGTGGAAATTGCCTTTAATTCCTCTTGGAAGATAAACTAATTCAGTTTTTTATTTCATCCGTGAAAGCTTTGGAGGTTTTTTTTTTTGGGGAAGCTTACTGTTTTTTTTCTGAATAGTGGTTTTGTAAGTTTGAAGCTGACAATTACAGTGTGAATACTGGGAAAAAAACTGTAGCTGTGGTTTGAAGCTGGTAGCTGACCTTACAATCCGGTTCAACAATGCAAATATTACCAGGTTCCTCCACTTATCTTCTTTTTTTTTTTTTCGGAACTGTTGATTCTGGGTAATTAGATTTTCTATTTCCAAGAAAAAAAAGGATTAAAGGAATCTTGTCTCCAGGTTTTGTCACTCTGCATATTGTCTTCTCTGTCATGTTATGCTGGTATCATAATTTAAGGAAAAAGAAAAACGTTGAAAACAAATACTCTGTTCAAAAAATTTCCATTGTATTTTCACATCAAAGTTGTTCAGCCATTGATGAACTGGGTCATTTATGTGAATTACTGAAGGTTGATTCCTTTTAAACTGCATATAACATACTCAAGTCTTTCGTTCAGGATTTTGTGTTTGAATACAATTGGGATGGGCACATGAACCAATTTGCATGTTATTGCTTGGCTTGGATGATAGATGTGGTGTCGCCCTGTTCAACTTTATTTGGAATCTGCTCATCAATATTTGTATCGGCGCTTAATGGTATAGTTTCGCATATTCAGACCTTTTTTCAGTTTGACCTCTTCCCATTCAACTCTGCGATGTTGGTGTGTGCGGCTATCTTGGAGTTACTTATGATTATAATAATGAGAAATAGACCGTCGCTATTGAGCCTAATACATTATTAACTTCATTCTAAGATAATTATTCATACGGGAGATTATCCTATTTGGTTGAATCAGGTTGCACCATTTAATTGCAGGAGTTTCGTATTTTATACAACTTTTTGAAGTAAAAGATTTATTTGTTGAGAAAACCAGGTCTGTTGTCGCCCTTTCTTCTCTCCTGATTTAGACTCGGATAGAGATATCTCCCCTGGCAATCTTGATCTACAACTAGTACATTAAATTATTCAACCGCTTGTAGAGTCCACTTATTGCATGTCGATTTAAATGATTTACCAAATACCTCTATTCGCATAAAGCCTGGAAAATAAAGGCGTAGCATTACATAGAAAAATAGTTTTCTTTTCATTTTATATTTTACTTGAGAATTAGACAACAATTGTAACCCTGTTAATGGCACAGAACTACATGCCTTCTCTTATCCTATAGTTTCGACTCATTGCTTTATCACTTTACACATTTCTTCTTAATCGGATTCTTCTCCTAAATTGCATGTGTATATAATGAGTGCTTTGAGAATCATCCTTATCCTAATATCAAACCTCTACATGCATTAAGTTAAGGGAATCACTAGCCGCCACCCACACTCTCTGTTCTCACTTGAGTTTTTATTTATTTATTTATTTTTCCTGAATAATAATCATCCTCTGACATTTCCGGGCATGTTGATATTATTAATCTTCTTTATATTCTGAATTATAACCTTATTCATCTTTGAAATCCTGTGTATTATTCATAAACTTGAAGATATATCAACTTGGGGTAATTAGCCACTGCAAATTGGGTCGATGTACTAGTCTATTTGATGTTAATCAACAGTTTAGTTTTGGTCTATATATGTGGCATAACTTGTGCCATACTCCCTCTTTTATTTTCTAAAAAAATAGTAATATTCAATATAAAACAGTGAGGCTCAAATTTGGCAACCGTTTGTTAATTATTCATGTGGCGTTATAAATTGTATAATAGTCATGTGTTGTTGTATGTGCAAATCGATACTGGTAATTGTTATTAGTATATATATATATATATATAATGTGTGTATATGTATGTTTTCAAGAATGGTTGTAAATATTTTGTATATAAGCAAAATTACTATGGGTTTCCCTTTTTGGTTAAATGTGACGAATATTTTTTAACCATTAGTGTATATATATATATATATATATAATTGTATATATGTATATATATGTATATACATGTATATATATGTATATATATATATGAACGGCTGAAGTTATACACAAGAAAGACCATTATAAAATACATGGATTTAAGATAATACATTGGTCCTAACACCGAATTATGTGAAATTGAAAGAAATAGCCATCCCGGAATGTATCAATGAATTCACAATTAGGATAAAGTGGTATTGTACTCAAAGAAACATGTTCTATAATTCATTCCTGAAACTATTACCCATTGTGATTAAATTGATAATGGAATTCGAGTTAAGTAAGTGTTAGTTCTTTGTTATAAGACTACTCAATCGCTATGTTTTCTCTTTGAGAATTGGGACTCTAGTATCTTAGGCTAGGCTGACTTAATATTTTGATGGCTTTATGTGTTTAGCTTGTGGTGGGAAACTTTATTGTGATTATGTGGAATGAAGACCGCTCAATCTTGCACTCTTCCCTTGTGATTGTTTCCTTGGATTTTATGAGTGGTATGGATAATGCCTCGCAATGTCATACATTTGTGTTTTGTGTCGTGCAAGTGGTGTTGTTTTTGGTTTTCAGTGGCTTTGGGTTGGAAGAAGGGGAGTGGCTTCCAGTGGGGGCCAACACACAAAGGGGGGCCTAGATAACCCATGTGGAAGTTTTGTAACAAGTGATAACATTAAAATAATTTAGGGGGAATGGGTAGCTCTAATATTAATCAAGATAAGATTGTACCTCGCTCAACCCCAAGTGCTCGTTCAAGCTTGAGGTGAGATGGAAAGGCCTAGAATGGCATGACCGACTACTTCCTCTCCATGAGAGATACGTTGATTCTGCTTAGTTGACATGAGGGGCCAGAGATCAGTAGAGGCTACTAGGATAACCCAAGGAGGAGGTTGGGGCCTAGGAAGATCTACCTGGATAACCTCTATTTGACTAAGTGATGACACTTCCCCTACAATAACCATGATATTCTTACTTGTTTCACTTTGTGTATCTATGAGCCTCTGGAAGTATGGTCTTGGATGTTGTTAGCCTTGTTGATGTGTTCTTCTCGTGATGTGAGTTTTGTAAGTCTTGTGATACCTTGTCCTTGTTTATCAGTTAGTGGGGCCCTTTGTAGCCTCCTAGCATGGGGGGTGAATCTTTGGATTCACGTGGTTGGGTGGAACGTGTAACATTCTCCATTGGGTTCCCCTTATGTTCATGTCGTGGCAATCTCATTTGATCCATTATCTCTAGCATTACATCTATTTTTGGGAGTTTGATCAATGTACTTGTAATGTGTATTGTATTTGATCATGTATCATGTAACTTGTAAAGCACTCCTCACTAGATTCGAGGAAGTATCATTGTACAAATGTATATGGAAACTATAATGATGTATCTCTTGTATGTAAGAAATTTGTAATCAGTGACATTGTACTTGTAAATTGAAATGAAAAAAATTAGTTATTCTTTTATGTTATGATGTATGTTTAACATGGTTCCTTTGTTCATATGTAATGTGTTAAGGATATTCTTAATGTTGATTAGTGTTTAATTGTTAATAAGTTATTTGGTGTCGAAATATGTATATGGAAAACAAGTAATGTGGTTGGGCACCCTAGGGGACTTAGGAAAATAACTTAAGTGATGTACAATTTCATTGTGCAACAATGAACTTAAAAAAAATTGTCCATTTTCCGTTATTTAGGTCATGTCCTCTAGGGTACTCGGTGGGGCGTTACACATGGTATCAAAGTCCAGGTTTAAACATTGGGTGCTCTGGGTATATCAGTTAGCCCATTAAGTAGTCTTAGATGTTTAGCTTGAATTTCAGTCTTTCCTTGTTGGCCTCATCTAATATCCTATATTGTTTATGTAGGATCATGCCTAGGAGACATCGTAGAGGTCAAGGGTGAGGCAAAGGTTGAGGGTGAGGTAGAGGTCATGGTGGTGGCTGTAGGGCCAATCACCAAGATTCACCTCCATAGAGTTCTCATGACTTAGATCGCGAGGAGAATCAGAGTTCACAAAACAACCAGGGTGGTGTAGGACAGAATGTGGGTCATCCTAGCATGGAGGGCACTCAGTTGCACAAATTACTAGAGGAGGTTCTTTCCCAGCTTCGTCTGAGGCAGGAAGGAGAGCAGTTAATGATTCAGGAGAGAGAGAGATCTCCCAGGAGGAGGGAGTTAGTTGTTGATCAGGATGTTGTTTTAGTTGGTCACATGAGGGACTTACTTTGTGCACGTCCTCCGACATTTGATGGGTTAGGTAGTGGACTTGAGGCAGAGACCTGACTTATCGATCTGAACCGATGTTTTCTGATGCACCCATATGGTAGTAATACCAAGGCCATATGCGTCATTATGCATCTCTTTGGGTTTTCTTACACGTGGTGGCATCTTGAGGAGCAGAAGCTCCATCTAGATATTGACTCAGTGTCATGGGAGATGTTCCTTGAGTGGTTCAAAGCTTGATTTTTGTCTGACCATTAGCGACAGCACCAAGAAAACAAGTTTCATGAGCTTAGACAATTGGCTATGTCAGTGGAACAATATGAGCAGAAATTCTACAAACTTAAGCAGTATGCGGGTATCGAAGATGATGAGGACATGTTAGTACAACATTTCATTAGGGCCCTAAATGCCCACATCAATGGTGGAGTTCGGGTGTTTGAGCTAAAAACCATGGAAGTGGCTGTGGAAAAGGCTCAAATTGTTGAGGAGAATCTAGCTATGGCCTTAGGTGGACATACGGGAGTTCAGAATGGTAGTGCACCTCTAACAGGATCTAGTTCACGTGGTGGTCAGTCATAGTCAGCAGGCCCACCTCAGAGTCAGTAGGCACCCTTTAAGGGTGGCCAATAGTAGCAGTACTCACAGTCTAAACATAAGAATTCACGATCTCGACAAGATGATAGGTCTCATCCCAAGAGGGACAGAGATAGGAACTAGAGGAAAATGAAACATTACCGCTCTGAACAGCCAGCCCAAAGTTCACAGTCTACAATTAACAGGGGTAGTGTTCTGCAGTCTAGTGCTCCACCTGATAGTAGAGGTTTTTGCAAAGGTACAGGGTGATTTTCATGTGGACAGTAGGGTCATATTGCTCATCATTTTCCTCAAAGGGGCACTACTAGATTTTATTAGAGACCAACGGCTTCAGAGCTGATAGTTGGGGATGTTGGTAGATCTCATAGGGTTTTTGCGGTGGTTGATAATTGCCAAGTTGAGCACTAGGGGACAGTTGTTCAAACATGAGGTAAGTTATAGGGTGGTAGAGTTTCTATACTTTTTGATTCAGGAGCTTCAAACTCATTTATTTCTCCTACTACAATAGCGTGATGTGGACTGGTGGCAATAAAGTAGGATGATGGTGGTAGGTTGAGTTAGCATCCAGTGCTAAGGTCACAGCTGAGTCGGTTGTTTGTGGTTGTATTTTGAAGATCGGATCTCTTGATACCACAGTTGATCTTCAAATCATTCCTCTGGGGTCTTATGACATTGTATTAGGTATGGATTAGTTAGAGGCCCATAGAGTAGTCATTGATTATCACTGCAAGTTGGTGAAGTGTATTGATGATTTCGACAGAGAGGTTGACGTAGTCGGGATTCAGAGACCTATTTCATTGAGGATGATCTTAGCCATGCAATTGAGGCAATGTGTGGTAGGGATGTTAGTTATTTGCAGTGACAGTTAATGATTTGGAGTTAGGAGAGGGTCAGGAGGAGGTATCACTTGATAGTCACCCCATTCTTAGATAATATTTTGACTTGTTTGCCAGCAAGATTCCAGGGCTGCCACCTAAGTGTGACATCGACTTTAAGATTGATCTTATGCCTGGAGTTGAGCCCATTTCACGAGATCCTTACCGAATGAGCACTCAAGAGCTTAAGGAGCTCCAATTATAGCTTGAGGAGTTGTTAGAGAAGGGTTTCATTCATCCTAGTGTCTCCTCAGAGCACGAAAGTGATTTTGTGAAGAAGAAGGGGATGGGTCCCTCCGATTGTGTATATAGACTATGGATGTCAAAATCTGCAAATGGTTAGCATTTTAAAACCAAGCTAATTCAACATCCCTATGAAATAATGAAACATGTTAGATATGCTAAATAAGATATTAAAACAACAAGAAAAACTAAATGAGCATACAAACAACAT
Source organism: Sequoia sempervirens (assembly GCA_007258455.2). Classification (NCBI taxonomy): domain Eukaryota; kingdom Viridiplantae; phylum Streptophyta; class Pinopsida; order Cupressales; family Cupressaceae; genus Sequoia; species Sequoia sempervirens. Next base: position 587,611,090 of record VDFB02047230.1, on the reverse strand, counting down.
GAATCAACTTTATCTCATAGTGGATTGGTGCCATTGTAGAAAATAGCCCTTTCCCAATCCTTGTTTAAGCTCCATGATGAAAATGCTATGAAGAATGATATGGAATGCTAAGATGATAAATGGAAAAAATCAGTTCTCAATTTAAGAGAATGACCTTGCATAAAGATTGTGGAGTTGTGGAGGATTTGATCAAGGATGAAGCCTCTATTTGTAGATTATTTTGATGAGAGAATGGCCAGATGGATGAATGTGGGATAAAGAACAAGCCAATGAGATGGAGACACTTGTCATCTTGTGATAGGATGAGGAATGTGCAAGATTTGGGAAATGTGCCCAAGAGGGGGAAATTTCAAATTTGAATTGAGAGTTAATGCTTAGTTTGACCTTGAAAGGACACATGTAAAAAGACATTAATTGCTTTGTTGGATGTACATGTCCACTTTGTTTTGAATTCAAACTTTGAGCTAATATTCTCTAAGATGCCATGTTGAGTGAAATGTTGGATTTAATAAATCAAGAAATTGGATTTCCATTTGTGCAAGTGGCAAAAATTCCAAAGAATGCGATGGGTAGTTAGGTTAGGCTAATTTAGGATTAGATTAGCTTAATGATGAGATTAGAGGAAAGGGAAGAAATTTGTTTCCAAGTCAGAGCAATGCGAGGCAGCATTCCAGACTCTTAAGGAGAGATTGACCAATCCTCCGATTCTATCCATTCTTGATCCTTCTGGGGATTTTGTAGTGTGCACAGATGCTTCCTTGGAGGGTATAGGAGCTATGTTAATGCAAGAGGGACGTGTGATTGCCTATGAGTCTCTCAAACTCAAGGATCATGAACTGAATTACTCCACACATGATCTTGAATTGGCCACAGTAGTACATGCTTTGATGAGGTGGAGGAATTTCCTTTTAGGGTATAGATTTGAGCTACACATTGATCACCGTAGTTTGTAGTACATCTTTACACAACCTAATCTGAATGCTAGAAAGAGATGATGGATGGACTTCCTATGTGAATGTGATTTTGAGGTGAAGTTCATTTAGGGGAACGAGAATGTAGTTGTAGATGCACTTAGTAGATAGAGACACGAGATATGGGCAGTGACTCTCGGTGTGGATTTGACGAATCAGATACTTTCGGCTCTTCATATGGATGGTTGGTATCAGGAGGTGAAGATTGTGGTGGAGTCATGTAGAGATTTAGAAAGCAGATTTGTAGGATACTCCCTACAGTCAGATGGCCTTTTGAGGCATTTGGATCATATTTATGTACCACCCATTGGGGATCTTTGCACTTTCATTATGTTAGAGGAACATCAGGCACCATATTCAACTCATCCTAGTGTCAAAAAGATGCATGTTTATCTTCGATAGCTATATTTTTGGCCCGGTATGAGGAGAGATATCGATGATTTTGTGTCGAGGTGTCTTGAGTGTCAGAGAGTGAAGGTTGAGCATCAACATCCTACATGACTTTTGCAGCCTCACTTAGTTCTAGAGTGGAAATGGGACATTATCTCAATAGATTTCATAGTTGGTTTGCCTGTTTCTTCACGACAGCATGATGTCATTATGGTCATGGTGGACAGGTTGATGAAGGTAGCACACTTCTCACCTGTTTATTCCTCTTACAATGCTTCATCTGTGGCCAAAGTGTTCATGGAGGACATTGTCAGATTACATGGTATACATCAACGGATCATATCAGATAGAGATCTTGTGTTCACCTCAGTGCTCTAGATGTCCCTACAACATGCCTTGGGGACTCAGTTGAATTTCAGCTCAGCATATCATTCAGAGATGGATGGGCAAGCCGAGAGGATCAATCAGATTCTTGAGGAAATATTTCATATGTACATCATGGATCACCAGAAATGATGGGAGGACTACCTATATCTGGTAGAATTTGCATACAACAACAGTTATCATAGTTCTATTGGCATGCCTCCCTTCCAAGCATTGCATGGTCGTCCGTGCTAGACACCATTAAGTTGAGACCATTTGGAGGATAGATTTTTTTTGGGTCCAGAGATGCTTCAGGAGATGGAGCAGCAAGTGGCTCAAATTAGAGAGCATCTGGTAGTAGTTTAGGATAGACAAAAGAAGTATCTTGATGCTCACAGGGTGGATCATCAATTCTCTATTAGAGATAGGGTGTTTCTACATGTGCATCTGCGGAAGAGTCTGATATGTTATGGAAAGGGCTCTAAGCTCACACCATGTTTTGTTGTACCTTTTGAGATCATGGAGAGGATAGTACCTGTAGCATACCATCTTGCTTTATTTCCTAGTCTCTCACGCATACATGGTGTATTTCATGTTTCTGTACTTAGACCATATTACCCTAATTTATCTCATGTCCTCGATTGGAATGCATTATAGGTAGAGGATGAGTATCTATCTTTAAAGCTCGTAGGCATCACTCAGCACAGGAGGCTCACACTCAGAGGACAGGACATAGAGCAAGCTAGGGTCCAACGAGATTTGAACGATGAGGCTTCGGCTACCTGGGAGAATGCTTCCAAGATGAGGGAGCTTTATTTGTATCTGTTTACAGGCTTCCAGGAGTAATCCTGGTCCTTGGGGGGAGGATGTGATGCCCCCTCAATCTGCTTATATTAGGACAACATTTTGGTTTTTAGCTAGACTATATGATGTTGTTTTGTTAATTCTATGTTACTACTTGTTAGACATTATGACTATGTTGGATTCTATTCAGACATGGTGATATTTTGATGAGTAGATGTTAAGACTATTTGATAATATTATGATGCTTGGCTTTACGACATTGATGACATTATGATGTTTGGTTTAACAATGTTAATGGCATTGTGATATTTGATGTCTTTTTCTTATGCAATGTTTTGCAGATTAGTTAACTATTTATTTGAACATGATGGATATGATGTTATTTTAGATGTTTGCGAACTCATGTCTTGATATTAGTTGTTATGAGTTCGTGATGGGGACAGTGTCACATCACTCGCTTGTGAGCGCCCAGTGATTCTATGAATTCCCCATCATGGTGTGACTGTTTATTTCTTTATGCATATACTTCGACCCATCATTTTGCTGCAGGCTAGAACTACGGGGCACTGACTCCACCTGTTTATCGGGTCTGAGTGTGCCAGAGCCCAATAGAGTTGTTGTTGTTTGGAGGTACACTAGGTCCCCCACTTTGAACCATTGTCCTTTTCAAGGATGAATCTCTATTGTCACACCCCATCAGTAAGTCTGTTGGTATCATCTCGTTTACTTGTGGTTGTTTAACCTTCATCATGCTTTTGTTTGATATGTTTGATTTTGAATCCATGCCTGAGTCTTGTGCTTGGTGTAACTATTTCATTTTGAATGTCAAAATTTGAAGGCTTGAGTAACGATATAAAATTCAAATTAAAATTAAAAGCATCTAACTTTCATAGATTAAGATTTACTATTAAGATTGAATATTCAAATAATAATATATATATATATATGCATATATATATATACATATATATATATATAGTGATGTGTTATGAAAAAAAACCTTATATGTAATATAAAATAATCAATTAATGAGTAAATGGCATATTGTGTGCAAGTAAAATTAAAGAAAAGTTGAAAATATTGGAAAATGTGAATTAGTGGAGGGATCAAAATAGGTTATGGGAATAATTAATTGAAAAAGAGTGGAGTTAACACCATAGAGAAATTGCCTTAATCTTTCCTCTCAAAAGAAAAAAAATCCATCTAGTTTTTATTTCATCCTACGTGGAAAGCTTTAAAGTTTTTTTGGGGAAGCTGCATCGCTTTATTTATGAATAGTGGTTCTATAAGTTTGAAGCTAAAAAATTATGGCATTAATCGAGAAAAAAACTCAGAGTCGGTTTCAGTTGAAGCTCTAATCTACAACTGATTCAACTCGGTAAGTAAATTCTACTAGTTCCCACTCCTTATCTTATTGGTTTTTAGGAACCGTTGATTCTGGATAGTTAGATTTTTTATTTCCAAGAAAAAAAAAAGGATTAAAGGAATCTTTCTCCGGGTTTTGTTCCTCTGCCTATTGTCTTCTTTGTCATGTTATGCTGGTATCATAATATAAGGAAAAAGAAAAACGTTGAAAACAAAGACTCTGTTCAAACAACTTCCATTGTATTTTCACGTTAGAGTTGTTCAACCATTGATGAACTGGGTCATTTATGCGAATTACTCAAGGTTGATTCCTTCCAAACTGCATATAACATACTTAAGTCTTTCGTTCAGGATTTTTTGTTTGAATAGAATTGGGATGGGCGCATGAACCAATTTGCATGTTATTGCTTGGCTTAGATGATAGATGTGGTGTCCCCCCTGTTCAGCTTTATTTGGAATCTGCTCATCAATATTTGTATCGGCGCTTAATGGTATTGTTTCACATATTCAAACCTTTATTCAGTTTGGTCTCTTCCCATGCAACTCTACAGTGTTGGTGTGTGCGGCTATCTTAGAGTTACTTATGATTATAATGATGATAAATAGACCGTCTCTGTTGAGCCTAATACATTATTAACTTCATTCTGAGATAATTATTCATACGGGAGATTATCCTATTTGGCCAAATTAGGCTGCGCCATTTAATTGCAGGAGTTTAGTATTTTATACAACTTTTCAAAGTAAAATATTTCTCACATTGAGAAAACCAGGTCTGCCGCCACCCTTTCTTTTCTCCTGATTTAGACTCGGATAGAGATATCTCCCCTGGAAATCTTGATCTACAACTAGTACATTAAATTATTCGGCCGCTTGCAGAGTCCACTTATTGCATGTCGATTTAAATGATTTACCAAATACCTCTATTCACATAAATCCTAGAAAATAAAGGCGTAGAATTACATAGAAAAATAGTTTTCTTTTCATTTTATATTTTACTTGAGAATTAGACAAAAATTGTAACCCTGTTAATGGCACCGAACTACATGCCTTCTCTTATCCTATAGTTTTGACTCATTGGCTTATCACTTTACATATTTCTTCTTAATCAGATTCTTCTCCTAAATTGCATGTGTATATAATGAGTGATTTGAAAATCATCCTTATCTTGATATCAAACCTTTGCATGCATTAAGTTAAGGGAATCACTGGCCGCCACCCACACTCTCTGTTCTCACTTGATTTTTTATTTATTTATTTATTTCGCCTGAATAATAATCATCCTCTAACATTTCTAGGCATGTTGATACTATTAATCTTTTCTATATTCTGAATTATAACCTTATTCATCTTTGAAATCCTGTGTATTATTCATAAACTTGAAGATATATCGACTTGGGGTAATTAGCCGCTGCAATTTCGGTCGATGTGCTAGTCTATTTGATGTTAATCCCCAGTTTAGTTTTGGTCTATATTTGTGGCATAACTTGTGTCATATTCCCTCTTTTGTTTTCTAAAACATTAGTAATATTCAATATAAAACAGTGAGGCTCGAATTTGGCAACCGTTTGTTAATTATACATGTGGCGTTATAAATTGTATAATAGTCATGTGTTGTTGTCTGTGCAAATCGATAATGCTGATTGTTATTAGTGTATATATATATATATATATATATATATATATATTAATGTGTGTGTATATGTATGTTTTCAAGAATGGTTGCAGGTTTATTTCTGCATATAAGTTAAAATATTATGCAGGTTTCTTGTTAATAAATCAACATTTTTAACCATTAGTGTGCATATAAAAGTATATATATATAGAACTATATAGGTATATACATATATATATATATATATATATATATATATATATATATATATATATATATATATATATATATATATGTATATATGTATATATATATATATATATATATATACATATGTATACATATATTTTTATGAACGGTATAGTTATACACAAGTAAGACCATTATAAATACATGGGATTTAAGATAATACATTGTCCTGACACTGAGAATTATGCAAAAATGGAAAGAAATATCCATCCCGAACAAATCAATGAATTCATACTTAGATAAGTGGTATTGTACTAAAGAAACATGTTCTTATAATACATTCTTGAAACTATTACCTATTGTGCTTAAATTGATAATGAGAATTGAGTTAGGGAGTGTTAGTTCAGTTTTAAATATGAGGATTACTCCCTGTTATGTTTTCTTGAGAATTGGGACTTAGTGTTTCCAGAGGCTAGGTTGACTTAATCTTTTGATGGCTTTATGTGTTTAGCTTGTGATGGGAAACTTTATTGTGATTATGTGAATGAAGACCATTCACCTTGACGTTATTTTTCCTTGTGATTGTTTCCTTGGATTTTATGAGTGGTATGGATAATGCCTCGCAATGTCATACATTTGTGTTTTGTGTCGTGCAAGTGGTGTTGTTTTTGGTTTTCAGTGGCTTTGGGTTGGAAGAAGGGGAGTGGCTTCCAGTGGGGGCCAACACACAAAGGGGGGCCTAGATAACCCATGTGGAAGTTTTGTAACAAGTGATAACATTAAAATAATTTAGGGGGAATGGGTAGCTCTAATATTAATCAAGATAAGATTGTACCTCGCTCAACCCCAAGTGCTCGTTCAAGCTTGAGGTGAGATGGAAAGGCCTAGAATGGCATGACCGACTACTTCCTCTCCATGAGAGATACGTTGATTCTGCTTAGTTGACATGAGGGGCCAAAGATCAGTAGAGGCTACTAGGATAACCCAAGGAGGAGGTTGGGGCCTAGGAAGATCTACCTGGATAACCTCTATTTGACTAAGTGATGACACTTCCCCTACAATAACCATGATATTCTTACTTGTTTCACTTTGTGTATCTATGAGCCTCTGGAAGTATGGTCTTGGATGTTGTTAGCCTTGTTGATGTGTTCTTCTCGTGATGTGAGTTTTGTAAGTCTTGTGATACCTTGTCCTTGTTTATCAGTTAGTGGGGCCCTTTGTAGCCTCCTAGCATGGGGGGTGAATCTTTGGATTCACGTGGTTGGGTGGAACGTGTAACATTCTCCATTGGGTTCCCCTTATGTTCATGTCGTGGCGATCTCATTTGATCCATTATCTCTAGCATTACATCTATTTTTGGGAGTTTGATCAATGTACTTGTAATGTGTATTGTATGTGATCATGTATCATGTAACTTGTAAAGCACTCCTCACTAGATTCGAGGAAGTATCATTGTACAAATGTATATGGAAACTAGAATGATGTATCTCTTGTATGTAAGAAATTTGTAATCAGTGACATTGTACTTGTAAATTGAAATGAAAAAAATTAGTTATTCTTTTATGTTATGATGTATGTTTAACATGGTTCCTTTGTTCATATGTAATGTGTTAAGGATATTCTTAATGTTGATTAGTGTTTAATTGTTAATAAGTTATTTGGTGTCGAAATATGTATATGGAAAACAAGTAATGTGGTTGGGCACCCTAGGGGACTTAGGAAAATAATTTAAGTGATGTACAATTTCATTGTGCAACAATGCACTTAAAAAAAATTGTCCATTTTCCGTTATTTAGGTCATGTCCTCTAGGGTACTCGGTGGGGCGTTACACATGGTATCAAAGTCCAGGTTTAAACATTGGGTGCTCTGGGTATATCAGTTAGCCCATTAAGTAGTCTTAGATGTTTAGCTTGAATTTCAGTCTTTCCTTGTTGGCCTCATCTAATATCCTATATTGTTTATGTAGGATCATGCCTAGGAGACATCGTAGAGGTCAAGGGTGAGGCAAAGGTTGAGGGTGAGGTAGAGGTCATGGTGGTGGCTGTAGGGCCAATCACCAAGATTCACCTCCATAGAGTTCTCATGACTTAGATCGCGAGGAGAATCAGAGTTCACAAAACAACCAGGGTGGTGTAGGACAGAATGTGGGTCATCCTAGCATGGAGGGCACTCAGTTGCACAAATTACTAGAGGAGGTTCTTTCCCAGCTTGGTCTGAGGCAGGAAGGAGAGCAGTTAATGATTCAGGAGAGAGAGAGATCTCCCAGGAGGAGGGAGTTAGTTGTTGATCAGGATGTTGTTTTAGTTGGTCACATGAGGGACTTACTTCGTGCACGTCCTCCGACATTTGATGGGTTAGGCAGTGGACTTGAGGCAGAGACCTAACTTATCGATCTGAACCGATGTTTTCTGATGCACCCATATGGTAGTAATACCAAGGCCATATGCGTCATTATGCATCTCTTTGGGTTTTCTTACACGTGGTGGCATCTTGAGGAGCAGAAGCTCCATCTAGATATTGACTCAGTGTCATGGGAGATGTTCCTTGAATGGTTCAAAGCTTGATTTTTGTCTGACCATTAGCGACAGCACCAAGAAAACAAGTTTCATGAGCTTAGACAATTGGCTATGTCAGTGGAACAATATGAGCGGAAATTCTACAAACTTAAGCAGTATGCGGGTATCGAAGATGATGAGGGCATGTTAGTACAACATTTCATTAGGGCCCTAAATGCCCACATCAATGGTGGAGTTCGGGTGTTTGAGCTAAAAACCATGGAAGTGGCTGTGGAAAAGGCTCAAATTGTTGAGGAGAATCTAGCTATGGCCTTAGGTGGACATACGGGAGTTCAGAATGGTAGTGCACCTCTAGCAGGATCTAGTTCACGTGGTGGTCAGTCATAGTCAGCAGGCCCACCTCAGAGTCAGTAGGCACCCTTTAAGGGTGGCCAATAGTAGCAGTACTCACAGTCTAAACATAAGAATTCACGATCTCGACAAGATGATAGGTCTCATCCCAAGAGGGACAGAGATAGGAACTAGAGGAAAATGAAACATTACCGCTCTGAACAGCCAGCCCAAAGTTCACAGTCTACAATTAACAGGGGTAGTGTTCTGCAGTCTAGTGCTCCACCTGATAGTAGAGGTTTTTGCAAAGGTACAGGGTGATTTTCATGTGGACAGTAGGGTCATATTGCTCATCATTTTCCTCAAAGGGGCACTACTAGATTTTATTAGAGACCAACGGCTTCAGAGCTGATAGTTGGGGATGTTGGTAGATCTCATAGGGTTTTTGCGGTGGTTGATAATTGCCAAGTTGAGCACTAGGGGACAGTTGTTCAAACATGAGGTAAGTTATAGGGTGGTAGAGTTTCTATACTTTTTGATTCAGGAGCTTCAAACTCATTTATTTCTCCTACTACAATAGCGTGATGTGGACTGGTGGCAATAAAGTAGGATGATGGTGGTAGGTTGAGTTAGCATCCAGTGCTAAGGTCACAGCTGAGTCGGTTGTTTGTGGTTGTATTTTGAAGATCGGATCTCTTGATACCACAGTTGATCTTCAAATCATTCCTCTGGGGTCTTATGACATTGTATTAGGTATGGATTAGTTAGAGGCCCATAGAGTAGTCATTGATTATCACTGCAAGTTGGTGAAGTGTATTGATGATTTCGACAGAGAGGTTGACGTAGTCGGGATTCAGAGACCTATTTCATTGAGGATGATCTTAGCCATGCAATTGAGGCAATGTGTGGTAGGGATGTTAGTTATTTGCAGTGACAGTTAATGATTTGGAGTTAGGAGAGGGTCAGGAGGAGGTATCACTTGATAGTCACCCCATTCTTAGATAATATTTTGACTTGTTTGCCAGCAAGATTCCAGGGCTGCCACCTAAGTGTGACATCGACTTTAAGATTGATCTTATGCCTGGAGTTGAGCCCATTTCACGAGATCCTTACCGAATGAGCACTCAAGAGCTTAAGGAGCTCCAATTATAGCTTGAGGAGTTGTTAGAGAAGGGTTTCATTCATCCTAGTGTCTCTCCTTGGGGAGCACGAGTGGTTTTTGTGAAGGATGGGTCCCTCTAATTGTGTATAGACTACCGATAGTTGAACAAGGTGACAATACAGAACAAATACCCGTTGCCAAGGATAGATGACTTATTTGATCAAATTAAGGGTGCCAGGGTATTCTCAAAGATTGATATGAAATCAAGTTATCACCAGCTACACATCTTCAAGGCAGATATACATAAGACCTCATTTCGTACTCGATATGAACACTACAAGTTCACAGTGGTGTCATTCCGGCTAACGAATGCGCCCTTAGTGTTTATCAGTCTAATGAATGGTGTGTTTCGCACCAACCTTGATCAATTTTTCTTGGTATTCCTAGATGATATATTGATCTATTCTAGGACTATGGAGGAGCATGAGGATTACTTCTCTTCAGAGGAAAGGGAAGAAATTTTTTTCCAAGTCAGAGCAATGCGAGGTAGCATTCCAGACTCTTAAGGAGAGATTGACCAATCCTCCGATTCTATCCATTCTTGATCCTTCTGGGGATTTTGTAGTGTGCATAGATGCTTCCTTGGAGGGTATAGGAGCTATGTTAATGCAAGAGGGACGTGTGATTGCCTATGAGTCTCTCAAACTCAAGGATCATGAACTGAATTACCCCACACATGATCTTGAATTGGCCACAGTAGTACATGCTTTGATGAGGTGGAGGAATTTCCTTTTAGGGTATAGATTTGAGCTGCACATTGATCACCGTAGTTTGTAGTACATCTTTACACAACCTAATCTGAATGCTAGAAAGAGATGATGGATGGACTTCCTATGTGAATGTGATTTTGAGGTGAAGTTCATTTAGGGGAACGAGAATGTAGTTGTAGATGCACTTAGTAGATAGAGACACGAGATATGGGCAGTGACTCTCGGTGTGGATTTGACGAATCAGATACTTTCGGCTCTTCATATGGATGGTTGGTATCAGGAGGTGAAGATTGTGGTGGAGTCATGTAGAGATTTAGAAAGCAGATTTGTAGGATACTCCCTACAGTCATATGGCCTTTTGAGGCATTTGGATCATATTTATGTACCACCCATTGGGGATCTTTGCACTTTCATTATGTTAGAGGAACATCAGGCACCATATTCAACTCATCCTAGTGTCAAAAAGATGCATGTTTATCTTCGATAGCTATATTTTTGGCCCGGTATGAGGAGAGATATCGATGATTTTGTGTCGAGGTGTCTTGAGTGTCAGAGAGTGAAGGTTGAGCATCAACATCCTGCAGGACTTTTGCAGCCTCACTTAGTTCTAGAGTGGAAATGGGACATTATCTCAATAGATTTCATAGTTGGTTTGCCTGTTTCTTCACGACAGCATGATGTCATTATGGTCATGGTGGACAGGTTGATGAAGGTAGCACACTTCTCACCTGTTTATTCCTCTTACAATGCTTCATCTGTGGCCAAAGTGTTCATGGAGGACATTGTCAGATTACATGGTATACATCAACGGATCATATCAGATAGAGATCTTGTGTTCACCTCAGTGCTCTAGATGTCCCTACAACATGCCTTGGGGACTCAGTTGAATTTCAGCTCAGCATATCATTCAGAGATGGATGGGCAAGCCGAGAGGATCAATCAGATTCTTGAGGAAATATTTCATATGTACATCATGGATCACCAGAAATGATGGGAGGACTACCTATATCTGGTAGAATTTGCATACAACAACAGTTATCATAGTTCTATTGGCATGCCTCCCTTCCAAGCATTGCATGGTCGTCCGTGCTAGACACCATTAAGTTGAGACCATTTGGAGGATAGATTTTTTTTGGGTCCAGAGATGCTTCAGGAGATGGAGCAGCAAGTGGCTCAAATTAGAGAGCATCTGGTAGTAGTTTAGGATAGACAAAAGAAGTATCTTGATGCTCACAGGGTGGATCATCAATTCTCTATTAGAGATAGGGTGTTTCTACATGTGCATCTGCGGAAGAGTCTGATATGTTATGGAAAGGGCTCTAAGCTCACACCATGTTTTGTTGTACCTTTTGAGATCATGGAGAGGATAGTACCTGTAGCATACCATCTTGCTTTATTTCCTAGTCTCTCACGCATACATGGTGTATTTCATGTTTCTGTACTTAGACCATATTACCCTAATTTATCTCATGTCCTCGATTGGAATGCATTATAGGTAGAGGATGAGTATCTATCTTTAAAGCTCGTAGGCATCACTCAGCACAGGAGGCTCACACTCAGAGGACAGGACATAGAGCAAGCTAGGGTCCAACGAGATTTGAACGATGAGGCTTCGGCTACCTGGGAGAATGCTTCCAAGATGAGGGAGCTTTATTTGTATCTGTTTACAGGCTTCCAGGAGTAATCCTGGTCCTTGGGGGGAGGATGTGATGCCCCCTCAATCTGCTTATATTAGGACAACATTTTGGTTTTTAGCTAGACTATATGATGTTGTTTTGTTAATTCTATGTTACTACTTGTTAGACATTATGACTATGTTGGATTCTATTCAGACATGGTGATATTTTGATGAGTAGATGTTAAGACTATTTGATAATATTATGATGCTTGGCTTTACGACATTGATGACATTATGATGTTTGGTTTAACAATGTTAATGGCATTGTGATATTTGATGTCTTTTTCTTATGCAATGTTTTGCAGATTAGTTAACTATTTATTTGAACATGATGGATATGATGTTATTTTAGATGTTTGCGAACTCATGTCTTGATATTAGTTGTTATGAGTTCGTGATGGGGACAGTGTCACATCACTCGCTTGTGAGCGCTCAGTGATTCTATGAATTCCCCATCATGGTGTGACTGTTTATTTCTTTATGCATATACTTCGACCCATCATTTTGCTGCAGGCTAGAACTACAGGGCACTGACTCCACCTGTTTATCGGGTCTGAGTGTGCCAGAGCCCAATAGAGTTGTTGTTGTTTGGAGGTACACTAGGTCCCCCACTTTGAACCATTGTCCTTTTCAAGGATGAATCTCTATTGTCACACCCCATCAGTAAGTCTGTTGGTATCATCTCGTTTACTTGTGGTTGTTTAACCTTCATCATGCTTTTGTTTGATATGTTTGATTTTGAAGCCATGCCTGAGTCTTGTGCTTGGTGTAACTATTTCATTTTGAATGTCAAAATTTGAAGGCTTGAGTAACGATATAAAATTCAAATTAAAATTAAAAGCATCTAACTTTCATAGATTAAGATTTACTATTAAGATTGAATATTCAAATAATAATATATATATATATGCATATATATATATACATATATATATATAGTGATGTGTTATGAAAAAAAACCTTATATGTAATATAAAATAATCAATTAATGAGTAAATGGCATATTGTGTGCAAGTAAAATTAAAGAAAAGTTGAAAATATTGGAAAATGTGAATTAGTGGAGGGATCAAAATAATTATGGGAATAATTAATTGAAAAGAGTGGAGTTAACTCCACAGGGGCAATTTCCTTTAATTCCTCTCGAAAGAAAAACTAATTTAGTTTTTTATTTCATCCGTGAAAGCTTTGGAGGTTTTTTTTGGGGGGGAAGCTTACTATTTTATTTCTGAATAGTGGTTCTGTAAGTTTGAAGCTGAAAAATTACAGTGTGAACACTGGGAAAAAAACTGTAGCTGTGGTTTGAAGTTGGAAGCTGACCTTACAATCCGGTTCAACTGTGCAAATTTTACCAAGTTCCTCCACTTATCTTTATTGTTTTTTTTTTTAGGAACCGTTGATTTTGGATAGTTAGATTTTTTATTTCCAAGAAAAAAAAGGATTAAAGAAATATTTCTCCAGGTTTTGTTCCTCTACCTATTGTCTTCTTTGTCATGTTATGTTGGTGTCATAATTTAAGGAAAAAGAAAAATGTTGAAAACAAATACTCTGTTCAAAGAATTTCCATTTTATTTTCACGTTAGACTTGTTCAACCATTGATGAACTAGGTCATTTATGTGAATTACTCAATGTTGATTCCTTCCAAACTGCATATAACATACTCAAGTCTTTCGTTCAGGATTTTTTGTTTGAATAGAATTGGGATAGGCACATGAACCAATTTGCATGATATTGCTTGGCTTAGATGATAGATGTGGTGTCACCCCTGTTCAACTTTATTTGGAATCTGCTCATCAATATTTGTATCGGCGCTTAATGGTATAGTTTCACATATTCAGACCTTTATTCAGTTTGGTCTCTTCCCATACAACTCTGCAATGTTGGTGTGTGCGTCTATCTTAGAGTTACTTATGATTATAATGATGATAAATAGACCATCTTTGTTGAGTCTAATACATTATTAACTCCATTCTGAGATAATTATTCATACGGGATATTATCCTATTTGGCCAAATCTAGCCACACCATTTAATTGTAGGAATTTCTAGTATTTTATACAAATTTTCGAAGTAAAAGATTTCTCTATTGAGAAAACTAGGTATTCCACCACCCTTTCTTTTCTCCTAATTTAGACTCAGATAGAGATATCTCCCCTGGCAATCTTGATCTACAACTAGTACATTAAATTATTCAACCGCTTGCAGAGTCCACTTATTGCATGTCGATTTAAATGATTTACCAAATACCTCTATTCGCTTAAAGCCTGGAAAATAAAGGTGTAGCATTACATAGCAGAATAGTTTTATTTTCATTTTATATTTTTCTTGAGAATTAGACAATGATTGTAACCCCGTTAATGGCACCAAACTGCATGCCTTCTCTTATCCTATAGTTTCGACTCATTGGCTTGTCACTTTACACATTTCTTTGGTTCTATTGTTTCTTCTTAATCGGATTCTTCTCCCAAATTGCATGTGTATATAATGAGTGCTTTGAGAATCATCCTTATCCTAATATCGAACCTCTGCATGCATTAAGTTAAGGGAATCACTGGCCGTTGCCCACACTCTTTGTTCTCACTTGAGTTTTTATTTATTTATTTATTTCTCCTGAATAATAATATCATCCTCAGATGACATTTTTGGGCATGTTGATATTATTAATCTTCTTTATATTAAGAATTATAACCTTACTCAGCTTTGAAATCCTGTGTATTATTCATAAACTTGAAGATATATCAACTTGGGGTAATTAGCCACTGCAAACTGGGTCGATGTGCTAGTCTATTGGATGTTAATCTCTAGTTTAGTTTTGGTCTATATTTGTGGCGTAACTTGTGTCATATTCCCTCTTTTATTTTCTAAAAAATTAGTAATATTCAATATAAAACAGTGAGGCTCAAATTTGGCAACCTTTTGTTAATTATACATGTGGCATTATAAATTGTATAATAGTCTTGTGTTGTTTCCTGTGCAAATCGATACTGCTGATTGTTATTAGTGCGCATGTGTGTGTGTGTGTGTGTGTGTGTGTGTGTGTGTGTGTGTGTATACTAATGTGTGCATGTATATGTATGTTTTCAAGAATGGTTGTAGGTTTATTTTTGTATATAAGTTAAAATATTCTGCAGGTTTCTTGTTAACAAACCAACATTTTTAACCATTAGTGTGCATATATAAGTATATATATGTATATAAAAGTGTGTATATATATATAGAACTATATACACTTTTATATACATATACACACACACACACACACACATATATACATGTATATATATTTGTATGAACGATATAGTTATACACAAGTAAGACCATTATAAATACATGGGATTTAAGATAATACACTATCCTAACACTGAGAATTATGTGAAAATAGAAATAAATAACCATCTTGAATAGATCAATGAATTCATACTTAGATTAGTGGTATTGTACTAAAGAAACGGGTTCTTATAATTCATTCTTGAAACTATTAACTATTGTGCTTAAATTGATAATGTGAATTGAGTTAAGGAGTGTGAGTTTGGTTTTAAATATGAGGATTACTCACTGTTATGTTTTCTTGAGAATTAGGACTTAGCATTTCCAAAGGCTAAGCTGACTTATCTTTTGATGGCTTTATGTGTTTAGCTTGTGATGGGAAACTTTATTGTGATTATGTGAATGAAGACCGTTCACCTTGCACGTTATTTTGCCTTGTGATTATTTCCTTGGATTTTGTGAGTGGGATGGATAATTCCTCGCAATGTGATACATTTGTGTTTTGTGTCGTGCAAGTGGTGTTGTTTTTTATTTTCAGTGGTTTTGGGTTGGAAGTAGGGGAGTGGCTTCCAATGGGGGTCGGCGCACAAAGGGGCGCCTAGATAACCCATGTGGAAGTTTTGTAACTATAAGTGTGGAATAAGTAATGAGTAAAACAACTAAAAACATTTGTTAATAAGACATTATATCAAGATTTAATGGCAATTAACTAATTTAAAGCACAAAAAACTTGAAAGCGTCTCATTGTTTCCTATCTCCAAAGATTTATCAAGCATTGAAGGGTTCTCAGATTTGGTAAGCAATGTGACTGTTTAAAATGCCAGTCTAGAGAATGGAGTGATGCTAGATGCAATGATCTACTTCTATATGGTGATTTCTAAATGATATTGATGTTGCTACAATCTATGCTAACATAAAACCTAATGAATGGAAGCTACGGTAAAACTATGATACAGTCATGATATTTATTCTATAGATGTTATGATTGCTATGATGCTAAGATGTTATGGCTATGATGCTATGATTTCTTGATTGCTATTCCTGCAAAGTAAGTTTGCACAAAAGATGAGAGATTTTGGATGCATTTCCTGTTTCAAAAGGTCGTATATATAGATTTCATGATAGCACATTGTGATGGGGAAGCACAACAAAGGTTTGTATTCAATATGAAGAATTGAATGGAGAGAGATTGAGAAGCTTGAGTTGATTATGGGAATGGTTTCTCCCCATGAAAACATCAGGCCAGATGATAGGAAGAATCAGAGGAATGAGATTGAGAGGATTGCCTAGAAATTTGTCTCCACATCTTTCTCGTGAATACCAGTTGAATTAAATTGGATATTTGGTATCTAATTTGGTAGGTGAGTGAATAGAGGAAATTTTCCTTTATACCTTTATTTGAATAATTTATGATTTTATTCAAATTAGTAAAAGGGGATAAAATATTTTAATAAAACAAACTATAGAATTTGTTTATTAAATAAATATAAAAGGGATATGATAATTAAACAACAAAGTATTTAACCTTATTTAATTAATTAAGATTGAATAATGTGATAATTAAATAACACAAACTATTGAAGTTGTATATTTAATTAAAATTGAAGAATAGGAGAATGAACTATAAATAAATATTTCTATTTATTTAATAGTAGAGGAATTAAGGGTAATTAATCAAATAAATTATATTTAATTAATTATATTCTCCAGACCATTTTTATGTGTATACATTTCTCCCCTCCTTGAAGTGTTGTGTTTACGCATTGCTTCAAAGAAATTTTTGTGTTGTTGCTACTAGTATCAATGAAAAAAAAAATTAGAATGCCCCATACATGGATTTTCAAGTGATGATGAATGTATGCCCCCTTGGGAGATAAATTAATGAATTTTTAATTTTTGGAATTTTTGGAATTTTTCAATTTTTTATGATTTTTTTATGTTTCAATGATGATTCGACGAAGATTTGATGGTGAAATAATTTATCTCTTGATAAAGAATGTAGAATATTTACCCTAGATGAATTTGTATTAATCTCCCCTTAAAAAATAAAATTAATTAACCCCCTAAAAATCCCACCAAAAATAACCTTTAATAGGTCAAAAAGGTCATTTTCAAACTCATTTGTGCATTTGAGTTTTGAAATCTTTGTGAGAGCAATTTTGTGCAATTTGGAGTAGGATGTCAATTCCCTATCACTTACCAGTTCGAGCGTGTGCGACGTCACTAGCGCTCGGCCGCTTACGGACCTCCGGTACGTACTCATAAACCCCCTTATTTTGTGTGCATTTATTGTTTTTCTTATTTTTTTTGGTGTTTCAATTTTAGGTATCTTTTAGCACTTTTGCATGCCACAATAGCACTTTTTTTTGTTGTTCTAGTGCTTAGAGGGTTTTAGCGCTTAAGCCAAATATTTAGTCAATAGGCTATTGTGGGTGGGAAATCCCACCGAAATCGTCTGTTGTCTGACGCCAAGAATTTTTTTGCTATTTATGGCTGTCGGATTGTGGTAGGTACTCCTTGTCCTCATATCCTATTTCTCATAAATATTGGAGTTGATGGGGGCCATCCCTCACACCTGCCTATAGAGAAAAGGGGTGCATGTGCCATTAATATGACATGGTGACCCATTTGTTGGGATAGAAATGATAGTTCGCAAAGAAAGTTTGACCCGCGACCTCCATAAACGCACATTCTTAGGCATTCTGATATATCTTTTACAAAAGGAGGTGCCTCCTACTTCATCCCCATTAGAGTTTTATTTGGTTCTCCATACAAGAGGTTACACATCAACCTTTCTCAATCAGAAAAATTAAGATATCTCCTCTAATGATCACAACATAGATCTTTGTTATGCAAAGAGAGGACTAGGGTTTTGTAATATTTTTCCCACAAGCTCTACCCTTTTCTTCTCATCGGTATCGTGGACAACACAATGCAATTTGTGAAAAATCTAGAGGTAAGTCACTTGCCATAGTTTTCATACAATGTCGAGCCATTTTGTGTTGTGGTTTATTTCATTCTAAAACAATTATGTTGTTGTCTGTTAAATGAAGATATTGTCTCTATGATTTTATCTATGGTTTTTTTCATAAATTATATTACTCTAATACCTAGTGTTAGACTCCTATTTGTTTCTTCACATTGAGATATTTTGAACTGTGAAATGAATTATTTGGTGTTTTTAAATTTATGTTTATTTTGTTCTCCCTATTCTTGAAGTTATTTTTGTGTCAATTTTATTGACATAATTTCTTACTATTGAATCGATACCAGCTACTACTAATGTTGTAAATGTGATGACTGCTACAACTATTCTCACATAGAGTGATTCATGCACATATAGAGCCTCCTTTGTAAATAGGATAATTCTATAACCTCCCCTGCTTGTATTAAAAAAATGGTGACTTAACGAGAAATTCCCATGGCCTTTGAAATTAAAAAATTATGAATGAGGTATAAGTAGCAATGGAGATTCTAGAAAAAAAATGTATAAATATAGCCTTGTGTCATTCCTGCAAAATGTATTCACAATACCTAGCATCATTAATAGAAATGGATCCTTTTAATATGGCCTCACCAACTGTTAGAGTAGTCATGGGTTCAACCTCCTAAACGCCCCCCATTAGTCTCCCTATAGTTTTTGATAAAGGGTAAAACGGGTTTTACAGGGACCCGAAACCACAAAGTTTACAACAGAAAAGAAAGGATAGAAAAGTCCAGCAGACAAAACCTGTTGCACAAAAGGAAAAGACCAGAACAAGTAGCAGCCACCCACAAAAGACCAGAAAAGTCAAACAAAAAAGGCCAGCAGAAGATCCAACAAAAGACCAACCGCAATCAACCTAGAGTCTTTAGGACAGACTCTGTCTCTGCTTCTAAGTTCTGCACATCATGAATGCCCTTCTTAAAGATTTGAATCATTTGCGGAGTGGGAGGAGCCTTCCTTTTCAAATTGGCCCTAGTTCTGTTGGAAATGCCAGCATCCTCCTCCTAGTTTCTTTCGTTAATTTCCTCCAGATTAACCACCAGAGACCCCTGTTGAGCTTTGTCCAATTTCTCAGTCATGGTGTTGATGATGATGGTGTTGTGTCTGGCCATACGATTGTTTTGCTCGGCAATAATTTTGACAGTATTTTTCATTTTCTCCAACTCAAATTCAACATTTATGTCCTTACTAGCTTGGTACTAGGTATCAATGCTGACACCGTGATCTCTGCGTTCCAACTCTTTCTTATCAAGCACCGCAACCTTAACTCCCAACTCTTCCAATTTACTTTGAAGGGCCCAATTTTTTATCTTTAACTCATTGATTTCATGAAAATCCCATTCCAAAAGTTTGAAATGGTTATCAGCATTATTTCTAGCTAAATCCAAAAAATCCACAAAGGGATCTCTATCATTGTTGCAACAAGTATTAGCAAGGTCAGGAGTAACATGGGAACTAGTTTTAGCATTTCTATCCAACGACGGGACAACAGAAGGCTCAGAATTGTTAGCACCAGACTCCTTAGATTCAAGAGAATCTTCAGAGTACGGGACAAGGTTTTTAGCCAGAGGATTCTTATCAATACTTCTGGTTTTAAGGGAAGGGCTTCCCGGTTTAGGCACAAAACGAACTTTCACAGTAAGGGGGTTAGGGATAATCTTACCAGTTTGGACAACGGGCAGGCATAGGCTTGTTCTAGCCAGACTTAAATTGGGCAAAAACCCCAAGCAACTGGGTTCAGTTTCATCATCCTCAGAATCAGGGGAGGCTTCCAAATTAGCAGGGATGGGCATTTTTTGATAATGTTCAACAATTAATCTAATCAGGCCAGTATGCAAAATAGGGAATCTTCTAGGGTTTTTCTTGTGATCATCCAAGCTTTTTCTCAAAGAACAGAGAAGATAGTAGGGGAAAGAAACCCTGACCTTGTAGCAGAAGTGGTTGAGCAGGGCAAAGTGATAACCGTAGACCCTAGTGAAGCGACCATCCATAATTATGTACTCCATGATAACACGAAGAACCTTTCTCCATAGAGCTTTTATGGTGTTGGCTTCAAAGTAGCTATTAGCAATTTTCATCAAATTCAGTCTCTCCTCTTTTTTTGGAAATTTGACGACGGCTTCATCCGAGAAAACCCTATCCCTGAAAAAAATTTCCCATCAGTAGACATTCCCGTCACTTCAGCTATAAGATCTTCGTTGAGCTCAACTTTCCTACCAAAAAGGGTAAGAACCCCATTATCCCAATTTTTCTCAAAAGGATCCATAGCCTCATGATTAGAACCATGGAGTTTCTCCAGAAAAGGAAGTAAACCCACACTTTTAACTTTTTCCCAAGCCTTAGCATTTCTTGTGTGCATCTCAAAGCTGTCCAGCTCAATTCTTTTCCTATCTCCACCCATCTTGGCAAGCACATTAGAGCAGACAGAGATGAGAACTTTACTAGAACTGGTCCCACCAAATCTAAGAACCCACAAAGTGTGCCAGGCCACCTTGCAGACTAAGCAACTAAGCTCGGTCCCATACAATCTAATGATTGTGATGTGATAATTACATCCTATCCTCATTAAATAAATGGCACGCCTCTTGTCCATGTGATTCATCATAACTCAATAAATCCCAGACATTAACACTTAGATCACTAAAATTTAGCCAAGTGCTCTGTTCATTACTCCTAACCCCTTCATTAGCAAAAAAATTAGCTACGACATTGGCTTCTCTATAGGCAATAGAACAATAGTTTCTACTTCAATCTATTCATAATTAACAAACAATAGAACAAAATATATTTGGAGCCTTCCACCCAAATATTGAATGGTGATGAGAACAAGGGAATAATAGGAAACGTGGAGCATAATTTTTGGGTCTTGTTAATCTGTGTCATGGCCTTTCTACACCCAAGCCAAAGCCTCTTGTTGCCATGGCAATGTATGTTTAAAAATTAACCAAATTATGCAGAGCATGAATAGTTGTGGACCAAAGACTATGCAAGCCAGATTATAAATTAATATTCTATAGTTATTTCAAATTGTCACCTCAGATTATTGTTTTCATCTTTGGTTATATACTTATAATCTAATTTTTGCAATAAAATAAATAAATAAATAAACTCTATCTGAAGCATTTACTTTTCCTTCCCTCAGGTTTCAAACTATATTAAAGCTTGAGATAAAACATGTTAGAGTAATAAGTTATTATGCTTAATTAATTACATCATATTGATTAATTAATTAAGTCACTTATTCCTCTTTATTACTTAAGCTAAACTTAGGCACATTAATAATTAATTATTAATTATTAAGTGTGCACACTAGGGTTTCATTTAGGGTTTCCCTTTTAGGGTTTTTGATCTCCTTCATAAGGATTGATCACTTTGTAATAATCGATTCTCTTAATGCATTTTACACTTTGAGGTTCAGAGAACATCTTTTTGGTTCTTCATATCTTTTGCATGTGACAGGTATTCATCTTTCATGCAGGTGATCTTGGATTCTAACATGGTATCAGAGCACCAGACCTGCAGTTGCTTGTTCATGATCTGAAGATATGGCCTCTCTGTGAGTTTCAAGTGCAAGGGTTTCCACAAGTAATTTTTTGATTGAATCTGGGGGTAGCCTAATTTTTTGTGCATTTTGGGACAAAACGGACCTCACCATTGAGTCCGCAATGCCCAAAAACCCCCATTTTCATATAAAATTTGTCTATTTTGGTGCAAGTTGGTCGAGAAGGCAAAAAAAATTTGTCTGGGGGGCTCCCCTAGCATGCAAATCAAGGCGAGAAATTCAAAAAAAAAAAAAAGGCTTTTTTGGGGAACTGTGTGAGCGCGGCTAGTTCTAATGGAGACCGCCGCCCACCCGCCACCCGGCGGCCTCCCACCGACCACCTCTGCGCCACCAACCGCCGGATCCACCACTCCAGCGCCGCCCACCTCTCTGCCAGCTTGCATGAGGGCTCCTCCAGAATATGCCCCAGTCATATTGGTGATCGAGGGCCTCGGCCAACCCCCTACCTCCTGTGCGGTCATATGGGGAACCAGGTCTTCCGCAAAGCCCCCACCAATCCAGCCCCTTGAGCTCAACCCACGGTCATATGTCAACCAAAGGGCTCCGAATTTTTTCTAGGGGCCATTTTTCGATGGCCAGATGGCCATCAATTTCTTCGTGAAGCGGATGTCCGCAAAAAAAATGTTAGAATCCAAGATCACTACATGCAAGATGAATACACACATGCAAAAGATATGAAGAACCAAAAAGATGTTCTCGAACCTCAAAGTGTAAAATGCATTAAGAGAATCGATTATTACAAAGTGATCAATCCTTATGAAGGAGATCAAGAAACCCTAAAGGGAAACCCTAACTGAAACCCTAGTGTGCACACTTAATAATTAATAATTAATTATTAATGTGCCTAAGTTTAGCTTAAGTAATAACTTAGAGGAATAAGTGACTTAATTAATTAATCAATATGATGTAATTAATTAAGCATAATAACATTACTCTAACACCCCTTAAGATGAACTTAGGAAGAAGCTAAAACACTAGAATAAGATGCATGAAAGCAAAGATGGGTCCCGGCAACTAGGCCTGATCAGGTACCCATTTACAAATGCAAGAATGAGGTAGAGAAGGAAAAACCCAGTGGGACAAAAAAACATGCCTTGCCAATGTCCATGAACATGGATCCTTAGCAAAGAACTTTCTTGCACTAATCAAGTGCTTTAAGCATGCTTGCATAGCACAAAGATTCCAAGGTTTTTAGACGTATGGCGCCTTTGGAATAGATTTGCAGTAAAACATAGCATCCCTTAAAGTGTAAATGTAGTATTGCATGATTCTGAGATATATTATCAGTTTAATGAATTTGATTACACATATGGTATATATAATATTTAGTATGTAGTAATCTCCATTTGTCTCTAAGAGTGTTGCATCTTTAATCCACTCTATTGTGACTAGCATAAGTAAAGTTCAACAATCTTCAGTAATGTAAGAACAACATAATACCCTCCACATATCACTGTCAAAGAGACCTTTCTTATTGGCGAGTCCTTCCAAAATAATGTTGTGCAGAGAATCAGGATAGGGAAATGATACATAGGTTCTCATAGGGTTCCTTAGAAGTCCTCAACATTTCAAGATTTAAATTAAATGAATTCAGTCGAATTGAAGTTGAAGAAAATGTAGTATTGTCAATTATAACAATACAATTTTGGCTTTAAAGAAAGTGAGGAAATTATCCATATTTGTTGCCTTGAATTATGAACCCCTAATTGGTAGAAAATGAGACCATGATCAAAATTCCTATCACAATTTGCTAAAACTATAATAGTAGGAAGATAAGAAGCTGCCACAGAAGAACTCTTTATTCAAATGCAATCCCAAATGT
The DNA here is from genome assembly GCA_007258455.2 of Sequoia sempervirens. Lineage (NCBI taxonomy): Eukaryota > Viridiplantae > Streptophyta > Pinopsida > Cupressales > Cupressaceae > Sequoia > Sequoia sempervirens. The sequence continues at coordinate 587,587,365 of VDFB02047230.1, read as the reverse complement.
TCAAAACTCAAAATCTCCAAGGTCAAAAATGTAGACAAACAATCTACTTGAGAATTTTTGGAACTCAATTATCCACATCTGAAGCCTCTTATTCTTTGTTACACTACTCCACTTTAAAGAGCACTACCACAAGAGTGGTAAGATCATTAAAGATAGTGTTTCAAAACAAGCCAATTAAGGGAAAAAATTTCCTCTGGCATGTTCAATTCTTTATTATAGCTATTCTATTCCAAATAAAAGTAAGTTTGAATCAATTCCCAATAGTTGGTATGTTCAAAATCACAAGGTGATTGGCCATGTCTTTCAAATATCGCAGAAAACATCATCATCATTTTCTAAGGTTGAATAAGAACCACCATAGATAGTTGAACTACAACTGTTAGATTCTCCTTTGATTAGCTTGTTTTCCAAGATGTATGTGGGTATACATGTTTAACACCAACTTATTGCATTTGCTAGGAAATACCTAGGGCTTACTCATGACAACAAATCTGATAAAGTTTAGAAGATGCAGGAAGAGTACAAGAGTTTATAACTTTCTAAATCGAAACCAAATTGTAAATAGTTAAGGATCTCCATACCCTAATCCAAAGTATCAGAAAAAGCTACTCTGTTTGAATTGAACCTCATTGTCTCTTCCAAAACAATAGGCACAACACAAGATGAGGCCGAATTACTATCAACCATTCAATTAATGATCCAACTCCCTTAAATTCATATTACAAAACAAGGTTTTCATTCTATTTTAGACAACATAATGAGAGGGAATTCCTTATTATCAGCTTGGTACAAGTCGAAACAAATTTACTTCCTTATTCAAGTGGTTTCCTAATGGAATATCTTATAATAGTAAGAAATGGTACATTCTTGTCTTTAACAGTGTGTCATTATATTTCAATAAAATTTTATTTTAGTCCAGCAATATTACAAATTTATATGTGATTGTTACAACCATTTTATGTTTATCAAATTTAGTATAATTTCCCCAACAAAATCAGCTTTGGTTTGGTCAGAGGTGAGCAAGGGGATTTTGAACTTGGAGATTGGAGTAGAGTTGCAGAAGCCAAAATAAGAGTGGAAGAAGAACAACAAGATCTTAAAAGAAAAAGGGAAAGGGGTGGAAGGACGTGGACTCCAAAGCACTTCATTAGAAAAGGAGATGGATGGGACTCTTTGCGTTGTCCAAGATTTGTTCCACCCAAGGCATTTTAAATTCTTGTATGAACTGCCCTTGTGAAGATGCAGATCAATCAGGAAAGGTACTATCAAACAACCAAGTCACAGAGGGAAATTATAAGTTTTCAATAGCCAATCAAAAGGAGTTATTCTACGGTGTTTGTTCATTTCCACATCAATGGATTGATTTTTTATAGTTGATGGTGTGCAAATTCTTATTGACTTCCCCATAGAGCTGGCAACATCACCTAGTAAGTTGTAATGTTTTCGTAGACATCGCCACAAGGATGTTTCTTGAAATTATCTATAAGAATTGGTTTTGTTTCTTGAAAGTATCCTTATAATATAGTAAAAGAAAATCAAATTTATAATGTATTTATATGAATTTTACACCAAGAGTCACCTACTTATATCTACGTATAATCTCTATATTCGTCTTTGTCCTTGCAAAAGTTGGATCGAAATTTATTTTTAGCACTTAAAAGGGTTCTTTAATTATTACATGACCGTAGGTGTTCCCTTTTTCAAGTGAATCAAACTAATTTATAGATCGTCATCTCCATTTGTTCTAAAAGAGATTCAAAATTATTTAAATCATCTTGCATGTTCGATGGTTCTAAAAGAGATGCAAAATTATTTAAATCATCTTACTTGTTTGATGGCTCTATAAGAAATGCAAAACAATTTAAATCATCTTAGTGTTCATATTGCTTTACTGAACATCCATTTGATTGTGGTCTTTAGATAAGGTGATTGGACATGCTTACAACTTTTTACTTTAGTATATAGTGATGCATAAAGCGACACTTATAATATAGTTAATTAAAAATTAAATGCATGCATTATTCTTGTGGGGAATATTTGATTCAAATGTATACATTTTAAAGATTCAAATTTACATCTTGTGATTTTTACCCCTACCCTTCAATATATTGTTAAAGTATATCCTGCTATCGACGTAACCATTGCACCTCATTGGGGTGCAAGTACTAGTTTAGCCCTTAGGTAGGATAGTTTAGCGCTTCCAATATTGTGGCGTGTAGGATGAAAAGTTAGCACTTTTACATTTTGTTTTAGCGCTTTCAACGTTTTAGCGTGCATCTACCCATTAGTTTAGCGCTTTTCCCTGACTAAATAGTGCTTTTGATGAAATGGCACTTTTACCGTTTGTTATGGCGTTTTAAAGTGTTAAAATAGTCCTTTTGATGTTTTAGCACTTTGAAACTTTGTTTTAGTGCTTCTAAGTCAGTTTGCTAAAATTTGTCAAATTTGTCCTTAATTTTGTCGATTGTCGATCGTGTCAGCTATTGGTTTGATATGATTGATGATCCTAATCAGGTAGATGATGTTCAACCTCATGATAGGCGAGGTCTGATGTTTGAATTGATGATAATTATGCTCATGAAAAGCGAGGAATAATTATAATTGGATTGATCAACCTCATGATAGGCGAGGTTGATTTGATGTATTGACCTCACGATAGGTGAGGTTCAATGATGCTTGATGATTTACCTCATGATAGGTGAGGTTCAATAATGTTCACTCATGAGATTTGTTCAAAAAGTCTCATCAAGAGTTGATCAAGTTTGATAGGATATTTGATGTTTTGATGATTTTTCTGACAAAAGTTTTGACTTTGATCATTTCATGATGATATGAGGTGTTGGCGAACCTCCAGATTAGAGAGCAGTTCCCTCAGACATTTGATCTGATATGACATTTGGCCTAGCCAGAGACAACTATCATTACATGTTGTGGACTGTCTTCTCTACTTGATATACCCCAAATTAGGATTAATCGGGGTCTCTTGATAGCATTAGCAGAGAGGTGGCACAGTGAGCATAACACCTTTCACCTAGCCACCGGTGAGATCACAGTCACTCTAGAGGATGTCTAGAGGATTTTGCAGATACCAGTTGAATTAAATTAGATATTTGATATCTAATTTGGTAGGTGAGTGAATAGAGGAATTTTTCCTTTATGCCTTTATTTGAATACTTCATGATTTTATTCAAATTAGTAAAAGGGGATAAATAATTTAATAAAACAAACTATAGAATTTCTTTATTAAATAAATATAGAAGGGATATGATAATTAAACAACAAAGTATTTAACCTTGTTTAATTAATTAAGATTGAATAATGTGATAATTAAATAACACAAACTATTGAAGTTGTATATTTAATTAAAATTGAAGAATAGGAGAATGAGCTATAAATAAATATTTCTATTTATTTAATATTAGAGGAATTAAGGGTAATTAATCAAATAAATTATATTTAATTAATTATATTCTCCAAACCATTTTTAGGTGTATACATTTTTCCCCTCTTTGAAGTGATGTGTTTACACATTGCTTCAAAGAAAATTTTGTGCTATTGCTGCTAGTATCAATGAAAAAATAATCAGAATGCCCCAGACATGGATTTTAAAGTAGTGATGAATATATACCCCCTCAGGAGATAAATTAATGAATTTTTAATTTTTTTGAATTTTTGGAATTTTTCAAATTTTTATGATTTTTTGATGTTTCGATGATGATTCGATGAAGATTTGATGGTGAAATAATTTATCTCCAAATAAAGAATGTAGAATATTTCCCCTAGATGAAGTTGTATTAATATCCCCTTAAAAAATAAAATTAATTAACCGCCTAAAAATCCCACCAAAAATAACCTTTAATAAGTCAAAAAGGTCATTTTCAAACTCATTTGTGCATTTGAGTTTTGAAATCTTTGTGAGAGCAATTTTGTGCAATTTGGAGCAGGATGTCAATTCCCTGTCACACTCACTAGTTCGAGCATGTGCGACATCACCAGTGCCCAACCGCTTACGGACCTCCGGTACATACCCATAAACCTCCTCGTTTTGTGTGCATTTATTGTTTTTCACATTTTTTTCGGTGTTTTAATTTTAGGTATCTTTTAGCACTTTTGCATGCCCCAGTAGCACTTTTGCTTGTTGTTCTAGCGCTTAGAAGGTTTTAGCGCTTAAGCCAAATATTTTAGCACTTAGGTAGGATAGTTTAGCGCTTCCAATGTTGTGGCACGTAGGATGAAAAGTTTAGCGCTTTGACATTCTATTTTAGTGCTTTCAACATTTTAGCGCGTCTACCCATTAGTTTAGCGCTTTTCCCTAATTAAATAGTGCTTCTGATGAAATGGCGCTTTTACCATCTGTTATGGCGCTTTTAAGTGTTAAAATAGTTCTTTTGATGTTTTAGCACTTTGAGACTTTATTTTAGCGCTTCTAAGTTAGTTTGCTAAAATTTGTCAAATTTTTCCTTAATTTTGTCGATTGTCGATCGTGTCAGCTGTTGTTTTGATATGATTGATGATCCTAATCAAGTAGATGATGTTTGACCTCATGATAGGTGAGGTCTGATGTTTGAATTGATGATAATTATCCTCATGATAGGCGAGGAATAATTATAATTGGATTGATGAACCTCATGATAGGCAAGGTTGATTTGATGTATTCACCTCATGATAGACCATGTGCGGTTCAATTATGTTCGCTCATGAGATTTGTTCAAAAAGTCTCCTCGAGAGTTGATTAGGTTTCATAGGATATTTGATGTTTTGATGATTTTTCTGACAAAAGTTTTGACTTTGATCATTTCATGATGATATGAGGTGTTGGCGAACCTCTAGATTAGAGAGCGGTTCCATCGGACGTTTGATCTGATACAACATTTGGCCCAGCCTGAGACAGCTATCATTACAGGTTGTGGACTATCTTCTCTACTTGATATACCCTAGATTAGGATTAATCGGGGTCTCTTGACAGCATTAGCAGAGAGGTGGCATAGTGAGCATAACACCTTTCACCTAGCCACCGGTGAGATCACAGTCACTCTAGAGGATGTCTAGAGGATTTTGCAGATACGAGTTGAATTAAATTGGATATTTGATATCTAATTTGGTAGGTGAGTGAATAGAGGAAATTTTTCTTTATTCCTTTATTTGAATAATTTATGATTTTATTCAAATTAGTAAAAGGGGATAAATAATTTAATAAAACAAACTATAGAATTTTTTTATTAAATAAATATAGAAGGGATATGATAATTAAAAAACAAAGTATTTAACCTTGTTTAATTAATTAAGATTGAATAATGTGATAATTAAATAACACAAACTATTGAAGTTGTATATTTAATTAAAATTGAAGAATAGGAGAATGAACTATAAATAAATATTTTTATTTATTTAATATTAGAGGAATTAAGGGTAATTAATCAAATAAATTATACTTAATTAATTATATTCTCCAGACCATTTTTAGGTGTATACAGTAACAAGTGATAACATTAAAATAATTTAGGGGGAATGGGTAGCTCTAATATTAATCAAGATAAGATTGTACCTCACTCAACCCCAAGTGCTCGTTTAGGCTTGAGGTGAAATGGGAAGGCCTGGAATGGCATGATCAACTACTTCGTCTCCATGAGAATTAGGTCAATTCTGCTTAGTTGACATGAGGGGCCAGAGATTGATAGAGGTTGCCTATTATTTATTCTTCTTTATGTTTTCATCATTTCTTTTTCCTATTTTCACTTTTACTTTTTGTTCCAATCTCCTCCCTCTCTACCCTCTTCCACCACTTAACTCTTCTTAAGGTAATTTTTACAATCATATTCTTCATAATCCTGTCCCTATGGTGAATCATTGAGTGTGGTTTGAAACTTCAATTTAAAATAGCATATACAGTTTAATCTATAAGTGTTTACTCTATCATTCATGGACTTTGAAAAAATCATACGATCTATAATAATTGGTTCATTAATATTTAACAACTATTGATTTATGAAAATATTTAATTTCACTTGTGTCTACTAATAATTTAATGTAAAATATTTTATTTTTATATATATATATATAATTAAAAATAAACAACTTGTAATAAATAATCATTTTAATATATAACAATTTTATATTAATAACAAGAGAAAAAACATTGCCAACATGTAATATCTAACTTTTAATTATTTTTAGTATATAATATATTTATTTTATTTATTAACTTTATTTAATATATAATAATTTATAGTATAACATTTATTAAATATTTTATTTATTTAAAAGTTCGTGATTAAAATTAGGTTTTAGTTATGGATAGTGTTACAATCATAGTTGGGGTTAGAGATAGGTCTAGGATTAGGATAATAGTTTAGAATTGAGTGTTAGGGTTAGAGTTAGGGTTATGGTTGGATAGAATTAAAGTTAGGGTGTGAGTTAGGGTTAGGGTTAGTTCATGCAAATAACTAATTAATAACACTAAAACACTATAATTAACAAAACTTACATTTATTTTTATTCACATTAATAATACTTAAATTTAATTTTGATCTTGAATTAAAAAATAAAAATAATTACAATACTATAAGGAAAATACTAGCCACTACATGGCACTTTTTTTATCAAAAAATCTATGTTTAAAAAAGTTCAAAAGAAAAACTAAATTCTTATCCTATCTTTTCTTAATTTAAAGCTAAGACCAGATAGTTGTTTTTTCTTTAATTAATTTATATTTTTTAATATTTTAGAAAATCTAATAGTTGAAATCATTTCAATGGTCTTGCATCCTTCTCTACAATTTTCAACCATTTATTTTCAAAATCAATTAATTTGCTTCACATAAGAAACACCTTCATTGTAATAGTATCTTCAATCTATGTTAAACTTAGAAAAAACCAGCTTTATTTTTATTGCTTTTCTTTTATCCTTTTATTGTTTTTAAATCTTTATCTTAAAACAAAATTGTTTTCTTTATTTCCTTTATCTTTTTCAAATATTAAATTATTTTTTATTTCTAATATTGTTGTGATTATCCAACAATCTCCACATTGACAAAAATTTACTTGATACTTGTGCATGCCCATTCATCACCTTTTCTACAAGCCAAGAGAAGTAAAACGCCACTTCAACTTCTCTAACTACGTACTGATTTTGTAAAAATGTCTGCACAATTTTCTAATGTATGAAATTTCTCAAGGACTACTCCACCTCCATCAATAACTTGTCTTGAAAAATGGTATTTAATCACAGTATGCTTAGTCCTACTGTGATAAGCTATATTTTTAGTTAGATGTATAACACTTTGACTATCACAAAATATAATCACCTTGTCATGCACTTTTCCAAACTCACCAAAAGACCCTTCAACCAAATTGCCTCTTTGAATGCATGTGACATAGCCATATATATACTCTACTTCAATAGTGGATAAAGAAGCTATTTCTTGAAGCTTTGAAATTCAACAAATAGGTCATCCTACAAGAGTAAATATATAACCCGATGTAGATCACCTTTTATCCAAATCACTTGCAAAATCTGAATCAAAATAACCACAAACTAAACCACTACAACTATCAAAGGTGATACAATAATCACTTGTGCCTCTAAGATATCGAAGCACCCATTTCACTACTGCCCAGTTCTCTTTACTTGGATTTTCCATGTATCTACTGACAACACCAGTTGCATGTGAAATATCTGGTCTTGTACATACCATCACATACATTAAACTTCGAGTTGCATTAACATACAATACATGAGACATATAATCCTTTTCTTCTTTATTAATAGGACATAAAATTTAAGAACTTGATTAAAATGAGAAGCTAAAGGGATATTTACTAGTTTCACATTCTTCCTTCTAAACCTTATGAGAATATTTTCCACATACTTCTGCTACAATAACCAAAGCTTACCATGTTCCCTATATCTATGTATTTCCATGCCCAAAATTTATTTTTCTACTCCTAGATCCTTCACATCAAAATTCCTAGCCATCTAAGCTTTTAACCCATTGATCTCATCTATTATTTTTCTTGCTACAAGAATATCATCAACATATAACACCAAAGTAATGAATAGATCATTTTTCAAACTTTTAAAGTAAAGACAATGGTTGTACTCACTCCTTGTAAAATTTTGTTTCACCATGAAGGAATCAAACTTCTTGTACCATTGTCTGGGAGATTGCTTCAAACCATATAATGACTTTTGAGTTTGCAAAAAAATTACTTGTTATGATCTTGAACAAACAGGTATGTGCAGGATTATGATGGGCCAAAAAGTGGCAATATGATGCGTATTTGTAGGGTATGTGGCTGATGACTTTTTTTTACCCAAAATTGATGAAATGAAAAGGGTTTTTAAAAGAGATTCTCAGCTTTCCACCAATATAAATTATGCTTTACTTTGAATTTAATAAATAATTATTATTCATTTTTCTATTTGAATTACGACTAAAGTCCTGATTGATAGGCTGATTGAAAAACATCTATAGCTTTTAAACAGTATCACATTTTTGGAATCCAAAGCATGCATCACATTCAATGCTTCGTATACTATAGGATTAAAAAAATAAAAATTGAATATCATGAATTTTTGACCAAGTTAATGTGGTCAAACATACGAGTTTTTATTTTTTTTAAAGTTGTAATAAAAAATTAATAATTAATTGCTTACTTGGAAAAAAATTACAAAAAAATATGCATCACATCCGAACATGAGTCGTCTACTTATATCTAAAATATTATAAAAAAATATTAACATTTTATTGTGGTTAGGGTGGTCAGACAGACACTTCTTATTTTTTCCCTGAAATTTAAGTACTACTACATTGAAATTTCAAATTTTCACCAAATAGATTTAAAAAAAATAAAAATAAACCTAGTAGTTTAGAAATGACATTCAATTTTCTACAGATTCTATTCTTACATATTTTTGAAATAATATAGATAACTTATTCAAATTTTTACAAGTTTCCTAACTTTGATTTTTCTGAATTTTTTGCCACTTAAGGGCCTATTTTTTCCATGATGATCCTGCACATACCCAAACCATTCTACTTTTCCCATATATATATATATATATATTCTCATCCAAATCTCCATGTAAAAATGATGTTTTAACATCTAATTGCTCCAAATCAATATCAAATAAAGCAAGAAGTGCTAAAATAACTCAAATAGAAACTAGCTTAATAGTTGGTGAAAAAATTTCATGAAAATAAATACCTTCCTTTTGAGAAAACCCTTTTTCTACCAATCTTGCTTTGTACCTTTCAAATTTATCATCGAAACCCTTCTTCAATTTGAAGACCCATTTGTAACCAACAACTTTCCTACCCTTTGGGAGTTTTAAGTTAGGTCTCATGTTTTATTCTTCTCCAAGGCATTCATTTCTCCTCTCATCACTATTTTCCATTTAGCGATTTCAATACAATCCACTGCTTCCTGATAACAACTAGGTTCGCTATCATTAGAAATCAAAGCAATAGATGAAACATGATCATGATACCTTTTAGGTGGATTTATGACCCGTGTAGATCTCCTTAGATCTAGTTGTGGAATTTCCACATTTTTCTGTAGATTTTTTCATCCTCATCTTCTTCTTCATAACCTTCTTCTTGCTCCTCGTTTTCCATACATGGATGAGTTTCCAATTGAATTTATTCATGTTGAGGTACTTGTTCCTATTTCAAATAAACTTCTACAATATCTGATTTTATGAGAGGAGAATCATCAAAAACTACATCTCTACTAATAATGAATTTATGGGTAGTAGGATCCCACAATTTATATCCCTTAATTCCATCACCATAACCAACAATGATATATTTCTTGAATTTGACTATAATTTAGAACGTTTTTCTTTTTATATAAGAGTGTATGCATCACAACTGTAGATAGGGAAAAATCCAAAGGTTTATATGTGTTGAAAACAATAAACTAATTAAATCCTATCAAGCACCATGAAGCACAAACTAGAATGAAAATGTAAATAAATGAAAGACATGCCAACCAATTTTCAAACTAGAGTTGATTGATCTCCATGGCTCTTCTCCGCCTGCATAAGAATGCAAGATTTTGAAGGTTGATTGTTGGAAGAATGTTGGTTGCTCAATTCTGCAGCATAACGATATGACGAAGGTGATAAATGAAGATGGATGGAAGATTGAAGACTGATTTTGACAAAGTGAGGATGCTAGAAGAATTCGATGCAAATGGCGTGTGAAAGGTTAGATTTATAGAGTTTTTGAAGACAAAAGCTTAGTTGGCAAAGATCAATGGTTGAGATTCAGTCTGGTAAGATGAATGGTAAGAGATGGAGAAGTTGGAGAGAAAGATGGAAGTGAGAGAAAAAGAAGGAAGATGTTTCCTTTCCACAAAACCTTTCACTCAAAAATGAAGGCAACTTACCATTTGTCACATGTTTAGTTATGAGTTGGTTTTGTAGTTGAAGATAATTCATTAATTAAATAATAAAATTATTTAATTTCATGTGGCATATGGTTTTGGAAGTTTCTAATTAAATATTGAAAAATATTTAATTATGTGTGAAATGTGGATAAGAAGTTTCTAATTTTAAATATTGAAAAATATTTAATTATGTGTGAGATGGCTTTTTAGAAGATTTTAAAGATGATTTCATGATTTTCGAGAAAAGAAGAATATTTACTTTATTTAAAATAAAGCAATGTGATTTTTTAGAAGATTTAAAGATGATTTCATGATTTTGGAAAAAGGAGGAATATTTACTTTATTCAAAATAAAGCAATGTGATTTTTTAGAAGATTTAAACATGATTTCACGATTTTGGAAAAAGGAAGAATATTTACTTTATTCAAAATAAAGCAATGTGATAATTAAATTAAATAAATTGTAAAGTTATTTAATTTAATTAAGAAGAATTAGAAAAGTGATTAAATTAAATAAGTAATTAAACTTATTTAATTAAGATAGAAGAATTATAAAATGAACAATATAAATAAATAATTAAATTTATTTATATGTAGATTGAATTAGAGATTTAAATAAATAACTTGTATTTTATTTTAATTACCAGACTTATTATAATGTGACCATTTTTAGTTGTATACATTTTTCCCCTCTTTGAGATGATGTTTGAGATGATGAGATTTGTGTCGAGTAACATCATTTCAAAGAAGTTAAGGTATGGATAGAGGAAAATGGATAATGATAGAAAGATAGGATGATGGAATGATGATGCCCCCTCGAGAGGATAGGCGGGTTGAACAAAAATGAGTATGCTCTAGAAATGAAATGATAAGGATAAACAATATGAATGATGAAGGAGATGAATGATACGTTATGCTGCAATGAAGGTGAGCAACCATGATGTTTGATATAGCACTAGATGTTATGCACCAAGATATAAGGACCAAGGTGACAATGTGTCTCATGCCCCAGTGTAATACAACCTTGTCTAGACGTATGAGGAAGTATATTTAGAGCATTAAAGTCCTAATGCACAAAAGGTATGATGTGACCTTAGATGCAAAGGATAGTGCAAAAAGCTACTCCAATCATACACAAGATATGAATATTAGCTGGAATAATATGGATTTGATACAAATGCAAGATAAAATGATAACACACACAAGCAAGCAAGCAATCATGCACAAATGATTCAAAAAAAAAAAGGAATTGCCCCCGTCAAGCCGTAAACCGATGATTAATTGATTGTTTGCTGATGATGATAGTGTTGTCATTGTGGGGAATGATATATCCCTAGAGCAACACAAGGATGCTGATAATTGATTGATTGATTGGCTGATTTGGTTTATAACAAGATTAGGATCAAGACCAAAGGATGTGATTTGATAATTTGACAAGATTGATTGACTTGATTGGTATGGATTAAGGATTGACGTGCATTTGGATATTTGCTTGGAATGATTGAAGATGATTTGATGTATGGATGAATGGACTTGATGAAGATGATTGATTTGGTTGACTGGTTGGATGATCGGATTGAGGTGATGGATTAAGTAAATGAAATTGGAAGAATTAATTGGATGGATTGATTTTATTGCTTGGATTTTTGTTGGATATTTGATTTTTTTGTATTTTTGGGGATATTTTGATTGTTTTGAAATTTTGAAATGTTTTGTTTTGGATTTTGGAAATGTTTTGATTTTTGTTGGATTTTTGAAATTTTTGAATTTTTGGATTTTGGAAATGTTTTTGATTTTTTTGTTTTGGATTTTTGAAATTTTTTGATTTTTTTTTTTTTGAAATATTTTGATTATTTTTGGATTTTTGAAATGTTTTGAATTTTTTATTTTATTTTTGAAATGTTTTGATGTGTCAAAGGATGAAAATTTGAGTAGCCTTTGTGCTAGAGACCAATGACAAGGGGGAAACCAAGTCTAGGTGCAAGGAGATAGATGGGATTGATGGATGAAAGCCCATGGGTAATGGGAAAAAGGCTCATGATATATGGATGGATGGAAAGGATAGGTCATAGTGAATGGAATGGATGTATGCATCATACGAGAGCAAAGATGTGATTTCCAAATACTATGTTGCATAGGAATAATATGCCCCATTCTAGGTACAATACTTAGGATTTTTCATGACAAAATGTATGACAATAGGATAATGATATGATTGGTTTAGATAGGATGAGATATGTCAAGAGATACCCAAAACATGTTTCAACCTTTTCCCCTATATCTTCATCAAGATCAAAAGAAGAAGGGTGGATGAATGGACTCAATATGATAGGTATGTATGATGGCTAAAGATGGTAAGTAGGATGGAAATGATATGATATGAAAATGATAGGTTGGATAGATAAGACATTGTGCCCCCAAGTGTAAGTGACATAGAAGATCAATCTACACATGATGCCTATTTGTCAGGTTTTCATCATGGTATTTATCCAAGGCGCCTGTTTACTAGGTTTTCACCATTGGATGAAGGGATTTCTCTTTAATTTTCTTTTTCTTTTTCATCATTTTTTTTTTTTTCACTTTTTGACTTTTTGGATAGGAGAAGGGGAATATGGATAGGATGGACTCAAGTGTTTAGTTGCATGAAAGGTGATAGTCCCACTAGATATGGATGTCACTGTATGGACCATGTCAAATGTCATTATGCTCATAGATGTTGGTAAGGGATGACATGAAAGGGAAATGGAGTAGGTAGATAATGGATTATGATGTGGATTATGGAGGGAAATAATGGATTATGATACAGATTATGTAGGGAAGATGACAGGGTTTATATGGGACTTATGCAAAAGATTAATGGGGAGGCTTAGCCAAAAGCATGGACCATAGGAAGATGGTGGGGGAGATATGTAGGATAATGAGTGAAGGATGAGGAGATGGAGGTATGTGGAATTGTTGTGAAATGGAAGGGAACCATGACCAATGGTTGCACACATTGTGATAAACATTGAATCTTTTGATGTGGATGGGGTGTGGGAAGCAATGGAGATGTTTTCTTAGGAGGTGGTGGATGATGTGTTTTAGGTACCCACATAGACTTGGTATTTTTATGATTTTTTTTTGGCTTATGGGACTTAGGAATTTGAGACTTTTGAATGGAATGAGAATGTGAGGTAGAAGTGGATGGTTGGGATTTTTGTGATGTAGATGCCTCATTTGACTTGCTTTCCTTTTTCTTAGGGACCCAAACCATTTTAGTTTTGGCCTTTACTTTTGGAGGTATGGGCTTATATAACTTTGTAGATGGATTTTGCTTTGACTTTTTGTAATTGTATGTTAAGGCATTAGGACCTTTAGAATTTTTGAGTTTATGTGTAGAGGCAACCAAATTTTTATTTTGGAATCCCTTGGGTTTGGTGGAATGAGTGGAAGCTTTATGTTTAGACAATGTGTGCATTGATTGGTCATGATTAAGATGTTTAGAGGATTTATGGATAAATGGATAAGAGGATTGAATGGTAGGAATATTAGGTGTTGGGAGTAAGGGTGGTAAATTGGATGGAGGGAAATTAGGAGTTGGAAGTAATGGTGGCAAAGTTGATGGTGGAAGGTGTATGGTCACATGCTTTTGAGATTTATAGGATGATGGAGGTGGAATGGCAACATATGTTTTAGGTGTATGATAGGGCTTATGATGAAAGGAGGTGGACTTAGGATGGGTGGAGGAAGTACCAACATCTTTAGGTTGTTGTCCTTGGGGTGTATGTCCAAGGCCAGAAGAGTGTGAAGGGACTTTAACATGTATAGGCTCCAAAATATCTTGTTCATGAAGGTCTATAAATTTACCTCAGTGGTTCATGTTTTGGAGTATGCAATGGACAACGGGACTAGGTTTAGGTGGAACACTAGACACAAGTTCCTTATTGGACGGAGAAAATGAAGCAAGGGAAGATAATGGTTGTTGTTGTTCTAAGGAGGAACATTCATGAATGAGGGTAGAAATACCAATAGGATATGACAGAGGACTTGCAATGGGGTTGATAGTGGATGATGGAGGATCATTAGGATCTTGATTAGCATTGTGTTCACTTAGATCCAAGGTGTTTGTTTGATCTTCTATTTGGGCTTGGGAGGAACTTATCTCATTATTGATGGATCATGGATAGGACTAGGTGGAGGTGCATTTGGGATATCATTCTCATGGATGGGTATAGGATCAAGTTGCTCATGGATAGGCTATTCATCATTATGGATATCATCTTGATCATAAAAATGATATAGATTATGGATAGGTTGGATGAAAATGATTTGATCTTGATTAGGACTAGGGCTTGATGTTTCCACATGCTTGGGAATAGACTCTTGATATAACTCTTGGGTTGCGTGAATGGAACTAGAAGGGGATTTGTCATGGAGAGACTTGACATGTTCTTGATGGTCAACAACATAGGAGCATGAAAGAGGGTGACTTGAACTTATGATGGGAGACTCTTGAATTGGCTCTAGGGGTTGTGGATGACATGGTTGACTTGAAGGACTTGGCATGACATTTGAGGACTCTTTTGTATGTTCAAGTATATGTGTTGAATGACATGGCGACAATTGATTCCTTGCTTGTAGCCCTTGGGTCACATCCTTTATAGGTGGATGGGTGGATTTAGGTAATGCCATCAATTTATTTTTTATATATCTAAATTCAGGGCATTGATTTGATTTAGAAAGTAAAGAGGCCAATGAATTAGGACTCGGACGTGGTGGCTTATGGATAGGCTTTTCATTGGATAGTGGTATGATATACTTAGAGGGTGGATGACCTAGATTAGTGTTCCCCTTATCAATGGTTGCATTAGAACATGAAGAAGTTTGACCTTGTTGCAATGTAGAACTTAAATTCACATGTGTTTGTTGTGATGTGGCTTGATAGGTTGATGTGGCATTGACATGCAAAGAAGTGGATGGATTAGATTGCTATGAGGTGGAAGGAGGTGGCACATTAGGTTGAGGTGGCTTTGGTCGATAATGAATGGATAGGGGATGATGTTGTGGTTGCTGAATTTGACAAGTGGCCATGAATTGATTGGCTTGAGCTAGGAGGTGTTGGATTTGATGTGATTTAATTTGTTGAAAATCTTGGAAGAGGGTTTGAAGGCTTTGTATGGTTTGGTGGTCTAGGGGTTGGGGTATTCAGTGAAGTGTTTGAAGGAGGTTGTGAAGTTGGGATGCTAGGTCTTTGTGTTCGAATGTGGTCCTAGTGTCACACATGTGTGTAAGCTCTTGCACATTGATTTGTTCCTCAAAGTGTGCAACATATTTCATGTCATCATTAGAGGTGGTAGGAGGAGCCCCATGAAGTATGATTTTAGGTTTTGGTTTTGTTTCATTATTTGCATTAGGGAGAGGGCCTCCTTGAATTATGATCTTGGGCTTAGGTTTTGTCTCATGATTTGGCCTAGAGGGATAGACCCCTTGGAGTATGACCTTGGGCTTATGATTAGGACCATTTTGACAAGTGGTGACTAGGACTAGGTTGGTGATGGTGATGATGTGGAATGATTAGATTGGATGACTTGGATTGATTAGGATTAAATGGATAGGATGTGACTAAGAAGAGTGATTAGGATGAAAGTGATTGGAAATGAATGTGTTGGAAGAAGGTGTGGAGTTTCTTGTCTTTATGTGTTTGGTGTTTAGCTTGATTTGGAAATGTTTAAATGAATGATCACACATGTACACACATAAATCACTCACGCAAGACACATAAGCAAGTTTGAATTTTGAAATTTGAAGAATGCAATGATGATTATTAAACAAGCACACAATGGAAGACACATCAACAAGCCCTATGACTAGTCCAGTGGGTTATGGCCAATTAGGTATCAAGCTAGTCTACACAAGGTTGACTAAGGAATTATTTGAAAGAAAAATCCTGCCAATAAGCCAGGAGAAAGGCGTAACCCACCCTTCACCTTCACTTCCCAAAGGTATAAAGTTCTTTGGGGCTTAGCTCAGAGTGACAAGATTTTAACTCCCAAACAAGTGTTTCTTTTGATTCACACTTCGATTGAGGTCATCCCCAGGGGCGATGAAATCCCCTAGCAGGCCTCCTATGAAGGGTTTGACAAAAGCAAACCAAGTGAGGTGTTTGTGGTCACACACGCACTTGATTCACACTTATAGTTATTAATTGACCCTTAGAAAGGAAATGTGTGTAAAAAAATTCAAGCACTTGTTCTTTTTAACCCCAAATCAAGATGTGATGGAAGACAATGATTAATTTTAGACCCAATTTTTGAAGTGTGATTTAAGAAAAAATTTGTTTTAAGCCAATTTCAATTATGTGATCAAACAAGATTTGATTTTATTCCCCAAATTGAAATGTGTGACAAACAAGATTAAGAGATTAAAAATGGAATGGGTGCACCTAATTATTCACTTTCCAATTTTTTGTTGTGATTGATCCCAATTCTTTTCCAGCTCCGTATGATTCACTGAAATTTCACCAAGACAAAAATGAACAAATTACAAATGTGCTAGAACAAAAGTCATATGCGCTAAAGAATGTGTGAGAATTTGAGAACTTTAACTCTTTCAAAGTTGATAAAAACCTACACCATTGGATATCTTATGAAATTATACCCCATTTAAAAAAAAAAGCTCTGAAAAAGACCAAAATATGACCAAGATATGGCCATTTTAAGATTTACCCTAAAAGCACTGAAACAGAGACCATATGCGCTAAAACATACCTTAGATGCGCTAAAAAAAGGTCCCATATGTGCTACAAAAAACCTTAAATGCGCTAAAAGAAGTCCTAAATGTGCTAAAAAAAAAATACAAATTTTTAATGAAATGGACTGAGTATATGCGCCATTATGTTCCTTATAAGCGTCGTTTTGTTCCCTAAATGTGCCGAAATAGTTTTGAATGCACCGAAAGACCTACAAAAGCACCGTTAAAATCCCTAGATGTGCTACAGAAACCCTTAGTTGTGCTACAAAAACCCCCAGATGTGCTAAAACGAGAATTTTCGTCAGAAAGCCAAATTCCAGAATGCAAAATCCTATCAGAAAACCTGCAAGTAAATGTTAAAAATGTGGCAAGGCCCCACAGTGGGTGCCAAAATGTAGATAGGAAAAAATCCAAAGGTTTATATGTGTTGAAAACAATAAACTAATTAAATCCTATCAAGCACCATGAAGCACAAACTAGAATGAAAATGTAAATAAATGAAAGACATGCAAACCAATTTTCAAACTAGAGTTGATTGATCTCCATGGCTCTTCTCCACCTACATAAGAATGCAAGATTTTGAAGGTTGATTGTTGGAAGAATGTTGGTTGCTCAATTCTGCAGCATAACAATATGATGAAGGTGATAAATGAAGATGGATGGAAGATTGAAGACTGATTTTGACAGAGTGAGGATGCTAAAAGAATTCGATGCAAATGGCCTATGAAAGGTTAGATTTATAGAGTTTTTGAAGACAAAAGCTTAGTTGGAAAAGATCAATGGTTGAGATTCACTCTAGTAAGATGAACAGTAAGAGATGGAGAAGTTGGAGAGAAAGATGGAAGCGAGAGAAAAAGAAGGAAGATGTTTCCTTTCCACAAAACTTTTCACTCAAAAATGAAGGCAACTTGTCATTTGTCAGGTTTAGTTATGAGTTGGTTTTGTAGTTGAAGATAATTCATTAATTAAATAATAAAATTATTTAATTTCATGTGGCATATGGTTTTGGAAGTTTCTAATTAAATATTGAAAAATATTTAATTATGTGTGAAATGTGGATAAGAAGTTTCTAATTAAATATTGAAAAATATTTAGTTATGTGTGAAATGTGGATAAGAAGTTTCTAATTAAATATTGAAAAATATTTAATTATGTGTGAGATGGCTTTTTAGAAGATTTTAAAGATGATTTCATGATTTTCGAAAAAAAAAATATATTTACTTTATTTAAAATAAAGCAATGTGATTTTTTAGAAGATTTAAAGATGATTTCATGATTTTGGAAAAAGGAAGAATATTTACTTGATTCAAAATAAAGCAATGTGATTTTTTAGAAGATTTAAAGATGATTTCATGATTTTGGAAAAACGAAGAATATTTACTTTATTCAAAATAAAGCAATGTGATAATTAAATTAAATAAATTGTAAAGTTTATTTAATTTAATTAAGAATAATTAGAAAAGTGATTAAATTAAATAAGTAATTAAACTTATTTAATTAAGATAGAAGAATTAGAAAATGAACAATATAAATAAATAATTAAATTTATTTATATGTAGATTGAATTAGAGATTTAAATAAATAACTTGTATTTAATTAATTACCAGACTTATTATAATGTGACCATTTTTAGATGTATACAACAACCAAAAAAATTCAGTTTTGAATAATCACAAGAATGACTTGTCCATAACTCTTTAGGAATCTTACAATCTATTGCAATTGATGGTGATTGGTTTACCAAATAACAAGCTGTATAGACTACTTTTGTGATGCCCCCTCAGTCTGATTATATTAGGACAACATTTTGGTTTCCAGGTAGACTATATGATGTTGTTTTGTTGATTCTATGTTACTACTTGTTAGACATTATGACTTTGTTGGATTCTATTCAGACATGGTGATATTTTGATGAGTAGATGTTAAGATTGTTTGATAATATTATGATGCTTAGCTTAGCGACATTGATGACATTATGATGTTTGGTTTAACGATGTTAATGGAATTGTGATATTTGATGTCTTTTCCTTATGCAATGTTTTGCAGATTAGTTAACTGTTTATTTGAACATGATGGATATGATGTTATTTTAGATGTATGTGTTCATGTGTTGATATTAGTTGTTATCAATTGGTGATGGGTACAGTGTCACATCACTCACTTGGGAGCGCCCTATGATTCTGTGAATTCCCCATCACAACACTGTGACTATTTATTTCTTTGTACATATGCTTCGACCCATCGTTTTGTTGCAGGCTGTACGTACAGGGCATCGACTCGACCTATTTATCAAGTTTGGGCGTGCTAAAGCCCAATGGAGTTATTGTTGTTTGGAGGTACACTAGGTCCCCCACTTTGAACCATCATCCTTTTCAAGGATGAATATCTATTGTTGCACCCCATCAGTAAGTCTGTTGGTATCATCTCATTTACTTGTAGTCATTTAACCTTCGTCATACTTTTGTTTGATATGTTTGCCCGAGACTTGTGCTTGGTGTAATTATTTCATTTTGAATGTCAAAATTTGGAGGCTTGAGTAATGATATAAAAGTCAAATTAAAATTAAAAGCATCTAACTTTCATAGATTAAGATTTACTATTAAGATTGAATATTCAAATAATGATATATACATATATATAAATATATAAAAATATATATATAGTTATAGTGATGTGTTGTGAAAACAAACCTTAGATGTAATATAAAATAATAAATTAATGAGTAAATGGCATATTGTGTGCAAGTAAAACTAAAAGGAAAATTAAAAAAAAGTTGAAAAGATTGGAAAATGTGAATTAGTGGAGGGATCAAAATAGTTACGGGAATAATTAATTGAAAAGAGTGGAGTTAACTCCATAGGGGAAATTGCCTTTAATTCCTCTCGAAAGAAAAACTAATTCAATTTTTTATTTCATCCGTGAAAGCTTTGAAGGTTTTGTTTTGGGGGAAACTTACTATTTTTTTTTTTAATAGTGGTTTTGTAAGTTTGAAGCTGACAATTACAGTGTGAACACTGGGAAAAAAACTGTAGTTGTGGTTTCAAGCTGGAAGCTGACCTTACAATCCGGTTCAACAATGCAAATATTACTAGGTTCCTCCACTCTCTTTGTTATTATTTTTTTTCAGAACTGCTGATTCTGGATAGTTAGATTTTGTATTTCCAAGAAAAAAAATGTATTAAAGGAATCTTGTCTCCAAGTTTTGTTACTCTACCTATTGTCTTCTCTGTCATGTTATGTTGGTATCATAATTTAAGGAAAAAAAAAAACGTTGAAAACAAATACTCTGTTCAATCAATTTCCATTGTATTTTCGAATTAGAGTTGTTCGGCCATTGATGAAATGGGTCATTTATGCGAATTACTCAAGGTTGATTCCTTCCAAACTGCATATAACATACTCAAGTCTTTCGTTCAGGATTTTATGTTTGAATATAATTGGGATGGGTGCATAAACCAGTTTGCATGTTATTTCTTGGCTTAGATGATAGATGTGGTGTCGCCCTATTCAACTTTATTTGGAATCTGCTCAACAATATTTGTATCGGTGCTTAATGGTATAGTTTCACATATTCAGACCTTTATTTAGTTTGATCTCTTCCCATTCAACTCTACGGTGTTGGCGTGTACAGCTATCTTAGAGTTACTTATGATTATAATAATGAGAAATAGACCGTCGCTATTGAGCAATATATTATTAACTTCATTCTAAGATAATTATTCATACGGGAGATCATCCTATTTGGCTAAATCGGGTTGCACCATTTAATTGCAGGAGTTTCATATTTTATACAACTTTTTGGAGTAAAAGATTTCTTTGTTGAGAAAACCAGGTCTATTTCCGCCCTTTCATCTCAACTAATTTAGCCTCGGATAGAGATATCTCCCCTGGAAATTTCTTGATCTACAACTAGTACATTAAATTATTCAACCGCTTGCAGAGTCCACTTATTGCATGTCGATTTAAATGATTTACCAAATACCTCTATTCACATAAATCCTAGAAAATAAAGGCGTAGAATTACATAGAAAAATAGTTTTCTTTTCATTTTATATTTTACTTGAGAATTAGACAACAATTGTAACCCTGTTAATGGCACCGAACTACATGCCTTCTCTTATCCTATAGTTTTGACTCATTGGCTTATCACTTTACATATTTCTTCTTAATCAGATTCTTCTCCTAAATTGCATGTGTATATAATGAGTGATTTGAAAATCATCCTTATCTTGATATCAAACCTTTGCATGCATTAAGTTAAGGGAATCACTGGCCGCCACCCACACTATCTGTTCTCACTTGATTTTTTATTTATTTATTTATTTCGCCTGAATAATAATCATCCTCTAACATTTCTAGGCATGTTGATACTATTAATCTTTTCTATATTCTGAATTATAACCTTATTCATCTTTGAAATCCTGTGTATTATTCATAAACTTGAAGATATATCGACTTGGGGTAATTAGCCGCCGCAATTTCGGTCGATGTGCTAGTCTATTTGATGTTAATCCCCAGTTTAGTTTTGGTCTATATTTGTGGCATAACTTGTGTCATATTCCCTCTTTTGTTTTCTAAAACATTAGTAATATTCAATATAAAACAGTGAGGCTCGAATTTGGCAACCGTTTGTTAATTATACATGTGGCGTTATAAATTGTATAATAGTCATGTGTTGTTGTCTGTGCAAATCGATAATGCTGATTGTTATTAGTGTATATATATATATATATATATTAATGTGTGTATATGTATGTTTTCAAGAATGGTTGCAGGTTTATTTCTGCATATAAGTTAAAATATTATTCAGGTTTCTTGTTAATAAATCAACATTTTTAACCATTAGTGTGCATATAAAAGTATATATATATAGAACTATATAGGTATATACATATATATATATAGGTATATACATATATATATACATATGTATGTATATATACATATATATATACATACATATGTATATATATATATATATCTGTGTGTGTATGTATGTATGTATATATATATTTGTATGAATGGTATAATTATACACAAGTAAGACCATTATAAATACATGGGATTTAAGATAATACACTGTCCTAACACTGAGAATTATGGAAAAATGGAAAGAAATAACCATCCCAAACAGATCAATGAATTCATACTTAGATAAGTGGTATTCTACTAAAGAAATGGGTTCTTATAATTCATTCTTGAAACTATTACCTATTGTGCTTAAATTGATAATGTGAATTGAGTTCAGGAGTGTGAGTTCAGTTTTGAATATGAGGATTACTCACTGTTATGTTTTCTTGAGAATTGGGACTTAGCGTTTCCAGAGGCTAGGTTGACTTAATCTTTTGATGGCTTTATTTGTTTAGCTTGTGATGGGAAACTTTATTATGATTATGTGAATGAAGACTATTCACCTTGCACGTTATTTTTCCTTGTGAAATTTTCCTTGGATTTTATGAGTGGTATGGATAATGCCTCGCAATGTGATACATTTGTGTTTTGTGTCGTGCAAGTGGTGTTGTTTTTGGTTTTCAATGGTTTTTGGTTGGAAGTAGGGGAGTGGCTTCCAATGGGGGCCAATGCACAAAGGGGGGCCTAGATAACCCATGTGGAAGTTTTTGTAACAAGTGATAACATTAAAATAATTTAGGGGGAATGGGTAGCTCTAATATTAATCAGATAAGATTGTACCTTGCTCAGCCCCAAGTGCTTGATTAGGCTTGAGGTGAGATGGAATGGCCTGGAATGGCATGATCGACTACTTCGTCTCCACGAGAGATAGGTCAATTTCACTTAGTTGACATGAGGGGTTAGAGATCGATAGAGGCTGGGAGGATAACCCAAGGAGGGGATCAGGGCCTTGGAAGATCTACCTGGATAACCTATGTTTGACTAAGTGATGAAACTTCCCCTAAGACAACCATGAGATTCTTACTTGTTGTTTCACTTTGTGTATCTATGAGCCTCTGGAAATATGGTCTTGGATGTTGTTAACCTTGTTGGTGTGTTCTTCTTGTAATGTGAGTTTTGTCAATCTTGTGATACCTTATCCTTGTCTATCAGTTGGTGGGGCCCTTTGTAACCTCCTAGCACAGGGGGTGAATCTTTGGGTTCACGTGGTTGGGTGGAACGTGTAACATTCTCCATTGGGTTCCCCTTATGTTCATGTCGTGGCGATCTCATCTGATCCATTGTCTCCAGCATTACATCTATTTCTGGGAGTTTGATCAATGTACTTGTAACATGTATTGTATTTGATAATGTATCATGTACAACTTGTAGAGCACTCCTCGCTAGATTCCAAGAAGTATCATTGTACAAATGTATATGTAAACTAGAATGATGTATCTCTTGTATGTAAGAAATTTTGTAATCGGTGACATTGTACTTGTAAATTAAAATGAAAGAAATTAGTTATTCTTTTATGTTGTGATGGATGTTTCACATGGTTTCTTTGTTCATATGTAATGAGTTAATGACATGCTTAATGATGATTAGTGTTTAATTGTTAATAAGTTATTTGGTGTCGAAATATGTATATGGAAAACAAGTAATGCAATCGTGCACCCTAAGGGACTTAGGAAAATAATTTAAGTGATGTACAATTTCATTGTGCAACAGTGCACTTAAAAAAAATTGTCCATTTTTTGTTATTTAGGTCATGTCCTCTAGGGTACTCGGCGGGGCATTACACATGGTATCAAAGCCTAGGTTTAAACATTGGGTGCTCTAGGTATATCAATTATCCCATTAAGTAGTCTTAGATGTTTAGTTTGAATTTTAGTCTTTCCTTGTTGGCCTCGTCTAATATCCTATATTGTTTATGTAGGATCATGCCTAGGAGACACGGTAGAGGTCGAGGGTGAGGTAGGGGTCATGGTGGTGGCTGTGGGGCCAATCACCAAGATTCACCTCCACAGAGTTCTCATGAGTTAGATCGCAAGGAGAATCAGAGTTCACAAAACAACCAGGGTGGTGTAGGACAGAATGTGGGTCATCCTGGCATGGAGGGCACTCAGTTGCACAAATTACTAGAGGAGGTTCTTTCCCAGCTTGGTCTGAGGCAGGAAGGAGAGCAGTTAATGATTCGAGAGAGAGAGAGAGATCTCCCAGGAGGAGGGAGTTAGTTGTTGATCACGATGTTGTTTTAGTTGGTCACATGAGGGACTTACTTTGTGCACGTCCTCTGACATTTGATGGGTTAGGCAGTGGACTTGAGGCAGAGACCTGACTTATCGATCTGAACCGATGTTTTCTGATGCACCCATATGGTAGTAATACCAAGGCCATATGCGTCATTATGCATCTCTTTGGGTTTTCTTACATGTGTTGGCATCTTGAGGAGCAGAAGCTCCATCTAGATATTGACTCAGTGTCATGGGAGATGTTCCTTGAGCGGTTAAGAGATTGATTTTTGTCTGACCATTAGCGACAGCACCAAGCAGACGAGTTTCATGAGCTTAGACTGTTGGCTATGTCAGTGGAACAATATGAGTATAAATTCTATGAACTTAAGTAGTCCGCGGGTATCGGAGATGATGAGGGCATGCTAGTACAACATTTCATCAGGGGCTTAAATGTCTGCATCAGTGGTGGAGTTCAGGTGTTTGAGCCGAAGACCATGGAGGTGGTTGTGGAAAAGGCTCCAATTGTTGAGGAGAATCTAGCTATGGCCTTAGGTGAACAGACAGGGGTTCAAAATGGAAATGCACCTCTGGTAGGGTTTAGTTCACGTGGTGGTCAGTCATAGTTAGCAGGCCCATCTCGGAGTCAACAGACACCCTTTAAGGGTGGCTAATAGCAACAACCCTCACAGTTTAAACATAAGAATTCACGATCTCGACAGGATGATAGGTCTCAGCCTAGGAGGGAAAGAGACAGGAATTGGAGGAAAATGAAACGTTACCGCTCTAAACAGCTAGCCCAGAGTTCACAGTCTATATTTAACAAGGGCAGTGTTCTGATATCTAGTGCTCCACCTAGTAGTAGAGGTTTTGGCAGAGGTACAGGGTGTTTTTCATGTGGACAACAGGGTCATATTGCTCATCATTGTCCTCAAAAGGGAACTACTAGATTTTCTCAAAGACCAGTGACTTCAGAGCTGACAGTTGGGGATGTTAGTAGATCTCATAGGATTTTTACGGTGGTTGAAAACTTCCAAGTTGAGCACCAGGGGACAATTGTTGAGACATCAGCTTAGTTACAGGGTGGTAGAGTTTTTGTACTTTTTGATTCAAGAGATTCGGACTCCTTTATTTCTCCTACTACAGTAACGTGATGTGGACTGGTGGAAGTAAAGGAGGATGATGGTGGAAAGTTGAGTTAGCATCTGATGCTAAGGTCGTAGCTGAGTCGGTTGTCTATGGTTGTAGTTCAAAGATTGGATCTCTTGATACCACGATTGATCTTCGAATCATTCCTCTAGGGTCTTATGATATTGTATTAGGTATGGATTGGTTGGAGGCCCACAGAGTAGTCATTGATTGTTGCTACAAGTTGGTGAAGTGTGTTGATGATTCTGACAGAGAGGTTGAGGTAGTCAGGATTCAAAGACCTATTTCATTGAGAATGATCTTAGCCATGCAGTTGAAGCAATGTGTGTGGTAGGGTTGTCAGTTATTTGTAGTGAGATTCAATGATTTGGACTTAGGAGAGGGTCAGGAGGAGGTATCACTTGATAGTCACCCCATTCTTAGACAATATGCCGATGTCTTTCCCAGTCAGATTCCAGGGATGCCACCTAAGTGTGACATCGACTTTAAGCTTGATCTTATTCCTGGAGTTGATCCCATTTCATGAGCTCCTTACCGAATGACACCCTCAAGAACTTAAGGAGCTCTGATTACAGCTTGAGGAGTTGTTAGAGAAGGGATTCATTCATCCTAGTGTCTCTCCTTGGGGAGCACCAATGATTTTTGTGAAGAAGAAGGATGGGTCCCTCTGATTGTGTATCGACTACTGACAGTTGAACAAGGTGACAATACGAAACAAATACTCGTTGCCAAGGATAGATGACTTATTTGATCAAATTAAGGGTGTCAGGGTATTCTCGAAGATTGATATGAAATCACGTTATCACCAGCTATGCATCTTCAAGGCAGATATACATAAGACCACATTTCATACTCGATACAAACACTACAAGTTCATAGTGGTGTCATTCTGGCTAATGAATACGCCCTCAATGTTTATGAGTCTAATGAATGGTGTGTTTTGCACCGACCTTGATCAATTTTTCTTGGTATTCCTAGATGATATATTTATCTATTCCAAGACTATGGAGGAGCATGAGGATCACTTGAGATAGGTGCTATAGTGCTTGAGAGAGAATCAATTGTATACTAACTTGTCGAAGTGCAAGATCTTCAAAACAAAGGTGAAATATCTAGGACATGTCATATCTGGTGAGGGAATTGTAGTGGATACTTCAAGGATCCAAGTGATTATTGATTGGTTAGCACCTACTAATGTGTCTGAGGTTCACAGTTTCATGGGATTGGTAGGTTACTATTGTTGGTTTGTACAAGGATTTTCAAAGATAGTACACCCCATTACTTCTCTTCAGAGGAAAGGGAAGAAATTTGTTTCCAAGTCAGAGTAGTGCGAGGCAGCATTCCAGACTCTTAAGGAGAGATTGAACAGTGCTCTGATTCTAGCCATTCCTGATCCTTCTGGGATTTTGTAGTGTGCACAGATGCTTCCTTGGAGGGTATAGGAGTTGTGTTAATGCAAGAGGGACGTTTCATTGCCTATGAGTCTCAAAAACTCAAGGATCATGAACTGAATTACCCCACACATGATCTTGAATTGGTCACAGTAGTACCTACTTTGATGAGGTGAAGGAATTTCCTTTTAGGGTATAGATTTGAGTTGCACATTGATCACCATAGTTTTTAGTACATCTTTACGTAACATAATCTGAATGCTAGACAAAGACAATCAATGGAATTCCTATGTGACTATGATTTCGAGGTGAAGTTCATTTAGGGGAAGAAGAATGTAGTTGTAGATGCACTTAGTAGACGGAGACACAAGATATCGGCAGTGACTCTCAGTGTGGATTTAAGGAATCAAATACTTTTAACTCTTCATATGGATAGTTGGTATCAGGAGGTGAAGACTGAGGTGGAGTCAGGTAGAGCTTTAGAAAGTAGATTTGCAAGATACTCCCTAGAGTCAGATGGCCTTTTGAGGCATTTGGGTCGTATTTATGTACCACCCATTGGGGATCTTCGCACTTTCATTACATTAGAGGCACATCGGGCACCATATTCAGCTCATCCTGGTGTCAAAAAGATGCATGTTGATCTTTGACAGCTATATTTTTGGCCTAGTATGAGGAGAGATATCGCTGATTTTTTGTTGAGGTGTCTTGAGTGTCAAAGAGTGAAGTCTTAACATCAACATCCTACAGGACTTTTGCAGCCTCACTTAGTTCTGGAGTGGAAATGGGACATTATCTCAATAGATTTCATAGTTGGTTTGTCTATTTCTTCACGATGGCATGATGCCATTATAGTCATGGTGGATAGGTTGACGAAGGTAGCACACTTCTCACCTATTCGTTCCTCTTACAATGCTTCATCTGTGGCCAAAGTGTTCATGGAGGACATTGTCAGATTACATGGTATACCTCGTCAAATCATATCAGATAGAGATCTTGTGTTCACCTCAGTGCTCTAGATGTCCCTACAGCATGCCTTGGGGAGTCAATTGAATTTCGGCTCAGCATATCATCCAGAGATGGATGGGCAGACCGAGAGGATCAATCAGATTTTTGAGGACATGCTTTAGATGTATGTCATGGATCAGCAAAAACTATGGGAGGACTACCTATATCTGGTAGAATTTGTATACAATAGCAGTTATCATAGTTCTATTGGCATGCCTCCCTTCCAAGCATTGTATGGTCGTCTGTGCTAGACACCATTAAGTTGAGACCGTTTGGAGGATAGATTTTTTTTGGGTCTAGAGATGCTTTAGGAGATGGAGTAGCAGGTGGCTTGGATTAGAGAGCATTTGGTAGTAGCTCAGGATAGACAAAAGAAGTATGTTGATGCTCATAGGGTGGATCGTCAATTCTCTATTAGAGATAGGGTGTTTCTGTGTGTGCGTCTACAGAAGAGTCCGATCCATTATGGAAAGGGCTCTAAGCTCGCACCATATTTTTTAGGACTTTTTGAGATCTTGGAGAGGACAGGACCTGTAGCATACCATCTTGCTTTGTTTCCTAGTCTCTTGTGCATAAATGGTGTATTTCATGTTTCTGTACTTAGACCATATTACCCTAATTTATCTCACTTCCTCAATTGGAATGCATTATAGGTAGAGGATGGGTATCTAGCTTTAGAGCCCATAGGCATCACTCAGCACAGGAGGCTTACACTCAAAGGATAGGACATAGAGCAAGTTAGGGTCCAGTGGGATCCGAATGATCAGGCTTCAGCTACCTGGGAGAATGCTTCCAGGATGAGGGAGCTTTATCCGTAATTGTTTACAGGCTTCCAGGAGTAAGCCTGGTCCTAGGGGGGTGGATGTGATGCCCCCTTAGTCTGATTATATTAGGACAACATTTTGGTTTTCAGCTAGACTATATGATGTTTTGTTAATTCTATGTTACTACTTGTTAGACATTATGACTATGTTGGATTCTATTCAAACATGGTGATATTTTGATGAGTAGATGTTAAGAATATTTGATAATATTATGATGCTTAGCTTTACGACATTGATGACATTATGATTTTTGGTTTAACGATGTTAATGGCATTGCGATATTTGTTGTTTTTTTCTTATGCAATGTTTTGCAGATTAGTTAACTGTTTATTTGAACATGATGGATATGATGTTATTTTAGATGTATGCGAACTCATGTCTTGATATTAGTTGTTATGAGTTGGTGATGGGGACAGTGTCACATCACTCGCTTGTGAGCACCCTTTGATTCTATGAATTCCCCATCATGGTGTGATTATTTATTTCTTTATGCATATACTTTGACCCATCATTTTGCTGCAGGCTGGAGCTACGGGGCACCGTCTCCACCTGTTTATCAGGTTTGAGCATGCCAGAGCCCAATGGAGTTGTTGTTTGGAGGTACACTAGGTCCCCCACTTTGAACCATCATCCTTTTCAATGATGAATCTCTGTTGTCGCACCCCGTCAGTAAGTCTGTTGGTATCATCTTGTTTACTTGTGGTCGTTTAACCTTCGTCATGCGTTTGTTTGATATGTTTGATTTTGAATTCATGCCTGAGTCTTGTGCTTGGTGTAACTATTTCATTTTGAAGGCTTGAGTAACGATATAAAATTAAAATTAAAATTAAAAGCATCTAACTTTCATAGATTAAGATTTACTATTAAGATTGAATATTCAAATAATATATGTGTGTGTGTATTTATATTCAAATAATATATATGTGAGTATGAAAACAAACCTTATATGTAATATAAAATAATAAATTAATGAGTAAATGGCATATTGTGTGCAAGTAAAATGAAAAGGAAAATTAAATAAAAGTTGAAAAGATTGGAAAACGTGAATTAGTGGAGGGATCAAAACAGTTATGGGAATAATTAATTGAAAAGAGTGGAGTTAACTCCACAGGGGAAATTTCCTTTAATTCCTCTCGGAAGAAAAACTAATTTAGTTTTTAATTTCATCGGTGAAAGCTTTGGAGGTTTTTTTGGGGGGGAAGCTTACTGTTTTTTTTCCGAATAGTGGTTCTGTAAGTTTGAAGCTGAAAAATTACGATGTGAATACTGGAAAAAAAACTATAGCTGTGGTTTCAAGCTAGAAGCTGACCTTACTATCCGGTTCAACTATGCAAATTTTACCAGGTTCCTCCACTTATCTTTATTATTATTATTTTTAGGAACCGTTGATTCTGGATAGTTAGATTTTTTATTTCCAAGAAAAAAAAAAGGATTAAAGGAATCTTTCTCCGGGTTTTGTTCCTCTGCCTATTGTCTTCTTTGTCATGTTATGCTGGTATCATAATATAAGGAAAAAGAAAAACGTTGAAAACAAAGACTCTGTTCAAACAACTTCCATTGTATTTTCACGTTAGAGTTGTTCAACCATTGATGAACTGGGTCATTTATGCGAATTACTCAAGGTTGATTCCTTCCAAACTGCATATAACATACTTAAGTCTTTCGTTCAGGATTTTTTGTTTGAATAGAATTGGGATGGGCGCATGAACCAATTTGCATGTTATTGCTTGGCTTAGATGATAGATGTGGTGTCCCCCCTGTTCAGCTTTATTTGGAATCTGCTCATCAATATTTGTATCGGCGCTTAATGGTATTGTTTCACATATTCAAACCTTTATTCAGTTTGGTCTCTTCCCATGCAACTCTACAGTGTTGGTGTGTGCGGCTATCTTAGAGTTACTTATGATTATAATGATGATAAATAGACCGTCTCTGTTGAGCCTAATACATTATTAACTTCATTCTGAGATAATTATTCATACGGGAGATTATCCTATTTGGCCAAATTAGGTTGCACCATTTAATTGCAGGAGTTTAGTATTTTATACAACTTTTCAAAGTAAAATATTTCTCACATTGAGAAAACCAGGTCTGCCGCCACCCTTTCTTTTCTCCTGATTTAGACTCGGATAGAGATATCTCCCCTGGAAATCTTGATCTACAACTAGTACATTAAATTATTCGGCCGCTTGCAGAGTCCACTTATTGCATGTCGATTTAAATGATTTACCAAATACCTCTATTCACATAAATCCTAGAAAATAAAGGCGTAGAATTACATAGAAAAATAGTTTTCTTTTCATTTTATATTTTACTTGAGAATTAGACAACAATTGTAACCCTGTTAATGGCACCGAACTACATTCCTTCTCTTATCCTATAGTTTTGACTCATTGGCTTATCACTTTACATATTTCTTCTTAATCAGATTCTTCTCCTAAATTGCATGTGTATATAATGAGTGATTTGAAAATCATCCTTATCTTGATATCAAACCTTTGCATGCATTAAGTTAAGGGAATCACTGGCCGCCACCCACACTCTCTGTTCTCACTTGATTTTTTATTTATTTATTTATTTCGCCTGAATAATAATCATCCTCTAACATTTCTAGGCATGTTGATACTATTAATCTTTTCTATATTCTGAATTATAACCTTATTCATCTTTGAAATCCTGTGTATTATTCATAAACTTGAAGATATATCGACTTGGGGTAATTAGCCGCTGCAATTTCGGTCGATGTGCTAGTCTATTTGATGTTAATCCCCAGTTTAGTTTTGGTCTATATTTGTGGCATAACTTGTGTCATATTCCCTCTTTTGTTTTCTAAAACATTAGTAATATTCAATATAAAACAGTGAGGCTCAAAAATAAAGGCGTAGCATTACATAGCAGAATAGTTTTATTTTAATTTTATATTTTTCTTGAGAATTAGACAATGATTGTAACCCCGTTAATGGCACCGAACTGCATGCCTTCTCTTATCCTATAGTTTCGACTCATTGGCTTATCACTTTACACATTTCTTTGGTTCTATTGTTTCTTCTTAATCGGATTCTTCTCCTAAATTGCATGTGTATATAATGAGTGCTTTGAGAATCATCCTTATCCTGATATCGAACCTCTACATGCATTAAGTTAAGGGAATCACTGGCCGCCGCCCACACTCTCTTTTCTCACTTAAGTTTTTTTATTTATTTATTTCGCCTGAATAATAATCATCCTCTGACA
The DNA here is from genome assembly GCA_007258455.2 of Sequoia sempervirens. NCBI lineage: Eukaryota > Viridiplantae > Streptophyta > Pinopsida > Cupressales > Cupressaceae > Sequoia > Sequoia sempervirens. The sequence goes on along the minus strand of VDFB02047230.1, from coordinate 587,555,516 downwards.
TTTTTGGGCATGTTGATATTATTAATCTTCTTTATATTAAGAATTATAACCTTATTCAGCTTTGAAATCCTGTGTATTATTCATAAAATTGAAGATATATTGACTTGGGGTAATTAGCCGCTGGAAACTGGGTCGATGTGCTAGTCTATTTGATGTTAATCTCCAGTTTAGTTTTGGTCTATATTTGTGGCGTAACTTGTGTCATATTCCCTCTTTTATTTTCTGAAAAATTAGTAATATATTCAATATAAATTAGTCAGGCTCAAATTTGGCAACCATTTGTTAATTATACATGTGGTGTTATAAATTGTATAATAGTCGTGTGTTGTTGCCTGTGCAAATCGATACTGTTGATTGTTATTAGTGTATATATATATATATATAAATGTGTGTATATGTATGTTTTCAAGAATGGTTGTAGGTTTATTTTTGTATATTAGTTAAAATACTCTGTAGGTTTCTTGTTTATAGACCAACATTTTTAACCATTAGTGTGCATATATAAGTATGTATATATATATATATATATATATATATATATATATATATATATATATAAAAGTGTGTATATATATAACACTATATAGGTATATACAATTATATAGATGTGTGTATATATATATATATTATATATATATTTGTATGAACAATCTATTATACACAATTAAGACCATTATAAATACATGGGATTTAAGATAATACACTATCCTAACACTGAGAATTATGCGAAAATGGAAAGAAATAACCATCCCGAATTGATCAATGAATTCATACTTAGATGAGTGGTATTGTACTAAAGAAATGGGTTCTTGTAATTCATTCTTGAAACTATTACCTATTGTGCTTAAATTGATAATGTGAATTGAGTTAAGGAGTGTGAGTTCGGTTTTAAATATGAGGATTACTCACTGTTATGTTTTCTTGAGAATTAGGACTTAGCATTTCCAAAGGCTAGGCTGACTTAATCTTTTGATGGCTTTATGTGTTTAGCTTGTGATGGGAAACTTTGTTGTGATTATGTGAGTGAAGACCGTTCACCTTGCTCGTTATTTTTCCTTGTCATTGTTTCCTTGGATTTTGTGAGTGGGATGGATAATGCCTCACAATGTGATACATTTGTATTTTGTGTCATGCAAGTGGTGTTGTTTTTTATTTTCAGTAGTTTTGGGTTGGAAGTAGGGGAATGGCTTCCAATGGGGGTCGACGCACAAAGGGGCGTCTGGATAACCCATGTGGAATTTTTGTAACTATAAGTGTGGAATAAGTAATGAGTAAAACAACTAAAAACACTTCTTAATATGACATTATATCAGGATTTAACAACAATTAACTAATTTAAAGCACAAAAAACTTGAAAGCATCTCATTGTTTCCTATCTCCAAAGATTTATCAAGTCATTGAAGGGCTCTCAGATTTGGTAAGCAATGTGACTGTTTAAAATTCCAATCTAGAGAATGGAGTGATGCTAGATGCAATGATCTACTTCTATATGGTGATTTCTAAATGATATTGATGCTATTGTAATCTATGCTAACATGAAACCTGATGAATGGAAGCTACAGTAAAACTATGATGCAGTCATGATATTGATTCTACAGATGCTATGATTGCTATGATGCTAAGATGCTATGGCTATGATGCTATGATTGCTTGATTGTTATTCCTGTAGAGTAAGTTTGCACAAAAGATGAGAGATTTTCAATGCATTTCTTATTTCAGAAGGCTATATATATAGATTTCATGGCAACACATTGTGACGGGGCAGCACAACAAAGGCTTGTATTCAATTTGAAGAATTGAATGGTGAGAGATTGAGAAGCTTGAGTTGATTATGGGAATGGTTTCTCCCCATGAAAACATCAGGCCAGATGATAGCAAGAATCAGAGGAATGAGATTGAGAGGTTTGCCTGCAAATTTGTCTCCACAGCTTTCCCGTGAATACCAGTTGAATTAAATTGGATATTTGGTATCTAATTTGGTAGGTGAGTGAATAGATAAAATTTTCCTTTATGCCTTTATTTGAATAATTTATGATTTTATTCAAATTAGTAAAAGGGGATAAATATTTTAATAAAATAAACTATAGAATTTGTTTATTAAATAAATATAGAAGGGATATGATAATTAAACAACAAAGTATTTAACCTTGTTTAATTAATTAAGATTGAATAATGTGATAATTAAATAACACAAACTATTGAAGTTGTATATTTAATTAAAACTGAAGAATAGGAGAATGAACTATAAATAAATATTTCTATTTATTTAATAGTAGAGGAATTAAGGGTAATTAATCAAATAAATTATATTTAATTAATTATATTCTCCAGACTATTTTTATGTGTATACATTTTTCCCCTCTTTGAAGTGATGTGTTTACGCATTGCTTCAAAGAAAATTTTGTGTTATTGCTGCTAGTATCAATGAAAAAAAATATTTAGAATGCCCCAGACATGGATTTTCAAGTAATGATGAATATATGCCCCCTCGGGAGATAAATTAATGAATTTTTTAATTTTTTTAATTTTTTTAATCTTTTTACGATTTTTTTATGTTTCAATGATGATTTGATGAAGATTTGATGGTGAAATAATTTATCTCCTGATAAAGAATGTAGAATATTGCCCCTCAATGAATTTGTATTAATCTCCCCTTTAAAAAAATAATAATTAACCCCCAAAAAAAAGGTCATTTTCAAACTCATTTGTGCATTTGAGTTTTAAAATCTTTGTGAGAGCAATTTTGTGTAATTTGGAGTAGGATGTCAATTCCCTATCACACTCACCGGTTTGAGCGTGTGCGATGTCACCAGTGCCCAGCCACTTATGGACCTCCGATACGTATCCATAAACCCCCTTGTTTTGTGTGCATTTATTGTTTTTCACATTTTTTTCAGTGTTTTAATTTTAGGTATCTTTTAGCGCTTTTGCATGCCATAGTAGCACTTTTTCTTGTTGTTCTAGCGCTTAGAAGGTTTTAGCGCTTAAGCCAAATATTTAGTCGATAGGTTATTGTGGGTGGGAAATTCCATCGGAATAGTTTGTTGTCTGACGCCGAGAACTTTTTTGCAGTTTACAGCTGTCGAATCATGGTAGGTACTCCCTGTCCTCATATCCTATTTCTCATAAATATTGGAGTTGACGGGGGCCATCCCTCACACCTACCTGTAGAGAAAAAGGGTGCATGTGCCATTAATATGGCATGGTGACCCATTTGTTGGGATAGAAATGATAGTTCGTAGAGGAAGTTTGACCCGCAACCTCCATAAACGCACATTCTTAGGAAGTATGATATATATCTTTTACCAGAGGAGGTGCCTCCTGCTTCATCCCCATATGAGTTTCATTTGGTTCTCCATACAAGAGGTTACACATCAACCTTTCTCAATCAGAAAAATTTAGATATCTCCTCTGATGATCACAACATAGATGTTTGTTATGCAAAGAGAGGACTAGGGTTTCATAATATTTTTCCCACAAGCTCTACCCTTTTCTTCTCATCGGTATCATGGACAGCACAATGCAATCTGTGTAGAATCTAGAGGTAAGTCACTTGCCAGAGTTTTCGTAAAATGCTGAGCCATTTTGTGTCAAGTTTTTTATTTCATTCTAAAATAATTATGTTGTTGTCTGTTAAATGAAGATATTGTCTCTGTGATTTTATCTATGGTTGTTTTCATAAATTATATTACTCTCATACCTAGTGTTAGACTCCTATTTGTTTCTTCACATAGAGATATTTTGAACTATGAAATGAATTATTTGGTGGTTTTAAATTTATGTTTATTTTGTTCTCCCTGTTCTTGAAGTTATTTTTGTGTCAATTTTATTGACATAATTTCTTACTATTGAATCGATACCAGCTACCACTAATGTTGTAAATGCAATGACTGCTACAACTATTCTCACATAGAGTGATTCATGCACATATAGATCCTCCTTTGTAAATAGGATAATTTTGTAGCCTCCCCTGCTTGTATTAAAAAAATGGTGACTTAACGAGAAATTCCCATGGCCTTTGAAATTAAAAAATTATGAATGAGGTATAAGTAGCAATGGAGATTCGGGAAAATTTTGTATAAATATAGCCTCGTGTCATTCCTGCAAAATGTATTCATAATACCTAGCATCATTAATAGAAATGGAACCTTTTAATATGGCCTCACCAACTATCAAAATAGTCATGGGTTCTGTTGATGGTGTTTTTATGCACTTCTCAACACAGGCAGTGCGTAAATGCACTACCTCTCTTGAAAGACAATCTCCCACAATTGAATTGCAGAACACTATCCCAAGGTCTCTCGGGTGTCAGGTCATGACAATGCTAAGATACCTCAGTAGTTTGATGTGATTTGCTGGAATTACAAGGCGGCCTTACAGAAACACAAAGTATGGGCACAAAGCATGAAGTTGGATCTTCAAAAAAAGATTTTTTAGCATGAAAGCGGTTATGTCTTGGCTGTAGGTTCAAACAGCAGTCTCAAACTCTATCTAATCGTTAGATTTGGCTTTATAAAGTGCAATGAACCTTGGTGTTGTTCAGTTTCTAAAGAAAATGAAAAAAGAGCGAAAGGGAAGGAAAGTTCCTAAGCCTAAAGCTTGCTGTGAACAATAATAATGGAGTCTCTGCAATGGACAATTCCTTCAAAACAATATCCCAATTAACCAGGGATTTCACAGTATCATGGGAATCGTGCAATCTTCTAAGGGCTGCAGATTTTTATCCTTCATCCACCACATACATGCATGAACTAAAGATAAATGTTTGAGGCAGCTTAAATCAGGTCCAGGCTAACTTTGCAAAGCTATCTACCTTCAGCAAACAGCAAAAAGTATGGACTAAGGGATCATCAACAAAGCAGAAATTTTCATGAACAGCCAACAGCATTCCTAAAATTATCCAAATAACATGAACAGCTAACTAAACAGCAAAGAGATCTAAGCTAACATCTAATATTGGAGAAGTGAATCAATAGACATGAGAAAAAATAAGGAAATGCACCAAGTCAATGCTATTTCTCATAAATTTCAACAGCATGCCTTTACAACAACTCAACTCTCACTTTTACAAATGAGGGGAGTGCTCTATTTATAGTTTCCAAAAAACCAAATGAATGGCCAAGATTCATTTCCATTGTGTGGCCACAATTCATTACAAATTAGGGTTTCACCTACTCCCAAACAGATTTACAATTAAAAAACATCTTTTGTCTTTTCCCTATTTTGTCATCTAGTGGATGACACTATTTGCATTTTCGTCCTGTAGCTAATTGCTGTTTCTTTGGCTATAGCTACTCTTCTGGGAAGTCTTCTTCCTCGGCTGGGCTATCTGGTTGCTCCTCGGAGGCTGCGTGTTCAATATGCTTGAGGATCACGGCCTGGAGCTTGTCTATATCGAGGATTTCACATCTCAATGCCTGGTAGCTCCATTCTTTGGCATTCTCTTCCAACCGCTTCCAATCCTCGTCATACTTTGAGCCCTGACCTCTGAAGAGCTCTGATCTATCGAAGGCACGGGCAGCGAAACTCAAGAAGTCTGTTGTGATATCTCCGGCAGTCCCGTCCTTCATCCGTTCTTCAAAATATGACCTGACCTTTTCTACATCTAATTGCACCATGGGCATATCATGGCCCATCATTAGCTTGAGGTACTCAGTGCATTCTGCTCGGATCTCCTTGATCCATGCAATATCTGGATCTATTCTGCCTTGGATCTGTTCCATCCTCTCTTTACGGTTGATGAGGTCCCTACGCCATATGTCCACCAACCAGTGATCTTCCTTCCTCAGTTCTATCTTTTCTTCCCACGTGCTTTCCAGCATTTGAAGGATGGCCTCAACCTTCGGGAAGGCAGAGTCGTAGATCGCAAGGAAGTTGGTGCAGAGCTTCCTCGTGCCCTCCAAGGACTGAATCAAGTCTAGGAACCTGTTGGCTATCTGTACAGCCAAGCCGATCCCTACGTTTCCAACCTTCGCAACCTGCTGGAACCGGTCCTCCGTGGTCTTCTCTAATTTTTTCCTCCTCTCCAGCTTATCTATTTGCTCCTTGGAGAGTAGCTGTGGCGTGGTCGTTGAGGTAGTGGGGAGGTCGTCTATTGAAGACCACTGCTGGATGTAGTCGGTTAGGGCAGCAACCTACGCCTTTAGCTCATCTTTGGTGGTCTTATCCTGCTTAATCAGATGCACCACCGTAGCCACTGACTCCTCCAGATGTCCGACCTTCTGTTCCCTGGTGGCTGTCCTTAGGTTGATCATGGAAATATTGTAGCTTACTCCGGTCTGGCCAACAGTTGGCGTTGCTACTTGTGCAGCCCGGGAGCCAGAAGCGTCCATGGTTATCCTGGAACGGACCTTAGGCTTCTTCTCCTTCTTTGTTGTGGCTAGAGATCGAGCCAAGATGGCTTCCAATCTCGAACTCGGGTCGCTCGGGACAGGAGTAGTCTTTTCGAGCTGTTTTTCCAGCCAGTCGGGCATGGCGAATTTATCCTTGGGTGTACCATGGCTGCCTTCACCTATCCTAGTCAGAGGCAGGACCTCTGCCTCCTTTTCCTTTCCAAGTTCTTCCTTTTCCTTGGTAGCATCCTCCTCCTCGTCAGAGTCTTGATAGAACATGAGGCTTTTGACGGGTGTGTTGGTGGTCAGTATCTGAGTGAGATCCTTTCTTTTGCTGCCTCTTCTTCTTTCCTCTTCTTAGCAGCCTCGGGCTCAGGGCTCCCTACCATGTGGGTCTCTGCCTCAGTGATATCCTTTTCGGGCTACCCCTCTGGTGGCTGTCCCTCTTCACCACGTGGCGATGGTTCTGCCCCTTTTTCAACATCCTCATCAAAAACCTAAATAATTTTCCCAGCGCCCAAGCCATCCTCTCCATCCCCGCCCTCGGAGGAGCCCGTCTCTTCTTCCTCATAAGCAACCTCGTCAATGGTTCTATGCTCGTGCTCGGGTTGCTCGTAATAGTCATCGGCCTCCTCCTCCATAGGCTTTGAAGCCTCCTGCTCCAGCTCCTCCATCTCCTTGGAAATCTACATGGTGGCCTCCATGGCCGGCGGACCTGTCGGCGGTTGCGACGGCTGAGCTATTGCGAGGGCTTGGGCGAGGGCAGCTTGGAGAGCAGGGTCCATTAAAAGCTGCGAGAGCTCAGGAGGGAGACTCTACAGGTGCCACATAATAGCCTCGGGCACGTTAGAAAGGGGAACAGGCGATGGTATTGTTGCCAGAGGTAGCGAGGTGATGGGTGACATGGCAGCAGCAGAGGAAGGGGAAGTGGTCATGCTAGAGGAAAAGTCAATATTGACTATGGACTCGACTGGGGGTGAAGTGGCAAGGTGGACAGAAATGTCCACCGCCTGCAGGGATGAGGCGGCTACGGCCTGAGAGGGGGGCAGCACACCAGTCGGGGGAGGAAGGAGCAATGGAGGCTACGCCTCTGTTGTGACCATTGTTCTTTTAAGCCTCTTTGGAGACGAGCCTCTCGTATCCTTTGTTGCTTGTTCTTTGGGGCCCCCGGACTATGTCGTTTCTGCCTCTTTCCTCTTCTGGGACCTGGTGATGGGGGGAGACTTGGAAGTCTCACCGGTTGATGGGGAGGTAGCAACGTCCTCCGTGGCGCTCGGCCCGCTTTTGAGTGCCTCGTATGTAAGAGTTACCCCCTGTTGCTTTAGTTGTTCCACTTGCCCATCAACCCACTCCTTGGTGCGAGTTATGATTGGCTTTGTGATGGTATCCAGGTTCTCGACCTCTTGTTCATCCCAGTCGATGGAGGGGATCGACAGGTCGGCAACCGCAGGGTACCTCGGGTGCACCAGGGTGGATTCATCTTCTTCAAGCTAGTCTGGCACCGGAAACAGCTGCACTCTCCTTAAAAACTGCACTGTCATTCGCATGTAGTGTCTCTGGCAGACCTCGTTATCATCTCTACAATCTGCCCAAAAATCTTCAACATGGTACAAGTGGGCGTATACCGGCCCCAGCGCCTTCCTGACGTGGCCGTGGGGGTCCATTCGTGGGCGAGCCGTGTACCATTCAAAGTTATACTCCTTGAGTTCCTTTTCTGAGTTGCCGGCGCATTGAGATGTTTGCAGCTGATACTGGCCCTGGCCGAGGATCATGGGATAAGGGATCCCTGCTACGTGCTTCTGGCTGAAGACTGCCTGAATATGTTGGAGCTACCAGGAAAGCTCTAGGAGAATAATCCTATCATTTGGGTATCTGGGCAGCTTGTTCGGCCGTTCCATGAATCTTTGGGCACGGATGTAAGTGAACTTGAGGAACTGAATGTATAAGAAGGCATACTCCTTCAGGAGTGCCCTGGCACTATGAGATACCCTTCTCTCGAAGTCTTCGGCTATCAATCTGATAATATGGCCTATGAAGGCATCATTGATCCGGTGGTACTCCTTTTTGAAGTAGCGGTATTGTAGCTAAGGGTACCGGTCAAAAGGCTTAAGCCCTCGTTTATGATCTCCATTCGGCACCATGAAGAGCCCACTATATTGCCTCTTATCCGCCAACGAGTACACCAGGTACGAGGTCATGTAAAACTTGTTGCTCTTTTTAACATTTATAAACTACTCGTGGAAGCAGTTGCTGATGATACTCCCCCAGTCGAACGAGATCTTGGTTTCCACATCTTCATTTCCTCGTATGATCTGCTCAATGTAGTAAGCCATCCACTCCTGGAAGTAGGCGGCTGCTGGGAGGCCCATGACTCGGCTTAGCATAGTCACCAAGTCGTGATAGTCTTCTTGAAAATCGCTGCGAAACAGCTCTTGGGGAACTTTTGCAGCGCTGCCCCGCTTCTCCTTCAACCAGTAAACGTTGATTGACTTCTTGATGTTCAATGGATTGGCATCCAATGCCGCCTGACACTGCTCCAAAGTGGGGACTTGCATATGTGGGAATGTCGGAATGTGTAATGTTTTTCTACTTCCTTCCGGAGACATGTCGGCAAGGATATTCCCTTCTTTGTCTACGATTGTCCGGGTATCCATTTGATAGGCTTCTCGGTAAGCCATTACCAGCTCAGGTGCTATTAGAGACGGAGGGAAGCTGGCAGCTTTAGCGATTCCGCTTTGGCGTATCAATCGTGCATTCTTTGTCTTAGGGTCGACCTTCACCCTCTGGGTGAACTCATCTATGTCCACCTGGCCTATGTTGGTGTCCGAGATCTCTTTCTAGTCAGTCGAGACCTTTGACTGGAGCGGTTCACCCTGAAATTAGAACTTCATTTGGTCTTTGTCGTCCTTCCCACGGGTAGCCCTTCTGGATTTCTTACCCTTGTCCTTTTCGGTAGAGGCCCCTGAAGTTCCTGCGGCCGATTCCATATATCCTACAAGCAAAGGGCGAAGTCAGCACAACAAAACACCAAAACGTTAATGTTAGTCCATATTGCGAGCATATTATATAACCAACCATTCAAATGCATCATAAATTTAATTCTCTAACGATATTGATTTCACTTTAGGGAAAATGACCAATCCGGGCCCGGAGGGCCGGACTTCCCTGGCAGGAATGCTGTTAGGAAGGGAAAACACGAGTGAAAGCTCCCGGAGACATTCGTTGGCCAGATTTCATGTTTTAAGGGGTCCATGATGGAAAATGGCATGATTTAGGACGTGGGTCGAAGTTAGATTTTCAGTTTGGATTGATTTGGATCGATTTGAGGAGCTCCGGAGGTTTCAAGATGGAAGGCAGTCCGGCAAAGGAAGCCGGCGGCGGCGGACGTCAAGCGGAAGTCCGGCGGCAAAAGTCCGGAGGCCGGAACCCGAGAAGGCAAAGGTCGGTCGAAAACAGGTTTGGTTTCACAGTTTAGACCGCACATCATTCGGAGCACCGGGCCCCGGAGGCCGGGAGGACGCGAGCCGACAGCCGCCGCGTGCTTGTTAGATCATTCTGAAAGGCGGCGGCGAGGAGATGACCAGGGTCCAGAGGACGAGACGGCATGAGGGACAGGCCGCAACACTTACTTGTCGATGATTTGCACAGCGGCGGCGACAGGGGAACCGGGATCTGGAGATCGGAAAAATGGGAGACACCGGTCGCCGCAAATGAATAGGCTGTGACGACGAAGAGGCAACCGGGGTCCGAGACACGGGGCGCCGTTGCTGGACGGCCGCCGAGGAACCCCATGAATGCACGAGCGACAGCGGCGGTGAAAGATGGACCGGGACCCAGAAGGCGGGCCGACGCGCCCCGACGGCCGCCGCAAGATGTTTGCTCTGGTCAAAACGGCGGTGGCGAAAGGGACCATGGGGCCCGGGGTCAGAAAGACAGGGCATGACGGCGGCCGCGAGGATTCTGCGATGATCTGAGCAGCGGCGGCATCGGGGAGACCGGAACCTAGCGACCGGAAGGATCCACGGAGGAGGCCGCCGTGATCTCAACAAAGCTAGGGCGACGGCGACGGCGAAGGACATCCCGGAGTCCGAAGGTCGGGAAGCCGGCAGGGTTCCGCCATGAGCAGCGGCAGAACCGTCACGGAGTTCCGGTGACGGAACTCCGGACGGCCGGGCCCGAAGGGTCCGGGGACGCGGAAACAAGGGATAGCCGGAAGACCTTCATGTTAAAACGGAAAAAAATTCAAGGCGGCAGCCTTGGACGGGAAACCCAGAGGCCCGGGTCCGGAAGGGCTGACCTCCGCCGGCAGGGTTCATGGGTCGGATCTTGACGGTGACGGAGGGTCGCGGGCCCGACGGCATTCTTCGCCCTGTGTGAAGAACACCGCGACACGGACAAGTCCCGGGAGACGAAAATGGCAATTCCGACGGGGCCGCGGAAAATCTAAGGATATGGGTTTGGGGCGCAACGCAGAGAGTGTTCATTTTATGCAATTTAATTTGGTTGCTCAATTCATTTAAATCCTCAAAATTATCGAAAATAACGGGAGAGCGAACGAGGATGGCCTACATCCAACTCGCTAAGCGGGACGATGATGGGATGCACCGGCAGAGTTGACGGAACGATGTTGGGGTCGATGATCGCGATGGTGCAGTTTGCAGTGGGCTCCAATTTGGTCACTGCTCCAATCCGCTAAAATTCGCAAGTTAAAATGACAGTGGCGGGCCTCAGTTTATATACCCCATCGGTCATTAATGGCGCATTTAATGCCTCGTACGATCGCGCCAGAAGTTGGTAAGATTCAAATTTTGAGTCGGCGGCGGCGGACGAGGCTTCGGGATCCAGAACGCGGGAGGCAGCGGAACAACGGCCGCCGACTGAATTTTGGTGACTTCGGACGGTGGCGGCGATGGAACGGCCGGGCCTCGGATGGTAGAGTGCAGTGAAGAGTTCGTTGCCGTTAGATTTTGCACTTTGTTTGAACGGCGGCGGCAAACAACACCCCGGGGACCGAAGGGCAGGCGGCCGCAAGGAGTTCGCCGCCGTTTGATTTTGCACTTCGGCGACGGCGGCGGCGAACAAGACCCGGGAGCCTGAAGGACGGGCAGCCGATGGAGGATCGTTGTCGCGGACGGCGATCCTTGGACGGAAGTCCGGACTCGGACTTCCGGAGCCCGGCCCGGTTGGAGCAGATCACGTGTTCCAAGGACAACTAACGGCAAACGCATAAATCTGGCTACGGAAAGATCTTTAAATGTCAGCCGCATAAGAAATGAAAAGGGAAACCCGAAGGGGAACCTCGAGGCCCGCCCGAAGGTCTGTATCGCTTCCCAGAGCCCGAAGGCCTAAGGATCCATAGTTCCTGAGGGCACCCAAATTTATAAGGGGAGCCACTACGATCTTTATGATGAAACTTTAGGGTAATATCGACCATGCGGGACGTCAAAAAAGAGGGGCACGCAAAAACAAGGTAGCCCTGACAGACCCGACAAGGCAAAAAGAAAAGAGGGTCCCCGTTCCCAACGGGGCGTGTGTGCTGAGAGCACAACAAATGGCGACTCCGCTGGAGAACGCTCCGGAGTGTTCTAGGGATAAATATTCATTCAGGACCCAGAATCTCTGGTTTCGCAGACCAGAAACGGCTTCCAAGGATGAATCCGGGAGAGCGAGATCCTTAATTGAGTCAGCTTACATGACATCTCAAAAGTGTGTGTGGAGTGAGTTCATTCCTTTCCTAGGGATAGTAACCAAGGTTATTACTCGAACCAAGTGAGCTATATAAGTTGCCTAACACCAAAAGTAACCTGGACATTGCCCCCACAAGCAATAAAGGCCCATAGCCCCGGCGGAGTTGTCACTACAATCTCATGGACATTGCTCTACTGCCGGCCGGGCGTCCATAGCCCTCGTAGAGTTATCCAAACACCCATACGGTCATTTATTTCTCTTTTTCAAAGTTTTTTTTCTTCTTTTTTTGCTTTGATATTGCATTTCTCTTTTACCATTTAGTTCGACCGAGTAAGTATTGAAGCCTACAATGGGTTTGAGACTGCAGTGGTCACTGGAGTAGACTTAGAATTTTTCACTCACTTGGGTGTCGTGACAACCACAGCATGGTCCCTTAGAATTTTTTATTATGTAATTCGTGCAAGATTCGAGATGTGGGTAAGAAGATCCGGCGAAGGGTCAAGTTCTGAGCAGAATTCAGACAGGGAAATCATTCACGGACAGCTCTGCAAAGACCGATAGTCTAGAGTGAATGTTTAGCCAGAGAACACGAAGAATGGACAGCAGAGTGAACCGCTTGTTAGGCAAGCACGGCCACCACAAAGGAGCGGGAAACCTCTCTCCAAACAAAACTGCCGGGAGGGAGAAAGCAAACAACGACGCGAGCAAAATGCAACAAGCAAGAAAGCAACTATTCTAACCTATGCACAGGTATTTACAGCGAAGAGCTCAAAGGAGCTCAAGCTTGGAAGTAATGCTTAAGGTGCTGCCCGTTGACTGGCAACGGGACGTTTTCACCGGTTAAGTTTTTCAAGCGGAAGGCATTATCTCCCAAAATCTCAGCTATCTGAAAGGGGCCAAGCCAGAGCTTGTCGAATTTATTGTGTCCCCCTTTCTTTTCGTGGGCCTTGTCCCAATATAGGACCAAATCTGCAATCCTAAAGGCCTTGATTTTGGCTCGGCGGTCGAACCATCTCTTCACTACGCCCTGATGCTTGGCAAAATTTTCTATTGCGCGGTCTCGAACTTCCTCTAAATGTAAAAGTTTAGCTAAACGAGCTTCCCTACGATCTCCTCCTTCATAAAAGTCGTTGATGAACTGAAGAGTCAGAATTTTCAGGTGGATGGGGAATATTGGCTCAAGACCATAGACAAGGTGGAACGGGGAATCACCAAGGGCAGCCTTATGGCGGGTGCGATCAGCCCAAAGGGCGAAACGGAGCTGGGTATGCCAGTCCTTGGGATTCCTATCTAGCAGTTTTTTTATCACGGTAATCAAGTTCTTGTTGGTGGACTCGGCAAGGCCATTGCCCTGAGGGTAGTAATTGGATGAAAATTTGAGGGCAATCCCATAGTCAAACGCCCAGCTAGCAAATTTTAAAGAAGCGAAGGCAGGTCCATTGTCACATACTAGAGCATACGGACAACCAAAGCGATTTAAAATGAAACTTTCTAAGAAATCAGTAACTACTTTGGTTGTACAATGCTTACAAACTATTGCTTCCGTCCATCCAGTACAATAATCAGTAGTGGTCAGAATGTACCTGTGTCCCGTAGATGATGGAGGGCTTACCGGACCGATGAAGTCGAGACCCCACTGTGCAAAAGGCCTTACCTCCAACACGGGCTGCAGTGGGACAGCAGCATTCCTCTCCCTAGTGGCAGCAGTCTGGCACGTATGGCATGAACGAACATGGCCATGGGCATCTTTGAAGACAGTCGGCCAATAGTACCCTGCCCTTAATATCTGATGGGCCATAGAAGAACCCGAGCCATGGCCCGTACCAAACTTATCGTGAAACTCTCTCAGAACGCGTTCTGCTTCCTCCTTGCCGAGGCATCTTAAATAAACGCCCTCATGATTCTTCTTATAGAGAATGGACCCCTGTAACATATAACCGTTGCTTTTCAATTTGAGGGCCCTCTTCTGAACTCCTTGCAAATGCGACGGACACTTATGATTGAGCAGAAAATAAACGACATCTTGGTACCACTCTCCCGGGGAGACATCTTCAAGCTAATATTGTTGTACCGTGAGTTCAGGTTCGGCCTCTGTTGTTGTTTCGGCTATTGTACGGGTGAGTGCTTGCCCTCTTACCAATTTCATTGGTTGGATCTCCATATCATATTCTTGGAGCAGGGTGACCCACTTGGCCCTCCGTTCGCCCAACTTGTTTTGCATGAGAAGCGTTTTGACTGCTGGGTTAGGGACGATTGCAAACACCTTGTTGCGTAGAATGTAATGTCTAAATTTATTTACTCCCCTAACGAGAGCGTACGCCTGCTTTTCTATGTTGTGGTAACACAATTCAGCACCTTTGAGGGGTGCGCTCATGAAGGTGATCGGATGCTCATTTCCTTCGTCATCCTTTTGGGTCAACATACTGGCACAAGAATGCTCCGAAGCAAATGAATAAATGTAGAACGACTTCAAATAATCTGGACTGACCAACACAGGCGCCTCAGCAATGGCTCGTTTGATCTCCTCAAAGGATTGTTTGGCCTCTGGTGTCCATTCAACTTTGGCGTCCTGCTTGAGCATGGCATTGAGAGGTTTGACTATTTCCGCGAAACCGGTGATGAATTTCCAGACGAAATTGATCTTTCCGAAGAAAGACTTTAATTCCTTCTTGCTGCCCGGGGGCTGAATCTTGAGTAGTGACTCAATGCGCTCAGGATCAATGGAGATTCCCTACTCTAAGATGATGTGCCTGAGTAATCTGCCTTCGGTCACTCCAAAAATGCACTTCTTGGGGTTGAGAGAAACCCTGAATTCCCGGCATCTCTGAAATACTTTGCATAGGTCGGAGACGTGATCACCTTGCTTCTTAGAGAATACGGTCAGATCATCCATATAGATGATTATACATTTGCCGATCAGGTCCTTGAAAGCGATATCCATGGCGCGTTGGAAAGTGGCACCGGCGTTGATGAGCCCAAACGGCATTCTCCTGTACGCAAATGTCCCCCACTTAGTGGTGAACGCAGTCTTATGGCGATCCTCGTATTGTACCATTACTTGATTATACCCGGAGTCTTCATCAAGGAACGACATCATCTGGGAGCCGTTGACAATTTGCAGCACTTCATCTAGCGAAGGTACCGGATAGTTGTCCTTTTCTGAGGCACGGTTGAGATTATGGAAATCCACACACAATCTGATCTCTCCATTCTTTTTCCTGACCGGGACCAAGTTAGCCACCCACGTGGAATGCCTAATGGGAAAGATGATCCTTGCTGAAAGTAATTTCTGCACCTCCTTGTAAACAATAGGTTCTAGCAGGGCATTAATAGGGCGCTGCCGCTGACGGAATGGCCTCACCTCAGTCTTTAGAGGGATGGTATGTGTGATGACAGAGGTGTTGTATGTTTTCAAGTTTTCGTAACTCCATGCCACCACGTCAGGATATCTGCGCAAGGCATCCGTGATCCCCTTCTTCTCTTCGGGCATGCATATCTTTCTAATAAAAACATTCTTGGCATCCTCGGCCGTTCCCAAGTTGTGAACATTGCACTGGCTGCTTATAGCCTCTCTTTTTGTTTGTCGATCCTGATCCCTAATCTGATCTAGGTCGAATACACGCTCCAGCTGAACCATGCCTCTGAGGATCGTGTTGGTTTTCAGATTGATAACCCCTTCTATGTCTAATTCAGCCTCCTGTGGATCAGCTTCATCGATAATTTGGGCAGCAAAGATGTCAGAGCTTGTGATAAACTGGAGGATATGCTTATCATCATTGAAAACCTACAGGTGGGTGACATTATCAGGGACTGATGGCGTAGATGTCAGCTCAACAGTGAACTTCTTGAGCCCTGACAAAGAGAGGGGCTGTAACGTGCTGGCTGCTTGAGCCAAGGCATCAGCTGTGCGATTCTGAGCCCGAGGGATCAGTTGTATGTTGACTGCATCTAGGCCCTCTAGGAGATCCCACACCCTGTGTCTATAATTAGCGAGTCTTCGATCATGGCAGGAGTACAATTTCCTGACCTGCTTAACCACAAGTGCGGAATCCCCGAAGACTTGCATTACTTTCACATTTTTCCTCAAGGCCATAAAAAGGCCAAGGACCAAGGCCTCGTATTCTGCCACGTTATTGGTGCAATAAAACTATAATCGATGGGCGGCAAGAAATGTCTTACCCGTTGGACTGATGAGTTCAATCCCCGCCCCAGCTCCTTGTCTTGATTTTGATCCATCAAACCGGAGCGTCCAGCACTCAGAGGATTCCTTATCTTCGGGTTTGATTGAGCCTTCGTTCTCTTTTGGCTGGACATCGGGCCTAGTGATCTTAGGAAGGCTTTCCTGGTTGAGGCAACGATCAGCAGGTGGTCTTGGTGGTGCCTCATTTGGTGTTTCCGTCGGAGGAGCAGCGACTTTCTTAACATGCTCCACTACTGCTTGACACAAGCAGTAGTCAAACTCGGAGTGAGCAGCGTTGTGGACCCGACACCAATTCGGCAATAATAGGTCTCGAAAATTCATTCTAGCTCCTAGGTTGAGCTGATCTCTTGCGCATTTTTCCATAAACTCCTAGAAGCCATCGAGCAATCCCTAGTTGTCATCTTTGTCCGGCTCATCATCAGCTTCTGTCAAAATTTCTTCATCTGGCGGCATTTGTTCGGAACCCGCCGAGGGACTGCACAACACCAGCAATACCTCATCTGTTCATTCTTCCTGAAGCTCAAACTCATTTTGGTAAGCAAAAGGGTGGTAATTCCCTAAGTCAGCCTCTGCGAACAGCACCTCGCTAAGATTATTGTATTCCGTGATCATATATTTCATCCGGGGTTCACGGTCAATACGAATCTGATTTGGCAGCCCCTTCCACGGCAGCCACATATGAGACAAGTTGGTGGCGGTGTATCCGTTCAGCACCTTGGTAAACTCTCTCCCCAGAATGATTCCATAGGCATCAGGTATGTCTGCCACTTGGATGTCCACAACCTGTTGTATCCGGGGGTCCGCAGCGATTTGCATGGGGATGCGGTTTATTTCGCCCATGATATTAATCTCTGTTTTGTCGAGTTGGGTGACCTTTCTCTTTGAAGGCGTGGGGGTGATGCCAAGAGCCTTGCACACGGCCAAGGGCATAACGTTGGCAGACGCGCCTGAATCGAGCAGGCAGTTGTGCAAATTCTTGCCAAAGACCCTAATAGTAGTCAGGAACGGGGGAGTTTCCAGTCTCCCTTGGAGGATACCGACGGGTGTGTCCATTTGAGCTATTTGGCCTTTGTTCCTGTCACTGCCTGTATCCTTGGTTTGTTTAAATTGCTAGGTCCTTGGGAGGCTGTCTACTAGCCCTCTCTGGCTCCTTTTCAGTGTATCTGCCAGCTGACTGATTCATGGGCATAT
Organism: Sequoia sempervirens; assembly: GCA_007258455.2. NCBI lineage: Eukaryota > Viridiplantae > Streptophyta > Pinopsida > Cupressales > Cupressaceae > Sequoia > Sequoia sempervirens. The sequence continues at coordinate 587,538,104 of VDFB02047230.1, read as the reverse complement.
GACTCCTTCTTCCGGTGTTGTCCGGTATCTCTTGTTCTTTCCTGGGCTCCTCAAAGGTTACCCTCTTGACCGGGGTCTCTTGTGTCGTGCTAGACGAGGGAGTCCCATTTAGAACCCTGAAAAAGGCATGCCTCATGGCAGGAACCTTGAGCAATTCGAAGGCCGACAAACTAATTTTGACCTTCTTGAACTCTTCCGCCACATATTCACCCATCTGCTCGATTTCAGAGCTAAAAGCTTGGCCTATGGGAGAACTAGGGGTTTGACTCTTGGTTTGCCCAAGCGGATTTTGGGTTTGGCTCTGAGGCTGACCTTGCGGTTGGTTTTGGGATTGGTTCTTGCTGAGATATTGGGCGGGTATATGAGGGAGCCCTGGGTTATTGCTAGCATTTGGATCAGGCGGGGTGGCGAAGTTGTTTGGTGGAGTAGAAGTGGTGAAGGGTCCGCCGGCTTGCCTATTCCTAAGGAAATAGGGACTTGACCGTTGATGGAACATGTGGACTTCATCGAAAAATGGCTCTTCTTCATCCATCGGACCGTTATCTACCGAATCAAAAAGCTGAGCTAGAGTTGATTTGTTGCTTACCTCTTGCGCTTTCTCATCCTTGATGGGGGCGGGCTCGGCTTCGGGCTCGTTGCGGTCTCCCTGTGGAAACGGCGCCTGATTGACCACAAGACATGAGAAATCATAGGGCTCCGATGGGACGATGTCCCTGCAGTTGGCATTATCAACGGCATTTTATACTTCTACTTGGAAGATTTCTGCAGCTGTCTGAAACTCAGGGCAGTCCAGCTCAGAATGCCTGCTGGTTTTGTGAAGTCGGCACCATTCGGACAAAGCTGCCTCGGCCAAATACACACCGCTGGATGTTCGGTCATTGCCTGCTGGTTGATCGAATGGCGTGGGGACACCACCGTTGTTGGGCCTGGTGTTCCATGTGCGGTTTTGCCTCTGGGAAGGTCTTCTTTCTGTGTTTTGATTGGAATTCTGCTCCCTCTCATAATTCTGCCCCGAGGAGGTGCCTGCTTCCCGGTTATCTCTGTTGTCTCTATTGTCTCGAGACTCCCGACTGTCCCTGTTGAGATTAGCCTGAAAGTTGCGTTGGGAGGCCTACAGCTGATTATTCTGGTTCTTCAGATGCGTCATCTCTGTGGACATCTTCTTAATCATTTCGGTTAGCTCCTCTAGCTTGTCCTTCTCGGCTGCACCTCCAAGCGACGGGGCCGGTTTTGGAGAAACGCGGGTGGGGCCGCTGGCTGATTTTGATATGCCAGAGGAAAATCCGGTCCTGATAAGTGCAACGGTGCTTGGGGCTGTTGGGAATATGCTTGCTGCTGTGGAGTTATTTGAGAATAGCTGTACTGCTGCTGGGGTTGCGAATAAGACATCGCGGGAGGCGCATAATTCAATGGCTGCCCCGGATGCGGCACCATGGGCAATTGAGGCACCTGATTCATGAGAGGAGTTTGGTGAGCAAATGCCTGATTGAGCCCCTGAATTTGCATTGGGTGGGCGACGAGCCCCAAAGAGGGCAGTGGGCCTGAGATATTTTGTCCCAAATCTGAACTTGTAATGACAGCCTCCGCATAGGCGGTCAGTAAGGTGGCAGGCGGCGGGCGCATCCTTTTTACCAACGCCGCTGTGAGGTTATCCAAGGCTGCGTAGTAGACCGGCAAAGCAGCCGCATCATTATGGAGGTACGGATCCTGAAGCCTCATGTGAGCCCAATGGAAGCGATCATTGAAGGAGCCAATGGGTTCGTTGACCTCCCTTCTGATGGACATGAACTGCTGGTAAAGGTCAGCGGGGTTGACAGGAATCTTGTACTTCTGCAGGAAGACATTCTTCATCAGGGTCCACGAGGTGATCGATCCCTGCGGCAGATTGATGTACCAGTAGAAAGCCTCTTCTCCCAACGAATGCGGGAAGAGGCGACACGCCACATCCTCGTGACCCACCTGCATTTCGGTAATCGTCGTTTCAAATATCTTGATATGCTCTTTGGTTGTTCTTTGCATATCACGTGGATGGAATTTTAAACAAAAACCCTCCAGATTCTTGGGCATATCATTGTAAACAGCAAAGTGTATCGGCGAAGGGTTATGCGCAAGCCAAGCCATGAGGGGAGGCGAAGGTGGAACTTGCTGTTGGAGAACAGGGATTTGGGGCTGTATTGGCAATACAACAACAATTTGAGGCTGCCCCTGAGCTATGGCTGCCTGGACTGCGCTTTGGGCTGAAAGGGCCGGGAGAGGAGCGAACTCCTGGCTGCCGAAAGGAAGATGTGCAAATGTTGTTTGCGATGGTTGGGTGGAAGATGAAGGCCAGCCAAGTGAAGGTGGAGGTGAAATGGAGGCGGATGAAAAAGAGGGAGAGACGAAGTTACTTCCTTGTGCTCGTTTTGCCCTCATGGGAGGCTGCAATTCTTCAAATTCTCCCTTGTTTGGTGCCGATCGTAGAATCCTTTGAAACATTTCCAGGGAGAATGATCTGATCCGATCTAGCTTCGCTTTATCCCACAGCTTAGTATTCCGACCGCGGCCCTCCTTCTAGCGCCAGTTCTGTTGATGGTGTTTTTATGCACTTCTCAACATAGGCAGTGCGTAAATGCACTACCTCCCTTGAAAAACAATCTCCCACAATCGAATTGCAGAACACTATCCCAAGGTCTCTCGGGTGTCAGGTCATGACAATGCTAAGATACCTCAGTAGTTTGATGTGATTTGCTGGAATCACAAGGCGGCCTTACAGAAACACAAAGTATGGGCACAAAGCATGAAGTTGGATCTTCGAAAAAAGAGTTTTTAGCATGAAAGCGGTTATGTCTTGGCTGTAGGTTCAAACAGCAGTCTCAAACTCCATCTAATCGTTAGATTTGGCTTTATAAAGTGCAATGAACCTTGGTGTTGTTCAGTTTCTAAAGAAAATGAAAAAAGAGCGAAGGGGAAGGAAAGTTCCTAAACCTAAAGCTTGCTGCGAACAGTAATAATGGAGTCCCTGCAATGGACAATTCCTTCAAAACAATATCCCACTTAACCAGGGATTTCACAGTATCATGGGAATCGTGCAATCTTCTAAGGGCTGCAGATTTTTATCCTTCATCCACCACATACATGCATGAACTAAAGATAAATGTTTGAGGCAACTTAAATCAGGTCCAGGCTAACTTTGCAAAGCTATCTACCTTCAGCAAACAGCAAAAAGTATGGACTAAGGGATCATCAACAAAGCAGGAATTTTCATGAACAGCTAACAGCATTCCTAAAATTATCCAAATAACATGAACAGCTAACTAAACAGCAAAGAGATCTAAGCTAACATCTAATATTGGAGAAGTGAATCAATAGACATGAGAAAAAATAAGGAAATGCACCAAGTCAATGCTATTTCTCATAAATTTCAACAGCATGCCTTTACAACAACTCAACTCTCACTTTTGCAAATGAGGGGAGTGCTCTATTTATAGTTTCCAAAAAACTAAATGAATGGCCAAAATTCATTTCCATTGTGTGGCCACGATTCATTACAAATTAGGGTTTCACGTACCCCCAAATAGATTTACAATTAAAAAACATCTTTTGTCTTTTCCCTATTTTGTCATCTAGTGGATGACACTATTTGCATTTTCGTCCTATAGCTAATTATTGTTTCTTTGGCTGTAGCTACTCTTTTGGGAAGTCTTCTTCCTCGGCTGGGCTGTCTGGTTGCTCCTCGGAGGCTGCGTGTTCAATATCCTTGAGGATCATGGCCTAGAGCTTGTCTATATCGAGGATTTCACATCTCAATGCCTGGTAGCTCCATTTTTTGGCATTCTCTTCCAACCGCTTCCAATCCTCGTCATACTTTGAGCCCTGATCTCTGAAGAGCTCTGATCTATCGAAGGCACGGGCAGCGAAACTCAAGAAGTCTGTTGTGATATCTCCGGCAGTCCCGTCCTTCATCCGTTCTTCAAAATATGACCTGACCTTTTCTGCATCTAATTGCACCGTGGGCATATCATGGCCCGTCATTAGCTTGAGGTACTCAGTGCATTCTGCTCGGATCTCCTTGATCCACGCAATATCTGGATCTATTCTGTCTTGGATCTGTTCCATCCTCTCTTTACGGTTGATGAGGTCCCTGCGCCATATGTCCACCAACCAGTGATCTTCCTTCCTCAGTTCTAGCTTTTCTTCTTACGTGCTTTCCGGCATTTGAAGGATAGCCTCAACCTTCGGGAAGGCAGAGTCGTAGATCGCAGGGAAGTTGGTGCAGAGCTTCCTCGTGCCCTCCAAGGACTGAATCAAGTCTAGCAACCTGTTGGCTATCTGTACAGCCAAGCCGATCCCTACGTTTCCGACCTTCGCAACCTGCTTGAACTAGTCCTCTATGGTCTTCTCTAAGTTTTTCCTCCTCTCCAGCTTATCTATCTGCTCCTTAGAGAGTAGCTGTGGCGTGGCCGTCGAGGTAGTGGGGAGGTCGTCTATTGAAGACCACTGCTGGATGTAGTCGGTTAGGGCAGCAACCTGCACCTTTAGCTCATCTTTGGTGGTCTTATCCTGCTTAATCAAATGTACCACCGTAGCCACTGACTCCTCCATATGTCCGACCTTCTATTCCTTGGTGGTTGTCCCTAGGTTGATCGTGGAAATATTGTAGCTTACTCCAGTCTGGCCAACAGTTGGCGTTGCTACTTATGCAGCCCAGGAGCCAGAAGCGTCCATGGTTATCCTGGAACGGACCTTAGGCTTCTTCTCCTTCTTTGTTGTGGCTAGAGATCGAGCCAAGATGGCTTCCAATCTCGACTTCGGGTCGCTCGGGACAGGAGTAGTCTTTTCGAGCTACTTTTCTAGCCAGTCGGGCATGGCGGATTTATCCTTAGGTGTACCATGGCTGCCTTCACCCATCCTAGTCAGAGGCAGGACCTCTGCCTCCTTTTCTTTTTCAAGTTCTTCCTTTTCCTTGGCAGCATCCTCCTCCTCGTCAAAGTCTTGATAGAACACGAGGCTTTTGATGGGTGCGTTGGTGGTCAGTATCTGAGTGAGATCCTGTTCTTTTGCTGCCTCTTCTTCTTTCCTCTTCTTAGCAGCCTCGGGCTCGGGGCTCCCTACCATGTGGGTCTATGCCTCAGTAATATCTTTTTCGAGCTGCCCCTCTGGTGGCTGTCCCTCTTCACCACGTGGCGACGGTTCCGCCCCTTTTTCAACATCCTCATTAGAAACCTGAATAATTTTCCCAGCGCCCGAGCCATCCTCTCCATCCCCACCCTCAGAGGAGCCCATCTCTTCTTCCTCATAAGCAACCTCGTCAATGGTTCTATGCTCGTGCTCGGGTTGCTCGTAATAGTCATCGGCCTCCTCCTCCATAGGCTTTGAAGCCTCCTGCTCCAGCTCCTCCATCTCCTTGGAAATCTACATGGTGGCCTCCATGGCCGGCGGACCTGTCGGCGGTTGCGACGGCTGAGTTGTTGCGAGGGCTTGGGCGAGGGCAGCTTGTAGAGCAGAGTCCATTAAAAGCTGCGAGAGCTCAGGAGGGAGACTCTGCAGGTGCCGTGTAATAGCCTCGAGCACGCTAGAAAAGGGAACAGGCGATGGTATTGTTGCCAGAGGTAGCGAGGTGATGGGTGACATGGCAGCAGCAGAGGAAGGGGAAATGGTCATGCTAGAGGAAGAGTCAATATTGACTATGGACCCGGCTGGGGGCAAAGTGGCAAGGTGGACAGAAATGTCCACCACCTGCGGGGATGAGGCGCCTGCGGCCTAAGAGGGGGGCAGCACACCAGTCGGGGGAGGAAAGAGCGATGGAGGCTGCGCCTCTGTTGTGACCATTGTCCTTTTAAGCCTCTTTGGAGACGAGCCTCTCGTATCCTTTGTTGCTTGTTCTTTGGGGCCCCCAGACTGTGTCGTTTCTGCCTCTTTCCTCTTCTGGGACCTCGTGATGGGGGGAGACTTGGAAGTCTCACCGGCTGATGGGGAGGTAGCAACGTCCTCCGTGGCGCTCGGCCCGCTTTTGAGTGCCTCGTATGTAAGAGTTACCCCCTGTTGCTTTAGTTGTTCCACTTGCCCATCAACCCACTCCTTGGTGCGAGTTATGATTGGCTTTATGATGGTATCCATGTCCTCGACCTCTTGTTCATCCCAGTCGATGGAGGGGATCGCCAGGTCGGCAACCGCAGGGTACCTCGGGTGCACCAGGGTGGATTCATCTTCCTCAAGCTGGTATGGCACCGGAAACAGCTGCACTCTCCTTAAAAACTGCACTATCATTCTCATGTAGTGTCTCTGGCGGACCTCCTTATCATCTCTACAATCTGCCCAAAAATCTTCAACATGGTACAGGTGGGCGTATGCCGGCCCCAGCGCCTTCCTGACGTGGCCGTGGGGGTCCATTCATGGGCGAGCCGTGTACCATTCAAAGTTATACTCCTTGAGTTCCTTTTCTGAGTTGTCGGCGCATTGAGATGTTTGCAGCTGATACTGGCCCTGGCCGAGGATCATGGGATAAGGGATCCCTGCTACGTGCTTCTGGCTGAAGACTGCCTGAATATGTTGGAGCTGCCGGGAAAGCTCCAGGAGAATAATCCTATCATTTGGGTATCTGGGAAGCTTGTTCGGCCATTCTGTGAATCCCTGGGCACGGATGTAAGTGAACTTGGGGAACTGAATGTATAAGAAGGCATACTCCTTCAGGAGTGCCCTGGCGCTGTGAGATACCCTTCTCTCGAAGTCCCCAGCTATCAATCTGATAATATGGCCTATGAAGGCATCATTGATCCGGCGGTACTCCTTTTTGAAGTAGCGGTATTGTAGCTAAGGGTACCGGTCAAAAGGCTTAAGCCCTCGTTTGTGATCTCCATTCGGCACTATGAAGAGCCCACTATATTGCCTCTTATCCGCCAACGAGTACACCAGGTACGAGGTCATGTAAAACTTGTTGCTCTTCTTAACATTTATAAACTGCTCGTGGAAGCAGTTGCTGATGATACTCCCCCAGTCGAACGAGATCTTGGTTTCCACATCTTCATTTCCTCGTATGATCTGCTCAATGTAGTAAGCCATCCACTCCTGGAAGTAGGCGGCTGCTGGGAGGCCCATGACTCGGCTTAGCATAGTCACCAAGTCGTGATAGTCTTCTTGAAAATCGCTGCGGAACAGCTCTTGGGGAACTTTTGCAGCGCTGCCCTGCTTCTCCTTCAACCAGTAAACGTTGATTGACTTCTTGATGTTCAATGGATTGGAATCCCATGCCACCTGACACTGCTCCAAAGTGGGGACTTGCATATGTGGGAATGTCGGAATGTGGAATGTTTTTCTAATTCCTTCCGGAGACATGTCGGCAAGGATATTCCCTTCTTTGTCTACGATTGTCCGGGTATCCGTCTGATAGGCTTCGTGGCAAGCCATTACCAGCTCAGGTGCTATTAGAGACGGAGGGAAGCCGGCAGCTTTAGCGATTCCGCTTTGGCGTATCAATCGTGCATTCTTTGTCTTAGGGTCGACCTTGACCCTCTGGGTGAACTCATCTATGTCCACCTGGCCTATGTTGGTTTCCGAGATCTCTTTCCAGTTAGTCGAGACCTTTGACTGGAGTGGTTCACCCTGAAATTGGAACTTCATTTGGTCTTTGTCATCCTTCCCACGGGCAGCCCTTCCGGATTTCTTACCCTTGTCCTTTTCGGTAGAGGCCCCTGAAGTTCCTGCGGCCGATTCCATATATCCTGCAAGCAAAGGGCGAAGTCAGCACAACAAAACACCAAAATGTTAATATTAGTCTGTATTGCGAGCATATTATATAACCAACCATTCAAATGCATCATAAATTTAATTCTCTAACGATATTGATTTCACTTTAGGGCAAATGACCAATCCGGGCCCGGAGGGCCGGACTTCTCTGGCAGGAATGCTATCAGGAAGGGAAAACACGAGCGAAAGCTCCTGGAGACATTCGTTGGCCAGATTTCATGTTTTAAGGGGTCCACGATGGAAAACGACATGATTTAGGACATGGGTCGAAGTTAGATTTTCAATTTGGATTGATTTGGATCGATTTGAGGAGCTCCAGAGGTTTCAGGCCGAAAGGCAGTCCGGCAAAGGAAGCCGGCAGCGGCGGACGTCAGGCGGAAGTCCGACGGTGGAAGTCTGGAGGCTGGAACCCAGGAAGGCAAAGGTCGGCCGAAAACAGGTTTGGTTTCATAGTTTAGACCGCACGTCATTCGGAGCACCGGGCCCCGGAGGCCGGGAGGACGCGAGCCGACAGCCGCCGCGTGCTTGTTAGATCATTCTGAAAGGCGGTGGCGAGGAGATGACCAGGGTCCGAAGGACGGGACGGCATGAGGGACAGGCCGCAACACTTACTTGTCGATGATTTGCACAGCGGCGGCGACAGGGGAACCGGGATCCGGAGATCGAAAAAACGGGAGACACCGGCCGCCGCAAATGAATAGGCTGTGACGTCGAAGAGGCAACCGGGGTCCGAGACACGGGGCGCCGTTGGTGGATGGCTGCCGGGGAACCCCATGAACGCACGAGCGACAACGGCGGCGAAAGATGGATCGGGACCCGGAAGGCGGGCCGACGCGCCTCGACGGCCGCCGCAAGATGTTTGCTCTGGTCAAAACGGCGATGGCGAAAGGGACCACGGGGCCCGAGGTCAGAAAGACAGGGCATGACGGCCACCGCGAGGATTCTGCGATGATCTGAGCAGCGGCGGCGTCGGGGAGACCGGAACCCAGTGACCGAAAGGATCCACGGAGGAGGCCGCCGTGATCTCAACAAAGCTAGGGCGACGGCGATGGCGAAGGACATCCCGGAGTCCGAAGGTCGGGAAGCCGGCAGGGTTCCGCCGTGAGCAGCGGCGGAACCATCACGGAGTTCCGGTGACGGAACTCCGGACGGCCGGGCCCGAAGGGTCCGGGGACGCGGAAACAGGGGATAGCCGGAAGACCTTCATGTTAAAACGGCAAAAAATTCAAGGCGGCAGCCCGGGACGAGAAACCCAGAGGCCTGGGCCCGAAAGGGCTGACCTCCGCCGGCGGGGTTCATGGCTCGGATCTTGACGGCGACGGAGGATCTCGGGCTCGGCGGCATTCTTCGCCCTGTGCGAAGAACACCCGCGACACGGACCAGTCCCGGGAGACGAAAATGGTGATTCCGACGGGGCCGCGGAAAATCTAAGGATATGGGTTTGGGGCGCAACGCAGAGAGTGTTCATTTTATGCAATTTAATTTGGTTGCTCAATTCATTTAAATCCTCAAAATTATCGAAAATAACGGGAGAGCGAATGAGGATGGCCTACCTCCAACTCGCTAAGCGGGACGATGATGGGATGCACCGGCAGAGTTGACGGAACGATGCTGGGGTCGATGATCGCGATGGTGCAGTTTGTAGTGGGCTCCAATTCGGTCGCTGCTCCAATCCGCTAAAATTTGCAAGTTAAAATGACAGTGGCGGGCCTCGGTTTATATACCCCATCGGTCATTAATGGCGCATTTAATGCCTCGTACGATCGCGCCAGAAGTTGGTAAGATTCAAATTTTGAGTCGGCGGCGGCGGACGAGGCTTCGGGATCCGGAATGCGGGAGGCAGCGGAACAACGGCTGCCGACTGAATTTTGGTGACTTCGGATGGTGGCGGCGACGGAATGGCCGGGCCCCGGATGGCAGAGTGCAGTGAAGAGTTCGCTGCCGTTAGATTTTGCACTTTGTTTGAACGGCGGCGGCGAACAACACCCCGGGGACCGAAGGGCGGGCGGCTGCAAGGAGTTCGCCGCCGTTTGATTTTGCACTTCGGCGACGGCGGCGGCGAACAAGACCCGGGAGCCCGAAGGACGGCCGGCCGATGGAGGATCGCCATCGCGGACGGCGATCCTTGGACGGAAGTCTGGACTCGGACTTCCAGAGCCCGGGGCCCGAAGGAGCAGAGACCGGCCGGGAAACCCGCAAGGACAACGAACGACAAACGGTGGGGCGGGTTCCGAAGGGCGGAAAGATGCCCGGGAAATGCCGCCGGGGCGGCAAATGAAAAGGGGAAACCTGAAAGGGGAACCCCGGAGGCCCGGGCCCGAAGGGGCCCAAGGCCGCCCCAGAGCCCGAAAGGCCCAAGGAACGCACAAGGCCCCGGAGGGCACCAAAATTTAAAAGGGGAGCCACGGTCGATCTTAGGATGAAACTTTAGGGTAATATCGACCATGCGAAAATGTCAAAAAAAGAGGGGCACGCAAAACGAGGCAGCCCCGATAGACTCATCAAGGCAAAAGAAAAGAGGGTCCCCGTTCCCAACGGGGTGTGTGTGCTGAGGGCACAACAGGTTCAACCTCCTAAATGCCCCCCATTAGTCTCCCTATAGTTGCTACTTCAATCTATTCATAATTAACAAATAATAGAACAAAATATATTTTGAGCCTTCCACCCAAATACTGAATGGCGATGACAATAAGGGAATAATAGGCAACATGGAGCATAATTTTTGGGTCTTGTTAATCTGCGTCACGGCCTTTCTGCACCCAAGCCAGAGCCTCTTGTTGCCATGGCAGTGTATGTTTAAAACTTAACCAAATTATGAGGAGAATGAGCTATGGACCAAAGACTATGTAGGTTAGATTATAAATTAATATTCTATAGTTATTTCAAATTGTCACCTCAAATTATTGTTTTCATCTTTGGTTATACTTATAATCTAATTGTTGCGATAAAAAAAAACTCTATCTAAAGAATTTACATTTCCTTCCCTTGGGTTTCAAACTATATCAAAGCTTGAGATAAAACATGCCTTTCCAATGTCCATGAACATGGATCCTTTGCAAAGAACTCGCTTGCACTGATCAAGTGCTTTAAGCATGCTTTCATAGCATAAAGATTCCCAGGTTTCTAGATGTAAAATTCCTTTGGAATTTAGATTTGCAGCAAAACAGAGCATCCCTCAAAGTGTAAATGTAGTATTGCATGATTCGTAGATATATTATCAGTTTAATGAATTTGATTACACATATGGTATATATAATATTTAGTATGCAGTAATCTCCATTTGTCTCTAAGAGTGTTGCATCTTTAATCCACTCTATTGTGGCTAGCATAAGTAAAGTTCAACAATCTTTAGTAAGGTAAGAACAACATAATACCCTCCACATATCACTGTCAAAGAGACATTTCTTATTGGCGAGTCCTTCCAAAATAATGTTGTGCAGAGAATCAGGATAGGGAAATGATACATAGGTTCTCATAGGGTTCCTTGGAAGTCCTCAGCATTTCAAGATTTAAATTAAATGAATTCAGTCGAATTGAAGTTGAAGAAAATGTAGCATTGTTAATTATAACAATACAATGGGCTTTGAAGAAAGTGAGGCAATTACCCATGTTTGTTGCCTTGAATTATGAACCCCTAATTGGTAGAAAATGAGTCCATGATCAAAATTCCTATCACAATTTGCTAAAAATATAACAGCAGTAAGATAAGAAGCTACCACAGAAGAACTCTTTATTCAAATGCAATCCCAAATGTTCAAAACTCAAAATCTCCAAGGTCAAAAATGTAGACAAACAATCTACTTGAGAATCATTGGAACTCAATTATCCACATCTAAAGCCTCATATTATTTGTTACACTGGTCCACTTTAAAGAGCTCTACCACAAGGGTGGTAAGATCATTAAAGTTAGTGTTTCAAAACAAGCCAATTAAGGGAAAAAATTTCCTCTAGCATGTTCAATCCTTTATTATAGCTATTCTATTCCAAATAAAAGTAAGTTTGGATCACTTCCCAATAGTTGGTATGTTCAAAATCACAAGGTGATTGGCCATGTCTTTCAAATATCACAAAAAACATCATCATCATTTTCTAAGGTTGAATAATAACCACCATAGATAGCTGAACTGCAACTGTTAGATTCTCCTTTGATTAGCTTGTTTTTCAAGATTTATGTGGGTATACATGTTTAACACCAACTGATTACATTTGCTAGGAAATACCTAGGGCTTACTCATGACAACAAATCTAATAAAGTTCAGAAGATGCAGGCAGAGTACAAGAGTTTACAACTTTCTAAACTAAAACCAAATTGTAAATAGTTAAGGATCTCCATACCTTGATCCAAAGTATCAGAAAAAGCTACTTTATTTGAATTGAACCCCATTCTCTATTCCAAAACAATAGGCACATCACAAGATTACAAGTGAATCCAAAACAAGAGGAGGTTGAATTACTGTCAACCATTCAATTAATGATCCCACTCCGTTAAATTAAAATTATAGAACAAAGTTTTCATTCTATTTTAGACAACATAATGAGAGAGAATTCCTTATTATCAGCTTGGTATAGATCGAAAAAAATTTACTTCCTTATTCAAGTGGTTGCCTAATGGAATATCTTATAACAGTAAGAAATGGTACATTCTTATCTTTAACAGTTTGTCATTTTATTTCATAAAATTTTATTTTAGTCTAGCAATATTACAAATTTATATGTGATTGTTACAACCATTTTATGTTTATCAAATTTAGTATTACATCTCAGAAATACATATAATTTCTTCCATTATATTCTTTGATATATATAAATCAAAGGCTAACATGTGGATGGATTATGATAGGAAATTTCCCCAACAAAATCAGCTTTGGTTTGGTCAGAGGTGAGCAAGGGGATTTTGAACTTGGAGATTGGAATAGCATTGTAGAAACCAAAATAAGAGTGGAAGAAGAACAACGAGATCTTAAAAGACAAAGGGAAAGGGATGGAAGGATGTGGACTCCAAAGCACTTCATTAGAAAAGGTGATGGATGGGACTCTTTGTGTTGTCCAAGATTTGTTCCACCTAAGGCATTTTAAATTCTTGTATGAACTACCCTTGTGAAGACGTGGATCAATCAGGAAAGGTCCTGTCAAACAACCAAGTCACAAAGGGAAATTATAAGTTTTCAACAACCAATCAAAAGGAGTTAGTCTACAGTGTCTGTTCATTTCCACATCAATGGATTGAGTTTTCACCGTTGATGGTCTGCAAATTCTTACTGACTTCCCCATAGAGCTGGAAACATCACCTAGCAAGTTGGAATGTTTTCGCAGAACTCACCACAAGCATGTTTCTTGAAATTATCTATAAGAATTGGTTTCATTTCTTGAAAGTATCCTTATATTATAATAAAAGAAAATAAAATTTATAGTTTATTTATATGAATTATACACCAAGAACCACCTACTTATATCTACATATAATCTCTATATTCGTCTTTTTCCATGCAAAAGTCCTATCGAAATTGACTTTTAGCACTTGAAAGGGTTCTTTAATTATTACGTGGTAGGTGTTCCCTTTTTGAAGTGAATCGAACTAATTTATAGATCGTCATCTCCATTTGTTCTAAAAGAGACGCAAAATGATTTAAATCATCTTGCATGTTCGATGGTTCTAAAAGAGATGCAAAATGATTTTAATCATCTTACTTGTTTGATGGCCCTAGAAGAAATGCAAAACGATTTAAATCATCTTAGTGTTCACATTATTTTACTGAACATCCATTTGAATGCGGTCTTTAGATAAGGTGATTGGACATGCTTACAACTTCTTACTTTAGTATATAGTGATGCATAAAGCTACACTTGTATTATAGTTAATTAAAAATTAAATGCATACATTATAGTTGTGGGGAATATTTGATTCAAATGTATACATTTTATAGATTCAAATTTACATTTTATTGTGATTTTTACCCCTGCCCTTCAATATATTGCTGAAGTATATCCTGCTATCGGCGTAACCATTGCACCTTGTTGGGGTGCAATTGCTAGTTTATCACTTAGGTAGGATAGTTTAGTGCTTCCAATGTTGTGGCACGTAGGATGAAAATTTTAGTGCTTTGACATTTTGTTTTAGCACTTTCAACGTTTTAGCGCGTATACCCATTAGTTTAGCGCTTTTCCCTGATTAAATAGTGCTTCTGATGAAATGGCGCTTTTACCTTCTGTTATGGCACTTTTAAGTGTTAAAATAGTGCTTTTGATGTTTTAGCACTTTGAAACTCTGTTTTAGCACTTCTAAGTCAGTTTGCTAAAATTTGTCCTTAATTTTTTTGATTGTCGATCGTGTCAGCTATTGGTTTGATATGATTGATGATCCTAATCAAGTAGATGATGTTTGACCTCATGATAGGCGAGGTCTGATGTTTGAATTTATGATAATTATCCTCATGATAAGTGAGGAATAATTATAATTTGATTGATGAACCTCATGATAGGTGAGGTTGATTTGATGTATTGACCTCCTGATAGGTGAGGTTCAATTATGTTCGCTCATGAGATTTGTTCAAAAGGTCTCATTAAGAGTTGATTAGGTTTGATAGGATATTTGATGTTTTGATGATTTTTTTGAAAAAAGTTTTGATTTTGATCATTTCATGATGATACGAGGTTTTGGTGAACCTCCAGATTAGAGAGCGGTTCCCTTGGATGTTTGATCTGATACGACATTTGGCCCAGCCTGAGACAACTATCATTACATGTTGTGGACTATCTTCTCTACTTGACATACCCCAGATTAGGATTAATCAGGGTCTCTTGACAACATTAGCAGAGGGGTGATCCCACAATAGTGGTTTACAAATTTTGGCCAAACTGGACACTAAAATTATTATTTTTAACTAAATCTTCACATTCATGCAGCTATAGCAGCTAAACCGTGAGGAATTTGAAAATGATGCAAACTAGAGTCTTGTCACATTTTTTCTGTAGATTCTAAAAATAAAAAAATTCAAAATTTTTGGAATCAAATTGTACTTCTTTTTCCATCTCCCATAAAAACTGGTTTTTTTCAAAAAATAGCATTTTAAAAAGTGACGCACACCGTATAATGTATAACTTTTTTTCCATGAAGGATAAAATTCTAATTCTTTTGAATTTAGATTTGTAACTCCAATATCTAGTGCTTCCACTTGGTTAGATAGTTTTTATTGAATATTTTTTCTTTAATAAACTTTCGAAGTCAAACCAATTACAATTCAGACATAGCACAACCGTATAACGCGTAACTTTTTTTGTATATATCGAAATTCAATTTTTTGGTTTTGTTGGATCAAGGACTTCAATATCTGGTGCACTCATATTTTTCAAAAAAAAAATTGATAATCTACTATTTTTCCATATGTGCAGAACAAAGACCTTCATTTTCAATGAAAAACCTATGTTTAATAAAACTAAAAAAACAAGTACATAATAAAACCAAAACATATTAAATTTATATTCATTGGATAGCTCATTTTGAGGACTAACTGATTCCAATTGGGTTTGTAAATATTCCACCATTTTCATCCTCAACCCGAGCTTCGAAGCGTAAAAGAATAGGTTTTTTTTGTGAACAAGGTCAAAAATTAGGGAAAAGGGAGGTTCGCTAGAACCAATGTTCATTCGAACCCCCCTCAATATGAATTTTCCTTTTGTTTTTTAGGCAGGAAATGTGGGCCCAGTAATTAAGTAGGTTCATTTGAACCCTAGTTCAGTTGAACCCCTCTTTGGTTCGGTCGAACTTGTAGGTTCATTAGAACCCCTAAAACCAATTTTTTTGCCATAGGGTCATTTTTTCTCATTTCTCCTTCCTCCATCAAATTGTAAACCACTATTGTGGCTTCACCCAAAGAGGTGGCACAACGAGCATAACACCTTTCACCTAGCAACCAGTGAGATCACAGTCACTCTAGAGGATGTCTGGAGGATTTTGCAAATACCAATTGAATTAAATTGGATATTTGATATCTAATTTGGTAGGTGAGTGAATAGAGGAAATTTTCCTTTATACCTTTATTTGAATAATTTATGATTTTATTCAAATTAGTAAAAGGGGATAAATAATTTAATAAAACAAACTATAGAATTTATTTATTAAATAAATATAGAAGGGATATGATAATTAAACAACAAAATATTTAACCTTGTTTAATTAATTAAGATTGAATAATGTGATAATTAAATAACACAAACTATTGAAGTTGTATATTTAATTAAAATTGAAGAATAGGAGAATGAACTATAAATAACTATTTTTATTTATTTAATAGTAGAGGAATTAAGGGTAATTAATCAAATAAATTATATTTAATTAATTATATTCTCCAGACCATTTTTAGGTGTATACAGTAACAAGTGATAACATTAAAATAATTTAGGGGGAATGGGTAGCTCTAATATTAATCAAGATAAGATTGTACCTCACTCAACCCCAAGTGCCCGTTTAGGCTTGAGGTCAAACGGGAAGGCTTGGAATGGCATAATCAACTACTTTGTCTCCACGAGAAGTAGGTCAATTCTGCTTAGTTAACATGAGGGATCGGAGATTGATAGAGATTGCCAGGATAACCGAAGGAGGGGGTCGGGGCCTAGGAAGATCTACCTGGATAACCTATGCTCAACTAAGTGATGACACTTCCCCTATGACAACAATGAGATTCTTACTTGTTGTTTCACTTTGTGTATCTATGAGCCACTGGAAATATGGTCTTGGATGTTGTTAACCTTGTTGATGTGTTCTTCTTGTGATGTGAGTTTTGTCAATCTTGTGATACCCTATCCTTGTCTATCAATTGGTGGGGCCCTTTGTAACCTCCTAGCATAGGGGGTGAATCTTTGAATTCATGTTGTTGGGTGGAACGTGTAATGTTCTCCATTGGGTTCCCCTTATGTTCGTGTCATGGCAATCTCATTTGATCCATTATCTCCAACATTACATTTATTTTTGGGAGTTTGATCAATGTACTTGTAACATGTATTGTATTTGATCATGTATCATGTAACTTGTAGAGCACTCCTCGCTAGATTTGAGGAAGTATCATTGTACAAATGTATATGTAAACTAGAATGATGTATCTCTTGTATGTAATAAATTTTGTAATCAGTGACATTGTACTTGTAAATTGAAATGAAAGAAATTAGTTATTCTTTTATGTTATGATGGATGTTTCACATGGTTCATTTGTTCATATGTAATGAGTTAATGACATGTTTAATGATGATTAGTGTTTAATTGTTAATAAGTTATTTAGTGTTGAAATGTGTATATGGAAAACAAGTAATGCGGTCATGCACCCTAGGGGACTTAGGAAAATAATTTAAGTGATGTACAATTTCATTGTGCAACAATGCACTTAGAAAAAGAAAAAAACGTTTTATCATTATTTAGGTCTTGTCCTCTAGGGTACTCGACGGGTTATTACAACTTCTTCCCACAAATCTTCTTGCAACTTGGTATTACTGAGCATTCCCCTTGTTCTCTCTAGAAGAGTCTTATTCATGCATTCAACAACACCATTTTTCTGAGTGTAAAAAATGGTTTTATGCCTTTCGATCCAACTTCCTTACAATAATTTTCAAATTTCAAAGATGTGAACTTTCCTCCATTATCTATTCTTAAATACTTGATTGATCTACTAGTTCTCTTTTCAACCAAAACTCTAAACTACTTAAATATACTAAACACATCAGTTTTTCTTTTAAGAATATAGACCCACACCTTTCTAGAGTGGTCATCTATAAATGTCACAAAATATGATGATCCTCCAAAATAAACTAAAGGGGATGGCCCCCAAACATCTAAATGAATATAATCTAGAATACCCTTACTTGTACATGACTACCTGCTTTAAACTTTTTTCTAGATTACTTCCCATAAACACAATTCTTACAAAAATTCAAATTTAAATATTTTATATTTGGAAGTAACTTACAGTTTAACAGTACCTTTAACCATTTCTCGCTCATATGATTCAGTCACTGATGCCATAAATTATTAGATTCATTTGATTCCTCAAATACCACTGCTACTTTATTTATTATAGTACACCCTTCTAGCTTGTAAAGATTTCTGATATTCGCAGCCTTCATGACCACCAAAACACCCTTGGACACTTTTATTGGTCCACCTTGACTTGTAAATTTTTAACCTTCAAAATCCAAAAATTTCAATGAAATTAAATTATTTTTGAGTTTTGGTACATGTCTTACCTCTGTTAATGTCATCACAATACCATCAAACATTTTAATCTTAATGCTCCCAATCCTAACAGTCTTACAAAAAATATTATTTCCCATAAGAACAACACCACCATCAATAACTTGGTAAGAAGAAAACTAATTCTTATGTGGACACATGTGATTAGAAGCACTAGAATCTAATAATCATTCCTCATGATACTATAAGGAATTACAAATAGATAAAACTTTATCAATCGGACCTAGACTTGTCTCAACCGGATGTTCTTCCTTTTTTGGGTAATCATTGTCTTCTTTCCTCTTCCAACAATATTTCTTGAGATGCCCTGATTTATTGTAATACCAACATTTTCCCTTACCCTTTTTTCCTTTTGACTTCGATCTAGATGTACCTCTCAAATCTTCCCATTTTTCTATGGATCGACCTCTATCCACCATTGCTTCTGATGTGAAGGTTTCTATGTTAGATTTCCTCCACACCTCTTCAAAATATAAAGCTCCCACAATAGAATCAAATTCAAGGGTGTCGGTTGTGCTAAATCTAATAGAAGTGACTAAGTGATTCCAAGATTTGGGTAATGAACATAATAACATAACTATCTTGTCTTCATCTTTGACTTTTACACCCATACTAGCTAAATGACACATAAGAGTGTTGAAAATATTTAAATGATCAGTAGAAATTTTTTATACTTTTTTTTATTTGCAAACTATATAGTTGTTTCTTCAAATAGATCCATGTTGTCAAAGATTTTGTCATATAAATACTTTCCATTTTACTCTATAAGTCTGTTGTTGTTTCCTCTTCAATAATATTAAAAAGAAAATCATCTACTAAACAAAACTAAATTGTGCCAAGAGTTCTTGTATCAAGATCCTCCCAATCTTCATCAATCATATTTATAGATTTCTTTGAATTTCCTACCAATGCTTTGTGCAATCATTGTTGCACTAAAAAATCACCCATCTTGAACTTCCAAAGCTCAAAGTTACTCTTCTCATTAAATTTCTCCACTTTGAACCTTGCATTTGAAACCTTCGCCGTCTAATGCTACAAAACAAACACCAAATCTTAACACAAACACTGTAAAATAACTACTCTAATACCACTTGTTGTGGAAAGAGAAACGTAAAACCCACAAACTTAACATATTGTAGCATAAATTAGTTGCAAATAAATACAAAAGAAAATTAACAGAATAATAGATAAGACATAGATTTATAAGGTAAAACCTTAAGAATATGCCAAAGAAACATCTACAGAGAAAGGTATCAATATTCTTATTGCTTGGAGAAACTTATTACAATCTTCACATAATTGTTGCTCTTCAATTACAATTCATTACAATAATAATTTTTCCTTCAAAATAACAAAATATATATAATTTTTTAACCCGAATCAAACTTGAAAAAAAACAATTTTATTTTTATTGCTTTACTTTTATCTTTTATTTTATTTTTAAATCTTTATTTTTGCAAAGATAAGATTTTACTTTATTTATTTCTTTTATCTTTTCCAAAGATAAAATTTTACTTTATTATTGTCAAAAGTGGTCTCGTATTTAGAGAGGTAGACGATCTCGATTCTATTGAATTTATTAGTAAGAAAGAAGCTCCAACAAGTCGCGTAGGCTTAGATTATTAAGAATAGGGTCTTCTTTGTTGAGAAGAAAGATTACGTGCTCGAAAATCCCAACATCGCGGGGGATCTTGAGACCACCTTTCTGCTCGTAACCATAATCTTGCACAGATTTTTGTAGAAGATGGGCAAAAATGGATGTTTGAGAAACTGTGCATTGATAAGGAATCTGTGAAGTCGTTTCCCACATACACAGGCAGAAATCCTTGTGGCACATCCACACGAAATCGACTGGATTTAACCAATACACTCTAAGCTACT
This sequence comes from Sequoia sempervirens, assembly GCA_007258455.2. Lineage (NCBI taxonomy): Eukaryota > Viridiplantae > Streptophyta > Pinopsida > Cupressales > Cupressaceae > Sequoia > Sequoia sempervirens. The sequence continues at coordinate 587,518,264 of VDFB02047230.1, read as the reverse complement.
TTGATCGCTTAGGTGGAAGATGCCAGCTCGTTCTTGTTGTCAGCGTCCGTTCCAGTTGCCAGCATCCGTTCCTGTCAAACAGTAGTCGCCGTTAACTTCGAATTCAAATTGTTCCCTCGTGTTTGATTGCGTAAAGTATTGCTGCTTCACGTTCTGAACCGTAATTGTTCTATGTTAATGGTTGCTGCAGCGGCGATAACAGAAGCTTCATAACAGGGTATGGGAATCCATCAAATCATAATAGAAGGCGGTTTACTGTTAGATATTATGGTTGGAAATGCTCGGGTAGAAATTTATGGCCGGGCTTACCCGGCACACTCTAAGCTCTATGACTGAGGTAGCCGGGCCCATTCTCGACATTTCCGTATCCTATCACAACCATGTTTCCCCTTTTTATTAAGTCCGTTTCCGTAAACTTTTTTCCTCCCTATTCAAATTTAATATCATTTTTTTCTTTCTTCATTCATAAAAATATTTGAATTTTATTGAATTAAAAATATTAAACACTAATGATTTCCCCCATTAAATTATATCCATACTTGTACCTCTCAAACTTTAAAGAAATAATGGATATCTAGAATAATAGTAACACACGAAGTGACATGCCATGATGATATATAAAAATTGAAACACAACTAAATATTAAAAAAAAAACTATCTAAGAATTATTTAATTTTTTATTTACTTGAGAGTCATTTTATATGTATGATTGGAACACAATCAAATGTTTTAAAAAATTAAAACCGTCTAAGAATTATTAAAGTTTTTTTGTTTACTTAGGAGTTATTTTATAATTTTTTCATATACTTAGAATTATTTTTAAGCTTTTTTTCTTTAACTAAAATCTTTTTAAATAAATGAAAAAAATTTATAAAATAACTCTTAAGCAAACAAACATAAATTAATGTCAATTTTCTAAACATACAATTGATCACCTTCTTACGACTTCTCATGGATAAATTAATTCATCTAATTATCCATGAAAATGGTATGATAAGTTTATTAACAATGATAATATTAAACCAAAACAAAGATTTCAAGTTCATGTGTTCTTAATATTTTCCCTTTTTAGTTGTTTGGTTAATATAGTAGGAAAGACTTCTACATTTCTCTTCACATGTCTCCAATTAACACTTGAATTTCATAATCTTATGGAATGATAAGTGAATTATTTCTCATTTCTTATGATTTGTCTCATGATGCTAACAAACCAAACATGATAAAGTATGAAGTAAAATATATCTAATAGCATAAATATAGTCAAAGTTCTTAGCTCCCTCTAGTGAACTAAAGATACTGGCATCATCACAAACCTTCTTATGGCTCAAAATTTTAATATTAAAATTAAATAGAGTTCTCCCTCAAAGTGCACACTCATTAGAATAATTATTTAGGACATCAATCTATATGTTCCTAATTCAATATTTTGAAGACTAATGGATGCATCAAGATCAATATTTTTTCACTTTCAACCTTGAGAATTAATAAGGATTTATTTTCTAAGAAAATATACACACCTTTCATCTTCTTGATAGATTCTTCCAAAATCCACTCTCTTTCACACTTTTGCAACATTGAATTTTATTCTTCCTCATGCTCAACTATCATAATTTATCATTCACATAAAGATTTGTATAATCCTTGTTGAAAGTGATGACTTTAATTTCTTGAAACTCATAGTTCTTTTTCTATACTCCTCCATGATTTGTTTGTTATCCCTTTCTTCCAGATCTAGAATTATTCTTCTTCTTTTTTCATGCTCCATAATTTTTGCTAAGACCCTTTCTTGTAGGTTTGAATCTAGCATATGCATAATTTTATGGTTACATGATCTATTTTTCTATCTCTTTTAAAAATAAATCTTAGGTAAATAAAAATAAAGTATCAAATATTAAAATATCAAATGAAAAAGAATATATAATATTGTATCAACAAGTTTAATTAGTATATCTATATTATTTTAAAATAGGATAATAATATTATATAAATATATTATCATAAGAAAACATAAATTTTATTAAGAGAAAATCATTGTATATATCAAAACACTCATAACAAAAATATATCTAAAAAATTAAAAATATAAAATAATTCAAAAAAAACTTATTATATTAAAATTTGTTTGAAAATATTTCATTATATATTTATTATTAAATATTTTTTAATTGTAAGACAATAAATCATCTTTAATTATATTTATTAATCTTTTTAAAATTAATTATTTAAAATTTGATATTATTTAAATACCCTTATCATATAGTTTAAAAAGGGAGGGCATCATTATTTAAACTACATTACACCTAATTTATCTCCTATAATCACACGATTCTGATTTAAAATGTTGTGCTAAATTATCATTTCTGCAAAGTATTTATAGGAAAAGATTCCACCGTTTACATTTCACAAAGAATGTGGGAGTAAATAAAATAACTTTAAACGTGAAAACAAAGGGACAAAGTTTATAGAAACGGACTTTGTAAAAAATGGAAGGATATGGAAATGTCAGAGAATGGGCCCGGCCACCTAAGCAGTCAATGCTTAGAGTTTTCCGGTTAAGCCGTCCCGAAATTTATGCAAAATATGGAAGCATAGACAAGCCACATGAACTGTTAACCAGATGCCTCTAAGAAATGTGGTCTCATTGAATGCTTTCATTGTAGGAGCGTTTGTCCAAAATGATTTAGAAACTTTCAACTAAATGCGATCGGCAGTTGTAAAGCCAGACTCCGTAACCTTTCCCAGCCTGTGCTAAAATGGGAGCTTTGGAACAAGTTGCGCACATCCATCACAGGATAAATGATGTATTGCATGATACGCAGCTATGAGCGACACGATTATTTAAAGCTATTATACATGGTTACAGATAGAGACAGCCCAACAGATTAGAAGAGAGCCACACAAATGAAAAGCATTTGCTTTCTCACTACGCTTAAAGGGTAATGAAAAGTTGTTGGCAGCGAGATGAGAGTATTTTCAATGGCTCTGATCGTTTCTCTTCAGAGTTTGGAGCCCCGTAACCGGTCGGCTTAAACATCACACACTAAGCTACTTTGACTGCTTATGTGGCAGATGTGGGCCCGTTTCTGTAGCCAGCGTCTATTCCCGTTCCCGTTCATATAGTAGTCACATTAATTTCAAATTCAAACGGTTCCCACGCGGAAGCCTGGTGGAGGGTTTGTTCGTATTAAACAAGACAACAGAGAAGAATAGAAACGCAAATGGTTGCTGCAGCGGCGAGGTTGGGAGCTTTGGAACAGGGTATGAACATCCATTAAATCATGAAGGAAAGGGGATTATAGTCAAATATTACAGTCAGAAATGCTCTGGTACACATGTATGCAAAATGTGGAAGACTATACAAGGCACGTGAGTGTATGCCTCAAAGAAGAGTGGTCTCATGGAATGCAGATTGCAGGATACGCACAAAATGTGTTTGTTGAAAAGAATTTAGAAACTTTTTCCAAATGTGCAGGTGTAAAGCCAGACTCCGCAACCTTTGTTGGCACAAATGGGAGCTTTGGAACAGGATATAAACATATTACAGGATAAACGTTAGAGCAATTTTGTCAGATGTTGTAGCTGCAACTGGTCTGGTAGACGTGTATGCAAAAAAGTGTAAGTATAGACAAGGCACACGAACTATTTGATAGAATGTCTCCAAAAATTGTTTGATAGAATGCCATGATTGCAGGATATACAAAATGTGGAAGCACAGACAAGGCACGTGAACTATTTGAAAGAATGCCTCAAACAAATATGTTCTCAACGCCCTGATTGCAAGATATTAACAAAATGTATTTATTGAAAATACTTTAGAAACTTGCAACCAAATGCAATTGGTAGGTGTAAAGCCAGACTCTACAACCTTTTCCAACATCCTTCCAACCTATATCAAATTGGAGCTTTTGAACAGGGTATGGATATCCATCAAGCATAAAGGATAGATAAATTTTCTTAGACGTAGTTGCAACTGCTCTTGTAGACATTTATGCAAAATGTAGCTACATATTTATAAATAATTTTGATATCATACATAATTGTAGGTACAATTCACCATACAAACTAATGAAGAATATTTGAGTTTAAGGTAGTTGAGGAAGGTTTAGCAAAGGTATATGTTTATGTTGAAACTAGTGAAATAATTATTTTGTGGATGTGCATTATATGTATGACATGTAATATTATTACATTGTGACAATCTATGTCCAAGTTAGAGTTTTCAATTTAAAGTTGGATAGTGTTCATTCATACCCATATAAGTAGTACCACTATTCTTTGTACCATCCCCCCCTATCATCCTATGACAACTCTACATTTATAATATGATTTTTCCTTCCACTACCGTTGCATTCCCTCTTTCCTCTCACTTTCTTCAGACATCCTTCGTTCTACCCATGCTTCTCATACCACTACTACCTGCGCTTCTAAACCTTAAAACACTAGTGAATTAGTTTGATCAACTTAAGAAGAAAGTCGATAATATGCTTGTAGCTCTGAATCTATTACATATAATCCTCCACATTTCACACCTTTTGCATTTGAGGTTGTCACACACACATTGCCCATTGGCTTTATTGTAGCTATATTTGAGTTATATTATGGAAAAGGTCGTCACAATGTTCACCTATGAGCTTTCAACAATAAAGTCTCACCTAAATTATTTCCATGAACCCTAAGAACTATGCCTTAAAAACTTCTAATCCTTAGCTTCTATTTTTATCCATTATTTTGATGAGCTAGCCACCTCTTTCTTATAGCACTTATGTGTCAATATGGGCTTATAAATAATTAACTAATTTAACTAAATGTTCCTAGATACATAATGAGTTAGTAATGACTATGGAACTAGCTTCCAATATTTATGTAGTAGAATTTGTGTGCATGCATGTAAAACATCTTGAACTTCAACTATTTGAATTTAATGGTTGGAATTGTGGGGCATGTTCTACTTCCTCCAACCCTTTAATATATCAAAAGAATAATGAATCTAAAAAAGGAATGATAAGAAAAATATAAATCTAGTTTCAATCAAATGTCTATGATATCTAATTTTGCATCATTCTAAAATTAAGGGCCTAGGAAATTTACAAAGCTTAGGAAACCATTGGATAACGTTCTTCAAACCTTCCTAATAATTTGGCTAGCCTTAATTCCATCGACCTATTGGACTCCTCTAGAGGATTATCTAAGAGTTATAATGAATAATCCTTCTACAATTTCCATGGAGTTAATGGACACCATACATATACATGTATGGAATTCAAGATAAAATTGTAGATCTCATTCATATTAATGTGATTCACATTGATGGTGTGAATGATAGGGAAATTATTTGGTTGCTCCACTAAAACAAAATTGGAAATTTTATGCCAATAATTTTCCATTGCATACACAATTTAACAATATTGAACACTAATAGGTATGCATACGTCCTACTAATTCTATGATGTATACACACATGAATAAAGATCCTATGGATACAAAGTATGTATGTTCCTCTTCCCACACTTCTATAAAAATATTTATGGCTATTACTCATCAAATTTCACCTCCTTATGTACCTTCAATTATTTAATTTTATGAGGAGATCCCGAACCACAATTATTATGATCTCCATTTTACGCTCATGGTTTTCTTCATGGTAAAATATGTGAAGGTATTCACATTTATCAAGGCAATTAGTATATAATATATACATAGAAGAATTTGATATAATTAAAAAATTAGCATCAAACAATAATGCATACTTATGTGTTGCTCTAAACATAAACAATGACATTCTTGTGGATGCTTTGTGAAGGTCTTTATTCTTGACATGGAGCTTAAGGAGTTGGATGAATTTTTTGATATCATTCCTCCATTGGTTAGATTTTATATTTTACTTGGGAGACCTTAGTTACAATAATTAAATGTGATACCTTTTATAATACATCAATGTCTCAAATGTGTTTGTCAAGAGAAAATTGTGAAGGTGATGAGAGATGCATATGTACCTATTTTGAAGTCATGTTGCTCAGATAAGGTGGAATCCTTGTAGCGGCGTCAAGATTAAATGTGTTATTCATCCCATATTTGACTAAGGCTATATCTTAGTATTGATAATTTTGTTAACACTTAGAGCAATACTAAGATTGGGAATGATATATCTTAATGACAATAATTTGAGTAAAGTGGATCAAAGTTTGTAGTGAGGCTAGAAAGAAAATCATTAGATGCTTTGGATGATGTGCTAAATTACTTATTTTGTGAGTAATTAATGATAATAATTTGACTAATTATGATTACATTTTCTTCACATGTGTAACAATCCCAACAAAAAAATTGGCAAATGAATTTAAGATTTGTGAATTTTAAATAAAATTTTACAACCCTAAAACCCTAAACCCTAAACCCATATGCAAGATAAGACACACTCATGATAATAGTACTAAAAACATGATTAAAAAGAACCAAAATTTGATTTAAGAGCCCAAACCAGTAAATTTAGATTAAATTTTAAGTTCTTGTTTAGATTATTTAAAAATTATATCCTTATGAGTTAATACCTACAATTATGATATTCAACAATAAATTTTGAGTATAAGTAGCTAGTGATAAGGACATCATCCAAGTAGAAGGGGGGGTGTATAATTTCATAAAAATAGATTAGTGACTAGTATTAGTATATGGTTGACTCAATAAAGGATAGCAGAGAAAGTAAGTGTTGACAAGGAGGGCATGTGTTATGAGTTGGGAATAGCATGAGAAATCTATAATCTTAGTAGATTTCTAGTTGCCAAATAATGGTCATTATATGAGTGTAGAATGATGATTATGCTAGTTAAAACTAGATGGTGTTGGCTTCTTTAGTTGTTTCAACCATTGACTTGTGCTTGGATCCATAGGAGTTGTTGTAGCTCTCTATATATGTAAATATGGGTTTAGTTAATTCAATAGATAATGTCTTATAGAAAGAATTTGACTAGTGTGTCTAGCAAATCATGTGTGGTAGCCAACTCTCTATAATATATGAAACAAATAAGGTATAGAACTAATTTAATACTTGATAAGAATTTGATCTAGAGAAGACTAGATTGCCAAATCTATGCACCTTGCCATCACCCCATGAAACTATGTACTTTTTGTGAGGGTTGCCAAGTGGAATAATAGACTATATGATTGGATCATACCTAGAATTTTAGCAACCTTCATCTTGTGGTGGCCAAAATTAAGTGAAATATAATTACTTACATATATTATTGAATTGAAGGTTGGACAAAACTTATACACTATATGCATTATTCATAGTAAACTCCTAGATTGACACTATTCAATATCCATAGGAACATAGGGTACTAGGCATTGAAACTAATACTAATAGGTTCTAGAAATTCTCACATGATCATTTGATGGAGAATTGAAAAATAGATGTTATTTATATTCTTGTATAAAATTTGATACTATTGGATTGCAAGCTAAATATTAACTTTAGTAGCTATATAATATGGACCTTAAGTTGAGTTTGGATCCTTAGTGCTCATATGTAATTAAGTTGTATTTAATAGCATATTCATCAAACTTTGGATTAAACTTAAGTTGTATTTACTAAAAGAAGTTACTATGCCATCAATCCCTACTTTCCTAGCTATAGATAAATTGATTTAGATTAAGTAAATAAACAAAATTTAAATGGGCCTATCTTTCTAGTAGCTTGGAAGGGATATGTCACATATCATAAATTTGGAAGATGGTTCTTAAGAGTCTTTCCCTTAATGGGTCATCATCAACCTTGTCCATATGCATAGATTTTTCCTCATCACCACTCTAGTCTACATCCATATCTCTTTTTTGAGTGTTCTCCATTGCCTCTAACATCTTGTAGAGCCTCACAATAATTTTTCTTGATATTTTTTTATTCTAGGTGCTTAGTTGCTTCCTCATCTATTAACAATAATTCCTCTATCTTTTATTTACTCCTTCCTTAACACTCTTCCTATAGAAAAATGAAACCACAACCTCTACATAATGACCAACACATTGGAGGACATTTACACTACCTTCTACCTATCCTCATACTTTATTGAGGACAAAAATACCTTGGTTATAAACATTAGTCAATGCCATGTAAAGTTTTCACCTCTCCACAAGCCAAACCTTAGGCTATGAGACCAAATTTGATACAATTGTAATGTGAGATCCTAAGTGAAGGTATGCCTAGTGATATAGCAATGAGGCTCACAATGGAGGACACACTCACAACAAGGAAGAAATCACAAGGAGATGGTATGAGAAAAATGCTTTCCAATACTTTGAATGACAAAGATTAAAACTTTATGGATAAAATACATAAATTTCAAACTTGACTATATATTTAGATTCAAATCCTATTGTAAGACCAACAAGAAGACCTTGATCTTTTACACAAAACTACTATTTATTAAATTTTATAATGAGATTTTAGTTGCCAAAACCCACCAATTTTCATCAATGTAGTTTGCTCCAACATTCAAATTTACAAACTTTATCTAATTTATTAAAGACAAAATCCATTGCTAATCTAAAAAATGTAGTAGTTAATATTCATCAAATAATCCAATGAAATGCAACAATAAAGTATTGGTCTTGTCTGATTTCCATCTATTACTCATGTACAACTTCCATGTGGACATTGTATTGATTATTGCTATTTGTACTCAATCTTCTTGTTATTATCAGCATACAATGTGGGTTTATCAATCATGTAGCACTCATGGCATAATGAGTGACACACCATTGTATGATTTGCCTTCTTCCACACACATGCTAAAGCTTAGTCACAAAACTTAATGGCTTGTAAGATTTCACTTTCCAACCACATGCACTTACACCAATAGGAAAATGAAAATCACTATATCAAGTGCTAATCTTGCTAATGTAAGTCAATAATGTTTTGTACTAGAATGTACCTTGAAGTGTTAGCTCGATAATGGATGACAAATGATAGAAGAAAGTTGACTTTTCATTGATTTATGATATAATTGAATGATGCATATCAAATCAAGAGAAGAATGTTTTTAATGCTTTATCAAAACATTCTTTTTGTAATAATATTCTCTATAATATGAAAATGTCTTAAGTAAAAAGACACCCTAAATATATGAAATTAAAATTTGACACTTCTATAGCATTTGTGAGTAATTTTAAATATTCCTTTCCCTAAATTGAGTTAAGATTTGTTTTCATTTTTCATTTAATTTTTGAATCTACTTTTTTGCATACATGTCTACCAGGGTAGTTGCAACTACAACATCTGACAAAATTTCTCTGACATTTATCCTGTACTGGATGTCCATCCCCTGTTACAAAGCTCCCATCTTGGCGCAGGATGGGAGGATGCTGGCAAAGGTTGCGGGTCTGGCTTTACACCTGCGCATTCCATGAGACCACATTTTGTACGTATCCAGCAATCATAGCGTTTCATGAGACCGCATTTCCATTTCCATTGCATACATGTCTACCAGACCAGTTGCAGCTACAACATCTGACAAAACTCCTCTAACGTTTATCCTGTAATATGTCTATATCATGTTCCAAAGCTCCCATTTGTTCCAGCAAAGGTTACGAAGTCTGGCTTTACACCTGCGCATTTGGCAAAAGTTTCTAAATTCTTTCCAACAAACGCATTTTGCACGTATCCTGCAATCAGCATTCCATGAGACCACATTTCTTTGAGGCATACATTCACGTGCCTTGTATATTCTTCCACATTTTGCATACATGTGTACCAGAGAATTTCCGACTGTAATATTTGACTATAATCGCCTTTCCTTTATGATTTAATGGATGTCCATACCTTGTTCCAAGGCTCCCAACCTCACCGCTGCAGCAACCTTTTGTGTTTCTATTCTTCTCTGATGTCTTGTTTAATACGAACAAACCCTCCACCAGACGTCGACGCGGGAACCGTTTTAACTTGAAATTAAGGTGACTACTGTATCAACGGGAATGAGAACGGACGCTGGCTATAGAAATGGGCCCACATCTGCCACATAAGCAGTCAAAGTAGCTTAGTGTGTGATGTTTAAGCCGCCCCCCACTAAACTACATATTTTCCAGAGGGGTTACTTGGCCCTCACCAAGTAAGGAGATAGTTGCTTTATTATTTTCTTCGTTTAATACAGAGAAGAGTTCGTAGAGGTCAGATATTAAGAAAATTTAAATGGTTTTCAGCATATGCATGGGTGAAATATGAGAGAGAGGAGGAGAGGGAGTGTGTAGAGTTGCTTGAGAAAGGAGGTATCATCGCGAGGAATGGCAGGGTGTTTGAAATGGATAAACGTTATGTTAAGAAAAACACGACATTATAATAATATGTTGTTGAGTTTATAGGTTTTGGTGTTTTTTTACGCGGAAGGCGTATCTAATTTGAAATGAACCAACCTGATTTCTGCCATCAATGGAAGAAAAAGGGCTCGCAGACGATGAGACTGATCTCATCCATCCATACAAATATTGACCAAAAAGTTAAGTGGGATACCGTGAAGCGTAGCTGGCAGGCAATACGCGAGATCAAGGTTACCTCGTCATTGTCGGTTTAATAATAATAATAATAATAATATTTTATAGTCCACGATACCCGGCAATCTGTTTTTGGGTCTACAGACGGCCTACAGCAATATGGGACTCCTCGTACTCCCAATATTGAGGGAGGCACCTAACTCGTGCTCCACAATACGAGGTGTACATACCTTACCCCCTAACAAGTTTGCTTTTATCCATTAACATTTTTCCATCATTTTTGAATTTATCATGTTTGTTCACTATTGACGGCATTTTTTCCCTCCTTCCACCGTTCCGGCGTGGCCAGACATCTACAGCCACACCGTCCCACAAAGTCGATGGCCATTCAATGACAAGATCTCCATGTCCCTGTCCATCTCAAAAGGTCGATCATTGTTTTGCAACGATGTTTCATCGTCACTGAGTACCTCAAAGGCCCATCAAACTCATATCTGATGGCAAGAAAAGACAGGATGCCGACAAACCAACCACATTTGCATCTTGTGTTGTGTGCCCTCAACCTCCCAAAGCTCGGCGATGTGTAATGTGAACTTTTGGAGAAAATTTTGCACCCACGAAGGCCTCAAGTGGAAATTAGAATCCTTCATTGGATTGTGTCCAAGCAAACCAAAAGCCTAATAAGTCATATTGGGTAGAAAAGCATGGTTCTCATATTGGGCAGAAAATCATGGTTCCATTATAATTGAAAGTTTTGCTTTTGATTTTTTCTTTCATTTTAAAGAATATCAAATTTGTTTTGAGAATTAATAATTTTCCAAAATCAAAGGATGATGTTCTATGTGAGGAACACTTACTTAGTGACAACTTCTTGTCTATAATGTGAATCTCTTCCTATTTTGGATTGGATTGTCATTAGTATGAATTATCAAGTGTGGTAAGGGATTTGCTATCTAATTGTCCAAGTAACTCTTTTTACCATTTAATTCAAATAGATGGATATAGAATACCCTTGGATCCCAATTTGAAAGTTAGTATGCATCTACTCTCTTCTTCTTCACTCAAATTGTACCAATAGAAAAATACAACTCAATTCATGGGCATGCAAATGTTTATATCTTGGATAAGAAAAAAGAGCTTAGGGAGAGATTTAATGATGAATTAGATAGAAAATTGGAGATTGATTCTTTGAATGCTTTGGAGGGTATCACACAAGACCTATTTGAGAACTCATTAAGAGTTATACTTGATATCTCCCTCTCCCTCCTCTCTTCATCTCTTTCTATCCATATCTTTCTCTACCCCTATCTCTCTATCTCTTTATCTCTATATAACACTCAATGATTTGAATTATCAAGAAGAGGAAAATGAAGGATTAGGATGCAAATATGACCTTAAAAAGAAGCAAGGGGAAGGATGGATAACCAAAGAACAAGGAACAAGACTTCAAGGTGATCATTAGGTAACATCTCCATCTCCATCTCCATTTTCATCTCTATATCTATCTTCCTCTTTGTATTTATCCCTATCTCTATCTCCTTACCCCCCTCTCTCTCTCGCTCTTCCCCCCTCTACCACCCCCTCTCTCTATCCCTATCTCTCTATTTCTCCCTATTCTAAACATAATATGAGCTTGCTGGTAATGGAAGTTGATTATCATACCAATTTAGAGGTTTTGTTTTAATTTTTTTGTTTCTACATTGAGATGTTTGTTGCACAAACAACATCATTTTTTAAAATGGTCTACCAGTTGACATCATGTACTACACAAATTTATAAAAAAAATAAACCAAATTTTTCCCTAAATGACATTCCACAACTCTTCGGCGTACCCATTGCACAACGGTGCAATTGCTAGTTATTAGTTTATTGAATTTGTGAGTTTGAATTATTTGTCTTAATGTAGGGGATGATATCTCTTAGTTGTGTTTTCAAGAGGGTTGGATTAGCCCATTTTTAAAAAATTTATGAATAAAAAAATATTATAATCATAATGTATACATCCAAAATTGGTCTGGAGAATATTAATTAAATATTGGTTATTTAATTAATAAAAATATTTATTTCCTCTACTATATAAATAAATTGAAAAGTTTATTTCTATAGTTCGTATTTCTTAATTCCTCCTATCTAAACCGCTTCCTTCATGATTTAATTAAATAAACAAATTTAACTAATTTGTTTTATTTGATTAATTCCCTTTCATTAAATTTGAATTTTTAATTCAAATTTTGTCACATTTCTCTGTATTCTTCTAACCTCCTTCCACATCATCTTCCATCTCACCATGTGTCACATGAAATTAATTATTCATAATTTCTAAAATGGGCATTTATCCTCAACAATCTCAACAAACTCAGAGACATGTGGCTTCTCCTTTCCATTTATTCTTATTTATACTAGGAAAGCTTGTTCTATTAAAGGCCCGGACAACTTCCTTATTTCTCTGTAACCTCCTCCTTTCTCATAGTTGATCTCTTCAGACTGGATCTTGATCATCCATTTCTGCCAACTCACCTGATGCCTTGGTGAAATCTATAAATAGAGGCTCATTTAAAGCTTTTGCATAAGAGAGCATTGCATACAATTACTCTACAAAAATCATCTTAGCATTTGAGAGCTTAGTTTACATTCTAGTTTAGCATTTGGAATAGTTTAGCAAGTAAATTATAATCATGGCTTCTTTGTTAGATGTGTTTTAGTTTACTTACAACATTTAGAATCAATTTCATAGCATCTTTACTAGTTTAATTCAGCATTGCATCATTTCATTAGCATTTTGTATACAACAGTTTATCATCCAACATATCATTTAGTTCATCATCCAGCCAAATCATCAGATCATGTAGGTGTACACATAGTATCTACATTCTAGAATTAATGGCTACTCATTTCTTAGGTGTCATCCCAATAATTCAGTGCATAATTAAGATCTAAGAGCACTAATATAAGATCCTTAGGAATAGAGGAAGATGGAATGTCTTTAAGGAATCGTTTTATCAAATTATGTTATTAATTTAGATTTCCTTAATGTAATACATTGCATCTGTTATGTGTTATTGATTATTCTAATTCACATATTTTCTCACACACATAAATTGGCACCTATCGTGGGGCCTAGCCCCTATTATTTTAATATTTTTCTGGAGAGTATCATTTTCAGGTTCGGATGTGAATTTCTTTGGCGCAACTGCTAATTCTTCTAGCACACCCGAAACATCCTCTAGGACACAAATTCACTGACTGTTCTGGTGCAACAATGTGTTTCTCTGGTGCATCCACTCCATTCTATGGCACATCAGGGGGTTTCTATAGCGCATTTAATGTTTTTTGTAGCGCATTCACTTCGTTTTGCAGCGCATATACCCTTTTAGCACATCAGCTTACTGTAATGGTGCATTTGATTTTCTTTGCAAAATTCTCATGAGTCTGAAAACTAATAAATGTTTTTTTCTATTATGTAGGCTTCATAAACATTGTAAGAGACTTTGCTAAAAATCTTGAACGTTGTCAAAGAAACATTTATTGCAAACTACTGATAAATTTGATGCAGGGGCTGGAGTGATTTATTTCCTTTTGCTTAATTTAGGAATCTAGACTAATTAGGAAGGAAAGAACACCATTTCTATTGTGTTTTATGAATGGTAGGCATATGCTCTCCCCTGAACTGGGTGACCAAAAAGCCAAACCCATTCGCGTTTATTTGCAAGTGTGAGTTGAGTATATCGTGTGTGTTCTCTCTTTGTTTATGCAAATAAAAATTGATTGAACTATAGATGTACTTGCTCGCTTTTATTTATCCATAGAGGGCATGCCTTGTGGGAAAAATTAATCACCCAAGGGAACAACCCAACCAGTAACATGATGAACCAGAGTGACTTCCAACTGGTCTATAAATGTGGGTACTTGAGGAAAGTTCAAGTATCACGAGGATTGTTTCGACAAGAAGGGAAACAATGGTTTCTTGCTGCATGGATGATCCCCCATGAATGGAATGCCCCTTTTAAAACCCTTGCTATAGAAAGGCCAAAATCCTTTATCTATTTTTTGGCGTAGAAGGTCTAACCTTTGAAGTTGTCCCACGTTTTTGCGGCTTTTAGTAGAGATGAGAAGTATGCCATGGGAGATTCATGGGTGTTGATGCTTGGCTGCCCCATAAATGTGAGTGTCATGGAGGGGAGCTAGTAGGGTCAAGCATCTAATCATCTACTAAAAGTAGGCACAGTTAGAGTAAAATCCAAGTGGGAATCCAACAAATACAGTCCTACACAGCCTTAGGATTGTACATGCTTGATGTGTTTACCAAAGTATTTTTAAAGAAACGTAAAACAAAACATTACACATTGGAAGTGCAAAACTGTGATTCAAAAAACATCATTTGAAACAAACCATTCTCTAACTAAAAACCAAAAAAATCAAATAAACTGGCAAGAAATTGTTATATTTCCCTGTTCAGCACATCCATCTCTTATTTTGGTGCATTTAGTGCTTTTTCCAACACATTCACCTTCTATTATAGCGCATTTACTACTTTTTCCAGTGCATTTACCTTCCGTTATAGCGCATTCCCCACATTTTCCAATGCATCCCTTGCAGTCTATCGCGCATATAGCAATTTTTGTAGCACATACACCTAAAAATTTGGCATATCTAAGCTATTTTGTAGCGCATACACTTGATTCTATAGCACATATAAACCTTTCTCTGGTGCATCTAAGCCATGTTATAACGCATTTTCCTTTTAGCGCATACATTGACTGTTACAGCGCATCCACCAAAATTTATAACCAGAGAGTTGAATTTGACTCCTATCCAACATTTTGAAACCAGATTTAGGGATCTTTTCCATAGAAAATTTCTTTCCTTATCCCAACATTGTTGTAAACTTGGTAAAACTAGCATTTACAAGTGAAATCCTTTACCTAAACTTTGATCAAACATCTAAAAGTGCCCAATCATCATCAAAATCCAAATTTGATCATCAAGTTGAGTTTACCCATCAAGATTTATCATCCTTCATATAGAAACAACACACTTTACATTAAATTTTATTACCTTAGTCCCATCAATAGGATTCGTTATTCTATTTGACCTAGGTATTCCTTTGGCACTCTTAAATAATGATCAAAATTTAAAAAACCTTCATCACTTGCATGCCCATTTTAACAAGGTCCCAAAAGCAAAAACTTAAGGGTAAGGAATTTGAACCTCAAAATACCATGGGTGAACTAGAAGAAAATCCCTTTCACAAAATTCCTCAAAATGAAATAGAAGAAATAACAGAAGAGGAAATAGAACAAGCAAACCAAGATCCCAAATTTCACAAATTCCTAGAAAGAGTCTTTGAAAAGGATGGAGAAAAATACCTTTTAACGTTAGCAAACCAAGGGGTCAAATTACCAAGTGATTTTGATGTTAATAAATTGAAGGGAACCCCAAAGAAAACTGAAATTGAAACATCAAATACAGATCAAATGGCTTCCCTAGTTCACATCAAATAAAGAACCTTCCAAAACAAGTGCAAGACATGCAAGGAGGGACTACCAAAAGATACTTGTTGCAAGATATTTGTCCCTACCCCTTTGATAGAAAGTTAAACATGATACCATTTCCCCTAAATTGCAACCTCCCAAAATATGACAAATACAATCAAAAATATGACCCCATAGACCATGTGAGAGAATTTTAAACCACGAATCTTGAGTTTTCTCATGTGGACACATACTTGATGAGACATTTTCTTTGCAACTTGGGAGGCCATTGTATGGAATGGTTTTTAAAACTACAACCAGGCATAAAATCCTTTGAAGAACTTGTCAACAAATTTATCACTCAATATTCATATAACATTGCACATGAGATAACCATGAAGGATTTTTGTAATACCAAACAGAAACAAGGAGAATCTTTTCTCATATTCTTACAAAGGTGGAGAAGGTTATTCGCTCGATACGCTCATCCCATACCCGAATAAGAAAATATGGAGATTTTTATTGATAAACTTAACAGTGAAATGAGTTATAGGCTATAATTACAACCCCCTAGCTTTGAGAAGATGGTAGAAAATGGTGTCAAAATTGAAGAAGCTTTAGTCAAAAGAGGGGTATTGAAAATTCGCAATGAAGGATCAAACAATACTAGCTCTTCCAACCATCACAACAACAATGAGAAATCCAAATTTTGGATAAGGAACAAGAATGCTAATGATGGTGCCACCGAAACACATAATGCTAAATCGGTCTTTAATCTATCAGGAACCACAAACAAGATCAATCAAAACATCAATAAAGGCACTAATCAAAATGTCAACCAACATAATAATCAAAACAACCATAATCAAAGTAACACCACGTCCAAACCTCCACCCTATCAAACACAATCAAATTGCAAAAAATTACGCCTTTGGGTCAATCACACGAATCTGTATTGAGGGAACTTCTTGAAAATAACCTCATAACATGCTACCTGACACTCAAGGCTTTGAACCAAAAGTAAAATTGGCATGGTGGAATGATGCCTATTACTGTGAATTTTATCGGTGTAAAGGCCATCAAAAAAATAGTTGCATGCAATTGAAACATAAGATACAAGATTTCATAGATGACAAGGTCATATGAATAGAAGGACCCCAAACAAATGCCGATCACGGATCATTTAAAAATCCTTTACCAAATTATGAAAAAGGGGAGTCCTCTACAACAAATAGCAAGGGAAAGAATGTAAACTATGTCCATGATACTGTCAGAAATCATATTTCAGCAGTGGAGGATCAAATGAATAAAATTGAAACCAATGACAATCAAGACATTATTGCAATCTGTATTCCAATCTATGACACTCCAATTGAACGAGAACAAGACATCATTATCCTTGAAAATAAAATGAATGACATCAAACAAGATATAGTTGCAACTGATACTCAAGTCAATGACATTAAAATCAATGGAAAACAAGACAGCATGTCAGTAAATGCAACCATGAGAGCACATGCCAAATATGTCTTAAAAGGAAGTTCATCTAAAACACTCATTGCCTCGTCCAATCAATATTGTTATCAATCTGAAGTTGCACCCTTGTTGAACCTGGTGTTCAACACCTCAGTGTAACATGGGAAGACCTCTAAAGATATGGGTTTCTTGTAAACAGAGGTCGATCTCCGGAGAAAGGCCGGATTCCTTTGGTATCACCTAAACTACTGATTCTGTAAAGGGAAAGGGAGGAGTGCAAAAAATAAAACTAGATACTATGGTGATACACCAAACTGATAAGAGCAGTGGAATACTTGATTAACACTTGAAAATTGTTAATGATCATAAGATTACACATCAAATCTATATAAGGTATGCATTAATACGTCACAAACAGGCTTGATTCACACACTTTTCCAGACAGAAAAATAATTTTTACAGACTAGAATCCATATGTGATTATATAAACACAGTTTGTGATTTGACTAGTGATACTTTTGCAAAGGAAGGCATGAAATACAAGATAAAGTTATAAAGGAATGAAATAAATTCACAAAATAACTTGATCATTAACCTGAAATGCACGACATTTGCAAGAACAAGATGGTAATTTGAATCATCCGCAATGATTAAGGTAAACTCTGTATATTATACTTTGAATGAGTTGCAAAATCCAGTATTTTCTCCTAAGGATTCTCAAAAGTCTCCAAAAGCAGAAAATATATACCAGTAAGAACTAACTACCAAAAGGAAAAAAATGCCATATATATAAAAGTGTGTTGGCCCCCTTAGGGCTTACAAAATATCCGACTTCAGAAAAATCTCCCCTTAGATTTTTTGCATGAAATTAATGTTGCCTTTAAGTGTGCCCCTGCTGTCCATGTCGGTGAAGAGTCATTTCCAAGAGAAGCCTTCAGATCTTTTGCAGCTACCGCATTCACTTCTAGTCCTTGTGTCCACCTTTGAATCCCTTGTCGAGCTGCTTTGAATGTTTCAGAGCTCAGAGCCGATCCACGTCGCCTTCACCTTGTTGATCTTCTTGGCACTGGTCAAGCTGCCAACGATCCGCCTATAGCTCCCTCTGATTGGTCGAATGGATGCCACATAGATTCTTTGAGCAGTCAAAAGTTCTCTCTACAAAATCGCATGTCGGTGAGACACTGATCATGTCTCCCCAATGTGATTATACCTTTCTGCAACTATCGGCATAATGCATGACGATCGGCAACACCACATAGTGAGTTACAAAAGTCATATCGATATCACTGAAACCATCGGCGAGACAATCATTTTCAGCCAAACAACATGGCGAGCCCTCAGGAGTCATACCAATGTCACCATCTCATTGCCTAGTCATCTACATTCAGCAAGGGCTCCTTGATGTCACCCCGAATGCATTCTACTCTACTCGAGCTCAATAGTTCTTTCGGTGAGACACTATCAATTTAGGAAGACCTTTTACCGAAGGCACCATTCTTTCCTGTCGGGGAGATATCATACCGGTCGTCAGGATGTTACAACGAAGTCCCTCCTTTTCCCCCGTTGACATTTCTCTTCGCTGAGACATCTGTTAGTCGCCAGGACCTCTCAGCGAACAAGGTCTCTTTTTTGGCATGAGACCACCCTCGATCAGGGAGACATCTCCCTGAAGACATCACCATTCACCGAGCTCTCATCTTGTTTTGGTGGGACCCCACTTCTGTCGGTGGGACTTCTTCCTGAACCCATTATCTTTTCGCAATCTTATTTCATTTCAGGGAAATCACCAACGGTCGGCGAGACCTCTCGCCGAGCTCCCTCTTGTCTCCCCGCTAACATTTCTTTTCGCTGAGACCAATTCTTGGTCGGCGAGACCTTTTGGCGAAGGAAAAATCCTTCGCCGAGCTCGCTATCGATGAGAGCCCTTGTTAGTCACTGGGACTTCATGCCGAAGGAAAAACCTTATGCCAACGGCAAAACTCCTTTTGATCACCGAGACCTCCTTTGGTGTCGACGAGACTACAAGCAGTCGGTGAGACCTCATGTTGAAGGCACCCTGCTTTGGTGAAGGCTCCTTTCAGTCGAGAAGACTCTTTTTTATCACTGAGACATCTCAGCGAACTCAACTCCTGCGCCGAGAGCCTTTAGAGTCAGGGAGACCTTTTTTCCTTCGGTGAGACCCTTCAGTGAAGCTCGCTTCCTTTGCTGACGCTGCCTCATTTCAGTGAGACCTCACCCCATCGGTAAGACCTCCTAGTGAAACCCCCCCACATACACCGAAGGCATCCTGCTTCGGTGAGACTTCACCGGATCAGCGAGACATCTGGCCAATGACAGCTACTTTTCTGAGACCTCCATATGCTTTGGTGAGACCAAACCTCATCGGCAAGACGTTACACTAAAGCCTCCTAGTTGTAGCGAAACCTCACCCAATGATGTCCCTTTTGCCAAGACTCTCATAAGTCGCTGAGACATTTCCCCGAAACGACTCTATTTCCCTGAGCGCAGATTTCTTCCTTTCGGCAAGACCACTCCCTGTTAGCCAAACCTCATGGCAATGATGCCTCCATTCAGCGAGGCCCCTTCTAGTCGGCAAGACATCTGGAAGGTCTTGGAAACTCTCTCCTTAGAGGATTTTCATGCCAAACTGACTAAGGCAGGCTCTCCAACTGAGTTCCCTGTGACCTAGCATTAGATGTATGATTTAACGCCTGATGCAAATGTCCCATCTGGCCTTCTTGGACATTTGAAACACAATTTGTCCTGCCTGATTGAGCCCATAGGTGAAAATTGGGCAACATTTATGACGACCTTTGCTAGATATTTTCCTGCTAAACATGAAAAACTAGTAGCCAAACTTGTCCATTGGGCATGGAGTCATTAGGAAAACATCATAAAAGAAAAACAAAAACAGTCTGCACATGGTTGCAACTCACTTAAGACTCATAGAACACAACAGGTTGCCAAAAACAACAAAACATGAGAGGATGAAAAGGAAATATTTACCATGCTGGAACAACACTTAGGAAATGGAAAATAATTAAACTAAAGCGCAAGAGCACTTATTGGAATCATAAACCTAACCTAATATGTACAATGGAAGAACTCGTTAGACTTGAAAACAAGGCTTTAGGTGTATCCCATTGACTGGGATAGGAAGTACTTCACCTTCTATTGTGGCCAGTTTATAAGCATTGTGTTCTTTGCAGTCTCTGATGATAAATGGACCTGTCCACATGTTGTCAAACTTTGTGTGATGGCTCGGCCTGCTTTTTAGAACATCCCATTTGAGAACATCACCTTCTTTAAAGATTTTGGCTGTAGATTTCTTGTCAAATGTTCTCTTTTTTTGGCACTGATGATACTCCGAAGCTTTCATTGCTTTGTCTCTTGATTCTTCAAGTTCCATGAGCTCTGCATATCTCATGGACATTGGGTCCTATTCCTCATACATCTCTAACTGGTGGACAATGTCTAGGGCTGGAAGCTCCGTAGATAGAGGTAATCTGGCCTCTTTGCATAAACTAACATGTATGGTGAATTACCAATGGACCTCTTAGGAGTCACTCTATCTACCCAAAGTGCATACTTTAAATTAATGTGCCAGGTCCTTTGATTATCCTCCATAGTTCTTTTAATAATCCTAATGAGATTTTTGTTCGTGCTTTCAGCTAAACCATTACCCTGAGGGTAATAATTTAAGGATGTATTCAAATGAATGCCATGTTTAACATCCCAATCAGTTACTCTTAAACCCATGAATGCAAAAGCATTATCAAATATAATAGAGTCAGGGACCCCAAATCTGGTTACTATGTCATCATAGAAATTCAATACAGAAGATTCATTTGCCTCTTTTAATGCAACCGCCTATGTCCACCGTGTGAAGTAATCTGTAGCAGTGAGCACCTACTTGTGACCAGTACTAGATGGTGGATTTATTGGCCCAATGAAATCAATGTCACATCTCATGAAGGGTTGTTGTACCTGAATTGGATGTAGAGGCATAGCAGGCAGCTTTTCTTTTCCTACAAAAAGAGCACACTTCACACATTTCTTTGACCATGCATATGTATCTTTAAATAAGCTGGGCCAGTAGTAACCAGCTCTCATTATCTTCCATGCAGTAGTCCTCAGAGCAAAGTGACCCCCCGAAACTCCATCATGAAACTCATGAAGTACCTTCTCAATTTGATCATTGTGAATACATCTTAATAGAACACCATTCAGATCTTTTTTGAAAAGAACATTGTTCACCAGCACATATGGTATGGACTATAGTATGAAGTATCTTCTTCTAGCTCTGTTCAAACCTAATGGACACTCACCAGCTTGTAAAAAATGGGTCATGTCTTGAACCCAATTAATTTTTATCATAGGCACATCATCTTGAGCATCCTAAGACTCATTTGTATTAGCAAAAACAACATCCTTTTATGATTCATTGTCACTAATTGACCCTATAGCAAGCTGTTCACAGAGACCTTTACCTCTAACTAGTTTGATAATCTTGATATCCACATCATATTCCATAACCTTAGTGATCCACCCTGCTCTTTTTTCATTCAAATCTTTACTCAACAAAAATTCCTTCACACTTGAGTGTGCAACCAGAATATGAATTTTGTTGTTTGAAACTAGAGGCTTAAACTTCTTTAGGCTTCTGATCACAACGAGAACATGCTTTTCAACAAATGTATATTTCTCTTCATAATCAGCAAGTGCTTGACTAAAGAAAGTTATTGGCTACTCTAAATTATCACTATTTTTCTATACCAGCATAGCCGAGATTGAACCAACATTGCCAAAATCATATAAGAAGTCTTTAGAAAAATATGGATTTACCAGTGTTGGAGCTGATGTTAAAGCTTCCTTGATTTCTTCAAAATTGTGTTTTGCTTCTCCAGTCCAACTGAAAACTGCATTCTTTTTAAGCATGGCGGTCAAAGGCTGTAACAGGTTTGCGACATCAAGGATGAACCTTCTTAGAATGTTGATTTGGCCCAAAAAGCTCTGCAAACCCTTCTTGTGATTGGGTAATGGCAACTCAAGTATGGCTTTGACTCTTTCAAGGTCAATAGTAATTCCTTGCCTTGACACTATGTGTCTTAATAATTTCCCTTCATGAACAGCAAAGATACTCTTTTTCGGATTGAGAGAAATACCAAACTCTCTACATTTTTCAAAAACTTGCTTAAGGTGTGACAAATGTTCATCAGCATTCTTAGAATAAACTGTAATGTCATCTAAATAAATCAACATAATCTTATTAATCAAACTTTGAAACGCCATATCCATGGCCCTCTGAAACATGGCACCAGCGTTAGACAAACCAAAAGGCATCCTTTTGTATGCCTTGGTGCCCCACTTAGTTGTAAAAGCAGTTTTGAACTGATCCTCCTCTTTGACCAGCACTTGATTATAGCTCGAAAAACCATCTAATAAGGAAAATCTTTCAGAACCAGCAACTACTTGTAAGATTTGTTCCATGGAGGGCAGCGGGTAGTGATCTTTCAAAGATGCTTAGTTAAGATCCCTAAAGTCTACACAAAGTCTTATTTCACCATTTTTCTTCCTAACTAGCACAAGGTTAGAAACCCATGAAGTGTGTTTAATAGGAAAGATGATACTCCCCTCAACTAGTTTGGTCAGCTCTTTAATCATTAAGGCCTCAAGCATAGGGTTCAAGGGCCTTTGTTTCTGCCTTACAGGCTTAGCATTAGGTTCTAACTCAATTGTGTGATGAGCAATATGGGGATCAAACCCTTTCAAATCTAAGTATTCCCAAGCAAACACATCATAAAATTTCTGGCATAAGGCAACAAAAGATTGTTTATCTTCATGTGAACAAATTTTTCCTATCTTAAGGAGTTTACCTTTGAAAATCTCTAGTTCTTCATAATGTTCTTCTTTGATTTGAAAGCCAGCTTTACCCTTTTTAAGTTGATCGTCAGTACTAAAAATTGACTCTAAGGTAACAAGACCTTTGGGTAACTTATTTGTCCTCAGCTGTATGACTTGATCATCATACTATTGCTTAAGTTTTTCTTGATTCACCATGGAGAACTGATCTTCTTTGAGCAAAAAAGAAAGAATTTGTTCATCGCTGTCAAAAACCTACCAGTGAATGTTGTTATCAGGAATTGATGGCCTGACTACAACTTTCACATACTGTTGTACTTTCTCTTTTGTAATGTCACCTGGAATATCAAACTATGCTCCAATGGCCACAAGCCTATCAGCATGCTTGTTTTGGTTCCTTGGAATAGATACTAAGTTAAAGGCATCAAGTTCCTCAATCATATTCCACACTCTGTTTCTATAAGACTTTAGTGTGTCATTTTTAGCAACATTCAGGCCTCTTATTTGATTGACAATTAACTCACTGTCCCCATAAACTTTCAAGCGAGTTATTCCTCTCTTCCTTTCCCACTCAAGACCTTGAACAAGGCCCTCATACTCAGCAGTGCTATTGGAACAGACGAAAGCAAAACGGAATGTAGAATAATACTTATCACCCTGCAGAGATACAAGCATTGCACCTCCTCCAATGCCATTTTTGCTTCTAGAACCATCAAAATATAACTCCCATAATTCATTCTACTGCTCAAACTAACTCTCTGCACTTCTTTCAAGATTTGGCATTATTGTCCCAGCTTCATGCAATACATAATTGCCCAGGCCAACATCCTAAATAAGCTCATTTGGATTATCAATCACATTCTTAGCTTCCCATTCATTCAAGAGTACCTCAAGTACACTCACAGCTTGTAACTCTTATGCTGAAGTAAGTTCAGTATCCTTTAAAACAACAGAATTAACATTAACAGCAGATGGCACATAAGGCTCAATGTGATCCTTGGCAAGGGACTCAGAAGTTATAGTTACCTTAATACCATACCTGGTCCTAAAAAGCATATGGGACCAATCTGAAGATAAATACCCTCCAATTTTAGCTGTGAAGTCTCTAGACAGGCATAAAGCAAAAAATGGAGGCAAATCTATGACAAACACATCTTGCAGGATTGAAAAATTAGGACAGGCATGTAGCGTAAGATTCAGATTTTTAATAACACCTATAGTGTTTACCGTTGTCCCATCCAATTGAAGTACTCCCTTTTCTAATGGCCGGTATTGTAAACCTAGCTGGTCTGTAATCTTTTTTGGCATTACCAAACTGTTAGCCCCACTATCAACCATGCAATTGTGCACCAATTTATTCCCCACTATTAAGGAAACATAGAAAGGAGGGGGCTTGACACCATTACTTTGTTGTGCGGTAGTATCCAAAAGTGCATTGGTTAAAATTGACTTTGTTTGGCCTACAGAGACTTCATTTGGAAAATTTGAACTAACTGGATTTGATAAGGCTGATTGTAACAAATTTATTTGACCAGGAATTGCTAAAGAATCCCACATTGAAATTGAAACATTCATTTTTTTCATACTTTCAACAATGTTGAAGGGTACAAATATATTTACCTTTGGCTGTGTCTTTACAATAGCATGGTCAGGTTGCACTTGACCTATGGATGAAGCATGTAAAGGCTGCTCCTTACTAGTGTCATGACCTCGCTGCAAAATGTGTGGTACTTGTTGATTTGATGGACCAGCAACTCCCTTATCTTTATTTGTTGCTTGTTCTATCTCAAAATCCCTCTTCTTGGCTCTAGTATTAGCAGCAATAGATGTGTCATCCTGGTTCACTCCACAAAATTCTTCTCTCTGCCAATTCAGGAGAGTTGAATCATCTACAAGTTGATCCTGCTATTGTGAAGACCCTTCTTTAGGAAAATCTTGTGCACCTACAACATTTTGCACCATAAGAGCTTGGTTGATCACACCATTAGAGTATGTAGCTTGATTATGTGGCTGATTACATGAATAACACCATTCATAATCTATAGCCAAATTATTTTGAACAGGAACAAGCTCTTTAACATCACTAATTGGAGCTAGATTATAGGCCTGAAAAGGTCTTGTAGCAATATTTTGTCTTGGGCCTTGGTAATTACCTTGATACTATTGTCTATTCCCCTGGAATTGTTGTTGTTGACCTTGAAAAGGCTGACTTGAGGCCTGATTCTGCTGCTGATAAGGCCTAATATAGGACTATTGTTTTTCCAAGTTCACCAACTTGTTACCAAAAGTCTGTAACAGACTTTTGATCTCTTGTAACTCCTGTGACATGCCTAAAACAACACTTTCTTGTTTAACAACAGCTGGAACAGCAACTGGCAACGTTGGTACAGTTGGTAGAGGTGTAAAAGGAGGTACGAGAAAAGGTGTATTAGACTGTATATCTAGAAAAATAGGCATTGGTGGCCTAGGGGCAATTTTTCCTACCTAGATCAAACAATTTTCTACCCTGATTGCCACTTCATATGCACCTGGAAAAGATTCGCCACCCATTGATTGTGTCATGACCGCTATTTCACTGTTTAAAGCTTTGAGAAAGTATAAAAAAGCATGCTTAGGAGATGGCCTCACTGTTACAGGAATTCGAAACCAAGTCCTCTAGAATTGGAAATTAAAATCTGTCATTTTCTCTTGAGGAGCTCTTTTTATAGTTGTCAACTGCTCCACCAAAGACAAGTGGTCAGATTTATCTTGAAACTGCGTGTGTAGTTTCTCACCAAAATCATCCCATGTTGCAATAGAGTTCACTGGTAAACCCCAATACCATTGTAAAGCCCTACCCTTGAGAGATGCAGCAAGCAATCTTACAACTACATCTTCATGAGTTATGTGATGTACTCCACATAACGAGGCAACATCCCTTATGTGCTCTATAGGGGTAGTCTGATCCTCCCCAGTGAAGATTGATAAATTCTTTAAGGCAGCCACTGGTATATTGTTGTGTTGGGCCAAATTTAATGGACTACCTCCATCGAATGGCACAAAACGTTGATTTCTGGGATCAGCCATTAGAGGTGGCTGAGGTGGGTTTATTTGCACTCTAGGAAATTTAGAGGATGGGATAGCAATATGAGATCTCAGAGATGGAGGAGTGGATTTGGCTCTTCTAGAATAAACAAATTTTATCCTTGGCCTTTCTGTTGCTCTGCCTTGTCTCCTTGGTGGTGATAGTTGCAAATATTCGAAAGGGGACGAGCTGCTCCTTGTCTGAACTCTTCTCATAAACTATAGAAGGCTTTGATTCTGAAGTTCTTTCCTCTTTATGGAGTCGCCAAGTATGTAAAATGACTTATGTAAAGTCTGAAACTTGCTGGTTGCATACCAAACCAATAATGTAAGGTGGAACTAGTCCCACCGAGCGTGCCATAATTGTTATCAATCTAAAGTTGCACCCTTGTTGAACCTGGTGTTCAACACCTCAATGTAACATGGGAAGACCTCTAAAGATATGGGTTTCTTGTAAATAGAGGTTGACCTCCGAAGAAAGGTCGACTTCCTTTGGTATCACCTAAACTACTGATTCTGTAAAGGGAAAGGGAGAAGGAGTGCAAAAAATAAAACTAGATACTATGGTGATACACCAAACTGATAAGAGCAGTGGAATACTTGATTGACACTTGAAAATTGTTAATGATCATAAGATTACACATCAAATCTATATAAGCTATGCATTAATACGTCACAAACACGCTTGATTCACACACTTTTTTAGAGAGAAATAATTTTTATAGACTAGAATCCATATGTGATTATATAAACATAGTTTGTGATTTGACTAGTGATACTTCTGCAAAGTAAGGCATGAAATACAAGATAAAGTTATAAAGGAATGAAAGAAATTCACAAAATAACTTGATCATTAACCTGAAATGCACGACATTTGCAAGAACAAGATGGTAATTTGAATCATCCGCAATGATTAAGGTAAACTCTGTATATTATACTTTGAATGAGTTACAAAATCTAGTATTTTCTCCTAAGGATTCTCAGAAGTCTCCAAAAGAAAAAAATATATACCAGTAAGAACTAACTACCAAAAGGGAAAAAAATGCCATATATACAAAAGTGTGTTGGCCCCCTTAGGGCTTACAAAATATTCGAATTCAGAAAAATCTCTCCTTAGATATTTTGCATGAAATTAATGCTTCCTTTAAGTGTGCCCCTACTGTCCATGTTGGTGAAGAATTTTTTCCAGGAGAAGCCTTCAGATCTTTTGCAGCTACCGCATTCACTTCTAGTCCTCGTGTCCACCTTTGAATCCCTTGTTGAGCTACTTTGAATGTTTTAGAGCTTAGAGTCGATCCATGTCACCTTCACCCTATTGATCTTCTTGGCACTGGTCAAGCTGCCAATGATCCGCCTATACCTCCCTCTGATTGGTCGAGTGGATGCCACATAGATTCTTCGGGTGGTCAAAAGTTCTCTCTATAGAATTGCATGTCGGTGAGACACTGATTGTGTCTCCCCGATGTGATTATACCTTTCTACAACTATCAGCATAACGCATGACAATTGGCAAGACCACATAGCGAGTTACAAAATTCATATCGATATCACTGAAACCATTGGCGAGACAATCATTTTCGGCCAGACAACATGGCGAGCCCTCAGGATTCATATCGATGTCACCATCTCATTGCCTAGTCATCCGCATTCGGCAAGGGCTCCTTGATGTCACCCCGAACGCATTCCGCTCTACCTGAGCTCAACATTTCTTTCGGTGAGACACTATCAATTCAAGAAGACCTTTTACCGAAGGCACCATTCTTTCCTATCGGGGAGATATCATATCGGTCGCCGGGATGTTACAACGAAGTCCCTCCTTTTCCCCCGTTGACATTTCTCTTCACTGAGACATTCATTAGTCGCCAGGACCTCTCAGCGAAAAAGGTCTCTTTTTTGGCACGAGACCACCCTCGGTCAGGGAGACATCTCCCCGAAGACATCACCATTCACCGAGCTCTCATCTTGTTTCAGCGGGACCGCACTTCTATCGAAGGGACTTCTTCCCGAGCCCATTATCTTTTCGCGATCTTATTTCATTTTTGGGAAATCACCAACGGTCAGCGAGACCTCTAGCCGAGCTCCCTCTTGTCTCCCCGCTGACATTTCTTTTCTTCAAGACCACTTCTTGGTCGATGAGACCTTTTGGCGAAGGAAAAATCCTTTGCCAAGCTCGCTATCAGTGAGACCCCTTGTTAGTCGCTGAGACTTCATGCCGAAGGAAAAACCTTATGCCAACAGAGAAACCCCCTTTAACGAAACTCTGTTCGATCACCGAGACCTCCTTTGGTGTCGACGAGACTACAAGTAGTCGGTGAGACCTCGTGCTGAAGGCACCCTGCTTTGGCGAAGGCTCCTTTAAGTCGGCAAGACTCTTCTTTATCGCCGAGACATCTCAGCGAACTCAACTCCTACACCAAGAGCCTTTAGAGTTGGGGAGACCTTTTTTCCTTTGGTGAGACCCTTCAACGAAGCTCGCTTCTGCCAACACTACCTCATTTCGGCGAGACCTCACCCCATCGATAAGACCTCCTAGCGAAACCCCCACACATACGCCAAAGGCATCTTGCTTCAGTGAGACTTCACCAGATCGGCGAGACATCTGGCCAACGACAGTGCTTTGCCGAGACCTCCATATGCTTTGGTGAGACCACAACTCATCGGCGAGACATTACACCGAAGCCTCCTAGTTGTAGCGAAACCTCACCCGATGATGTCCCTTTCGCCAAGACTCTCATAAGTCACCGAGACATTTCCCTGAAATGACTCTATTTCCCTGAGCGCAGATTTCTTCCTTTCGGAAAGACCACTCCCTATCGGCTAGACCTCATGGCGATGATGCCTCCATTCAGCGAGGCCGCTTCTAGTCAGTGAGACATCTGGAAGGTCTTGGTGACTCTCTCCTTAGAGGATTTTCATGCCAAACTTGACTAAGGCAGGCTCTCCAACTGAGTTTCCTGTGACCTAGCATCAGATGTATGATTTAACCCTTGATGCAAATGTCTCATCTGGCCTTCTTGGACATCTGAAACACAATTTGTCTGGCCTGATTAAGGCCATAGGTGAAAATTGGGAAACAAATATAACATAGTGAACCAGTTATAAAAGATTCTTGCACAAATATTGATATTGGAATTGCTCAAGATTTCACCCACCCATAAAGAGATTTTGAAAAAATCTCTAGTGGACACAACAGTACCAACAAATCTAGAAGTTTTTAAGTTTGAAGCTATGGTGGGACATTTGACCCTCACCACATTGCTTATCCTTCTCATAAAATGATGGCACATCTATTTCTCATCTCCACAATGCTGCCCTCCATATCGAAATCCTGATTCATAAACATTGTGTCAAATGTGTCCTAATAGATGAAGGTGATGACCTGAATATATGTACTTTAAAGCTTTTTCATGCTTTGGGATTCTCTGAGAATGTAATTGATTCAAAGAAAAATATTACAATAAAAGTATATGATGATGAGAAAAGATCTTCACATGGATTGATTGTCTTACCTATTCAAGTAGGACTGATTCAAAAAGACGTAATCTTCCAAGTCTTGGACAAGGATTTGACCTACAACATACTATTGGGTCACCCATGGATCCATGGAATGCAAGCGGTCCCGTCAACATACCACCAATGTCTGAAATTCCCTTGTTGTGGCCAAGAAATCACCATCTCGACCGATTCAAATAGTCCTCAGTATTGCAACACCCTAAAAAATTTCGAAGATATCTTTGTGCCTCATAACATAGAAGCTTCCACTTCCATCCCTTCCAATGATCAAAGCCAATCAAGTTCCTCATCCAAACTGTTGGTCATTTCCTCAAATCAGGAAGGTCAATCCAGTTCCATGTCTAAACAGTCTAAGAAGAAAGAAGAAGTTGCTCCTTCCACATCCTCAAATCATGAAGCCCAATTAAATTCTCTATCAAAACAATTTGAGAAAAAATTCCAAGTCAAAGATAAAGGTGTGGGTGAATATTTCATTGAACGATCCCTATGTCTTTCATATTTCTCTTCCCCAAAGTCATATGGGCAACCCTCAACATCAACACAACAAACATCACAACCAGTTACTCTCTTTGATGGTCGTTTTGTAAAATCAAGCACCATAGTTGATGAAGCAGAAGACAAAGATGTTCTAAATTGGCTCTATAAAGATGAAGAAGAGTCTCAAACAAAAACTACAAATGTACAAACAACACAATATGGAAAAGGCTTCACTATCTTGGAAAAAATGGGATATGAGGGAAAAGGCCCTGTAGACAAAAGAAAGGAAGGAATTGTAGAACCAATTCAACCCCTCTTAATCAATCCAAAAGACAAGAATGGGTTGGGTTATAAAGAGGAGACAAAAGAAGAAATGACTTAGAGGGTGGTTGAAAGAATCTTGCAATTATAAGCTAGTGATCATCATGAAACTAATTCTAATGAATATGAGTGGGATTCACTATCAGAAGAGTCTTGTCATGACAAATACATTGATGTGCTACAAAATTATGCACCCTTACTCAAAGAGGGACAAGGTTTAGGTTCTCGACCACTTGAATTAGGATCGCAACACATTGATGATTCCAACGAAGATGATTCGACTCGGAGTGAAACAGATAATTTGGAGGAAAGTTAACTTATAGACCTTGATATTTTTGCTATTGGAAAAATTGAAGATATCACCATCATGACTCTTACCATTTCTGACCTCAACTAGTTTGGTGATTTCTTACCCTCGGTACATCCAGAACTCATAAACTGGGACCAAACTAAGCCATTTGATATCCCTGCATTTTCAAATGATGATGCCATCGTTAATTTCCTTTGTGCCAACAATCCTAAAATAGATTCCACCATTGAACATCGTAACGAAGCTTCCAAATAGGGGAGTATCAAATCTTCCAACTGCAAAATGAATAATATAGGAAATAGATCTAATGGTGAAAACCATTCAATGGCAATATTAGATCTAGAAAAACTAAAAACAAAGAGCACATCCAACGGAAAAAACCTCTCTAAGGCATCAAAGGATGGAAGATTTCATACTCTCCTAGAACACTTTCAGGAAATATCAAAGGTATTGATTGAACCCACATAGTATTTCAATATCGGCAATGCAAAGACAGTGAAGTCTATTTATCTAGTAGCATCTTTGATAGAGCAAGAAAAAGCAAGATTCCTCAAATTTTTCACAGAAAAATAAGTCAACTTTGCTTGGTCATATGCCAACATGCTAGGGATTGATCCAGAACTCATCATGCATCATCTCTCCTTACCACTAGGAGTAAAACCAATCAAGCAGAAGCTAAGGAAAATGCATCCACATATTGCTCTACTAGTAAAAGCAGAGCTGAAGAAGTTCTTAGACACAGGATTAATCAGACCCATTGATTATGGTAAGTGGATCTCCAATAACATACTAGTCTCAAAGCCTAATAACAACATTCGTATTTGCATAGATTTTTGAGATCTCAATAAGGCTTGTCCCAAAGATGATTTTCCTCTACCTAACATAGACATCATAGTAGACTTAATGGCAGGACATGGCATGTTGTCCCTTATGGATGGTTTTTCTGGTTATAATCAAATCAAGATAGCTCCAGAGGATCAAGATAAGACAACCTTTACATGTCCATGGTCAACATTTTGTTGGAACGTCATGCCATTCAGATTGAAAAATGCAGGACCTACCTATCAGCGTGCCATGACAACAATTTTTCATGATATGATGCATACCTTCATGGAAGACTATGTGGACAATATATTAGCTAAATCATATACTAGAGAGGGAAACTTAGAGATCTTAGAAAAAATCTTCACTAAACTAGAGAAATTCAATGTATAATTGAATCCAAAGAAATGTGTGTTTGGAGTGACTTCAGCAAAACTCCTAGGATACATATTTTTAGAAAAAGGCATTGTGGTAGACCTAGCAAAAGTTAAAGCTATCATGGAAATGCCACCACCCAAAAACATTAGTCATCTATGATCTTTGCAAGGAAGATTCTAATCAATCTGAAGATTTATTTCACAACTTGCAGACAAGACCCATCTTTTTACTCACTTGCCACAAAAAAATGTTTCTTTCTGATGGGATGAGAAATGTGAAGGAGCCTTCAACCAATTAAAATAAAATCTAATGAGTCCACCTATCTTAGTACCACCAGCAAAAGGAAAACCACTCTTGTTATACATTGCAACAACTAAGATATCATTGGGAGCCCTATTAGCACAAGAGGATTCAACAGGAAAAGAGGGAAATTTACTACATCAGTAGGATGCTAAATGGCTATGAGATCAATTCTACAACCATTGAAAAGGCTTGCTTGGCAGTAGTGTTCACCACCCAACAACTACGACACTACATGCTAACTCATACCATCAAGTTAATAGCCAAAATAGATCCACTAAAATACCTCCTCAACAAAGCTAACCTAACTGGAAGACTGGCCAAGTGGGTTATGATACTAAGTGAATTTGACATCCAATATATGGATAGGAAAGCAATAAAAGGAAAATAAATCACTGAATAGTTAGCTAAAACACCTCTACGAGATAATCATCCTTTACATATTGAATTTCTAGATGTTGATATCCTCACCTTGGCTGCAAAACAGTGGACATTATACTTTGATGGATCACACACCCAACATGGATCAGGGGCTGGAATCCTATTTTTCACTCCACAAGGACATACCATACCAAAATCATAGAGATTGGTGTTCCCTTGTACCAATAACATGGCAGAGTATGAAGCTTTAATCATTGGCATTAAAATAGTTGTAGAATGGAAATTTCCAGAATTGCAAGTATATGGAGATTCTCAGTTGGTCATTAACCAAGTCAATGATGATTATCAAACAAAGGATGACAAACTGATTCCCTACAAAAAAGTGATTGATGATTTTAAAAAATACTTTATGGATATCAAATTTGAACATATTTCAAGAGTGGACAATAAAGTTGCTGACACCATGGCCACTATTGCTTCCTTGTTACAAATTCCAGAGAAGAAAATTTGTTACGAGTTCTTGGTGGAACAACTATTTTCCCCTGCATATGACAATACCGAGTCCCAAGTTACATGTCACCTAGTTGATACCAATACCTCAATCTATGGTGAAATTTATACCTATCTCAAAGATAACACCCTCCCACCTGACCTATCTAGAAATAAAAAATGAAATTTCATTCATCAAGACACCCAACATACTCTTATTGCAGATGTACTATACCGATGAGGTCTTGACGGAACTCTCCTTCGATGTCTAGAACGCAATGAGTCTGAAACAACTTTACGGGAAATTCATGAGGGTGTTTGTGAAACTCATTCAAGAGGTTTAACCTTAGCCAAGAAACTCCTTCATTTAGGATATTACTAGCCAAACATGGAGAAGGATTCTTTCCAGTTCATCAAGAAATGTCAAAAGTGTCAAATTCATGGAAACCTAATTCATGCACTAGCCAAAGAACTTCATCCAATTGCATCCATGTGGCCCTTTTTTCAGTGGGGACTAGATCTCATTGGTAAAATCCATCCATCTTTGTCCAATGGAAAAAAATTTATTATCATAGCTATAGAATACTTCATGAAGTGGATTGAAGCCATTTCGCTAATCACCATGAAAGGAAAGCAAATTTCATCATTCATCCTCAATTATATCATCTATCGGTATGGCATCCCCCAATCTATTGTCACTAACAATGGAAGACCATTCAAAAATCAAGACATGCAATCTAATTGTATGATAATTTCAACATCTAGCATCGCTTCTCTACACCATACTACCCTCAGGGAAACAGTCAAGCAGAGGCCTCCAACAAAACTATTCTGAAGATCTTGAAGAAAGCAATCAATGATTCTAGATGCAATTGGCACATCCAATTAAACCTTGCTCTATGGGCATACTGCACTAGTATTCACACACCAACAATAGCCACACCTTATGTTCTTGTATATGGATTTGAGGCCATTGTACCCATTGAGGTTGAATTACCATCATTCTGGGTTTCATTGAAGGGTATCATCTCTGATGAGGATTACCGAATATCTAGATTGCAAGAACTAGAACTATTAGATGAATGATGCCAACATGCAGTGAACCACCTAAAATCCTACCAACAATGGATGTCTAGAAGTTACAATCATAAATTCAAACCTAGAACATTTCAAGTTGGTGACCCGATATTGAAGGAGAACCCACACAACCAGCAGGATAGGGAGAAGAAAGGAAAGTTTTAACCAAATTGGTTGGGCCCCTTTGTCATTGTGTTAGTCTATGGATCAAGACAATACCAGCTATCCAAGCCAAAAGGAGACCTATTTGAAGATCCCATGAATAGTCTCCATCTCAAGAGATTCTACACATGATTCATCTGTGGCATCGGTAAAAGTCCTGAAAAAATCCAAAAACATCAAAAAATGTCCTAAAAAAATGGTCGCCCTAGTGAAAACCTGGCAAACAAGCATCTTGGTGACAATAAAAAAATACAAAAAAAAATTAAAAAGGAAAAAATACAAAAAATCAAAAAAGAAAAAATACAAAAAATAAAAAAAGGAAAAAATACAAAAAAATATGAAAATCTGAAAAAAGTGCAATAAAAACAAGTAGTGAAAACTTGGCAATAGGCACTATTTGTGACAGGTCGGCTTCTTTCTCTTTTGGAACGTGTGTCGACCGTTGGCTCTTCGCTATCACTATCCACATCCTTCATTTGAGCCTCATGTACATATTCTGCTATGCTAGTCATGTCTCACTTTGGCTTGCCGATCAATGTACATATCCATAATAAATTGGTTTGTGTCCACTGGGGGCAATCCATCTTTGAGCTTAAAATGACAGACAAACAACAGTATGACAACATGGTAAAAACACAACAATCAAGCGAGCTACAACATTGAACATCAATCAAACTCACCAAAACCAACCATCTAAACCAACAACAACAAGATCAATTGAAAATAAATTTCATTTGGTGATGATCCTTTGAATCACGGTTTTATCACTTTAATACAAATGTTCAAATTATTTGCATCATGATTGTTGTAATCATTTCTTGAGAGCAACTCAATGATGTCAAGAACTAGAGAAGCTATGATCGAGAATGATATTTTTCTTTGTCTGTTGTTTGTGAGTTGATCATTAATACTGTGTGAATCGTCATGGGACATGCTCTACAAGGTATCACTGATGGCATTCCAAATTCGCATAGGAAAATAGTTAACTCTTGTCTGTTTATGCAAGAAACACTCAGGTTATCTCGGTCCAATTATACCTAGATGCTTGTGTTAACTTGAACTATCAAACATCATGAAAGTAGTACTCAAGTCATCATGGTCTAATTACACCATTGACTTTGTATTCACTTTTAACATTTTAAAAGCTCAATGATGATACCAAGCACAATAAATTAGTTACTGGGATGAAAATATTGCATTGTTAGGTTTGCATGTTTAGGCTACATCCGTAATAGGTGTTGCAATGGTATTTATAGATTTCTCCAAAGCTACTACAATATTATGAGTGATGTTATTTCTATCATTAACAGATTGAGTACATTTGAAATTACGAAAAATATTATTCACATTTTAATGGCATATGCATTAGGACATCATTCATACATTATCATATCATTATGTCATTCATCTAGTCATTAGGTCACATATTTGCATCATGAAAATTCCAAAAAAATAAAGCATTATCATGTCATTTTTTAAGCATTCATTTTTCATTAGATGATATATTCGCATTATGAAAAATCCAAAAACAAAGCATTGATCATATCATTTTCATCCATATACATTTGGTCATACATTTGCATCACAAGAACATCCACAATGAAACATTTCCATTCTTTCATCTTGTAAATGCATTGCATTCATACATTTGCACCCAAAAAAATACAAAAATGTAGAGTACCCTACATATCATACATCATAATAGAACACAATCCATAAGAACATGTAGAATTATCCATCATTATTTAATCATTCCATTCATCCATTTATGCATTAATAATATCATCCATCCATCCATTTTATCTTTTGCATCATACATATTTGCATCAGAAAAGTACAAAAACAAAGCATTTAGCACATTCCATTCACATAATAAGATTCATCATATAGGGCATATAGACATCATTCATAAAGCATCATAGAATCATAACACATGCTACATCCATAACATAGCATTTCACCATCACATATAAAACATCACATAGCATACATAATATGAAATTAAATGCATCCATCATTATCAACACATAAACACATAGGTCAAATCATCATCATCACTGCATATATATATATCTCAAAATGATGTCAAATGTACAAGGATATCTGAATATGAAGAGATACATCATCAAAAATGGTAGTAACTCATCAAGTAGCAATGTATACATGTCCAAATCACAATAAAGCATCAAGTCTTGGAGCTATGTAGTGCTCCCCCCAGACGATGTTGGCATCCGTGGATAGTTACCTCCCCCTGCACCCAATGGACCCACAGCAGGATCTCTTCAATCTCCAGGCAATGGCTATGTAACACTCACACTAACCATCTAAGACTGCAACTTGCTAGACCAAGACTGAGCAAAGCTCTCCCACTGCTTTGGAAGGACCAACTCATGATACCGACCTCTATAGAACTTAGCCTCCTGAGAAGTGTGGCATATCTCCCTAAAATAATATGATGTCCCAGCAGCTGTCGCACCCTACTATAGTCTCTCGGTGATAGCCTCTACCTGCTTTTCCCATCATCTCAGTGCATCTCTCTCTCTACAGTCAACATGGTAACCTAACCCTATATTTGTCCCTAGGCCTACAACTATGTAAGTTGCTACCTAGTAGCATCCCTCTCAACCGTCAAAGTTTGTATCTGCCTTTAGGCTTGTGAGAGTTGTTCCTGTACCTATGTTAGTACCTATGTCTATGCCTGTAACTTCCCCTAAACCTATGTCAGTTGTCCTTGAACTGTCTAGACCTGAGCATATAAAGCCACAATCTATGACTGTTGTTGTTGGGAAGGCAACCGTATTTGTACACATTATTGTGTTGCCGCCACTAAGGATCACCTCCTACGAGGCATTCTCACATCTAGTGCTAGATGGGCACCCCCTCCTCTATCACCACCTCCTCCATCATCGCCACTATCACCCCCACCATCATCACTTCCTCCTCCATCATCCCCACCATCTCACTCCTCATCTCCACCACCTCTAGCCCTCCTTCGTCTAGGAGGTCTATCCTCATCATCCTCTAATGTTGACGCTGGCTCATCAGGCCTCAAGATCCTTAGAAACAGATGCCCACTAAAATATTGTGAGTACTCCTTGATCATGTACCCCTCAACAATCTCTGGATGGTAGTCCCAAATCACTAGTTGTAATCTATGATACTCATTAGACATGGTATCGTAAGATAAGGTGGGCCCCCACTCAGTAGCATCCTATTATCTCTACGCATACATGGCCAATCCCTGTGGTATTCCCTGAACTTTGTCATACTATCTAAGCACTCTTAAGAATAAGAATCTCTTGATAATGTAGCATGTTTGTCCAATAAGATACCTAGTTATGATAACAGAAGGCATCTCCAAATGATCCTCGGCCCACTACTCACAATCTACATATGGCTGCCATGTAACAGAATCCAGGTCATCCAATACACATCTAGAATACTCCAATTTCCCAGCTTATGTTGGACAATTGGGCTCGCATAACCATAGACGTAGGGTCTCCCAAATGGCCAAAATTTGTATGTCTCTAGATGTGTCACCGCTATATGCTCCCAAGCCCATGTCTGTAATAGGGTCACACCTATGGATAGACTAGCTCCTCTAAGGTAAACTACCTGATGCAAATCATGATATAGTTGTGCAAGCATGCATGAACCCTAGGCGAAACAGGTCCCAAACTAAATCATTTGCTCCAGTATTTGACCCCAACTGATGGACAATCTCTTTTCCCTCTTGTCAGGACATAGGAAGCCACTGAAAAATCCTGTGAGAACGGAAGGAAAAGGGGCATACCTCTCAAATATCTCCTACCAGGGCATTTCATACCCACTAATATGATCATCATGGAATATCCAGCATAAAGAATTTGTACCTCCCTACTCGGTGTGGTCATATGTCACAATGTCACCCATCACGGGAATCCACAAGATCCTGTAGACATCCTCTGGTGTCACAGTCATCTCTCCAGTGGCCAGATGAAAAGTGTTGTGGTTTTTATGCCACCTCTCTACCAGTGCAGTCAACAATCCCCAAATAATCCTAATCTAGGGCATGTCAATCAATGAAGATAATCTGCATCACTCAATGATATCCCTATCAACCTGTGATAGATGTGGAATCATCTCCCAAGTCCGTGGAAATAACTCTTGGGATTGAAGATTATCTAAATTTGTCTTCTATCATTATAACATATCACAATCAACACATCAATCAATCAATCAAATCAACAAAACAATCAAACATCACACAATCAATCATCATATCAGTTCTAGTGAGATCTTCATCAAATCTCATGAATATCTATTTTTTATCCTCATCTATCATGAGGTCAAAACAACATCATCATTATTGCATCTCGCCTATCATGAGATCAATAAATCATCTAATCTATCATCAACAACAAATCATCGGCTGACGCAATCAAACATCATCAAAATCAAGGAGAAAAATTAAA
The DNA here is from genome assembly GCA_007258455.2 of Sequoia sempervirens. NCBI lineage: Eukaryota > Viridiplantae > Streptophyta > Pinopsida > Cupressales > Cupressaceae > Sequoia > Sequoia sempervirens. The sequence continues at coordinate 587,479,232 of VDFB02047230.1, read as the reverse complement.
AAATCTTCAATTTTGTCCTAGATGTGCCATAACAGTGCTTCGTTACGCCAAAAGAGCAGATGTGTGCCACCAAATTGGTTGGATGCACCGTTATAGTCTGCCAATGCATCATTTAACTCAATGCACCAGAGAATGATCTCAATGCGCCATCAAATTGGGTCAATGCGCCACAAAATTTGATGCGCCATTTCTTTTGGCAGATGTGCCACACAACTAGACCTATGCACCACTTCTTTGGATGCACAACCTAACTACTGCTATGCACTAGAACATTTTTCCTATCCACCAAAACATGGATGCGCCATTACAGACTGTCTATGTGCTGAAACATCTATTCTATGAGCTAAAACTCTAGGTCAATGCACTAAAAAATCTAGTTTATGTGCCAAAATAGGTTGCGTATGCACAGAAAGAATAAAAAACTAAAATTTGAAATTGAAAACATGGGAAAATGATTCAAAATTCACAAGGAAATTTTTCAAAATTCGTACCAGAGGTCAGTATGCCATTGGCCAGTTATGTCATCTCACCCACTCAGATCAATGAGTCTAGTAGGGGATCAACATCTTCACTCAAATGCTCAAGGTTGCTCTCTCAGTCCACAATTTTAAAAATCAAAAGTGCACAAATGAATCCTCTTTTCACTTTTTACCACTTAATAAGGGTAATTAAGAGTGTGATTTTGGTGGGATATTTTTTTAAAAAAATTAAGGATCAATTAATCAGGGCAGCTCATTTCTTCCATATCAGGATATAAATCTCTAGAATATCATCAAATCAAGACTTCATCATTGAAATCATCATAAATCATTAGAAATTTTCAAAAATTATCAACAATCTTTTAATCATCAAAAAAAAAATCCTCGATTTATTTCCTGAGGGGGCATACATTTGGTATCTTCTAAAAATCATCGTCTGGGGCATCATTGAAATTTCAATAGCACTAGTAAATTTTTCTTTGAAGTAATGTGTAAACACATCACTTCAAAGAGGGGAAAAATGTATACATCCAAAATTGGTCTGGAGAATATTAATTAAATACTAGTTATTTAATTAATAAAAATCTTTATTTCCTCTACTATATAATTATAATTGCAAAGTTTATTTATATAGTTCATATTTCTTAATTCCTCCTATCTAAACCACTTCCTTCATGATTTAATTAAATAAACAAATTTAACTAATTTGTTTTATTTGATTAATTCCCTTTCATTAAATTTGAATTTTTAATTCAAATTTTGTCACATTTCTCCATATTCTTCTAACCTCCTTCCACATCATCTTCCATCTCACCATGTGTCACATGAAATTAATTATTCCTAATTTCTAAAATGGGCATTTATCCTCAAAAATCTCAACAAACTCAAAGACACATGGTTTCTCCTTTCCATTTATTCTTTTCTACACTTGGAAAGCTTGCTCTATTAAAGGGGACAACTTCCTTATCTCTCTAACCTCCTCCTTTCTCACCGTTGATCTCTGCAGAATGGATCCTGATCATCCATTGTTGCCAACTCACCTAATGCCTTGGTGAAATCTATAAATAGAGGCTCATTTATAGCTTTTTCATAAGAGAGCATTGCATACAATTACTCTGTAGAAATCATCTTAGCATTTGAGAGCTTAGTTTACATTCTAGTTTAGCATTTGGAATAGTTTAGCAAGTAAATTAGAATCATGGCTTCTTTGTTAGATGTGTCTTAGTTTACTTATAGAATTTAGAATCAATTTCATAGCATCTACATTAGTTTAATTCATCATTGCATCATTTCATTAACATTTTGTATACAATAGTTTATCATCCAACATATCATCCAGCCAAATCATCAGATCATGTAGGTGTAGACATAGTATCTGCATTCTAGAATTAATGGCTACTCATTTCTTAGGTGTCATCCCAATAATTCAGTACATAATTAAGATCTGAGAGCACTAATACAGGATCCTTAGGAATAGAGGAAGATGGAATGTATTTAAGGAATCGTTTTATCAAATTATGTTGTTAATTTAGATTTCCTTAATGTAATACATTACATTTGTTGTGTGTGATTGATTATTCTAATTCACATATTTTCTCACACACACACATAATAATTTTTGCTTAAAAAAATTTCAATCACATCATCAATTCATAACAACATGAACAAATTTAGTAAAAAAAAATTCTTATGACAATCATAATGTCATAAAATAGGATAATAAGAAAATTAAGCTTAAAGTGTTATAAACCCCTTGTTGAGAAAAATTTGTATCAACAAGGCAGCCCCAATTTTTATTGGTTTGTGTGCTTACCATCATTAATTAATTTCCATCTAGTGAGAGAATTTTCTTTATTCTCATGGTTGAGTAGCAAGAACTTGAACATCTTGGTTACTATCAGTTTGAACATTCAAATGTTGAGGTAAAATATACCTAAATTTAACTAGAAACATTTGGCCTACCTTAAAGATAGAGCCCACCCACATCAATGCATGGGGAGAAGATCAATTGATCATACATATATAGGGATAATACCAACCCATGTCTTGTCTAATTGACAAATGGGAGGGTTTCCCTTTATATTTCTGAGAAAGAAAGATGAGCTAGAGTTCCAATTTTTCAGTCTTGTTAGGGTAATTGGTTGAAAGGTGGGAAAGTTGAGGCATGCATGCCACAATGTATGGGACATTACCTAATGATCTAATAAATTTTGTAAATATACTAACTTGAGGTCCCAATTTTTTTTCATAGACTTAGATCTACATTAACACATTGAAAATCATAAGACTTAGTATGAGTAGAAAATTTAACTTATGATAATATTATAGGGGTTCAATTGTGTAGTTTTTGAGTCAAACTCATTGATACTTTTTTCATGAGTGGTAGTTCACATGAACCCATCTCTCATAATAATTAATTTTCTACTTATCATTCATTACATCTAGGTGATGTTCACAAGGGTGAAGCATCAGTAGTAATTTACTATATAGGTACTCCATAAATAATCTAGATATGGATTTTATATGGAAGGGATTGAATTTTTAGTTATTATTAACAAGAATGATGCCACTCAAATTTAAACTGAGATGCTCTAGCACTACTTCCTAAGAGAAATGTGCCTACCAATTTCACCATGGTGACTTGCTATTGTGTAGTGCAAAAAGGAACCCCAAAAATTGGGGCCTAGAAATGGTTTGTGGTGACCATAGAATAAGTCTTGTTGGCTTGAGCTGGTTTAAAAGAACATAATATTTTTGTACCATCATTTTCTTCAAATAAAGTACTTCCACAATAGCATTGTGAATAATACATAGACAAGTAGCACCCAATATTTCCCAATGCTTAACCCCTATGAGCATCACCTAGATGCAATGAATGCTAGGTGAACCATTCATTATCATGAGAGATGGGTTCATGTGAACTACTACTCATGAAATATGGGTCAATGATTTTGACTCAAAAAATATAAAGAGGAGACCATTGTCTTATTGACAAAGGCGAGGGCCACTGTTGATGGCTTTGAGAAGGATATAAAGATGAGTTAGAGTGACCACATCTTAATATTGATAGGTTAATTAATTGTGAGGTGGGGAAGGTAGAGGCATACATGCCATGATGCATGGGGTATTATCTAATGATCTAATAAATTTAGTAACTATACTAACTTAGAGGCCCAATTTTTTGGCATATACTTAGATCTACATTAACACATTGAAAATCACCAAATATTTAGTGTGAGTAGAGAAGTCAATATCAAAATCAACACATTTAAAATTACCAAAAAATCAATATGAATAAAAAAGTTGATATCAGTAGAATTTTGATTAAAAAACTAAATTTTTACCTTTCCAAATAAAATAATATCTTCAACCTAAAAGAAAGCCAAATTTAAATAAATTCAATAAAAAATGAATCTCATCCCCTAACAAAACATTGTTCCAAATAAAAATATATATTTTCTAAAACATATATTAAAACCCATAAAACTTACAAATAATCATAAAACTAAAATGAAAATACTTAAATCATTTCAAAATAATTATAATAAAAAAATATCAAAATTAAACACACCTAATTGTAATGAGCATTTTCTTATAAATAGGTAAACCCTATACAACAAACACCATGAAAACTATCCTTACTTTGGTAACACAACTACTTTCCAAATAATTTAAAAATTACATTCCGCATTGTTATTGTATTACATGGTGTTAACATAATTTATTCCCTTTGGTAAAGCCTTCATAGAGAAAATAAAATTCTACTTCATTATTTATTCCGTTTGGTAAATAATGAAGTAGAATTTTCTACTCTCTATAAGGCTTTAAGATATGTGAATCAAAGAAATTAGATTTGATTAACATTGAAGGTGACTCAAAAATATTTTTAAGAGCTATATCTATTAAATTAGTTGGAGATTAACCAAATTATTAGGATAGATTCTCTCATACTTGGACATCGTAGAATACTTCTCTATTGTACATACTTATAGGAAAGAAAATATGACTGTAGATCTCTTGTTTAATCATGGTTTTGTTCATGATAGGGAATGATTTTTCATAAGATGTGGAGATTTAATGGGGGCTGGTTGATATTATTAGTATAGATAAATCTTATATTTCCAATTCAAAGAGCCATTATGGGGGTAGATTTAAGACTCTCATATATCCAAGTTTGAGAAGTTTATATTGGTTGACATGCTTTCTTTGAATATATTTTCACATGGTGTTGATTTATGGGTTACAAAACACATGTTTAATATGAGTTCCATGAGTAGAAATGAAAACGAAGAAGATTATTTTCCCAAGTTGTATATGTGCTTGCAAGCAAGAGGAGCTATCTATACAACTAGATAGAGTTTTCTTTTTGAATCTATGATGGTGGAGAAGGTTATTCTAGAGGCTATAGGGGAGAATAACTTGAAAGCGAATAACATTCATGATAGGAAATTATTGGAGATGCTCTTGAATAATGGTTTGTTGGCTTTAGGGAGGAAATTTTGGGGAAAGATGGTGACAAAGGCATTTCCAAATTAGAAGTTTAGAGAAAAAGCGATCAAATTCATCTCTTCTTTCAATAAATGTCCACTTTATGGCCTCGTTGGTGATGAAATCAACATCAAAGTTTCTTGCAACAATGAGGACTTGAATTAAGCTATCACCCTATTTAGGGAAGAAATTAGCAATAACAATATGGAAGTGTATACATTATTCATTGGGTTTAATGTGGATCTCTTGTGATTTGCTACAATTTAGAGGCTACAAGAGATGGATTTAGACTCTAATTCTTCTTGCATCATAGGTCATGAATTGCCATGTTATTTGCACTATAACTAAACTCTACTTTAATGAGGTTGTGTAATCATTTTTTATCATTAATACAATTGAAACTACCCAATAGATATAGTAACTTCAAAAAAATAAAACATAATTTTTACCTTGAATTAAGATCTAAAAAAACCACTTCAAAAGGAGGGAACCCACAAATTAACAATTAGTCACATAAAAACCTAAGATCAATAAATTCTAAACTCATTAATTTTTTTGATTAGTCTAAAATGGGAACGGACCATACCCATTACAAAATGGCCATAGAGTTCAAACGAGGAGCTCATGAGAAGTGAAGAACCTAAAAAGTAAAAAAAAAAGGAATAGCAACTAACTGACCAACAATAGAAAAAAAAACAACACACAAAGAAAAACCAACAGGGGACCAAAAGTACTACTAGTCTCTCAAAAGCCTGAGACCACTAATTTCCTACCACTCCTTAGCCAAGAAGTGGAGCTTCTCATCGAATGACAGGGGTCCCTTCTAAATAGGTTGGGTCTCCACGATAGTGTCTTGAGTTGAACTTCCCACCACCTTTCCTTTTTTCTACATGTGACTATCATCAAGATCACTCTCAATCACCCTTTTTCCATGACCATTCCTTAGCTCTTGTTGAAAGACCTAGATGTTCACAATGATATTCTTCATAGTCTCCTTGCTATAATCAATAATCTCTTGGAGAGATTGCATAGTTTTGTCTTGGTTGTTGTGAATAGTAGCAATCTCCTCTTGTAATTTCATTTTATCCTCCTCCATGCCCACAAGGGCTTTAAGCTCATTCACCTCCTTGTCCCAAACAACCCATCTTTCAAATGATCTGGCAAGGGATAAAATAATATCCAAACACCCACCATCCTCAACCTCACACAGCCACAGAGACTACTAGTTAAGCACCTTATTTTCCAACACCTAGATTTTTTCCTTCGCAGTAATGAGCTAATAATACTTTAAAATTAGTAGTTTTCCTTATCTTTAAGGAAGGTTATATAACATTATACCATACTTATTTAAGGCTTCAACACTAAAAAATTATTTTAAAATATCCCTTCAAGTGTATTAATTATAATACTTTTCATGAGAATACATATTTAATATTAATATGGGGCTTTAAAATTGAAATTACATTTATGAGTCTAGTTTACAAGCTAAACAAAGCATTGTGGGTATGATACATAATAAACTACCAAAATATTTAAAGTGGTAGGTAGCAATGGCAACAAGAGTCTCATTATTGAGAGATTATATTTTTTCCCCTAGAAAATAGGAAATTATATTTTCAACAAGTTGAGAATAACACTAAAAAATCAAGAGAATATCCAACCAAAATCATTTTGAGAAGTGCCTACAAAACCAATAGGATCTCAAAACCAAGTCTAAAGATAAGGATAACTTTTTTTTTGAGATAATGAGTAACAAAATAAAATATTCTAGTTCAATTGGCTCAATAAAATTGGTGAGGGTGATGGTAGGTTCCTTGATTATGTCATCCCCAAAGGTTCAAACCCCTAAAGGTATGATATAAGGGACGAGGTTAGAATTGAGCCCTTGAAAATTTTGATAGAAAGGATACTCCTTAGTCCTTGCTTCTCATTAAAAAGCGTATCAACATAGACTCATACTTTTATACCATATAATAAAGTGAGCTCATGGATGATATAAAATTCTCCATAAAATACAAAAAATATTAAAATCATTTTATAATATGAATAGAGGCAAATCATAAGTGATCCACAAGTGACATGTCCATACTACCACCCCCACCATAAAGAAGAAGACTGCAAGAGATAGAAAATATAGAAATAGTAACACAATATCAACTATAGGAAGCTCATGATAACCAAGTACCTTATGAAACTAATTTTCTAAGACTCAATAAGAATGTCACCCACCCAAAAATTTGGTAGACTAGTCAATCCCTCCAGCTCAGACCATACATTGTTCCCTTATCTAAAAATTGGTGTTTATATTAACACCATTTAATATAATTAAAAAGTGAAATTTAATATTAAATTATTTGGAAAGTAATTGTGATACCAAAGTTAGGATAGCTTGAATGGTGTTTTTTGTGTAGGGTTTAACTATTTATAGGAAACTAGCTTCACTTTTAAACATTTAATAGAAACGCTCTACTTGTGCACCTATAATTTTGAATTTTCTTGTGTCGCTTGTGATTCCTGATGATCTGGCATGGCAGGGGCCCAAACGGGGCTTCCCCACCTAAATATTTTCCTCCTTCTCTTGGAACAACCTCCTCATCATTGCTTGCTAGGGGATTAAAACATACACTTGGTAAATCTCATATTTCGAACTCTTTGGATAAGGTTTCTTTTCTGGTTGGGGAGGACCCAACTTCCTACATGGATAAACTTGTGGGTGGAAATGTGTTGACAAAGGCTTCTCAGACTTCTTTTTCTACTTTCTATACTATGGAAGGTGATGAAGTGGACATCCTAGATCTACTCCTGGATGAGGGAATCAGTCATAACCCAATTTTATTGTATTTTTAATTATAATATGATAAATTGAATTATTGAGGAAATTCAATATGTTGAATGAAAATTTTGATATTTTTGAAAAGATTGAAAGAAGTTGACTGACGTTGACTATGTGATCTTTTTGAATTATCTTAAATTTTAACATTAAGTGAATGTTATCAATGAATATTGTAAGTGCAAGTGTGTGCAATTGCAGGGTGACGGGTTGAAGGATGAGAACATAGTTGAAGTAGGATCGTTTAGCTAGATCGAACAGTAAGCTTGATGGAATTTGGGTGCACACACCACAAAATAGCATGATAATTGCATTTAAAATTCATATAGGAGAATTATATTTATCTAACTTGAAAATATTTTGTTGTGAAAGTAATACATATGAAATTATTATTTAATTGTCTATCTTAATCTTGTGTTTTGAGAATTTCAAAGAAAAAGATAGTATAACTTGACATATAAATGAATGTGTGTATTTCAAAAAAGGCTTATTTAATGGATAAGAAAAGCCACTTATTTAAATAATTGATGCTTGAAATAAAAGTTCATTTCTATTTAAATTTTGATATAACATCTATAAACAAATATATTTATATATACATATATATATATGCGTACATACACACATATATATGTATATATAATTAAAGAAATGAGTAGTGTGTACAGATATATATATATAAACATATATATATTATAAACATAAATATATATACATATATACATTTACATATATTTATATTTATATTCCTTAAGAATAGAATTGGAATTGAAATTATCACTATCAAATTTATGAAATTTGATGAAATCATGAGAAAAATCACGTAAGGTCGTGGTCTGAGACAAAATTAATGGAAAATATTCAAAATTTAGAGTATGGGGGTGGCTAAAATAAATGGCCATTAAGAAATGAAACGGATTTTGGAGGGATGCACGGGAAAAGGCAGAAAAATATACCATTTTTGATATCATAGAATCAACAAGACTAGAGGAAACAAGCAGTTTGATGATTTCCTTAGAAAAGTTGAGAGGTAATCCACCCCAAATAGAGGTATTTGATGCAATTTCTTTGATTTTGTTACATTTTTCAGTTAGCTACTTTGTGAGTAATGTATGTCAGATCATATCGACATTTATTTTGAGCCATATTAAACTTGAATGATGAACTCGATATGCCATTTCTTGGTTTAAAAATTTATTGTTTCTCTTGTCGAAGCCATGTTGGCCATTTTTGTCGCACATATTATTTGCATGTATCTTAAACGGTATTGAATCCAGATCACTTAACCCCTTGTGAGTTAGATGTTACTGCCATTGTCATTTGTTGCTTGCATGTGAAAATCATAGCCTTCACATGGATATCGATGAAGCCAATAGCTTGTGAAAGGGCATGAAATGATCCATAAATCATTATTGCCTTCTCTGAGGAAAGGTAGTTAAATTTCCATCAAAATCTTATGTTTTACTCTGTGTAAATGAATCCCCATTGGGATATCTGAACCATATGGGTGTTAAAATCATTGTCTTTGATCTAGAATCGAAGGGTTTCCATAATTTATTTTATTGTCTCTCGCATTAAGCGATGGTTGGGCATTTATCACCCCATTATTTGTAAATGATATTAATTGTATCTATTAGTGTGTGTTTCTATGTCATAGTGATTCTTTGCCCTTATTGCCTCATCCATAAGGGACAATGGTTGAGAGACGTATCGCTCCATCCTTATATTGGCATGGTTAGCTTGTGAGCCATCATTCTTTGAGAATGATAATCTTTTGAATTCTTGGATGATTCCAACCCAATCTATGGGTCAACATGTGTGGTTTCAGCCCCATGCACTGATAAATACAAAGCATAGTCAGACGTTCCATAGAATGAAAGTAATATAATTTGATATTAAAATAGTAAACAAGGGTGAACATAAACCTGAAACATATGAAGGTTGTACCTAGTATATGTGTAAAATTGTTTCTTGTTAAAATGACTTGCATGTCATTTGAGTCTTTTTTATTTTTCAAGAATCAATACCAAGAAGTCATTTGGTTATTTCCTTTATATGCTTATTATATACAATTATTCTCAAAATGATAGAATCTTTGAATTAAATATGAGAGTGAAATTTATGCTTTATCAAAATTCTTTAACCATGAATGCAATGAATAGCTATGATTTATGAATGAGGCTTGAATGAACGAAGCTTTGGTTGATATGGAACTGAATTTGTAAACTTTTGTAAACAACATTGTTTTTTTATAAAAAGTGTTTGAAATTAGCTATAAACGATAGTGTTTTGTTATAAACTATAAATGTTTAGTTATAAACAGCATCATTCTGTTATAAATAATGTTTGATTAGTTGTAAATGAAATCTTTTGTTATAAACTATAATTGTTTAGTTGTAAACAACATCGTTCTATTATAAACAATGTTTGATTAGTTGTAAACAACATCATTTTGTTATAAACTATAATTCTTTAGCTGTAAACAACATTGTTATGTTATAAATAGTGTTTGATCAGCTTCAAATGACATCATTTTGTTATAAATTGTAATTGTTAGTTGTGGACAACATTGTTCTGTTAAACAGTAGTTGTATGGTTACAGCAGTATTGTTTGCTATCATAACATGGTTGATACAAATGACATAACATTATGTGGGAAACTATTCAAACATACTTGTTCTTAAACTCTTTACTTCTTGTAAACCGACAAACTATATGTTAATCTGAAACATTATTTGAATGTTAGAAAATTGATCTATTGGTTTTTAATTTAGAATGTATGCACAAATTTATAACTTAAGTTGGCACATATATGTGTATGCACATAGACCTCCATCTATGTACATACACATACTTGTGGCATACCTTCTTTTGTTACCTATTTTCTTTATTCTTAAATCAATATTGTAATACGATGAATGTAATCATGTGACATGTGCTTGAAATGGATGGATAATGTATTGATCAGTTCCATTTGATTTATTCTCTAAATTTTAAATAGAATAGAATAGCAACACCTAATAGACTAGAGCACCTAAGGGTAGATGCTGCTAGAGGCTAGTTAGTTTCTATGAGATAACTTGATATTGAAAGTTACCTTCTGGGATAGGTGCCGAAATGGAGTTCAAAGAGTATAGGTTTTTTCTTTTACCAAAATCTATTTTTTGTTGTTGCAACATTATTCTTATGCTTGGCCAAGTAATTATTTCATTATGTATGTATGGACTATGTGATAACACTCTCTGCCATTCCTAGTATAGATCTTGCATTTTATTTTCTAACTTATAGATAGAGATGCATGTTGATGTATGGGAACACACCAGATTCCACCTTGCAGATTGTTCTCTTGCTAAACTTTTCATGTAGGGTCAGGTATTCTTCAAGTTGGAAGAATTTTGGGGAAGTGTGAGCTTTGTGGTTGGGTGGTAATGCGCTTCAACCATGCTCTCGTCCACTAGTGGAGGTGATTTTAGGAGGAAACCTTGGATGTTACAAGACTATCTTGGTCTATGATGTAACCTTGATGTAACATTTATACACTATATTGACTATGTGGCCTTGTGAGCCAAGTCAACTTGGATATTGTAATTTGACATTGAACATGAATATATTTATATATTTGATTCATTTTAATTAGACATTTATTGCTATGATGGATAATGGCTTCTTAGTTATGTGTTTTTAAAATAAAATATTCATAATGTCATTTACAATAATATAACTTAAGTAATAATTTAGAATGGGTTATTAAATTTGGTATCAGAGCTTAGGGTTCAACTCTAGGCCTTTTGAGTCTACCATAGTATTAACTAGGGGATAGTTGATCCTTGACCAAATTTAGTTGTCCTAAGAATTGACCGAACTTGGATTGAATGTCGGTATGTGAAGGTCAAAGGTAGGATGAAAGAAAGGGAAAACTGTTAGGACCTCACATAAGAAAGTTGTAATGGAATAAAATGCTAAGACTGATGTTCAATCCAAAATTCTTGATGATGAGACTCTTTCTCAAGCCCTCACATGACTTAAGTTGGACAGAAGCAAGAAGATTGAGGAGAAGCGAACACCCAAGATTAAGAATCCTTTAGCAATCAAAGATTGGCCTCTAGGGTGTGGACCAAACACACCCTTGTTAACTAAGGAGGAAAAGGAGAGCATGTGTGCTCAATCATCCTCTTCTAAAAAAATTTATGTAAATTATGATGAGGACCTAGAGAAGTGTCCTCTTTCTGATGACGACAAAACTGAATAATGTAACAAGAAGCCTTTGTAAATAAGGGTCTATTGACCCACATTTAATATAATTAGACAAGATATTTTTGGTGTGTTCAAATAAAGAACTCCAAAATATGCTCATTATGCATGAATGTGTATGTCCTTAATGAATGAGTGATGTATGCATGTGTTTGTAATGATATGTAGAATAAGAACGTTTATTCATAGAACCTAGAGTTAAGTTATGATAGACATGAAATGTGATGCAGGTTGCTCATGTAAGCTATCATGGTACCACCAAGCAAGAGATAGGTGGTAGTGGGTCAGACAACAGACCAAACAAGAGGATGGAATAGATTCTAGAGCTTCTAAATAGGAAAGAGGCTCATGTGTACCACATAGAACAAGAGCTTCAAGTGGCACGCAAGGACTGGGACTGCAAGAATGTAGAAGTCAATCAAGGAGACAGTGGTCTAGGAGATGGCCCTCGAGGTCAATTTGAGGAAGAACTTGGGAAAGATATCAAAAGAGTAGAACCACCTAATTTTGATGGTAAGGCTATCGGAGTAGGAGTAGAGGCATGGATCATTTAGATGGAAAAATTCTTTGGAATCCATAACTTTTCCAACCAAAATAAAGCAGCATGGGTTACGTATCAACTTTTAGGTGAAGCAGTGACTTGGTGGGATAATGAGAAGTCAGAAAGGAATCTTTAGCCTACTAAGATTACTAGGGAACTCTTCCTCCAATATTTTAGGAAGAGATGGTTACCATAGATCTTTTATGACAATAAGATGAAAGAATTCCAAAATTTAACTCAGGCGAGCATGACTGTGACCTAATATTAGGAAAATTTCACCAACCTACTAAAGTATGTGCCCCAATATCAGGGAGACAAACATTTTCATATCCAAAAATTCATATTGGGACTTACACCCCACATTGGAGCATAGGTGGACATGCATGATCCTCTCACCATGAATGAAGTCTTCCTAAAAGCCACCAAATAGGAGTAGAAACTACAACAGTTATCCAATTACTGCAATAATGCAAATCATAAGTCATGGTTTGGTAAGAAGAAATTTCATAAGGGAGACAAGAACCATTAGATCCATAATCTCAAGAGGGGAAGTGAGTCACGGGAGAAGGGTGAAGATGGTAATGGTGGAAAGAGAAAGAAGGCAAACAAAAAAAAAGGTAAAGATGACCGAAGGCAAAAAGGTTATAGGAAGAACAAGCTAGGAGGTCATAAAGGGCCTCATGATGGGTGCTATACTTTTGGAGGAAATCATTATGCCTCAATTTTTCCATAGCCATCGAAGTTTCCAAAGGAAGGAAACTATCAGTAGACTCAGCATCATTAGATCCATGTTATAATGGATAACAAGCAGGTAGAGTATCAGGCTTCACCAATATAGTTGGCAGGTAAGCTCTATGGACAAACTATCTCTATTTTAATTGATACCAGATCTATTGAATGTTTCATAGATCCTAGAGTAATATCCAAAATACCAATTAGACCTAGATACATGGAAAACTCATGGATAGTCCAATATGGTAACTAAGTAGAGAAAAGGGTAGATACCTGTCTCTTTTGCAGCAAGTTAGAGCTTCCAACCTTTCAAACCCAAGTCAACCTATATGTGCCACCTTTAGGCTCATATGATGTAATTTTGGGAATAAATTGGTTAACTGAGCATAAGGCCATAGTGACTTGTGAGATTAAGATAGTTAAAATTATCTAGACAATTATGGGAACCTAGTTGAGATTTTTTGAATGAAAAGACCCTTAGAGCTTAAACACATTTATGCTATGTAGCTCAAAAGGCTCATCAAAAGGGATGTGAAATTTATATTGTGCATATTAGTAACCTTGACAGTAGGGAACCGTATCTTGATGACTATCCTATTCTCAAGGAGTTCCAAGATGTATTCCCTAATGAACTCACAAAGTTACCTCTAAAGCGGGAATTTGACTTCTCTATTGACCTTGTACCAGGAATTGAGCCTTAATCCAAAACACCTTATCAGATGACCACCACCGAACTCTATGAGTTAAAATCCCAGTTAATGGAATTGTTGAACAAAGGGCTCATAAGACAAAGTGTGTCACCATGGGGAGGACTAGTTATCTTTGTGAAAAAGAAGGATGGAACCTTGCACCTGTGTATATACTATAGAATGTTGACCAAGATGACCATCAAGAACTAATATCCACTCTTGAGGATCAATGAGTTATTTGACTAGATGAAAGGAGTGACAATGTTCTCCAAAATCAATATCAAGTTGGGGTACCATCAATTTAGAATAAAGGAAGAAGATATTCCAAATTCTTCATTTCAAACTTGATATGGACATTACAAGTTCACTATGGTATCTTTTGGTTTGACCAATGCACCTACATCTTTCATGAACCTCATGAATAGTGAGTTCAAAGACTGTTTGGATGATTTTGTTTTGATCTTCATTGAAGACATAATAGTCTATTCAAATTCTATTGAAGAGCATGATAGGCACTTGAGGATAGTCTTGCAATGGCTGGGAGAAAATAAACTCTTTGGGAAGCTATCCAAGTGTTCATTCTATCAAGACAAGGTGCACTATCTAGGCCATATAATTTTAGTTGAGGGAGTCTCTATAGACCCCAAAAAGATCAAGGAAATTATGGAATGGCATGTGCCTCAGAATGTGTTAGAAGTTCATAGCTTCATGGGCCTCATAGGATATTATAAAAATTTTGTGCAAGGGTTCTCCTAGATTTCATTTCCAATTACATCACTTCAAAGGAAGGGAACACGGTTTGAATGGACCAAAAAGTGTGAATAGAAATTCCAACTCTTGAAGGAGAGGCTCACAGCAACACCAGTGTTGACCATCCCTATTCCTAATGGAAGATTCACATTAATCACAAATGCTTCAGGAGAAGGATTGGGAGTAGTACTAATGCAAGATGGACAAGTGGTAGCATATGAATCAAGGAATCTTAAGCAGCATGAGGTGAACTATGAACCGCATGATTTAGAATTAGCCACAATAGTTCATGCCTTACATATGTGGAGGAATTATCTCTTGGGAAACCCATTTGAACTCAAGACATACCACTTGGGATTGAGATACATCTTTACTCAACCAAACCTTAATGCACGGTAGAGAATGTGGTTAGAATTACTTAGTGAGCATGACTTTAGAATTGAGTATATGAAGGAAAAATATAACATAGTGGCAGATTATCTTAGTAGAAAAATACATCTAGTAGCCATGATCTCAACAAGGTCTAATTTGAGCTAGCAGGTGATGAAGCAATTGCTAGGGGATGAGCACTATGAGAGAGTGAAAAATGCCCTAGTAGAGAATCCTATAGATCATCAGTTTGATGGGTATGAGATCAAACTGGATGGTATTTTGAGATACTAGAGAAGAATGTATATTCCAGACTCTAGAGAACTAAGGAAGTTGGTTCTAGAAGAGGTTCATAATGCACCTTATTCAGGACAACCTGAAGTATCCAAGATTATCACATAATTGAAAACTCTATACTTTTGGCCTAAACTCAAGAAGGATGTAGTGGAATACATAGCCATATTCTTAGAGTGTCTGTGAGTCAACGTTGGGCATGCACATCTAGTTGGGCTATTGTATCCTCATGACATACTTGAGTATAAATGGTGGGTGATTAGTATGGACTTCATATAGGGGTTTCCTTTGAGCAAGAATCGACATGATGTTATCTTGGTTGTGATCGGTAAGTTGACCAAGGTGGCACACTTCACTCCAAGAAACCTTAAGGATGGATCGTTGACCTTGTCCAAGAAATTTGTTCAGGAGATCTTCCGTTTGCATGGAGTGCCAAAGACTATCATTTCTGATAGGGACACCCGAATGACCTCAATATTTTAAATGACCCTGAATGTCGTATTGGGAACCAAGTTAAATTTTAGCTTAGCTTATTATCCCCAGACTGATGGGGAGACAGAGAGGGTGAATTAGGTAGTTGAAGACCTCCTTTGAATGTACGGCGTGGACTAATAGTACAAGTGGGAAGAATATTTGTTGTTGGTAGAGTTTGCTTACAATAACTCTCATCACTCATCTTTAGGTATGGCACCGTTTGAAGCTCTTTATGGGTGAAATTGTCATACACCCATAAGTTGGGATAGATTGGAGGACATGACCATAGTAGGACCTGAAATGCTTAAGATGGAAGAATAGATGAGAGTCATTAAGAGTATACTAAAGGAGGTGGTAGACTGACAGAAGATCTATGCCGACAAGAATAGAACTCTTAGATAGTTTATAGAAGGGGACAAAGTTTTCTTAAGAGTCAGACCTCATAAAAGCTCCATTTCCTTTAGAAATTCTTCCAAGTTGGCCCCAAGATATGTGGGATCGCTTGAATTCTTAGAATTGATTAACCCAATTGCTTATATACTTGCTCTACCAATTGATTTGGCTCAACTTCATAATGTGTTTCATGTTTCTTTGCTTAAGCCATATCATCCTAATGTAGCTCATGTGATTGATTGGAAATCCTTGCAAGTACAAGATCTAGGAGTGGTACTAGTGGAGCCCATTAGAATCTTGGATAAATGCAACGTTAAGTTACGAAGCAGAGATATTGCTCAGTTTAAGGTCCAATGGGACCAGTACTAAGAAGACAGTGCTACTTGGGAGGATTCCAAAGAAATAGAACACTCCTTCCCACATTTTCTTTCTTAAGAAAGAGACTTTGATAAAAAAAAAATTGAAAATTTTGGACTAAAATATTATGATGTTTTGGTTTGGAACAATATGATGTGATGTTGAAATAGACATATATGCTTAAATTTTGATTGACATTGGGGAAATGTCTCTTCCAAGAGGAGAAGGATGTCATAACCCAATTTTATTGCATTTTTAATTATAATATGATAAATTGAATTATTGAGGAAATTCAATATGTTGAATGGAAATTTTGATATTTTTGAAAAGATTGAAAGAAGTTGACTATCATAGACTATGTGATCTTTTTGAATTATCTTATATTTTATCATGAATTAAAAGTTACTTCAATGAATTTTGTAAGTGCAAGTGTGTGCAATTGTAGGGTGATAGGTTGAAGGATTAGATTTCACAGTTGAAATAGGATCATTTAGTTGGAATTTGAACGATAAGCTTGATGGAATCTGGGTGCACACACCACAAAATAGCATGATAAATGCATTTAAAATTCATATAGGAGAATTATATTTATTTGAATTGAAATATTCAATGATTGAAAATATGTGCTTGTGAAAAGTAATACATGTGAAATTATTATTTAATTGTGTATCTTAATCTTGTGTTTTGAGAATTTGAAAGAAAATGATAGTATAACTTGACATATAATTTAATTCTCTTAAACTCTCTTCTTCTTCTCCATCTTCTAGACCATCTCTATGTTCTTCCACATGTGCATCTTCCTACTTAGTTTCAAAGTGCATTGTCAATGTCTTTACCTTTGGCTCTTCTTCACCTCAGTTAGCTCTAAATTCCCTAAAAATTACATCTCTAGAAAAGATCATTTTATGGGTTAAAGGATTTCAAAGTTTATAACCCTTTACATTCTCACCATATCCTACAAATATGTATTTATGAGCTTTTGGATCCAATTTATATCACTTCTCTTGAGGAACATGAACAAAAGCCTCACAACCAAAGACCCTTAAATGTGAAACTGAAGGATTTTTACCCAACCACATTTCATAAGGTGTTTTATCAACAAGATCTTTACAAGGAGTTATATTTATTAAATAACAAGAAATATCAACGGCTTCTTCCCAAAACCATTTATCTATCTTAGCACTACTTAACATGCACCTATCTCTTTTCATTAAATAATGGTTCATTATTTCTGCTACCCCAGTTTTGGGGAGTATAAGGTGTAGTCTTTTGCTAATAATTCATGCATGTATGCAAAACTCATCAAATTCCTTAGAGTAATATTTACCCCCATTTTTAGTTCTCAATACTTTTATCTTATAATCTAATTACTTTTCAACGAAGGATTTAAATTCCTTAAACTTAGTGAAAACTTCATATTTTGAATACATAAAATAAATCCAAGTATATCATGAGAAATCATCAATGAAGGAAACATAATATCAAGATCTACTCAAAGAATCAACATCCACTAGACCACATACATCTAAATGAATAAGTTCTAAAAGTCCCTTAGCCTTATTAATTCCTTTAGGAAATGATGACTTGTTTTGTTTACCAAACACACAATATTCATAGAAATCACTTTTTCCAATAGAATAATCAAAAATACCATCTACTAGTCTCTTCTATAGTATGATCTTGTCATAAGGGGGGAATAAAGCATACATAAAACAAGAGATGAATTAAACTAACTTAATTCAAACAAGATAAAATCCCAAAACCCATACTCATGAAATGAATCTCTAAAATAATGAAATCAAACAATGTAATATAAAAGACAACATGAACTGAATTCAAAAACTTTAAAACATATACCATCCCATGTTGGATTTGTGTTTGTATTAATGTTTGGATGTCAAATTGCTTGATTCAATACAAAGCCTCCATTGTTGATGTTGCAAAAGCTTCAATGTGTGTAAAATGTTGAACTAGAATGTGATAATATCTCTCAATGTGCTCAAGGGATAATTTCTTATCGCTTTGCTATAAATATTCTAGATGATTTATGAGAGGGTAGAATATTTTTATATAGATTTCTTGTTTCGAGATGAACGATCGAGATGCAACAATGCAAAATCATGATCAACGGTTGAAAACTATTGAGAAGAAATAGGTTGCTCAGTTAGCTTCTATGGTTGATCCAATTAAGTATTTTAAATGCACAATCCAAGGATTTAGATTGCATAATCTGTGGGATTGAAGAAATCAATCTGAGTGGTTAGTGGGATTAAAGAATAGATGGGTTAGTTAGGAAATAGATGGGTTAGTTAACTATTTAGAGTGAGAAATCAATGGTAATGATTTTCTTAATCACAAAAGGGGTGAGGGTAATTAATTAATATTTTGAGTTGAACGTGCACAAGTCATGTTTGACTTTAACAAATAAAGTTGTATTTGTTTGTTGACTATATTGAATGATGTTGAATAATTAGTTTAATTATTCAAGTTTAGAAAGGGGAAAGTGATTCAATTACTATTATGTGATAACAATTTAATTGATTTAGGAAAATAGGGTATATTAGCGACATAATTAAATAATTTGTGTTATTTAATTAATCAAAGTGGAATAAAGTTAGATAAATGATGAAATAGTGAATTAATTAAATAATTTAAAGATTATTCAATTAATAGAGGAAAATAGGGTTTTTGATGAAAATGATGTGGAATGCATGGATATTAATGGCAATGAGGCCGATGATGAAAAAATTCCATTCAAGATATGTGATATGTGTTAGGTCATTTTTACATGTCTACAAGTCTTGAGACATTTTTCACCAATGTGGCCCAATCTATGGTGCCACAACATACATCCATTTTCAATCCTAGTTACACAAGTTCAATTACAAAGAGTGGAGGCATGTAGATTAAATAAATTCCCTATCTTAGATCCCTTATAAATTACCAAACTCCCCCTTAACAACCTACAACCAAACTTATCAAATGTCACATGCATTCTAGAATCATTAAACTTGCATGCTAAAAGTAAAATTCTTGAAAGTCTTAGAATATGTAGAACATTATTAAGGATTTAAACTCTCCCATCATTGAAACACAACTTTACTTTTCCTTTACCAACAGTCTTCTTTGTGTTATTATCACCAAGGAAAAAATCTCCCCCATCATATTTTGAGTATGTAGAAAACCACCCCTTGTGAGGATTCATATAAAAGGAGGCACCTAAATCAATAAGCCAAGCATCATTACTAATAGAGATAGAAAAAATAAACAAAGAATTGGAATCAACATCATCGGAGGACTTATTCATGGAGGTTTCAATGCTCTTCTTCTTGTTCCTACACTCCTTCACGTGCCCACTTTTTCCTTAGTTCCAGCACTTCACTCTACTCTTTCTGGGGGTCTTAGAACGTCCTTTTACCATGTCCTTCTTTTTATCCCCTTTAGGCCCTTTCTCCTTGGACCTTCCTTAAACATGGAAGGCATCTTGGGAGCCAAAATTCATGGTCGTTCTTTTCATTTCTTTTGAAAGGAGTATAAGAATATAATAGTGTCCATCTTTGGTTTTGTACCACCACTACTTATGACAATAATTAGATTTTCCCAAGAACCAGACAAAGAAAAAAGTAGTGAAATACACTTATCTTCATCTTCTATACTAAAATCTATTGATCCATGCTGACTTACAATTAAATTAAAAGAATTCAAATGTTTAGAAATTGAATCACCATCCCTCATTTTCAAAGAGTAAACATATCTTTTGAGATATAACTTGTTAAAAGAACTCAATTTGGTGGATTTCACCTATTTTTCTTCATAGCTTGTATGTGGTATCCTTTATAGAGACGTTCAGGAGGATACAGTCTAAAATATAACCAAATGGTCCACCATTCCTTCTTGTCTAGCTTCGTCCAATCTTCATCCAACATAGTAGAGTTAGTTGGTTTCTTCTCTTTTGAAATGGCCAACCACTGATCTCTCTCTTCAAGGAGATCTTCAACTTTCAACTTCTATATCTCATACTAGTGTCATTGAACTTCTCAATATCTTGATGAGAGGTAGAGGCCATGGTATATTTAATCTTTCACAAATCTTCAAAAAACCCACAAATCAAAATCTCCCATTGTAGCAAAAAACCTTAAACACTCAAGAGAAAAATGTCCCTTTCTCAACATAACCATTAACTCTTATACCAAATTTTGTAAAACAAGGTGAAGAAATATTTCATTAAGAACTTTAACCAACTATAATTACAAATATGAATCCAATGATTAACCCTTAAATGTATGTGATTATAGAATCAGAGCAAGAAAAAGAAAACCATAACACATGACACCAAATTTATGTGGAGAAGCCCCTAAGGGAAAAAAATCCACCATATAAAGAGAGAGGAAAGTATATTACTAATCCAAGATAGATTACAATAGCAATACACTTCTATAAATAACTCTATAGAATATGGCAACACCTTGTTACCTGCACACTGAACAAAACTGAACATGAAGAACTCAAGGGAAAGGCCCCAATTTATAGAAACTTGTGGGGATGAATAACACTATGGTATCACCAAACAACAGGTAGAAAAAACACTTGGAAAAACTCAATTCCCACCTCCTTGTAACCATCGAATCCACCCAAAATAGAAAATCACAAATGCTCTTATAGTTGTCATAAGGTATCTCCCATGCATGGGTGCTTAAGGAAGGAATCAGTCATAAATGTTGTCATAGTCATCAACACATCTTATGAAAGTTATCATAGTTATCATAGATCCTCTTACAACTTATGACATATGTCATAACCCTCCAAAAATAGGAGATTCTGAATGGGATTCCTAGCTATTTTGTCCTTATTCTAGAAGACAAGCGGTAATAGTAACTTTGTCTTTACATGAGCTCTTTCACCATCATTTGTTAAATGGTTTTACCTCTTATGGGTAATTTATAAAAGACATTAGGAAAATAATTAATTAATGGATTTACAAGGTTGATGTCACCTAAATCCTATCAAACAAAAAAGCTTAGGCATAGAGAAAACAAAACTCAACTTTCTAGAGAAATTTTTAATGTGAAGCCTCTAAATGAACCGACAAACAAAGTTGTTGATTAATATAACTTTTAAAAAATAAAAATAATACCTTTGAGTAAAGGCAATATTCACTCAAAGGTATTATTTTATTATTTTCTTAATTAGGGAAGACCTTCGAATTAAGATGATCTTTGCTCAAAGGTCAATCTTTGATTGAATGTCTTTGCATAAAGACGTTTGAGTGAAGGACCTTCGTTTGAAAAAATATATTTGAACAAAGGTAGATCAAAGAAAATTACCCCTCTTTCAAAATTTTCATGTCTCAAGTTTGCAGCCCATTATTATGGGATTACCCAACCTTGGTGATGAAATCCAAGGTGATCCCCCTAAAAATAAATTTTGGAAGAAGTGTTTCCAATTCTCAAGGTCATGTGAATATGTGAGAGAAGAGCACATGCACACACTCCTTTGGGATTAAAAAAAATTATTTAATTGATTAACCAAATTGAAGTGCATAATTATATTTTAACCACACAAATAAATTATTTGAGAAAGGCATAAAAAATGGCTCTACAAAAATTCATCACCAGGAATTCACTGATGGAAAATTCACTGTCAACAATTCACCATGGCAGAAAATTCACTGAAGGAAAATTCACTGCCAACAATTCACCACGGCTGAAAATTAACTGCATTAATATTTTTTAATATATATTTCAAAAAAATATATTTAATTAAAAATATTAATGCAGATAATTTTCCGCCACGGTGAATTGTTGGTGGTGATTTTTTCTTCAGTGAATTTTGGGCCACGGTAAATTGTTATGGATGAATTTTCCATCGCTGAATTGCTAGCAATGAATTTTTTGTATGCCATAAAAAACATAGAAAATATAAATAGTCTATAAACAACAATCTTCTTATAGTCATATGTAATACAAAACCACTAAGTTAGAATTTTTATGTATTTTATTCTTTTGCTTACAAAAATGATGGTTTTTAAGTTTTTAGTCTCTAGATCCAAGGAAGGACATTGCATTCAGTGGTTAGAAAAAACACAAAATAAAATATTTTAAATTAAAAAATAGATTACACCTTTATATTATTCATGGAATTATAATCATTTATAAAAAAATAATCAAACTAGACATGATTTCATATGTAAAAGTTATATTTATTTTTGAATTTAAAATAAAATATCCACTTTGAAAAAAGAAAATTATTAAATCCCTTTTAGGTTGTGTGGGAAATACCCACAAGCATTATGTATACATTCCATGCAGATTTGTGAGTATATATATGACTATTACTATGTATATCCCTATTGTCACTATAAATCTGTCATAGGTTTGTGCTACATGTTTGTATACATGATGTATATGTGTCACTAGTTTGTGCTAAAAATTCATATACATGATCTGTATATTTGATGTATGTGGGTTTGATTTTGTTGTGTATATAGTAGGGGTTGCTAAGGGTCATGAATAGGTAGATACACAACATGGTATATGACTACAAAATGAGCATATAATAGATTGAAATGAGTATATACTATGGTATATAGTGTGTATATGTTATAAATAGAGAAACCTTTTTATTGTGTATATTAAATATGTATATACAATAAATATATCTCAAACATATAAAAACTAATTAATAGACTATGATATAGTCCATACAATATGGATGTACTACCATACAGATTTTGTAGGTTATGCAAACTTTGATACAATCAAAACTTTGGATACCCTATAAAACACACAAAAAACTCTACAATAAAAATATTGAGTCTTATATGTCAAAATTTATTTCTTGGCCCTTCCAAATGCAATCATGATGTTTGTTTCACACTAGGAAACTCTTATAAAAACTTTTTATTAAAACCACTTAAGGATACTTGCAACCTACAAGATAAGAATCACTTAACACTCATAAACAAAAAGGTTCAAATAAATATTAGTGCATTCATTTCAGTTTCACCAAAATGTAAGCATGAAATTGAAAAACCTATAGCGCCCTGCCATAGAACCCTAGAGGACAACACTTAAAAATGGAGCAAAACTTTTTTTTTGAAGTGCAACATACTCAAGATTGCAAGTTAAACAATAACTTGTATTCTAAACCTATGTCCTCTAAGGTTCCATGACTACGCTACTAGAATCCCATTAACCAAACTAACAAGAATTATAAATCATCTCATTAAACCAAATTTTATCTAGCAATTTATAAAGTGCATTTAATCCATCACATTTAAGTGATCTACCTATAAGAATCACCCATATCATATTAACAATATAACAATGTATACATGATCATTACAATTAACTAACATATGCAAGATACAACATTTGCATTATCCATTACAAGAGAGAGAGAGTTCAAAAATTAATTACAATATTACATCATTACAATAGTGTTTCTCGAGATCAATAGGGATGAATATACATCTGAGTGCAGTACATGATACAACTAATTTCAAATCAATACAAGTACATGTAAGATATTACACTCGAACTAGAAGAAGTGTAGAAGTCCACATCACCATGAGCAGTCACCACGATCATGAACAACAACAAGAGAACCCAATGGATGAGTAAGCACAATCCACTCGACCATTTGCAACCCAAAGGTCCACCCCCCTGTGCTAGGAGATAGCAATAAGGTCCCACCACAACAATACATAGACAAGAAGACTATCAACTGACATAACAAGATGATTTAGGACTCCAAAATACAAAGTATAACATAACATCACATAACAGTGACACTGCCTCTAGAGGCATGCAAGCAACAAGGGAAACACAAGCCAAGGGAATGCTAGGTTGTAGTAGGGGAGAGTGTCATCGCATGGTCCCGAAATGGGTTGTCCTAACAGTATCTTAATAGACGCCAACCCCCATCTATGGTTGTCCTTATAGTCCCACACTAGACGCTAGCCCTATTGGATGTTGTTGATATGTGGTTGTCATTGATGTCAAAACTATTGGCCTTAAAGACATTAGAGGGTGTATATGTCGAGGATATTGAGAAAATTGTAATAAAATAAGTTGCAGGTTGTCAGTGATGAAGTGAAGTTCAACATGGTGGCAATATCAATATGTTGATGATAAGAGGTTGTGGATTAAATGGTTTGTTGTTGAGCATATCTAGTTTATCCACATTAAGTTTCAGAGATCTGTATGAAGAATTGATCGAGTTATCAGTATCTGTGTTCTAACAATTATTTTGTTGCTTCAATTGGTGTTCCTAAAAGAAGATAATGTGATTCTAGTAAGTTGAGTTTTTGTGGATGCTTTTGTGGTGATTCATGATGCTTGTGGATTTTTCTAGATCATTCTCTATCCGTGTTGTCGATCTGCATTGATCGTTGTGCTTGTGATTGGTGATTTTATTTTGCATGTGAACATGTTTTTCATGTTCATGGCTAACAGGGTGATTGTAGTGTGTTGTGGATCTTTGAGGAATAATTTTTGAAGGTGTTTCATGTTCAAGGATTTTTTTTAGGTCCTTATTATGTTGTGGTTGACATTGGTTGAAACACATTAATAATTATTTATTTTTTGGGCCGAAAGTTTGTATACATTTTATATTTTGTTGAAGCCAACATGGAGATGATGCAATTCTTAGTTGCAAATATATATAAGCAGTTGTTTGTACCATTTGAAGGCATGGGTGTATGAGATGTGTGAATAATGTCCTAATCATTTAAAGGCAGAAGCAGAGTGTGAAGAAGAGTGAGCAAAGTGTGAAGAAGTGTTCATGTGCTTAACTGGAACTGTAATAAGGCATTAGCAGATGTTATTTTCTTAGTTCAAAATCTTGTGGATGTAATCCAAATGTTTTTGTAAGATAGTGTGTCTTCCTTTGGGCAGTAAGCCTTGTTGTACTTGAGCAATGAGCTCTAGGTAGTGTGCCTGAATGCATGTGCATTCCCCATTTATATTTCTTTATACTTTTAACAAGGTATAATCTCTTAAACTAACCTCCACCGTGGTTTTTCCCCTAACAAGTTTTCCACATAAAAAATCTTGGTGTTATGTGTGTTTTTGATGTGGTGATGGTTTATGCTTTCATGTTTATTTATCAGATCTAGGAATAAGGTTAATAATTTTAATAAATTTAAATTTTTGTGACAACTGATTCACCCCCCCTCTTAGTTGTCTTCTATTGTGTTACCAACAGGCCCCATAGGATGACACATGTGGAACCAACTTTCATTTTGTGAGGACAAGGAAGTTGATCTTTCCAACCAGGCCTTCTCAACCCAACCTTAGCCTAAACTAGCACTACAGGCATGGGTGAGGCATCCAATTGTCTTAATTAAAGAGTGAGTTTCTACCCAACCCCCTAGTTTATTAATTAGGGTTTCACTGAGTTAAGAAACTCCCACATGGGTTATCCTGGATGCCACTTTGTGTGTTGGCCCCCATTGAGAGCCACTCCCCCTACTAACAACTAGAAGACCCAACCACATCCAATAGGGTAATCCAACTTGCACAAATCACAAAACCTCATGAACATACACAAAAATGTGAGGCACAAACCATCCCGTGCACAAATTCCAATCATAGTGTTGCATAAACCATGCAAGGCTAACGAACCTTATGTACTCATTCAAGACATAAACAACCATCTCAAAATGAATAATCATAGAATCCATCAAATAGAAAATTCCCCCTAGCCTCTAGAAGTCTAACTAACCATAGCACAAGAATCTCTCCACTTATAAACTATATTTAAAAACATCTCACTTTCCAAAATTATTACATACATGAACACTAATTTAACCCATAGAGAATCTACTAGTACAAAGTACAAGATAAATACACCATTTAAAAGTTTATCTAATTCATCCATTCCACTAATTTTTGAATTTCTCTAAATGTTCGTTTATACTATAAATCATCCCATAATCCAACAAACAACACATAGTACATCTTATAAGCAACAATTCCAATAATGTAACCATTAACACATAGTGGAATTAACTTTACTTCTATTAAATAATTGCAATAGAAATCATTGTTCAACATCAAGAAGAATTATCTAATTTTCTTAATTATTAGATCTCCCAATTTGAAACAAGTGATGCAAGCATCGAGTTCCTGCTAGAGAGTGTAATTCATTTAAATTCAAAGAAGAAAGAAAATAAAAATGTATTTAGTGTCCGATGAGTTCTAGTGATGAAGCAGTTACTATATGCAAAGGAGATTAAAAAAAAATTCAAGGAAAAAGCTTTTAGGCAAGCAACAAAGAAAGATGTTTTTTCAAAGAAGCAGACTGAATATAGTTTTTAGAGTCAATTATTTTTGTCATCCCACTTAGAAATTCATAGAAAAGCTTAAATCACAAGCTAATTAAAGTGGCTCAAAGAAATGTTAGATCAACCCATAAAAGCACCCAAAAAAAGCTTCAAGGTTAAATTCCACTTTGGAGCTATTATATAGCTTTACACTAAATCAATCCATCTATACCAAGTTCAAACTAATCCCAACACAAGATGGATTTACAACAAACCCAATAACACAGAGTGAAAAATAATAAAATAATGTAAATGGCATGTCTATGAGGATCTAGAAACTCTAATATTGTTCACAGTTGTAAGATACATGATGGAAAAATTAAGTTATTAAATTGATATATGAGCAAGACACTAAGATAGATTATGGAAAAATAATAAGTTATTAAACTAATATATCACCCACTACTCATGTTTTGGTAATGGCTAGGCTTAAAATCAAAACACGTGATATTTGAATAAAATCCAAAACTTAAAGAGGGAAAAAAGAAGAGTCTCATTTAGGTGCTATGAAACCCAAAATTAGACATAGTTAAAAATAGTTGGGATTGTCATTTCCTGCACATAATGAGAAAAGGAAGGAACTTCCATAGGGAAATAGATAGTAGTGTGTATTTGAAGAGTTGTAGAAAAGATAAGTATGACACCAGTCCTTACTTTACATAATTTAAATAAAACTTCAAAGGAAAAGATGGATGCAATTAGTTATGCTATGAGTGAAACATTGTTTTTGATTTGGTAAGAAAAATTTACAGGGTGTTATACCCTTTACATAGAGAGCCACAATGACCAATAAATTTCAAGACCAAAAAATATTAAAGACCAAGCCAAAAAACATACACATTAGACCAATAGTAGACAAACAAAAAATGGACCAACAGCAGACTAACTGGCATTTTCCTAGTTCTTAGAAAGGAGATTAACAACATCATCCCCAACCCATTCCTGGCCCTCTTCAGCATTCTTCTTGTCCATTTCATCCTTCATAACCACAAATAGGGTGTTGGTAACATAGTGGACTAGCTTAATAGTGAAACGAGTCAAGCCACAAAAAATTGTGTCCATCTTTTCCATTCTTTCCTGTAGCACACAAAGCTCCTCCCCATAATTTGTAGTCTTCACAGTATCAGCATGCTCCACGTCCAATGATTCTGAGGACTGGGAATCCGATTTCTCCTTCTACACTTTGCTAATATTAGGAATGGAGTGGGGCCCTCCAACATACTCCTCCTCCTCATTCCCAAACTCCTCCTCATCCCTACAATCTTTTTTGTCATACCACTCCTCTTCTGAATCCAATTCATTAACTTGCACTTTCTTGTTATTCTTAGCTAGTCTACTAGAACTCCTAATGATGGTATCACCACCAATCACCACCATAGCCGCAACCACCATGTCCCCATTAGAATCCCTACCCACCACATTTTGACCTTTGTTTTCCTTGGTCAGAGGCTCCATCAAACCCTTCACTTTCTCCTTACCTTTCTTCTTCAAGGTGGGTTTGCTAATAGTCTTGGCAGGGGTTGACTTGAGTTCACGAGACTAGCTGCAACACTAGTCTGGGAAATTCCCACATTCCCCTTAAGCTTCTTAGCAACAGGTTTAGGTTTATGAGTTTTTGTAGACACCGGATGGGTTTTCCTTATGGGACCTTTAGAATCGGTCAGGGATATATTGGTCACAACAAGAGGATCAATTTCCTCAACACAAACAACAGAAATGGGCTTGGGTGGGAAAAGTGCAAGATGGAAGTGGTAGAGCCTCAAAATGAGGCCTTGGTGTAGTAGCAGGGGAGGAGTATCATCAAGATTTAGGCCAACAGTCTCAATGTATTTTTCAATAGAGCTCTCTAAATCCTTAAGAAGGAAGAAAGGAAAGCTTAAGAGAATTTTATGCTGGAGGTGATTTAAAAGAGGGAAATGGTAAAATTAGTAGGTTTTTTATCTAACTTCTAGATTCATGCATTTCATAAGGGTGAGGCAGACTTGGTCCCAAGGCTATGGAAGAACCTCTCTCTCAAACCTCGACTAGTTGTGAACGGACTTCTTATTCCCCACAAAGAAAGCGTTCAAAATTTCATTATCTTGGGTCTTTGTATGCTTCAGGTACTTCTTACTAGTACTCGGAAGCCTTGTTGCCTACGCTATCACCTCCTCATTCACTTCAAAGGAAATACCACCCATAATGACATGTCGATATTTCCAAGAGTTAGCAAACTACATAGAAAAATTAGGGTCATGACCCACTAGACTCTCCATTAGGGGAGCCAAACTGCCTTCAAAACATATGTGCCACACCAACGGATCTTTGTGAAATTTGCCACAGTTTTCGGGCTCCGTTCACACCTTTTCGCCACCCATAATGTCTCTCTACACATGGAATAACTAGAAAACTTGTGAGAGAAAAAGGTTAGAGAAAATGGTTAATTGAAAGGTTGCCCACACACTTAAGATTTTAAGCCAAACAAAGCAGCCTTGGATAATCAAAGCAATGTACAGGTTGCACGCTTGAGGAGATAATTCCCTAAAAGAAATCTTTGCAAATTCATAAATGAGGATCTCCAAACACTTACAACTAGGTAAGCAAGACATGATGGGAATGGAAGGTTTTCCTTCCACGTTGTTTTTACATGAAAACCAAGGCAAGATGGCCATGGGGCCAAATTTAGAAAAAACTAAGAAGTTGGCTTTTAGAAGAGGATACAAAATAGTGGAAAGGATAGAACCAATTAGGAGCTTGATCTCATAATTATTAGTCACATCAATATTAAAAGCAAAAAACTTGAGAATATGATAGCTTAGCACAATCCCCAAAATGAGATTATGTAAGGTATGACCCAGCTTGGCCTTAATCACAAAGTACCTGGCATAATTCCTCATGATACCCTTTTTAAAAATAGGCTTCGCCTCATTATTCAAATTTTTCCACTTGTAGTCCACCTCAGTATTAACACCCATCCACATAGCCCATAAGACAAGCATGTGGACCCCCAAAAAATCCCATAAAAGTGCTTGATTAGTTATTATCATGGATCAAGTAAGGGCTTTGCTCCTTCAGGATTAGACCTTGAATACCTGGCGGAAGGTTTCCCAAATTTTTCCAGCACTTAAAGAATTTCCAATGTGTGCCAAAGTTGGCTAAGGCATCAGCCACTTGATTTCCCTCCTGATAAATGTGGGTAACAACCTTCAGGATTAGACCTTGAATACCTGGCAGAAGGTTCCCCAAATTTTTCCAGCACTTAAAGAATTTCCAATGTGTGCCAAATTTGGCTAAGGCATCAGCCACTTGATTTCCCTCCTAATAAATGTGGGTAATAATCTTCAAATTTAACTTAGACATGAAGAACCTTATGTCTAATAGAATGTCTTTAGTACTCCACCCTAGTAATCTGTCAAAGTTAACAACATCAATAATAGACTTGGAATCACCTTCAATATGAAGGCTTGCAATCCCCATAGAAATAGCTAACTCTAAGCCCTTAAGCAATGCTCTAGCTTCCACAATCATAGAAGATTGGATACCAATCTCCCTAGCATAACTAGCCACAAAATTTCCTTTGCAATCTCTAATAACACCTCCTATGCTAGCTCTACCTGGGATTCCTTTGGTTGCCCCATCAAAATTAAGTTTATACCAACCACTATCCAGAGGCATCCATACAGTATCTCTTCTAGTCAGGGATCTAGAGTTGTCATAGGAGCTTGCATCCAGGTTTTGATGCCAAGCTTTGGCCAGCCATAATAATTTCCCTCTTAGTCAGACCTTTATCTGGGGTTTTCCCTTTGAAGAGTGAATTTTTTTCTGCAATGAACCAAGAACCAATACCAAAAACATCCTTTAGACTCGTCTCAATGTTCCTAAAAATTCTATTGTTTCTTTCTTTCCATAAGCACCGAAAAATAATGGGGGGAACCTAGTTCCAAATTTCACAAGGTAAGGGGTGGATGAAGGGTCTAGTCTATCTCAAGATAAAGGATCTAATATCTTTACAAATAGTCCATTGAATTCCCAAACGTTCAATAGCCAACTCCCACACACCAGTAGCAAACGAGCAATGTAACAAGAAGTGGTCCACCGATCCTTCATTGCACTTGCATAAAAAACATATGTTGGGAATCTGGAATCCCCTTTTCATCAAATTGTCCTGAGTAAGAATCGTGTTATGGCAGGAAATCCACCAAAATAAATTATCTTTCAATATCATGTGTCAATTCCAAACCCTCTTCCAAAGATCAAGGACAACACCTTGGTCCATCAGCAGATTGTAAACCGATTTAACTGAAAGATCACCCTGCTTATCGTGAGTCCAGAAGAACTCATCCCCCATGTTGGTTGAAGGAAGTCTAGTGAGGGAGAGCAACTCCTGTGGGGTCTTGGAAAGAAGGATTAGCTCAAGGGATAAAGGGTAGCAAAGGACCAAACCATTCCATTTCCTAGCACCATGTGGGCCAAGGAGGTAATCACTAATATGGACACCAAAGAACCTTTGTGCCAGCCTCATAAGATCTCTAAATTCAGAGTTTTCTAGAGGGGTATCAAGTAGCGAAGGGTCCTCCCAGAATATGATTTTATTTCCATTACCAATCTTCCATTTCATCCTAGTCCTCAGCAAACCCTGTAAACTGCAAATTCTCCTCTAGGCCAATGAACCCGAAGGGTGAACCTCTGAGAGACAATCAATCAAGTGTCTACTTTGAAGATACTTAGCATTCATAATCTTGCACCAATCCTTTATGTTCCTCAAATGGTCCCAATCCACTTTGGCTATTAAAGCTTTATTGGTACTAGAGACAATCCTAATCCCAAGTCCACCACAATGTTTGGGTTGATAGACTTTGTCCCATTTAACCAGAGCAAATTTCTTCCTTTCCTCAGTCCCAGACCAGAAGAAATTCCTTTGAAATTTCTCAAACTTCTCAGAAATATATCTAGGAATCTTGAATATGGAGAGGAAGTAGACAGGGTTACCTTGAAGAGTAGCAAATAGGAGTTGTAGTTTACTAGCATGGATAAGGATTGATCCTTTCCACCTAGCTAGTTTTCTTTGGATCCTTTCAAGGAATGAATTCCAAAAGTCAGGAGTGACTTCCTTGACAATAAGGGGTAAACCAAGATAAACTGAAGGATGAGAACCACTCATACAACCCAGGATAGTAGTCACCCAAGCTTGCAAGTTAGGAGTGTTGTTAAAGAAGTAAATCATACTCTTATTATAGTTAATACATTGACCGGAACAAGCAGCATAGTTGTTGAGACAATTTTTCCATTTCCTGGCTTCAATTACAGAGGCTTTCCCAAATAGAAAAGTATCATCTACAAATTGTTGGATCACAGTCAGCTCTAAGGAAGAGGCAGCCTTGATTCCCTTAATAGACCCTTCTGACAGTAGATTAGAAAATTTCTTGCTCAAGACATCCGCAATCATGATAAACAAGTAGGGTGAAAGAGGGTCACCCTGTCTGATACCTCTCCTAGCAGAGAAAAACCCAAAAGAAGTCTCATTAACCAGAATAGAGTATTTTATCATTGTTATGCATTCCATTATGAGTTTGACCACAGATTGGTCAAAACCAAACTTAGCTAATACTTTCAAGATAAAGTCCCAAATCACCTTATCATAGGCTTTTGAAATATCCAATTTAAGGGTCATACCAGCATAGTTGCATCTATCCATGGAATGGAGTAATTCATGGGTGGTTATGGTAGCATCTAGGATATGACAACCAGGCACAAACCCTTTTTGAGTGAGGTTGATAAGTTTTTCAAGGAGAGGCTTGATGCGGTTCACCAAAATTTTAGAGAGGACTTTATAAAAGGTATTGCAAAGATTGATGGGACAAAAATTAGTTATAGACTGAGGATTAGTAATCTTGGGAATTAAGGCTATAAAAGTGTGGTACAGTTGTTTGAGAATCTTACCAGATTTGAAAAAATCACAAGTAGCTAATATGAGGTCCCCACCAACAATCTCCCAAAATATCTGAAAGAAGGTCGATGGAAAACTATTAGGGCCAGGTGCTTTGTAAGCCCCCATACTCAAAGTAGCCATCCTGAACTCCTTAGGAGTGACAACACTGAGGATCCCAATGTTATCATTCTAGGAAATGATGATTAGGAGAGGGTCCAGTAGCAGACTGTCTAGAGCCAGATTAGGAGCCTCAGTAAGAGAAAAATAAGCCTTCTGAAAATAATCCACAACCAAGAGACCGATCTGGGAGGGAGAATTAATCACATCCCCTTTCTCATTATGAAATTTAGTTATTTGATTCATTTTCTTATGTTTAATAGCAAACACATGAAAAAAAGAAGTATTTCTATCACCTTCTTTCAGCCATTGGACCCTAGATTTCTATTTCTAGAAAATTCCCTCTTTCCTTAGAATTTTCTCCCACTCCCTTTGACACTCTTTTTCTTGGTTGCAAGTAGGTAGACTGACATCCCCCTCCTCCATTTTCTTTTGTATGATTTTCAATTTATCCCCAACAACTCTTTTTTTCTAGAAAATATCCCCAAAAACCCTTTTGTTCTAGCCTTTCCCCATGCATTTGATATGTTTAATTTTTTAAAATATGTTGAACATGGGGGAGCCACGAATAGGAATATTCCACCATTCATCAACTTTTTTCATGAAATCGGGGTGGGAATTCCACATTATCTCAAACTGGAAAGGGAACATACCAACAATAGAATGGTCATTCACTATCAACAGTAGAGGATTGTGATCCGACACTGTCCTAGGCGGTTCCTAAAGAGAGGCACTGAGCATTCCAGTCTAGTTACTGGAGCAAAGGAATCTATCTAATCTAACTTGAATCAAGTCCTCCCCAAGATGTCTGTTGGTCCAAGTAAAAGCTCTACCCAATAAGTCAATGTCAATCAGGCCAATAGAACTCATTAAGTTTTCCAAATAAGCCATGCTATCAAAATAATCCATCAGTCCACCACTTTTCTCTGAAGCATATAAGGGGGAGTTGAAGTCCCCAACCACCAACCAACAAGAACCAGTATTATTTTTAACCCAACTAGAAAGAGCCTACCACAGAGCATTCCTAGCATTTCTCTGGTTGGGAGCATAAACATTGATAAGTGACCAAGAGCCACCCAGGTAGGAAAAGGAAACACCCACATTGCTCTGGTAGAAAAATAGTTTACATCCATTAAACCTAGAGGGGTTCCAAAGCACAACAAGACCACCTGACACCCCTTCAACATTACTATAGGAGTAAGTGGCACCCGGCCATAAAAACTTAGCAATATTATCAAAATTAGTTTTCTTCATCTTGGTTTCTTGTAAAAGTAACACATTTATCTTATGTTCTAAAACATAGTTCTTCAGAGCAAGCTGCTTATGAGAGTTGTTCATCCCTCACACATTCCATGAAATGACCTTCATTTTTGACCTTTTGTGGAGGACACTTCCAATGTCCTATGTTTACCAATGGCTATCTCATTTGCAGTCTCTCTTAACCTCTCTTGACTTTGGCTAGGTCTTGTAGGTTTGGAGTCACCTCCCACATCCACCTTTTTCTTCCTCCCTCATTTCTTTGGGGTTACCCAGTTATCCTCTTCTACAACTTTCTCCTAATTCAATCCCTCTAAACTAAAAGTTGTCTCGTCAATAACTCCAATACCCATATCCTCCCAAATTTCACCCTCTTCACCCATAGCCTTACTAGTTCTAGCTGAACCCACCTCCAACAGGGATCCTCCTACTAACTCATCCCCCCAAGAGTCGGGCCAAAGGATAGATCATCTACATCCAACATCTTTTCAACCACCACATTCTCAGTCAAAGAAGGAATAGCAAGGCTTGAAGCCATATCTCCATTAGAAATCTGCATCCCACTAAGAGGATCCACAAAGATTGGGGATTCAACCAAAACTAGCGAGGAAAACTTGGCCTGGTCACCATCCTTCAGAACGTCATTCTCCAAATGAGGGTGGGAATTAGTAGCAAAGTCTCTCGGGTTAGTCTCCCAATTAAAGGAAGATTTATAGTCATAAATAAGGTGGCCAAGTTTGGCACACTTCTGACAGTAAACAATAGCATTTTCATAGCACACAAGCTATACCCAGGTACCAAACTTAGAACATAACTTCATAGAGTTAGGAAGTGTCTTATTCACACTAATATTCACACAAAAGCAGGTAAACACTAACCTGGATTTGGATCTAGTGACGAAGTCTTTAGTAATAAACTGTCCTAAGGAATCCCCATTGCTTTTAAAGATGGATTCGTCCCAGTATTCCAAGGGCAACCCAGGCAGATGAACCCAGACTAGTGCCAATTTTTTTAGATCCACTATAGGGTTAAATCTCAGCTTCGAGCTGTGATAGGTCGAATTAGGTGGTTAGAAAGCAAGCAACAAGCCAAAGAGTGCAAATAAACAAATTAAAACAACCTACACTTCAAGATTAGCCTAAGTTGGAAACAAAACAAG
The DNA here is from genome assembly GCA_007258455.2 of Sequoia sempervirens. Lineage (NCBI taxonomy): Eukaryota > Viridiplantae > Streptophyta > Pinopsida > Cupressales > Cupressaceae > Sequoia > Sequoia sempervirens. Next base: position 587,443,817 of record VDFB02047230.1, on the reverse strand, counting down.
ACAAAGCCACAAAATGGAACTTTATACCTTGCGTTGAGTCGATCCTTTGGTTGGCCCTTCAAACTTTGACTTGTATGCTCCTTGGATGGCAAGATGCAAGTTAGATGAGGATGTGAAGATGGATGCAAGTGGATGAAAATGTGAAAATGGCTAAGTAGAGGTTGAGAAACAAAACTGCAAGAGTTTGGCTAGCACAAATGATCTCCCCAAAATGAGAGAAAAGAGGGGGTATTTATAAGATTTTTGGGAAATCCTAGGGGAAATGGACAGTCAAGATTGATCCACCAAATATCAAGATGTAGGGCTAAGGTGAGTTGAGAACTCACAAGCCCTCACATCTTGACATGTGGCATGTGAGATAGCCCTAAAAGGTGAAGTGGACATGAGGTGGAAGGAGAAGGAAATGACATGGAAGGGGGTACAAAGTACCTTGGGATTGGACAAGATCTCCTCATAAAGGAGGTCCTTGTCCCCATGTGGGTGAGAGGACATGTGAGGAATTAAAAATTCCTCAAATATTCTCATGGGGATGGGAGAAAGAATAAATAATGAATAGAGGACATGTGGGGAGAAGTGAAGGAATTAAAAATTCCTTTTAGGTGCCTTGGGGGATTAAAAGGTGAATTAAAAATTCACATGGGGAAGGGGGATGCCTTGTCCAAAAGGAGAAAGCCTTTAATAAGGTTGACTCAAGGACATGTGCCATAAATAGGATGAGGATTAGGTTAGGCTAATCAAATGATTAAGGTTGTGCAAGTACCCAGTTAGATAGGCTAATGACTGATTAAAGGCAAGTGGGAAATTATGGAGGATGTGACCTTAATGATGATGATTAAGGGTGTGCACATGCTAACCCTGGTTAATTAGAAGAAGATGAAGTAATTAAAATGGATTAAGGACCAACTTGCAAAAGTTGGAGGATGTGACCATGAGAGAGAAAAGATGAATTAAAAATGAATTTTAATTCAAAAGGGGAATATGACTAAATTAAATAAAAGGGCATATTTATTCAATTTAGGGGAGAAAGAAGGCAAATGTATTAAATTAAATACTTTATGACCCTTGTGCAAGATGCAAGGTATTAATTAAACACTTGGTTTAATTAATATTGACAAAGGGGATGAGCAACCGGATGAACAGGGAGACGCGTTTGATCATATGGAAGTGATCAAAATTGGACGTCTACATTTTACCCCTCTTTGAAAGACTATTAGAATAATAGGGTTTCAAAGAAAAACAGGATGCAGATGCCCCTATAGAGGAAGAGACCAGAGAAAGAGGTGCCCCAGCATGGGGGAATGCACGTGAGCTGCCCCGAACGGAGGGAATGCGGAGAGGATGCCCCAGTCAAGGAAAGGTAGGGTTAGAGCGACGGGTTAGGAGGGAATGGTAGGGTATGCCCCCTCGAGAAGGGGGACGGGGGAGGAAAAGGGAGCCCCGGTCAACTTATCGAAAATATAGAGTGGTACGTGTTGTTGGAAAGAGCACGGAAAAATAAGAACGGCGCTTGAACGGAGTCAATCGGATATACGGTGTGCAAATGGTGGCCCCGGGAAGAAAGAGCTTGGATGAATTAATCGGCGAGATTTTTTGGTTAAAAAAAAGAAAAAATGACTATGAGGGGAAAAGGTGAAAAGGGGATAAAAGGTAATTGGGGACTTACCTTGGGCCCATTGTGACAGCTGGCAAGTGGAGAAAGAGGAGAAAGAGGCGAGGAGGCGAGCGAGAGCGGACATCATGCCGGAGTACGACAGTGACGTCATTCACCGGGCGGACGAGAGACGGATATTTGTCACCCATTGCGCGGTACCCCGCCAGGTTAGCTCAAAACTGGACTGTGGATTTTTATTTTTGTGTTTTTCAGCATTTTGGCATGTATTTTCGAAAAACAAAAACATGGGTTTTTTGCAGGGCGTCGAAAAATGAAATGGGTAGGAAAAAAATTTTGGTGGGTCGCCTCAGAATGCGTGCTACGAGAGACGGATATTTTTCACCCATTGCGCGATACCCCGCCAGGTTAGCTCAAAACCGGATTGTGGATTTTTATTTTTGTGTTTTTCGGCATTTTGGCACGTATTTTCGAAAAACAAAAACATGGGTTTTTTGCGGGACGTCGAAAAATGAAATGGGTAGGAAAAAATTTTTGGTGGGTCATCTCGGAATGCGCGCCACGGGGGGGAAGGAGGGCGACGCGGGTCTGGTCCGGCCGACGGCGTTCGGTCTGCCGGACGGGCGTCTCACCGCTGGCGAGCCGCCGCTGGTGGCGATTTAATCCGCCACGCCGCTGGGATCACCACCAAAGGCCGGTGGCGGATTTAATCCAAGATAGCCGCTGAGGAGGAGGGAAGGGGAGGTGAGGGGAGAAGGGGAGGAGGATGGGTGGGGAAGGGGAGAGGATGGGGAGGAGGGGAAAAGGGAGGAGGATGGGGAGGAGGAAAAGGGAAAAGGGATGGGATGAGGAGGGAAAAGGGGAGAGGGATGAGGGGAAGGGGAGAGGATGGGGAGGAGGGGAAAAGGGAAAAGGGATGAGGAGGTAAAAGGAGAGGGATGGAGGGGAAAGGGAGAGGGATGGGGAGGAGCCAAAGGGAAAAGGGGATGGGGATGGAGGAGGGAAAAGAGGGATGGAGGCAGGGAAAATAGGATAGGGTGGGGGTGGAGGGAGAGGAGGGGAAAAGGGGGGGGGGTCGAAAATGGGGATGGGGGAAGGGGGATGGGTAAAACTGAGAATGAAGGGGGGGGGGATGAAAATAAAATAAAAAAATGACAAAGACGTGTTTTCTGTGTGCAGAAAATAGGGATTTTGCGCATTCGAGAGAGGTGATCAGGGGTGCTGAGGAGATGCATGGCGAGGATGACCGGAGAGGATCATCAGAGGCTAGCAGAGGCCGGACTATTACACCTGTTGACATACCCGACGATTAAGGCCCATGGGGCCATGCTGACGGCCTTGATAGAGCGATGGGATTCAGAGACGTCGACATTTCACTTGTCGACAGGGGAGATGACGGTGACGCTAGAGGACGTGTGGCGGATCCTGAGGCTTCCGATATCCGGGCTCCCGATTAGCGAGTGCTGGTCAGAGGACGCAGCGCTGGAGGAGTCTTTGCGCGTGGTGTTTGGTAGTGACGAGCTACCGAGGCGGCGGGGGCAGTTAGATGTGGACAGGATGGTGGGATGCAGGGTGCCGGTACTATCGTTGTACCTGGCCGGGCTGATTAGTGGCATACTATTGCCGGACCGGGGTGGTCGGTATTTGCCTATGAGGGCGTCGAGGTGATCCGGCACATCATCGAGGGCCGGGAGGGGCAGTTTGCGTGGGGGACGTGCATATTAGCCCAGCTGTATCGGGACATGCACGTGATTTGCTACAGGAGACAGTTGAGCGTGACCCATGTGACATTACTACAGGTGTGGGCCTGGGAGCATATCCGCATTACCAGGCCGATTATGGTGAGGGTGGGGGAGGAGGATGACACGCAGCCTATGGCGTGGTGGTGGGGAGCAGAGGCAGGGGTGCTAGTGCGGTATATAGAGATGCAGGAGGTGGACGTATGGAGGAGGCGGTTTGATGATGTGCAGGCAGTAGATATAGTATGGAGGCCATATATGCTGCGGCGATTCAGGGGGTGGTCGAGGGAGGAGGGGCTGCATAGTGGGTATTTCTACACTCGATGCTACATGATTGGGAGCAGGCCATACATAGTGGAGCTGCATCGACCGGATCGAGTGACGAGGCAGTTCGGGGTGAGACAGGACATTCCAGCAGGTCGAGTGCGGTTTGCACGACAGGTACGGGAGCAGCAGGTATGGGGAGACAGGCTGAACCTGCGCAGTGTATGGAGTGACATCGAGAGACTAGTGTTCAGGGCCTACCCAGACAGGCGAGAGGGGCCACGAGATGCAGGGACGACAGATCGGTATGAGGAGTGGTTCAGGCGACATCCAGTGGAGCGGATTACACCAGCCGTGCCGATTGCGGAGGCACGAGGATTCGGGTCAGAGGACGAGGGGGGAGTGCGGGTGATTAGGCCGCGCGGACCGCTGAGGGGGGGCAGAGGAGGACAGGGAGCACAGGAGCAGGTGATAGGCAGGCGGATGAGACTACGACAGCGGAGAGGTCGAGGAGGCGACAGAGGAGAGGGGATAGGGGCGGAGACAGAGGAGGTGAGAGGTGCTGGGGCCGAGGAGGTGGGAGTCAGGAGGCCGAGAGGTCGAGGAGGAGCATAGGGTACACAGGGTGAGGCCAGCGGGGCCAGAGGAGAGGATATTGCGGAGGCTGAGGCGGAGGAGGGGGCAGAGCAGGAGGCCGAGGAGGCGGCCGAGGATGAGGCTGAGGAGGCGGTGGAGAGGAGGCCGAGAGCTCGAGGACGGAGTCGACAGGAGAGGAGGTCAAGAGCTCGAGGACAGAGTCGACAGGAGAGGAAGCCGAGAGCCTAAGGAGGAGAGTCACAGGGGACACAGGGTGAGGCCAGCGGGGCCGGAGGGGAGGAGATTGGACAGGAGACAGCCAAGACAACTAGCAGGCAGGAGGCAGACAGAGCTAGAAAGGAGGCAGACAGAGACCTGGGAGGGCAAGAGACAGCTGGCGGGGAGGAGACACATGGAGCCCGGGAGGAGGTGGACAGAGACTTAGGAGGACAGGGGGCAGGAGCCAGCCGGCGGGGAGGAGGCATATGGAGCCCGAGAGGAGATGGGCAGAGACTTAGGAGGACAGGGGGGCAGGAGCCAACTAGAGAGGAGGCACAGCCACAGCAGGGATCTCCTAGGGTGATAGATCTGGACGCGATGGAGAGTGAGGGGTACTCAGCCGAGAGTGAGGGGTATCATCCGCAGGAGATGGAGATCGACTCAGATGTGCATGATATAGCACCGGTAGACGCGGCGCCACCCGCAGGGGAGGATCCAGTGGCGGTTCTGAGAGATACAGTGGAGAGGCTACGCCAGAGCGAGCAGCGGGTGCGGGAGGTAGGGACAGAGCGGATTGCAGTAGAGGCAGAGAGGGATGGGTGGCAAGCCCGCTTTGCTCAGGGCGAGAGAGACTACATGGAGCTAGCCAGGCTAGCATCAGAGCAGGAGCAGAGATTGGTGAGGGAGAGGGATGAGAGCCGGGATGAGACCATGGACCTGTGGGCCGAGGTGGAGAGGTTGCAGGCAGAGGTGTATAGCAAAGAGACAGGGGATGCTGAGAGTATGCAGATAGAGCTAGCAGAGCTCAGGGATAGGGTGCGTATAGTGGAGGCCGAGAGAGGGGTGTTACAGGCACAGGTGGAGGAGTTAGAGGCTGGGAGAGATGTGCTACAGGCACAGGTTCAGGTAGCAGAGAGTGAGAGGCAGGTGGCCGAGTCAGAGGCACGGTCGCTACGCAGAGAGAGAGATACAGCGACAGCACAGGCATCTAGCTTGCGACGAGAGCGGGATTCGGCTGAGCTGAGATTGTAGGCCCTGCAGAGGGATAGAGATGCAGCGGTGGCACGAGGACAGGCTACACAGAGGGAGAGGGACGCTGCAGAGTCGCGGATGTAGACCTTACAAGGTGAGAGGGATGCAGCACGAGCTCAGTTACAGGGGGTGTTGGTTGAGGGGGGAGGTGCAGGGACAGATGTATAGGAGCTGCACACACAGTTACAGGCGATGCAGGCCGAGAGGGATAGAGGCTCTAAGCAGATACGACAGTTGATACTAGCTCAGGAGGCCTGGGCACGGGAGCGGCGGGCTATCAGTGCAGATCGAGATCGGTATAGGCATGAGAGGAATGCCGCGAGACTGATAGCGGGACAGCGGGATGAGTTTATGCAGCAGGCTAGCTACTGGAGAGGGGTATACGAGCAGGTTGTTCCAGATCCAGCGCAACGCACAGCACGCTACGTTAGTCAGGCTCCATTGCCACCAGGGCCATCCCAGTCACTAGGGACACGCACCAGGGGTTTTAGCGACTACCGGCGGACTCCGTCTCCATACGGCGGTTATCAGGGGACACCTACCCGTGAGTACCAGAGGACACCTACTCGCGAGTACCAGGGGACACCAGCACACAGAGGGTCAGCACCCGATTCTCCGCAGAGGTCAGATGTGGGCAGCTCACAGTAGAGCAGACAGATGCAGGACATTGGTTATTTTTGGCAGATACAGGATGGGTGATTTGTTCATGTCGCCAGAGAGCAGATGTGATCCACATCTCTGGATTTTGTACCTTATTATGCGATATATGATGGAGATGTATTGTATCCTGACATTGTATTATTTTGATTATATGATGGCCTGTATCGACATTATGCAGGATGTTTTCTTTATGCAGCTATATGAGATGATTCATGATGTGATTCTGCATGCATATATATATACACATGTTTATATGGATGATTTATGGTTTTATGCTTTATGTTTTTATGGATGGATGATTTATGATTGATGCAAACATTTCTATGATGTATGATGTATGGATGCACATGTTTATATGATTTATGATGTATGATGGATGGATGTACACGTGGATGGACAATTTATGCATGTTTATATGATTTATGATGTATGATTTATGATGCATATGTGGATGGACGATTTATGCATGTTTATATGATGTATGATGTAATGACATGTCAATAACGACCGTTATGAGGATGCGGGTAGGTGATAGGCGGATGGAAGATTGCATTTGCCAAAAACAACCGTTAATATCCTGAGAGGGAGAGGACCGACAAGAGGAACAAAGAACAAGAGTACTTGCACAACCAAAATCATAAGCTGTGGTTATGATGGAAATGAAGGGTGCATGCAAAGTGGTGGAAATGAAGTGAAAATGAGATCTTGCCATCTTTGGAGCATTGATTTTTACTATAGCGTAAGGTACTAAGCACCTTGATATAGAAGACCAAGGCAAGTAAGTACTCTACGCATGAAACAAACACAGCAAACAATAAGGTTATCGCAGCACCCCGAGGTCACGATGACCTCGGTCGGGCCTAGTGCTGTAATAACCACAAACACACAAAGTTATCCCAGCGTAACACAAGATCCTAGAGATCTTGGTGGGTCCTACGAGGGATAACTCGAGAAGACAGCAGACAAAACAAAAGATCAAGGTATGTCCCCATTTCAGCAGGTCAAAGCACGCCATGGTATGGTGGACCAAGGTGACCTCGACAAGTGATGGGAAGGAACCTAAAATGATAAACAAAATTCGAAAACATCAAGAGATCATAATCAAGACAACAGGTCCTTTGCCATAGGATCAAGGTGGTGGATGGGATTGGTGAGGTCTGCTAGGAAGGACTCATCCTGTTGAGACCAAAGATAGATGCGAAATAAGATGACCCAGTTGACGTGGGATGTTGCCGAGGGACAAGATCTTGCAACACAAGGGAATTTCGTTTGTTAAGGACCGGTTAGATGCGGGCATAACTTGGTAACGAAGCTCAAAAGACTGACATAACCTACAGACCTAGGGGCTCGGGGGCCGATCATAGATTAGCCTTGCCTACGTGAAAGCGCAGAGCCCTCGTAGTTCCGGAAAAGACCATGGATAAAGCGGAAAGAAGACTAATGGTGACCGATGATGATGGACGAATGCCCCGGGGGTGAATCAAACGATCAACCTTGCCTACGTGACAGCGCAGGGGCAACATAGTTCGACTGGAAGACATGACGGGATGGGACCTAGGTGAGAACCGACGCGATGGATGACCCTACCTGATGACACAAATGTGAATGACGCAAGCTCAAAGTGGGATACCAAAAAAAGCTCAGGAATGGGGGATAGACTCGATGGGTCGTCCAATGCTCAATCAATATTTACCAAACAGTCCGGGATGAGATGGGTGAGGACAATAGTGCGGATGACGGCATAAAATAACTAGGATGTCAGGTAGATAATGATTAAGCCCTCTATGGATGACGCCTGTTGCCAGGTTTTCACCATCCATACTTATCCAAGGCGCCGCCAAGAGGTGGTTTTCACCATAGGACGGATTTATTTATTTATTTATTTATTTTATTTATTTTATTTTTTAGATTTTTTGATTTTTTTGCATTTTTGACCAGGTGGGGTAACCGAGCAGTCTTAGGAGTAGAACTTTTTCAAATGCATGACATTGATAGGCTCGTCAAGGGGGTCTCCTTCAAGAGTAGTCAACCTGTATGCCCCTGATCCATATTTAGCAGCTATGATATAGGGCCCCAACCAATTTGCCTCAAATTTTCCTTTCTTGTCTCGGTCTTGCTGAGTACGTTGGTTCTCTTTAAGAACAAGCTCGCCCACCTGGAATTGGCGAGGACGAACCTTCTTGTTGTAACTACGCTTGAGGCGATTCTGATATGCTTGCAGATGATCGTAGGCCTTTATTCTGCGTTCGTCCAGTAACTCTAGCTGTGCAAGCCGTGCAACACGAGCATCCTCTTCGCTGATGAGGTTCTTAAGAGAGATTCTCAATGATGGGATTTCAACCTCGATTGGCAAGACAGCTTCGGCACCGAACACCAGAGAGTAGGGGGTGGCGCCTGTTGGGGTGCGGATGGATGTGCGATATGCCCAGAGGGCAGGATGAATGTGAAGGTGCCAATCTCGTCCAGTGTGATTGACAACCTTTTTGAGAATACGAATGAGGGTTTTGTTGGTCGCTTCCGCCTGACCATTACCCTGGGGGTAATAAGGTGTTGACCAACGGTGCTGAATATGGAAGGTTTCGCATAGGTGTTTCATGGCTTGGTTCTTGAATGGTTTGCCGTTGTCGGAAATGATAGTGGATGGGATACCATATCTGCAGAGAATATGGTAAAGGATGAATTTGGAGATCTGAATGCCGGTGATTTGTGAAAGGGGTATTGCCTCTACCCACTTGGTAAAATACTCCGTGGCGGTGATTATGAAGGTATGGCCGTCGGATGATGGTGGATGAATCTTGCCAATCAAGTCGAAACCCCATTGAGAAAATGGCCATGGTGCCAGGAGGGGCTGAAGATCTTGTGCTGGAGCATGGATTAAATCTGCGTGTTGCTGGCATGGAAGACACTTTTTCACAAACTCACAAGCATCATGTTCCAACGTAGGCCAATAATATCCAGCCCGTAGGATCCTTTTGGCTAAAGCCATACCATTTGAATGGGCTCCACAAACACCGCCATGTACCTCCGTTAATGTAGTATGGGCTTCGGTCTCATTTAGACATCTAAGGAGGATTCCATCATACCCACGACGATAAAGCGTATCTCCGACGATGACGTATCGAGAAGAGCGATGGATGAAGGATTTGCGTTGGTTACGGGTAAGGTCCGGGGGTATAGTGTTATCACGGAGGTAGGCATAGATGTCTTGGTACCATGGGGAGGTGGGACCCACAATTTCGCACACCATTTCAGTCTCAGGGATATCGTATGCTGGGATTAATAGTTGTTCTACAAGAAACTCGCACTCTGTTCGATCCTTGGGCATGTCCAGGAGGGAGCCGATAGTGGCCATCGCATCAGCTGCTTTGTTTCGTACCCTGGGAATCTGTTCAAATTGTATGGAGGTGAAGTATTTCTTGAAATCGTCCACCATGCGCTTGTAGGGTAACAACTTATCATCCTTGGTCAGAAACTCATCATTAACTTGCCTAATGACTAGCAAGGAATCACCGAAGACTTTCAACTGAGTTATGTGCCACTGTTTGGCAATCCTGAGACCGGTGAGGAGAGCTTCGTATTCGGCCATGTTGTTGGTACATGGGAACGCTATCCTGAATGACTTGGGAATGTAGTCACCTTGAGGGGTAACTAATAAAATTCCTGCCCCCGATCCATTATGTGTATATGATCCGTCAAAATATAGTGTCCACATGGGGGTTTCCTCAACTGAAAAGACTTCCTCATCAGGGAATTCTGTGATCAATGGGTGAGTGTCAACTAGAGGAGCTTCCGCCAACTGATCTGCAATTATCTGCCCTTTGATAGCCTTGCGATCCACGTATTCTATGTCAAATTCACTGAGGAGCATGACCCACTTAGCCATGCGGCCAGTCAGAGTAGTTCTAGATAACAGGTATTTCAATGGGTCGATCTTAGCGATTAACTTGACTGGGTGACTGAGCATGTAATGGCGAAGCTTCTGTGTACTGAAGACTAGTGCGAGGCACGCTTTTTCCATGGAAGAGTAGTTTAGCTCGTAGCCAACCAGTGTCCGACTGATATAGTAGACTGCCCTTTCTTTTGACGACTCATCATGATGCGCCAACAATGCCCCCAGTGCGACTAAAGTGGCGGAGATGTAGAGCAAGAGGGGCTTGCCGGGAATAGGTGGCATCAATATTGGTGGATGGGCTAAATATTCCTTAATCTTATCGAATCCCATCTGACACTGCTGGTTCCATCGGAAAGTGGAATCTTTTTTCAGAAGATGAGTGAATGGTTGACACTTGTCTGCCAGCTGGGCAATGAAGCGGCGGATGGACTGCATTTTTCCTTGAAGGCTTCTTAGCTGTTTGAGATTGCGTGGGGGGGGCATATCCAGGATAGCCTTCACCTTAGCGGGATCAACCTCAATGCCTCTACGAGAGACTATGAAACCCAACAACTTTCCGGAAGTGACCCCAAAGACGCACTTTTTTGGATTTAGCCGCAACTTATAATGCTCTAACCGCTCAAATATCTTCTTCAGGATGGCAGGATGTTCTGCTTGTGTTCTGGATTTCCCTAATAGGTCATCAACATAGTCTTCCATGATAATATGTATGAGGTCATGGAAGATGACTGTCATTGCTCTCTGATATGTCGCCCCCGCATTTTTGAGACCAAAGGGCATGACATTGTAGCAGAAAGTGCCCCAAGGAGTGGTGAAGGCGGTTTTGTGTTGGTCTTCTGGTGCAATTCGAATCTGGTTATACCCGGAGAAGCCATCCATAAGGGACAACATCTCATGTCCTGCTGTTAGGTCGACCAACATGTCAATATTGGGTAGGGGGAAGTCGTCTTTGGGGCAAGCTTTGTTGAGATCCCTGAAGTCCGTACATATCCGAATGTCACCATTTGGTTTAGCTACTGGCACTATGTTGGAGATCCATTCGGAGTAGTCAATTGGTCTGATAAATCCTGCCTCCAGTAACTTCTCTAATTCCTTCTTGACTAACAGCGCAACTTGCGGATGCATCTTGCGGAGTTTTTGCTTGACAGGTTTAGCGTCTGGGCGGATGTCCAGGTGATGAACCACCAAGGCGGGATCTAAGCCTGGCATGTCCGAGTATGACCAAGCAAAGTTAACAACTCCCTCCTGGAGTAGCTGTGCAAAGATCGGAAACTCTTGTTCGGAGAGTGACTTGGCTACATAGGTGACCTTGGGATTTTCAGCAGTTCCCAAATTAATCTCTTGTGTTTCTTCAATCAGAACAGATGATCTGGCAGATAGCTGAGTTCCCATAAGGGGAAGATGAACATCTCCATCTTCTAGCGCCTCTTCGAGGTTTTCGCCATCAGATGCGTCCTTTATTTTTACTTTTTCAAGGTCACGAAGTGCCTCAGGGAGGTTTTCACTAGATGACCGTTTGTTATTTTTCTTATTCTTACTTTTGCGACTGGAGTGTTCATCCTCCCCCAATCCCATAAGGTTAACATAGGTATCCGCAGACATACTGATAGGTGTGCTAGTTCGTAGGTCCCAATCAATGAGCTCAGGATGGCGAAGGGATAGGCTAATAGTGCAGACGGATAGGCATTCGAACATGGAAGATAGGTCGGCATGATCGACGTCATCATACGCACGTATGATGGATTCCTCCTCGGGTATGTCCTCCAATAAGCCGTTGTCCACAACTACACTATTGGAAGCATTAGACGATGTTTCGGGGCCTTTTTGCTTTCTGTCATACCCAATGCCCACATTTTTTGATAGCGGAGATGTATCAATGGGTTGTAACCGCCCTTGTTCTTGCTTTCCCAGGCCTCTGCCTTGATAGTTATGCTTTTCCACAAACTTTGTCGGCCAGGGGTACTTTTCTTGGAAGTATTCTTTGAGAGGAGTTTCTGGCTGAGGCTCTTCTCGGTAAACCCATTGGCTTATGTCTTCTTCGGGCGCATCTGTCTTGATACTTGGGGATACAAAAGTGGTAGTAGGGATGTTGTTGCCACGGAAGGTGACAGTCTTGTCCTCTTTTGGGGTAGCATGGGAAGGTTGACCATACTCGTGTGGTGATGGTGGCATGGTCGCTACATTAAGAGCAGTATGCATTTCATACTCGCCACACCCTTTGTCAATGATCTGGACTTTTGTGACGGTAGGATCAGTGGAGGATGGCATGGTTATGACGGTGGATGGTGGATTAACGAGTGATGGCCGAGATGCCCCCATTTCAACCCCAGGACAATAATGCAAATGGGGAAATGATGTCTCTAGGGCGCGGCAATATTCGAACGGTTGGGGATCGGCATAGATGGTGACCTCTTGTCCGTTGACTGGGAATTTGAGGCACTGATGGTAGGTGGAAGGCACGGCTTGCATAGCATGGAGCCATGGACGGCCGAGGAGGAGATTATATGGTAAGTCCAGATCAAGGACATGGCAGGTGATGTACTGAACTACCGGTCCCACTTGGACCGGAAGATTGATGATCCCTTCTGAATTTCTTTCTGCATTGTCATAAGCCTTGATTGTAATAATCTGGTTACTTAGGTCCGCTTGGGTATACCCCACCTGCTTTATGAATTTTAAAGTGCACAAGTTGAGGGCAGAGCCATTATCTACCAGGACCCTTTTTATTTTATGCCGAGCGACTACGACTTCAATATGTAAGGGGCGATTGTGATTAGCATCAATGTTGGGCATATCATCGTGGCTGAAGTGTAGTTGGTGAGATGAAGCTAGGTGTCCTACCAAGGCTTGAAACTGTGTAGGATCCATATTATTAGGCACATGGGTTTCCTGTAGGGCTCTATTAAGGATTTCTTGATACACGGGGGAAGACTTGAGTAAATCCAAGATGGAGATATGTGCAGGGGTCTTTCCCAAGTGATCAAGGATATTGTACTGGGAAGTTACAGGAGTCGGTTGGGCAGGTGCAGAGGCTGCAGGAATGGTGATGCGGGCTCGTCGTGTGGTAACAGCACATTGAGAGTCTTTAGCTTTGACATGTATCATGGATACACGAGGTTCTACCTGCTCAATGTAATGAATAATACCCTCATAATTGAGAGGTACATTCTTGTAACTCACGTTATTTGTGCTGTTGTTTTGAGGATTACTGTTGGAAGTGCTCGGGCCTTGGTTATGGTTTGGGAAAGCATTTTGATAAATCTGCAACTGAGCATTGGACGACGGAGCTTGGTTAGGATCAACCTTGATGTCACCTCGATCGATGAGATCCTGGACGTAGTTTTTCAGACCCTGACACTTATTCAAAGAGTGCCCTTTAATTTTGTGGAACTCACAATATTCATTTTCCCTAAACCATGCGGGCTTAGGTTTGGATTCGTCTAGTGGCTTGGTGACGGGGTACGTGATTGGATAGCTGATCTGCAATAGTTTATTGAAGACGACACTCAAGGGTTCTCCTAGTTGAGCATATTGGCGTTTAGGGTTCCCTTGGTTACTTTGATTGGACTGTTGGGGAGGACGGGGTGTCCCTTGCGGTACGGATATGGCATTAGGTACAGATTGTTGTTGTTTCTGGGATGTGTTGGCCACTTGGACATGTTTAGTATCAGTGACACCATCATTGACTGCATTCTTGTTCTTGTTCCAGAAACGTGGCTTGTCGTTGAATGTTCTTTCCCTATCTTGGTTATATATTTTGATGTGCCCCTTGGCAATAAGGGCACGCTCGAGGATGGGTCCTTTCTCCACCACCTCCGCAAAAGTGGTGACACAGTGTAATCGGAAGTTGTGGGCCATGTCAGGATGAGAGTTCTCCACAAAAAGGGTGACCATGTCCTTCTCTTTCAAAGGAGTTTTCATTCGGCTTGCCAGGGCACGCCACCTCTGGAGGTAGCTAGTAAAAGTTTCCCCTTCACGTTGTTTCTCCTTGAGAAGATCTAGGGTATCAGTATCTTTCTCCAAGTTGAAGGAGAAGTAGGAGACAAACCTTTCTGACAAGTCCGCAAAAGATTTTATAGATCCCTTGTCGAGGGTCATGAACCACCCTAGTGCGTCACTTCCCAGACTTCGGGGGAACAGACGTAAGAGATAGTTGTCATTGTGGATCACTTCTTGACACTGGGAGTAAAACTCCCGTAGGTGGGCCTTAGGATCTTTGTTCCCCTTATATTTGTCAAATTTTGGCATCTCAAAATGCTTAGGGAAGGGAATCAATGAGATGGAGGGATCATACGGATAGGGACATATATCTTCGAACTTGAACGATTGCTTGCTAGTCCCTGCCTGGAGATCCTTTAGTGCGGCCTTGATTTCCAGGATGTCCGCATTGGCTGGAGTGTTGGATGGGTATTGATGGTAGGATGATTGTGGATTCTGAGAGGATGTTTGGAGATGGGCGTATGGATGAGGAGGTGGTACCTCCTGCTGATACGCGAAGGGGCCTTGTTGATAAAAAGGTTGCTGTTGTGAGGTGGGATATGGATTGGTCGGGTAGTTGTGGGTGGCGTACTGTTGGGAAGTATGGAGAAAGTGTTGCTAATTAGCTTGCGGGTATTGGGGGTGTTGATATGACTGTTGTGATGCCCCATAGGAGGGTTGTTGATATTGGGGCTGGTTGTAATAGTTGTAATGGAGGGGTGTTTGTTGATATTGTTGTTGATGCATAGTTGGTGGCTGTGATGGGCGAGATGGGATGTTCTGTGGTGGTTGCGCTTGCGGGCGTAAAATGGATGCAAGGAATGGAGATATGGTTGAGGCTGAAGGCCGAGGTTGATTTCCTTGAGGTTGGTGTTGTGATGGTTGTGCTGAGAATAGGGGATTGACCGACGGTTGTTGTTGAGGTGGAGGTTGTTGAGCACTAGTGGGAGCGTAGGATTGGGGAGGTTGTTGGGATAGGAATGATGATGGTGGAGGAACGTTGGATTGGGGCGGCTGTTGAGGTATGAACGACGAGGATGGAGGAATGTTGGATTGGGGCGGCTGTTGAGGTATGAACGACGAGGGTGGAGGAATGTTGGATTGGGATGGCTGTTGAGATAGGAATGACGATGGTGGAGGATTTGTTGCCCCGGGAGGTGGGGGCAAGGCGGCGAAAGGGCTGCCCCCAGCGTTGCCGGGAAGTGAGTTCGAGGGGGGCGGTGCTGGTAGCATTAATGGTTGTGGTTGCGGGATGTTTTGCGGCATGCCATAGGCATAAGGATCATTGGGATCAATGGTTTGAGGTGCTCCCGTGACCGAGATGGTGGGATGTGTGGGATTGCCAACGGGATATAGGACAGCGTTGCCGAATTCAGGTTGATTCCAGCCTCCTACGGAAGGAATGTCATGTGCACCTTGGGGTACATTGGATGTAGAGGTGCCATACTTGGATAAGTCGACACCAGACGGCAACTTGACACCTTTGTCAATCAAGTGAGCCAAGATTTGGTCACCATGTCTTTCAAGAAGGCGCTCCGTCATTTGTGCATTAACTGGGTTGCTAAAGTGCTCCTCGAATGTGAGCTCGGGTTGCTCGGCCATGTTTTCCTCCCCAGGTGGTGACGTGTTTTGACCATCCACATTGGATTGTGATGAGGTGCCGTTGTGGGGATTGTGAAGGATATTAGCACCATAGTTGGGATCTGATGAGATGTTGACCGTGTTGGTGGGATTTTGAGGGTTGTTCGATTGGGCATTCAGGGCTTGTTGGTCGGCCATTTTCTTTGCTTGCGATCGAGTCTGAACGGGCATGCAAGACGATGACAGGGATCAAGGTATTAAAAAAGACCTTGATGATGAAGGATCGATTTGATTTTGATGAAAGATTATTTGATGACGATTGATTAGTTCAACGTGGATTGGCTTGATGGAATTGGATTGGATTGGATTGATGGGTAGATGTTGGATTAACCTAGATTCTGGGTTTTGATCCGAATAGGTTTGATGATGTGGGGATCAGATCGATACGATGATTAGGATTGATGTGATGATAGATACGATGAAGACCGAGATCCACAACCGAGTTTAAGAAGGATCCTTGGTAACACTAGGTATTGATTAAAAGGTGGATGTATGATAACGACACCGAATCCGACTTGAGATAGAAGCGGATTGATTGGGTCGAAAAGGATAACTGACCTAAGACGGATAGCGATCCTAAGCCAGTTATGATGATTGCGATTAGGGATGAATACCTAGGTCAACTTGGATGACGACTCCAACGGGGTTTATATGGAATAACGGAGATCAGAGACGAAAGCGTGTTTAGGACGGACGGGGAGTGTCTCAAGATAGATGAATGGCTCTCGAAACAAGCAAAAGACTATTCAGGACAAATGACCCTTAGAATGAAGGGCTCGGAACGGACATACAGATGTTCGTTTTGGATGCTAGATGATCGTTTCGGTGTTCAAAACAGATGGACAATGGATGCTAAATGATGGTATAGGATGGCCAAAGGGATGGGTCCGCCACTGTATTGGGACCAATCCGCCACAGAACTGGGACTAATCCGCCACTGCACTGGGACAAATCCGCCACTGCACTGGGACCAATCCGCCACAGAACTAGGACAGACCCGCCACAGAACTAAGACAAATCCGCCACTGCACTAAGACCAGTCCGCCACTTCACTGGGACCAATCTGCCACAGCAGTAGGAAAAATTCGCCACAGAACTAAGACAAATCCGCCACTGCACTAAGACCAGTCCGCCACTGCACTGGGACCAATCCGCCACAGCAGTAGGACAGATCCGCCACAGCACTAGGACAGATCCGCCACAGCACAAAGATAGGTGTGCTAAAAGATAAGGTTAAGTCCGCCAAAGGATAAACTTAAGCTTGGTTTTTTGATGGATGGCAAAGGCAAAGGACCCAAATTGTAGCAATCATAAAAAGACTTGGCCAAATCGATAATCACTGGTTTTTGCATAAGAAAGACAATTCAAGCAGCACAACCCTAAGATTAGTAGAAACGGGTATGGTCAACAAAGTCTTCTACTCTAGGATGCACATGGTTTCTAAGGAGTCCTCGATATACACCCGGTACGTGAGGCCCAAACGAACACAACCCGCTATGCTTGAGCTCCAGAACCAGCGAGATACTAGAGGCTCCACCAACCTTCTCACGCTGGCCATCCCCGACGCCTAATTGCAACTGGTTGGATTGGGGTATGCCGCCTCCCCTTTATATCCCCCGCCGGTACACGTGGTTGGAATCGTCCCTTGGGGTGATGAAATCCCCAAGCAGGTCCCGCTAAGAAAGTGGAAAATAGGTGACTCAAAAGGACTTGGAAAGCCACGATTTCTTGTCACCCAGGATCGCCAAATGGTGCAAGGGGATTGGATACGTCAAATAGCCTTCCCAAACACGCCAAGCAAGGTTTATTGACACCCCTTTAATTAAACTATGTTCCTATTTTACCAAAAGACAATCAAAACCAAATTTTACCTTCGAGGATGTGTCCGCCGACGCAGGCGACGATCCGCCACTCATCAGACGTATCCGCCACTGCCAGACCAAATCAACACCGGCAGATGTGTCCACCATACAGACAAATCCGCCACCGAAGACAAATCACCTGTTAGGGGCCCACCACTCAACATCCACACTGTTAGGCCCACCCGCCCACTGACAGATCCGATCATAGCCTGCACCCTCGCACCCGGACCTTGAAAAATGCAAAAACAAAGAACGCGGAAGAAAATAGACCTGCTTGCGGGTCCCACCTAAAAGGAAATGTGATGTTTAATTAGTGTTAGAAAGGCAACAATCAAAGAGTGCAAATAAACAACTTAAATAACCTACACTTCAAGATTAATGTTAACAAAATAAGACAAAAGCCACAAATGGAATCTTATACCTTTATGTTGAGTCGAATTTTGCTGGCCTTCGAGGTTTGACGTGGTATGCTCCTTTGGATGGAAAGATGCAAGCTAGATGAGGGGTGTGAAGAGGATGCAAGTGGGATGAAAATGAAAATGGCAGAGGAGAAACAAACTGCAAGATGGCTTAGTACAAAATGATCTCCTCAACAGGAGGCTTATAGACGGAAACTTAGAATGATCATTAAGATTGATCCACACATCAAGATGTAGGGCTATGAGTTGAGAACTCATGTTCTCACATTTGACATGTGGCATGCAGAGATAGCCCCGAAAGGGGTGAAGTGGACATGAGGAAGGACAAGGACATGACATGTGAGAGGGGCATAAAGACGGATTGGACAAGATCTCCTCATAAAGGAGGTCCTTGTCCCCATGTGAGGAGGACATGAGAAATTAAAAATTTCAAATATCTCATGGGATGAGAAAAATAAGAATAATATATACAAGGAATTAAAAATTCCTTTTAGGTGCCTTGGGGGATTAAAAGGTGAATTAAAAATTCACATGGGGAAGGGGGATGCCTTATCCAAAAGGAGAAAGCCTTTAATAAGGTTGACTCAAGGACATGTGCCATAAATAGGATGAGGATTAGGTTAGGCTAATCAAATGATTAAGGTTGTGCAAGTACCCAGTTAGATAGGCTAATGACTGATTAGAGGCAAGTGGGAAATTACGGAGGATGTGACCTTAATGATGATTAAGGGTGTGCAAAAGCTAACCCTGGTTAATTAGAAGAAGATGAAGTAATTAAAATGGATTAAGGACCAACTTGCAAAAGTTGGAGGATGTGACCATGAGAGAGAAAAGATGAATTAAAAATGAATTTTAATTCAAAAGGGGAATATGACTAAATTAAATAAAAGGGCATATTTATTTAATTTAGAGGAGGAAGAGGGGCAAAGTATTAAATTGAATACTTTAGGACCTTTGTGCAAGATGCAGGGTATTAATTAAACACCTGGTTTAATTAATATTGACAAAGGGGATGAGCAACCGGATGAACAGGGAGACGCGTTTGATCATATGGAAGTGATCAAAATTAGACGTCTACAGGATTATGTATGGTAATTGGTGGCTACATGTTAATTGTAATAATTAATCATGACTTGCCCATGTGTCATTGGGTAAATTTTCTATGCCTTAGGGATAGATTTGGCACATGGTAATTTCCAGTCCAATCGTGATCATGTGAAATCTCTCATACATGGGACAAATAATCAAGTACCTAGTGGATTTCACTCAGCATTAACTCTCATCCTAAAATGGTTGTTGGTTTGATCAAATCGAGATTCTCCATCTTTGGGCATTGTGAATTTGTCAGGGGTTGCTTTGGAAAAGACTTTGTAGTGGTTACAGGTTACGACAATGGGATTGTGTTTGTTGGTGTACAGGCTTAAGTTGTGCTATCATGTGCATAGATTTATTGGCTTGGACGAGGTCGAGGGAATCAAATGGTGCAAGGATTTTGTTGCGGTAGTGGAAACGAGTAACTTCTACAATGAAGAATGACAGATGGCCGGTGCTGTTGGTGGGTTTGTTGGGTGTGCTTTCTGGTTTTGGAAATGTTGTTATTGTTTTCTAGTTTTGATGGACTAGAGTGTAAATTTTGTCTACTACCTGCCCAGAATTGGGAAATTACTTTGATGTACTACTCTTTTTTTATATTAATATAATTGTGCAACCTTGGTTGCATTTATGGATAAAAAAAAACCATGACTACTTAAGGAGAAAAAATAAGCATTAGTGAAAGGGATGAGTTAAGTAGGCTTCACATGTGCCACCTAAGTATTCAAAGCTTCGAGTGTGCACATTAACTATAATGGAATGAAGCATTAAAAACTTTACAATTTGTCTTATTAACTACACACTCCTAATAATCTTTAATATAAAGGTGAAAATGAATTATGATGAAATAGAGTCAAAGCTTAGAGCATGTGAGATAATCTCAACCCAATAATAACAATCAATTATTTCATATTATAATACACTAATAGACATAAATAAATAAGGCATAAATGAATGTGCTCAATGAACAAAGAAATAAAGAAAATAATCCCATCTATATATTGGCATAAATATAGCTTACTATAAAATTTATCTTCAAGGTCATTATTTCACTATTATTCCATAATGGTGTCCTTTCTTGAGAAATTATAATTCTTTTTATATATAGTTGAATCTCAATACACATTCAAGGAATTGATTTGGTATATCTTCCAATAGTGGAGTTCAAAATTTATGTTTTCCCTACTCTAAAAGGAGGTAGGCATCAAAAAAAATTAAATTAAACAAAAGGGATAAGTGGGGAATTAAAAAGTAGTGACAAAAAATAAATTATATGACATATTAAATTTTGGGTATAAATCCTCACATAAAGAATACTATTGGCTAATTAATGATTAGCAAAATGTGTGTCAAGTAATTCTTATTGGTGAAATTAATATTTTCATGTCATTTTTTATATAATTTTGTGTGTATATCGAGGTAATATTTTATAACATGTATATAGTGACAAATGACATAATATTGTGTGAAGTTGAACTCATTTTTATAGCCTCTATATCAATTTGCACACACTCCTATACATATTTCAACCCGAATTTTTATCACACTTATCTAAACATCTACTTCCATTTAATTGTTTGGAATCTAGATTTAACCATTGTTCCATTCTAGGACAAGTTTATGATAATGGAAGAAACGTTGCATTCATGAACTTGTCCCCTTCCAATTTAAAATTTAATCAATTTACTTATTTTCCCTTCTACCTTAAGTTGACTAAACATAATTTTATCACAATTTTATGTTATATGCTAGTATTTTAAGAGATTAAACACATTCATTTTGGTAATTAAATAACCATCTCTCCTCATCAAGTGCAATAAAGTGTTTTATTTTTATAGAGAGCAATCAATAGTAAAAATTTTAATTCACTATAATAAAAAGAGTAAAAAATCTACATCTTAGACACCTGCTCATTGTTTTTTAAATGGTTCAATTTCTAGGAGTTAGTCAAGATGTAATGCCCTCAAAACTTAATCATATGACAATTAAATAATGATATTTATCAAAAAGACTAGATCCCAAACTTTCAAAACAAGAAAAGCAAAATATTTTTTATTTGACAAAATTATAGAACAAAACTCTATAAATTTCCACAATGAATCCAAAGCACAAGCATAGATCCATAGTCACACTTTCATTTCAAACCCAGGAACTTATCCTTATAGAATTCTAAGCAATTTCACTAGAAAAGAGACATTATTTCGAGATACAAAAATAACATCAATCTTAAACATAGTTTAATATACTCAAAAGTCTTTGTCATACATTTTCTTCAACAATAAAGTTAAAAAATGGA
This sequence comes from Sequoia sempervirens, assembly GCA_007258455.2. Lineage (NCBI taxonomy): Eukaryota > Viridiplantae > Streptophyta > Pinopsida > Cupressales > Cupressaceae > Sequoia > Sequoia sempervirens. The sequence goes on along the minus strand of VDFB02047230.1, from coordinate 587,422,538 downwards.
ATCTCACGAGCATATCAGATCCTTGATATTTTCAATGACCATGGTGGAATATAAAAAATATTCAAATCTTTTTATATAAAGACACTTGAATACTTTTTCCTTAAAGACACATCACAAAACAATACTTTTTCTATAATAAAAACACTCGCCTTCAATATCAGAGCTGTTGTCATGGTGAATAGACAAAGCTTATCCATGAATTAATGAAAGTTGTCTCATTTAAATTTTATTAGAAGGAAAAAGGCCATAGATTATTATGTGGCATATAAACGGAAAGATTTTTTTATTTACACTATTAATTCTATGTTCACCACATATGCTTAAGATTGGCCTTGTTTTACCATCACAAATAAATAAATTTTATTTTTTCTAATTATATTTAATTAAGATCAAAATTAATCCATAGAACAAAAATATACAATATAGATTTTTCCTTTTAAGAGAGTAGATTTTTCCAAAGCTTGTTGATATGTTGAATTTGTCAGTAGACAGAAATGTCTATTTAGTCCCTAAAATGTACATTTGATTGTATTTATTAATTAATTGAAAATAAAAAATCAGTTATATTATGATTTTCAATTAATTAATAAATATGGTCAAAGGTGCATTCTCAGAGTTGAATAGATTATAGTCCTTTTTTGAAGACTCTATTTGTCAATAGCGACAATAAATTTCCCTTTCATAGAATTAGATATTATTGTTTATTTATTGAATGATGTTGAATTGCAATAAAATAAGTCAGAAGTTTTAGGAGACAATATTTGTTAGAATACAAAACAATTTAATAAGGATAACAACAAGTTATTGATAATTATTATATAGATTTCATCATCATATTGGTATTATACATTATCTTCATATTTTGATTTTGTAAATTCAATCTCATTAATTTTAGTTAATTCTAATTGACTTTCAAAAGTCTCATTAAAATATCCATTTGTATCGTATTGATTTCATATTAAAGTGGGAAGAATGGTTATGTGAAGATAGAATTTTCTTTTCCTTTTTAATTTTGTAAAAGGGGAATAATCTTTCCTTACACTTAGTCTCGGCTAATTAAGTAAATGTAATCAATTAGCACAACTTAATATAGATTAATTAATGTTGATAATTGAGATTGACATTATGATCAACGTACTTGTTATTCTAGGAAATGTAAATGTAATAATGAGGATACTTAGTTATATGATCAAAAAATGAATATCTTTGGAAAAGATTTTAGTATTAAATAGTTGTATGGTTAAAAAACAATGCCTCTCTTTTAGTGAAATGTCTCAATATTTGTGTTGAATACATGCTCTATTATAGGACGCGTTCACATTTATGGGATGAAGTTGCATTCATTAAATAGTCCGCTCAATTCATACGCATCTCTAATCACAATGATGTTCTACTTGTATCCTTGCCTAATGGATAAATGTTTGATTTGGTCTTCCTAAAGATCTTGAGACTAGCAATATTTGGAAATAGCTTAAAGGGTTGTCATTTCATTGGAATGACACATGTTCTCTCAAATCAACCCCTAGAAAGTGTAAAAAGATCAAAGACAACATGCAAGGGACCTAGCATGCAAATTTGTTACTCTACTTAGTGCACCAAATTGCCAACATGTCCAAGAAATCTTTCAAAATGAAAATATGAACAAATATAAATAAAATGTATCTGGGGTTGAATCTGGAAAAATTACATGGATGCCTTGATAGATCTCATCAATACCTTTCCAATGCTACAAGAATAGCAAAAATCAAAGATCTAGGAAAAAAGCTAAGCTCGAGAGAAAAAATGAAGATATGGCCTAAATCAATAGTAAAATATTCCAACAAAAAATCTGATAATGAGACCTGAGAAACTATAAATTTCTTATAACCAACTTTTTGATGATATCTCATTTGCCAAAATTCAATACCTGAGTCAAAATTTATGGCAATTTGACAAAAACTACCAAATTAAATCTTGAGGGGCCAAAATTCAGCCCTTTAAGGGTTGGTGGGCGGTCACCCACATGACCAAGCACTAGTAGATTGGGTTGAGCACTAATATGATGGCCTTTTAACTATCAAATTTAACACAATCATTCGTGATGATTATTTGGCCATCAAATTTAAGAGTCACTCAAAATTTTAAAAAATGGTCAAAAAAATCACCAAATATGAAGTATTTTATATGAAAATGGAGTTTTTTGGGCCTTTTGGACTCAATGCTAAGATCATTTTTGCCCCAAAGTGCACCCAACAAAAGATCATACCTGATTATCTCCTAAATTTAAGAAGGGGTTACAAATCTAAAGCTTTGATACCATGTTAGAGTGACCAATGGACTCAAGCCTCCAAGATCACCTGCAAAACCAAAAGATGCCTTACACAAGAGATCAACAAGAAAAAATATTGCTTTATTATGGAGACAATGGATTTGATTAAACCCCAATATATTACATGGATTACATGGCTTGAATTTATTAAAATGTTAATATGATATCTTACTATATATAGGAAAGGTTGAAAGATAGGACAAGACAAGATTGTGACAAGTGTCTTAATCCTATGCCATGAGAAAACTAACATAGAAAATATTAAATGACCTAGGACATTTAAATGATATAAGATAAGATAAGATCTCATTAACAACTAAGACTTCTAGAAAGATTCCTAAGACCTAAGTAAACTTAACATGTGAATAGGACCTACTATGAACTAGTTAGGTAAAATATCATATTCATACCAACACCCTGGGACTATTCTTAATCAATGAGGATTCCTCACTTTCTCCCATTTGATCGCAACCATTTGTTGAGATTTAATATCCATTGTTCACATTCATCTCTACAACTCTATAAATCAACCCCTTCATCCTTCATTTCCATATGCTTGAATGATCATTTTTAGGTACATGGTATTGATTTGAGCACCCACATTCCATCCAAGAACACATCCAAAACTTTTGAGCTTTGCATTTGGTTTTAGTTTTCATATTTTTTTTATATTTGCACTCCTCGTTGCTTTATCTGAGGTATTTCTGTTGGTTTAAAATATGATTCTTATGTTTGCATTTTTGTTTCCTATTTTGATTCTAAATCTAGGAATACATTTTGGTATGCCCAATGGGACCTTGTCCCTTCTCTAATTTCATTTTTGTAGGTTTTTATTGCTTATTTTGATAGGTTTGGTATTTGAGGATTTGTGTTAAAAATTTGTATGTCGCTTATATTTCAGGGCACTTTAGCATGAAATAGACTACAACATTGGATTCAAAGCACCTAAAAACCCTAGAATCCATAAATAAATTAGCTTATCACATAAGGAAGAAAAATATTTGGGGAGGTTGTATGGCCTCTACACAAGAGTACTACAAGTACCAAAAAATATTATTTTGTTTTTTTTTTTTTTTAAATTGTTTTTAAAAATCTAAAAACTAAAAGTTAACACCTATGTAGGGTGTTGGGACTCAAATGTGTTGTGCTAAATCTTTCTTGAGTCCCTTCAAGTTTTACCCCTTTCAACCTATTTTTTAATAACTAATCTAATAAATTCAATCATGGGTGGCCTTTTGTCAAGTTTCTTAGTATAGTTAGGTAGAACATAAAAAATTAGGCACAACTATTTTTTGAAGTTTTGCAAAATTTGCTACAGGGTGAAAGTTATGCTTTTGTGGGTTTTCCCCTTACATCTATCCCAAGTGCAAATTAGATGGTTTTTCTCACAAATGTTCAATTTAGTTGGAATTCCTCACAAAGGAAGATAATACAAAAATGGATAAGTGTTGTTTTGTGAGAATCTATCAGTTATTTGAATCTCTCCTTTGGCTCAGTTTTATCTAATTCAATTAAATTTTTCCACGTCCTTTTAGATTTATTGGTGATTGGCTTGCTACTATCCTCTAGTAGATTTTTAGTTGGCTAACTATCGTATGAAACTTTGGTGTTGAACTAGATAAATCTATCTATATTTGGATCGCTTGGACTTTTATGCTTTGTGGGAAAATTCTGCCCATTTAGTTTTGTGGGCATTTCCATGTGAAACATCTTGGTTCTAGATGTCGATGTCTCTTATGTATTTCCACTTTCTGATGGATTCCCCAAAAAATCATTCAACATAAAAAAAATTAGCTAACTCTTTATGAGTGGATGGATTTCATCTTCCTACACTTTCCCCTAGTGATATCATTCCTTTTTTAGACTTTTATAACCGAGCTTCTCCTTGAGATTTTCTTGCTCAGTTCTCTTCCATTTCCCCATATATTTCCTTGTGTAAACTCTTCCCATCCATTTGAACTTCCATTTTAAAAATTCTTCATCTAGTTCATATACCTTTGTTCGCAAACTTGTTCCATTACATCTTCTCATGCCCATACTTTAATGACATCATATTGACATCATCCCACTTTTCTTACATCATCATTTCATCACCTCATCCAAAGCCCCCAATTCCATTGATGATATCTTTTTGATGTTTCTCTTGTTGATGTTATTATCGAGACTCTTCATTTGAATCAATGAGTGTTACAGTGCAGTTGGCGGGTTCACTTGGCTTTTCTCGCATGGTTCACATGGAAGTTGATCTTCTACAAAGGCATACGAGATAAATATGAAGGAAATATGGAGTAAGGTAAGTGAACTAGACAGAGGCCCAATATGAACTTGACCCGATCAAGGTTTTTTTCTCATAGATGTTCTGAATGGACCCCAAAGGCCCACAAAGCTCTGTTTTGGCATGCGAAAGGCTTCGATGGCAATTGATCATCCAAATTTTCACAGTTTTTCTTTGTGATTATATCTCCATTCTATTCTAGTAGAATGAAGATGCTTATATTGAATTTTTCACCAACCATGGATTTATTAGGTGGTTCCATAGTTGTGTTTGGGCACCAAAGACTTCAAAATGCAAATTTTAATTTCAACTACTACCATGATTACCAAATGGTTGCCTATGCTCGATTTTCTACTAATGCCTCCCAAACATGTGTTATGACTTGCATGCAACATTATTGCATGCCGACCCTTGTTTCTACCTATCAATATTCACTTTTTGGCCAAACTTGACATTGAAATTAACATTTTGAACTAAATCTTCACTTTCCAACACCTATAGCTACTAAACCGTGAGCAATTTGAAGATGATGCAAACTAGTGATTTTGACATTTTGTCTGTATATTCTAAATATATATTTTTAAAAAAAATTGGAATCAAATTACATTTCTTTTTCCATCTCCTTTGATAACTAGTTTTTAATAGTAAACACCATTTTTAAAGATTGATGTGTACTATATTTAAACACATATAACTTATTTTCTATGGAGGATAAAATTCTATTTGTTTTGAATTTAGATTTTTAACTATGATATCTAGAGCATGCATTTGGTTTCATAGTGTTTTATTGAATATTTTTTTCTTAAGTAAGTTTTGAAGTCAAACCAATTACAATTTAGACATATGTGTACTATAAAGTGCATAACTTTTTTTGTATGTATCAAAATTCATTTTTTTTGTTGGATCAAGGACATCAATACCAAGAGCATAGAGATTTTTCAGAACTTTTTTTGGTAATCTACTATTTTTCCACATGTGCAGAACAAGGAACTTGATTTTTGGTGAAAAGCCTACATTCACAAGAAACAAAAAATAAATATAATAATCAAATTAAATATATTTAAAATTATACTTTTTGGGAAGCTTATAATAAGGACTACATACTTACTAAATATAAATTTTAAATGAATTCAATTGATCCTCCAAAAGGTAAATCAAAAGTGATTTTTTGTTAGCATTTTGGATAGGTGTAGAGGATACTCCATTATAAGCATGGTTTAAAACTAGTGAGGTTATATCCAAGGGGGTTTGATAAAACCCTCTTCAATTAAAATCCTTTAAATGGAACCTTTCAAGGCTTAAATCATTATATTTTCTTAAAAAATATGTGATTTCAACAAAAACCAAGATGTCCCAAAAAGTGTAGCCCATTATTGTGGCAACACCCCACAACTACTTGAAGTTATTACAGCTCATCTCCCTTTGGTTTAAAGTGCCTAGTTGGGTGGGATTCAATCTAGACCATGGATCTACACACGTCGCTACAATTACATGATTTAGGGTTTTGATAATTGAATCAAATTAAAATGTTTAGAATGACTAACTACACAAGCAATGTTCAATTGATTGTAGTGGGCTATCTTTTCACTCACAATATCACATAAATGTCATTTAAGAAATGCAAAAAAAAAAAAATATTATTTTTTTAATATAATATTATTAAAGATATTTTCTATAACTAATCTTTAGAGTATTTATTGTTCAAAGGTCTCGAGTCTCAAGAAAATTCATTAAGGTGTATGTTTTTCAATTAATTACATAGTTGCAATTTTAATTTCTATGGTCCTTAAATGTAAATCTAACATGATAGATGCAAGATCCTTAATGGTTGTGCAAGATTTATATTTCACCATCTTATATATAATTTTGGCTCTCATTCACTTCCTTAATTAATCATTATAAGAAATCATGTTCTCATTCATCATCTTAATTATAATTTCACAAGAATTTTAGGTTTTAAATCATCACTTCAATTATAAATTTATCAAATATTTAGATTTTATTCACCATTTAAAAAATAGCAAAATAGGCTTAATCCACCACCTCAATAAAAAAATCTATGGGCAATTTAAGCTTAATTCACCACCTAAATTAAAAATCTATGAGAAATTTAAGCTTAATTCATCACCTAAACTAAAAATTTGTGGACTTAGGCTTAATTCACCAATTCACTTTTGAAAAATTAAAAAAATTAGGTTTAATTTGCCACCTCAATTGAAAATTTATGAAAAAAATTGAGTTCTAATTTGCCATCTAAATTGTTATTTTTATGAGGATTTAGGTTCTAAGTCACTAAATTGATTAAAAACTAATATGACTTTTGGTTTCTCAGTTGTTCACAATTTATTTTTAAATTTATATTTTAATATAAAATAACTAGCCATTCTATTACTTCAATTCGGTTTTTAATCCGAGAGGCTTCTTACACTCACATCAATGAGTATGTGTACATTTTTATTCTCCCCATTTAAATTGGCATCTACTAACCTGTCGCAAAGTAAAGTATTTATCAATAGATTTTAATTAGATTTTAAAGCAGTTTACATACTGCGAAAATTTCCTTGTTTTAGACAAGATAATCTTGAATATTTTTTAATATCAATTTAGAATTTTTACTTAATTGTAATATTATATTTAAGATTTTTTTTTTAATATGCAAGCTTTAAAAGCATGCATTATCATCGTCCTTTTATAATTTTACTATATATGAAATTTTTAAGGAAATATAATATATAGTATTCTAATTTATAATAGTAATATATATCATTTTATAATATTTGTTATGGAAATACATATTAGTTTAGAATATTTTTAAAAAACTAAAATATACATTTTTAGAATATACATGATTTTTCATTTATAATATTTGCTATGGAAATACATATTAGATTTTTAACAAGATTATCTTGAATATCTAATAAAAATAAATAAATAAATACAATATTATTAAGTCAAGGCTTCTTACACTCGCATCAATGAGTATGTGTACATTTTTATTCTCCCCATTAAAATTGACGTCTACTAACCCGTCACAAAATAAAATATTTATCAATAGATTTATGCTTTTAAATCATATTTTAAAGTAGTTTACATACTACGAAAATTTCTAATAGTAATATATATATAATTTTATAATATTTGTTATGAAAATACATATTAATTGAGAATATTTTCAAAAAACTAAAATATACATTTTTAGAAAAGAAAATATAATATAGTATTCTAATTTCTAATAGTAATATATATCATTTTATAATATTTGTTATGGAAATACATATTAATTTAGAATATTTTCAAAAAACTAAAATATGCATTTTTAGAAAATACATGATTTTTAATTTATAATATTTGTTATGGAAATACATATTAATTTACAATATTTTCACGCTTTTATAATTTTAAAAGATTTTTAGCAAGACTATCTTGAATATCTAATACAAAATAAATAATTAAATACAATATTATATATATTCAAATCAATATATATCGTTGGTTGGCAATGGAGATGCAAGAAACTTTTGCTTTGTTTTTAAATCTATTTTTAAAACTATTAGTTTTAGTATTATTTTTAGTTTTAAAGCTGTTATTTTTATTTTATATGGAGTCACTAAAGTCTGCATCACTACATAATGCACAAACCAAAAAGAATATTTTCTTTGCTTTGATTTATAGAATTTCATAATGCAAAGGTATGCATGTTGGTTGAAGTTACATTTCTAGCTAGAAATATTAATGTGTGTGTTTCGTTATACCAAGAATGCATATCGGGTCTTAAGCCTCGCTTGTGCATAAAACTTTTCGTCATGGTCTAGAATTCATCCTCACACTTGAATTTCTCTTGAGAAAAGTTTTTTTTACTCTTCATTTAATCATGAATTTTTCCTCAATATGTTATCTTGCATCCCTTAGGATCCAAATCCATTAGTCGACCTCTATGTAGTATCTTTGTGTAGCTACCATTGCAAAATCATTCATGCTCCTATTCTCGTTAATGAATAGAATAATCTCTCTTTTAGTTGTTAAGAACAAAATTTATGTGCTTCAGTTTATTATTGATTCTGTGAAGCCCGACAACGTCATGGGTAAGTGCACCAAGATGGTTCCCAAATGGCGGCCACTTTTTTTGGAAATCGTGAAATACTGACTGGACGTGAAATTGAGGATAGTTACACTCAAAATTTTGAGATGGAACAAAACAAGGATCGAAGTGCTCTAAGTCTACTTTCTAAACTACTAATTTATTTTGAAAATGGTTGAGATTAAGGGGTTCAAAAGAAGGATGTACACAAATTGGTGTTGTTTTTGT